>JAUMJJ010000098.1:7500-1207500 GCA_033556795.1 Tapera naevia
ATAATAAGAGGAGGGGGGGGAAAGGAGGAAAAGAAGAAAAATAATAAGAGGAGGGGGGGGAAAGGAGGAAAAGAAGAAAAATAATAAGAGGAGGGGGGGGAAAGGAGGAAAAGAAGAAAAATAATAAGGGGGGGGGGAAAGGAGGAAAAGAAGAAAAATAATAAAGGGAGGGGAGGGGGGGGAAAGGAGGAAAAGAAGAAAAATAATAAGAGGAGGGGAGGGGGGGAAAGGAGGAAAAAAGAAAAAATAAGAAGAGGAGGGGAGGGGGGGAAAGGAGGAAAAGAAGAAAAATAATAAGAGGAGGGGGGGGGGAAAGGAGGAAAAGAAGAAAAATAATAAGAGGAGGGGAGGGGGGGGAAAGGAGGAAAAAAGAAAAAATAAGAAGAGGAGGGGGGGGGAAAGGAGGAAAAGAAGAAAAATAATAAGAGGAGGGGGGGGGGAAAGGAGGAAAAGAAGAAAAATAATAAGAGGAGGGGAGGGGGGGGAAAGGAGGAAAAAAGAAAAAATAATAAGAGGAGGGGGGGGGAAAGGAGGAAAAGAAGAAAAATAATAAGAGGAGGGGAGGGGGGGGAAAGGAGGAAAAAAGAAAAAATAATAAGAGGAGGGGGGGGGAAAGGAGGAAAAGAAGAAAAATAATAAGAGGAGGGGAGGGGGGGGAAAGGAGGAAAAGAAGAAAAATAATAAGAGGAGGGGAGGGGGGGGAAAGGAGGAAAAGAAGAAAAATAATAAGAGGAGGGGAGGGGGGGAAAGGAGGAAAAGAAGAAAAATAATAAGAGGAGGGGGGGGGGAAAGGAGGAAAAGAAGAAAAATAATAAGAGGAGGGGAGGGGGGGGAAAGGAGGAAAAGAAGAAAAATAATAAGAGGAGGGGAGGGGGGGGAAAGGAGGAAAAAAGAAAAAATAAGAAGAGGAGGGGAGGGGGGGAAAGGAGGAAAAAAGAAAAAATAATAAGAGGAGGGGAGGGGGGGAAAGGAGGAAAAGAAGAAAAATAATAAGAGGAGGGGGGGGGGGAAAGGAGGAAAAGAAGAAAAATAATAAGAGGAGGGGAGGGGGGGGAAAGGAGGAAAAGAAGAAAAATAATAAGAGGAGGGGAGGGGGGGAAAGGAGGAAAAGAAGAAAAATAATAAGAGGAGGGGGGGGGGAAAGGAGGAAAAGAAGAAAAATAATAAGAGGAGGGGAGGGGGGGGAAAGGAGGAAAAGAAGAAAAATAATAAGAGGAGGGGAGGGGGGGAAAGGAGGAAAAAAGAAAAAATAAGAAGAGGAGGGGAGGGGGGGAAAGGAGGAAAAGAAGAAAAATAATAAGAGGAGGGGAGGGGGGGGAAAGGAGGAAAAGAAGAAAAATAATAAGAGGAGGGGAGGGGGGGGAAAGGAGGAAAAGAAGAAAAATAATAAGAGGAGGGGAGGGGGGGGAAAGGAGGAAAAAAGAAAAAATAAGAAGAGGAGGGGAGGGGGGGAAAGGAGGAAAAGAAGAAAAATAATAAGAGGAGGGGAGGGGGGGGAAAGGAGGAAAAAAGAAAAAATAATAAGAG
The DNA here is from genome assembly GCA_033556795.1 of Tapera naevia. NCBI lineage: Eukaryota > Metazoa > Chordata > Aves > Cuculiformes > Neomorphidae > Tapera > Tapera naevia. The sequence goes on from JAUMJJ010000098.1 coordinate 9,028, forward strand.
GAGGGGAGGGGGGGAAAGGAGGAAAAAAGAAAAAATAATAAGAGGAGGGGAGGGGGGGAAAGGAGGAAAAAAGAAAAAATAATAAGAGGAGGGGAGGGGGGGAAAGGAGGAAAAAAGAAAAAATAATAAGAGGAGGGGAGGGGGGGAAAGGAGGAAAAAAGAAAAAATAATAAGAGGAGGGGAGGGGGGGAAAGGAGGAAAAAAGAAAAAATAATAAGAGGAGGGGAGGGGGGGAAAGGAGGAAAAAAGAAAAAATAATAAGAGGAGGGGAGGGGGGGGAAAGGAGGAAAAAAGAAAAAATAATAAGAGGAGGGGAGGGGGGGAAAGGAGGAAAAAGAAAAAATAATAAGAGGAGGGGAGGGGGGGAAAGGAGGAAAAAAGAAAAAATAATAAGAGGAGGGGAGGGGGGGAAAGGAGGAAAAAAGAAAAAATAATAAGAGGAGGGGAGGGGGGGGAAAGGAGGAAAAAAGAAAAAATTATAAGAGGAGGGGAGGGGGGGAAAGGAGGAAAAAAGAAAAAATTATAAGAGGAGGGGAGGGGGGGAAAGGAGGAAAAAAGAAAAAATAATAAGAGGAGGGGAGGGGGGGGAAAGGAGGAAAAAAGAAAAAATAAGAGGAGGGGAGGGGGGGGAAAGAAGACAAACTTTTCTAACTTAAAGCACCAATTCTAAGCATGGAAAAAGGACACCACACCACACAGCAAAGTCACCTTTATTCAAATTTTGAGAAGTCTGTGGTTTAAGTATTTGTTTTATTTCTTTATTTTGCAATTTTTTATTTAGTCACCTTATAATGGATACATCTGTTCTTGTGCCAACACCTACATTCAATACAGTACAGAAATTGAAGTGAACTTCTACCCTCTAAACTTCAGGACATCATCTTGTGAAACACAGCATTGACAGACCTGAACAAGAACTTAATACTGCTGACATTTAGCAACTTGGCAGGCAGTCTCAGATCAGATCTGAACATCATCAATTCTGGCTATCCCCAGACAGAGCTCCACGGCGAATCTAGTGGTCCCAAGACGCACCTCAACAATGCCCCCCTCTGGCCACCTCGAGGTAGAGCAGGCAAAACCTGTAAAAAAATTAAGTACATAAACGTATTTAATATTCAGTTTAGGGTTTTCTTTTACCTACTGGCCTTACTAAAAATACCTGTATCAGCAGTTGCTCCTGTTCTTACAGCTAGGGTGATCATTACCAGTGCAACACCCAGCTAGTAGATTACCATTTTCTTTTCTGCGCAACAAATTCTTTATACCTAATACATTTTTACATCACCAACATTTTCATTTCCACTCAACAATATGCCAGCACTCCACAGGAACAATGTTCCCTGAAGCCTCTAAAATTGGCCCTGCCTGCGAAAACCCCGGCAACGGTCTGCACCCAAACCTTGGCGATGACCATCGCCTCGCAGACCAGCCAGGACCGGGGAAAAAAAAACCTGCCGGGGGAAAAAAAAAAATCCCCCAGCTGGGTTTTTTTTTTTTCTAATATTGTTGTGAAAATTGCCTGCAAAGCAAAACATTCGGCATACAATGTCAAAATCAACAGCTAAACCCAATCGCAACCCCAACCCAAAACCACCCCTCACGCTCAACCCACCCATCCTGCGGCCAGCCCACCACAACGGCCCGTCACACCCAACCTGAAAGGCTCTCCAGGAACGGCGTTCTCGGGGACCTCAAAAATTGGCCCTGCCTGCGAAAACCCCGGCCCCGGCTACGGTCTGCACCCAAACCTTGGCGATGACCATCGCCTCGCAGACCGGCCGGGACCGGGGAAAAAAACACCCAGCCGGGGGAAAAAAAAAATCCCCCAGCTGGGGTTTTTTTTTTTTTTCTAATATTGTTGTGAAAATTGCCTGCAAAGCAAAACATTCGGCATACAACGTCAAAATCAACGGATAAACCCAATCGCAACCCCAACCCAAAACCACCCTTCACGCTCAACCCACCCATCCTGCGGCCAGCCCACCACAACGGCCCGTCACACCCAACCTGAAAGGCTCTCCAGGAACGGCGTTCCCGGGGACCTCAAAAATTGGCCCTGCCTGCGAAAACCCCGGCCCCGGCTACGGTCTGCACCCAAACCTTGGCGATGACCATCGCCTCGCAGACCGGCCGGGACCGGGGAAAAAAAAACCCAGCCGGGGGAAAAAAAAAAATCCCCCGGCTGGGGTTTTTTTTTTTTTCTAATATTGTTGTGAAAATTGCCTGCAAAGCAAAACATTCGGCATACAACGTCAAAATCAACGGATAAACCCAATCGCAACCCCAACCCAAAACCACCCCTCAAGCTCAACCCACCCATCCTGTGGCCAGCCCACCACAACGGCCTGTCACACCCAACCTGAAAGGTTCCCCAGGAACGGCGTTCCCGGGGACCTCAAAAATTGGCCCTGCCTGCGAAAACCCCGGCCCCGGCTACGGTCTGCACCCAAACCTTGGCGATGACCATCGCCTCGCAGACCGGCCGGGACCGGGGAAAAAAAAACCCAGCCGAGGGAAAAAAAAAAAATCCCCCGGCTGGGGTTTTTTTTTTCTAATATTGTTGTGAAAATTGCCTGCAAAGCAAAACATTCGGCATACAATGTCAAAATCAACAGCTAAACCCAATCGCAACCCCAACCCAAAACCACCCCTCACGCTCAACCCACCCATCCTGCGGCCAGCCCATCACAACGGCCTGTCACACCCAACCTGAAAGGTTCCCCAGGAACGGCGTTCCCAGGGACCTCAAAAATTGGCCCTGCCTGCGAAAACCCCGGCCCCGGCTACGGTCTGCACCCAAACCTTGGCGATGACCATCGCCTCGCAGACCGGCCGGGACCGGGGAAAAAAACACCCAGCCGGGGGAAAAAAAAAAATCCCCCGGCTGGGGTTTTTTTTTTTTTTCTAATATTGTTGTGAAAATTGCCTGCAAAGCAAAACATTCGGCATACAACGTCAAAATCAACGGATAAACCCAATCGCAACCCCAACCCAAAACCACCCTTCACGCTCAACCCACCCATCCTGCGGCCAGCCCACCACAACGGCCCGTCACACCCAACCTGAAAGGCTCTCCAGGAACGGCGTTCCCGGGGACCTCAAAAATTGGCCCTGCCTGCGAAAACCCCGGCCCCGGCTACGGTCTGCACCCAAACCTTGGCGATGACCATCGCCTCGCAGACCGGCCGGGACCGGGGAAAGAAAAACCCAGCCGGGGGAAAAAAAAAAATCCCCCGGCTGGGGTTTTTTTTTTTTTCTAATATTGTTGTGAAAATTGCCTGCAAAGCAAAACATTCGGCATACAACGTCAAAATCAACGGATAAACCCAATCGCAACCCCAACCCAAAACCACCCCTCAAGCTCAACCCACCCATCCTGTGGCCAGCCCACCACAACGGCCTGTCACACCCAACCTGAAAGGTTCCCCAGGAACGGCGTTCCCGGGGACCTCAAAAATTGGCCCTGCCTGCGAAAACCCCGGCCCCGGCTACGGTCTGCACCCAAACCTTGGCGATGACCATCGCCTCGCAGACCGGCCGGGACCGGGGAAAAAAAAACCCAGCCGGGGGAAAAAAAAAAATCCCCCGGCTGGGGTTTTTTTTTTTTTCTAATATTGTTGTGAAAATTGCCTGCAAAGCAAAACATTCGGCATACAACGTCAAAATCAACGGATAAACCCAATCGCAACCCCAACCCAAAACCACCCCTCAAGCTCAACCCACCCATCCTGTGGCCAGCCCACCACAACGGCCTGTCACACCCAACCTGAAAGGTTCCCCAGGAACGGCGTTCCCGGGGACCTCAAAAATTGGCCCTGCCTGCGAAAACCCCGGCCCCGGCTACGGTCTGCACCCAAACCTTGGCGATGACCATCACCTTGCAGAACGGCCAGGACCAGGGAAAAAAAACCCAGCCGGGGGAAAAAAAAAAATCCCCCAGCTGGGTTTTTTTTATTCTAATATTGTTATGATAATTGCCTGAAAAGCAAAACATTCTGCATACAATGACAAAGCCAATTCCAAAATCCAAATCACACACCCCCATTTCCCACTCCCACCACAAAACCAAACCTCACGCTCATCCCACTCATTCTACCTTCTCCTCACCACAACCGCACATCACACCCAGCCATTAGGGCTCCCCAGGAACAGCATTCTCAACGGCCATAAAAACTGGCCCTGCCTGCAAAAACCCCAGTCCCACCTCATCCTGCACCCAAACCTTGACAATGACAATCACCTTGCAGACTGGCTGGGAATAGGGAAAAAAAAAAACCCAGGTTGGGGGAAAAAATAATCCCACAAATGTTTGGGGTTTTTTTTAAGTTATTATTATTGTGATAACTACCTGCAAAACAAAGCTCCAATCCACTTACAACCCAAAGGAAACAAAAATAAATAACAACCCCCTCCCCAAACTCAACAATTCATTCATCCTAGCACACACACACATATACCCATGTACGCATTCATAACGTGGTGCGGCACAACTATGCATAACGTGGCGTGGCATGGCTTGGTGCGGCACAACTTGGCGTAGCGTGGCTTGGTGCGGCACAACTTTGCATAACGTAGCGTGGCACAACTTCGCGTAACGTGGCAGAGCATGGCGTAGCGTGGCTTGGTGCGGCACAACTTGGCGTAGCGTGGCTTGGTGCGGCACAACTTTGCATAACGTAGCGTGGCACAACTTCGCGTAACGTGGCAGAGCATAGCGTAGCGTGGCTTGGTGCGGCACAACTTGGCGTAGCGTGGCTTGGTGCGGCACAACTTTGCATAACGTAGCGTGGCACAACTTCGCGTAATGTGGCAGAGCATAACGTAGCGTGGCTTGGTGCGGCACAACTTGGCGTAGCGTGGCTTGGTGCGGCACAACTTTGCATAACGTAGCGTGGCACAACTTCGCGTAACGTGGCAGAGCATAACGTAGCATGGCGTAGCGTGGCTTGGTGCGGCACAACTTTGCATAACGTAGCGTGGCACAACTTCGCGTAACGTGGCAGAGCATAACATAGCATGGCACAGCGTGGCACAGCGTACCGTAGCGTGGCACAGCGTAACGTGGCAGAGCATAACGTAGCATGGCACAGCGTGGCACAGCGTACCGTAGCGTGGCACAGCGTAACGTAGCATGGCGTAGCGTGGCTTGGTGCGGCACAACTTTGCATAACGTAGCGTGGCACAACTTCGCGTAACGTGGCAGAGCATAACATAGCATGGTGCGGCACAACTTTGCATAACGTAGCGTGGCACAACTTCGCGTAACGTGGCAGAGCATAACATAGCATGGCACAGCGTGGCACAGCGTACCGTAGCGTGGCACAGCGTAACGTGGCAGAGCATAACGTAGCATGGCACAGCGTGGCACAGCGTACCGTAGCGTGGCACAGCGTAACGTGGCAGAGCATAACGTAGCATGGCACAGCGTGGCACAGCGTACCGTAGCGTGGCACAGCGTAACGTAGCATGGCGTAGCGTGGCTTGGTGCGGCACAACTTTGCATAACGTAGCGTGGCACAACTTCGCGTAACGTGGCAGAGCATAACATAGCATGGCACAGCGTGGCACAGCGTACCGTAGCGTGGCACAGCGTAACGTAGCATGGCGTAGCGTGGCTTGGTGCGGCACAACTTTGCATAACGTAGCGTGGCACAACTTCGCGTAACGTGGCAGAGCATAACATAGCATGGTGCGGCACAACTTTGCATAACGTAGCGTGGCACAGCGTAACGTGGCAGAGCATAACGTAGCATGGTGCGGCACAACTTTGCATAACGTAGCGTGGCACAACTTCGCGTAACGTGGCAGAGCATAACATAGCATGGCACAGCGTGGCAGAGCGTACCGTAGCGTGGCACAGCGTAACGTAGCATGGCACGGCGTGGCACAACTTCACGTAACGTGGCAGAGCGTACCGTAGCGTGACACAGCGTAACGTAGCATGGCACGGCGTGGCACAACTTCACGTAACGTGGCAGAGCGTACCGTAGCGTGGCACAGCATAACGTGGCACTGCGTGGCACAACTTCGCGTAACGTGGCAGAGCATAACATAGCATGGCACAGCGTGGCACAGCGTACCGTAGCGTGGCACAGCGTAACGTGGCAGAGCATAACGTAGCATGGCACAGCGTGGCACAGCGTACCGTAGCGTGGCACAGCGTAACGTAGCATGGCGTAGCGTGGCTTGGTGCGGCACAACTTTGCATAACGTAGCGTGGCACAACTTCGCGTAACGTGGCAGAGCATAACATAGCATGGCACAGCGTGGCACAGCGTACCGTAGCGTGGCACAGCGTAACGTGGCAGAGCATAACGTAGCATGGTGCGGCACAACTTTGCATAACGTAGCGTGGCACAACTTCGCGTAACGTGGCAGAGCATAACGTAGCATGGCACAGCGTGGCAGAGCGTACCGTAGCGTGGCACAGCGTAACGTGGCAGAGCATAACGTAGCATGGCACAGCGTGGCAGAGCGTACCGTAGCGTGGCACAGCGTAACGTAGCATGGCACGGCGTGGCACAACTTCACGTAACGTGGCAGAGCGTACCGTAGCGTGGCACAGCATAACGTGGCACTGCGTGGCACAACTTCACGTAACGTGGCAGAGCGTAACGTAGCGTGGCACAGCATAACGTGGCACTGCGTGGCACAACTTCACGTAACGTGGCAGAGCGTAACGTAGCGTGGCACAGCTTCACGTAACGTGGCAGAGCGTAACGTAGCGTGGCACTGCGTGGCACAGCTTCACGTAACGTGGCAGAGCGTAACGTAGCGTGGCACAGCATAACATGGCACTGCGTGGCACAGCTTCACGTAACGTGGCAGAGCGTAACGTAGCGTGGCACAGCATAACATGGCACTGCGTGGCACAGCTTCACGTAACGTGGCAGAGCGTAATGTAGCGTGGCACGGCGTGGCACAACTTCACGTAACGTGGCACAGCGTAACGTAGCGTGGCAGAGCGTAATGTAGCGTGGCAGAGCCTGGCACAACTTCACGTAATGTGGCGTAGCGTGGCACAGCGTAACGTAGCGTGGCAGAGCGTAACGTAGCGTGGCACGGCCTGGCACAACTTCACGTAACGTGGCACAGCGTAACGTAGCGTGGCACAGCGTAACGTAGCGTGCCACGGCCTGGCACAACTTCACGTAACGTGGCACAGCGTAACGTAGCGTGGCACAGCGTGGCACAACTTCACGTAGCGTGGCAGAGCAGAACGTAGCGTGGCACGGCGCGGCATAACTTCACATAATGTGGCAGAGCGGAACGTAGCGTGGCAGAGCAGAACGTAGCGTGGCACGGCGCGGCATAACTTCACATAATGTGGCAGAGCGGAACGTAGCGTGGCAGAGCAGAACGTAGCGTGGCACGGCGCGGCATAACTTCACGTAATGTGGCAGAGCGGAACGTAGCGTGGCACAACTTCACGTAACGTGGCACGGCGCGGCATAACTTCACGTAATGTGGCAGAGCGGAACATAATGTACCTTGGCGTGGCATAACTTCACGTAATGTGGCAGAGCATAACATGGTACAGCACAGCAGGACATATCTTTACATTACACAACATAACATGGTACACCATAGCATGACAAGGCATCCCTTTACATTACATAACACTGCGTGACATAACTTGACCTAACAGGACTTTAAGTAACACAGCTTGGCATGGCATAACATGCTCACTTGCTGGCTGGCATAATGTAACATCCTCTTGAGCCAATATGCAAGCATGAGATGCTCACTTGCCTTTCATCATTATCCTTCAGCACACAGGTTGCCCCTCTGCATCTGAAAAACACAACATCAAACAAGTCACAGTGATGCTCAGTGAGAGCCGGACTATGTCAGACATCTCCTTTCCATTCAGGAATACCCTCTCTATTTTACGCTATATCCGAGCAGAATAAAACCCAAACACTGAACCCCACACCTACCAGATATAACACCCATGGGATTCAAAGGTTCCCATTCTCTCCGGCGGTTCATCATAGTTAGCTTTGCTCATACTCTGCCCCTATGTAACCTTAAGGCAATGACTCCCATGGCCTGGTTCCCAGGTAGCTGCTTGTTCTGCCATCTACCTTATAGACTGCCTACAAGACCTGGGCTTATCAATGTATCAAACTTTGAACATTACTGTGATCATTATGGCTGATACTATCGCTTCTATGCCTTGAGCAGAGCAGCTCCAACGACACACAGATACACGTAGACCAACACTGCACACAAGACCAGTGACACAACACCCATACAAGATAAAGCTCTGTAAGAACAAAGACCGGGACAGAGATGCCATTGGGCAGGAAGACCGTGGCAGCCACGAGAAATAAGCAGCAGCCCTTGGAAGAGGGTAAGACAGTGGCCCATTGCAAAGAGATGTGGCCACAACTGGGAGGATGCACATGTAAGATACTCCACTTAAAGACCTAAACACTTAGAAAATGTGTGGAAGAAGACCCAGAACAGGGACCTAAGAAAATGGATGACCAATGATCAGGGATGTTGACATGGGCTGTGACGCAACTGCAAAGGATGAATTAAGAGATTCTTCCAAGAGTTGAGGCCGATCCACGCTTTTAAGATTGCTGTGCAAGAAAAGCAGTGCCATAATAGCACTGTGCGATGATACAAGCATTTGAGATGCTAGAGATGGTGCCCAAGGCACATGCTGTATGCCTTTAAAGCAAAGAGGAGATCGAGACCAAGAAAGGTCTGAGACAGAACACACATGTGACATAAAGCACCCAAGGACACAGACTGGAACTGCCCTGCCCGGCACATGCTAGAATGGGACTGATTAAAATCAAACCTATTGCCAATAACTGCCCAAACAGAACTTTTACGGCACATCCCTCTCCCCTACATCACCTTTAAACCCCCTCCTTTCTACTCCCAACCGTCACCTCTATTCCCAGCCCCACGTGAGCCCTGGTCCCTCAACTTATCTTTCAGAGGCCTGAGGGTCTCAAGCCATCCTTGGCAGATAAAGATGAACCCGCATCAGCTGTTTTGGAGGATCCTGCAGCCACAAGGTTCCTCTCCACTGCCTGCAAACAAACACCAAACAGGAAACTAAAATGCTACCAACAGTCAACATCCCACTGCTCAATGTCAGTGTTTTGTACAACACACAATCCTGCCACAAAACTGCTGTGGTCTTCCACTGTCCAGATCCAAGCCAATTCCAGTGTCAGATGCTCCAGCCATGATCACCTGGGGCAACTAAGGCAACAAGAGATGCAAAATTACTGTTGCGATTCTGAGAAATCAGTCCTGTGCTCCCTCTCACTACTGTCCAGCTCACCTCAAAGGCACATCCCATTCCAAAGGTGGCCCAAACAGCACCTACAAAACCAAATGTAAATGCTCAACTGAGTTGCTGTATCATTCTTAGCTCTTAGGCACTGGCTCAAACAACAGCCTCCTCAACTGCTCGGATCGCATGTTGTCACATGGCTTTGCCCCTCGGAGGCAGCGTGCAGCACCTGCAAAAAACAAAGACGACGATACATGCTCAGATTCTACCCAAAAGCACACATTGCCTGCACCGATTCCTATTTCACCCTCCATTACCTTGACTTCTTGCCCGCTCCGCCTCCATCATCTCACGCTGAGTCTGGCATGCCACCTGTAACACAGAAAGACACAGGTGCTATTATCTTCACCAATAACTCATCACCTGAACTATAACCGCTGCTTCAGTTAACTCTCCATTGCTCTCCTTGCTGGAGTTGCCTCCAGCACCGGCATTCCGCTGTTCTTCTTGCTCTGCGCCTTGAAAGTGAAAAAAATGTGCCCATTATCTAGTCATATAGACATCGGTCACACATTCCTACAGACAGCAACACCAACCCACCTGGCTACTGCCTCTGCTCGCCGCTCCATCACCAACCCTTTGTTGGTGAGGGCTCAGCCCTCTGCATCTGAAGAAAAAGCATCACACAAGTCATCCTGATGGCACACCATGCCTTAGGAATTCCAGACATCTTGATTCCATTTAGGAATATCACCTCTATTTCACACCACAGCCAGGCAGAACAACAAGCAAAACCCACTACAATCAAATGATAAGCCCCACGCCTACCCCACCCTTGGAATTCAAACTGCTCTACTACCGCTCCAGCGGCTTCTCCCAGGAAAATGTGCTCATCCCCTCTGTGGCTGCAAACCCCAGAAAAATCACTCTCCTCGTCTGCTGCGTAGATGCCTATGTGTTCTGTAATGGACCGCACGGCCCTGGCCTTCAAAGTCGAAGCCTATACGCATATTAATAAAAGATCCTTACGGTTATTCTTCTAGCCCATCCTAAGACCTCTGTGACACGGGCAGAGCACCTCCAACAACACGCAAACACGCACGGACCAACACCGCAAACGAGACCAATGACGCGATGTCCAGAGGCAAAAGAAATGCCGTCAGAAGAATGACTCCCAGGCCAGAGATGCGATCGGGCAGGAAGGACCACGGGACTGCGAAGAAGAATCTGCGGCAGCCCTGGAAGAGTGCAAGACCCTGGCCCGTTACAAAGAGATGCGGCCGCAACTGGGAGGATGCGTGTGCAAGAAGGCCCACTTAAAGGCCTGAAGACTTAGTGGATGCAGGAAAAAAATCCCACCACAGGGATCCAAGAAAGCGGATGACCGATCATCTGGGATGCTGACGTGGGCTGCGATGCCACCGCAAATGATGAATGACCAGAATCTTCCAAGAGATGAGGGCGATCCTCGCTTTTAAGATTGCCGTGCAAGAAAAGCAGTGCCACAACAGCACTGTGCGATGGGTACAGGCATTTGAGACGATAGAGGTGGAGGCCAAGGCGCGTACCGCTTGCCTCGATAGCAAAGAGGAGATCGAGACCTAAGAAAGATCCGAGACAAAGCACGCAGACAACATAAACCACACAATGACACAGACGCAGGCTGGAACTGCCCTGCCCGGCACGTGTTAGCGTTGGGTCGAGAAATAATCCTCTCTGCCTTCACCTGCCCAAAGGGGACAACTCCCACACAGCCCTCTCCTCAATGCTAGAAACCCTCCCCGCCCCTCCCAACCTACAGCCCTCTTCCCAGCGCCAGGCCAGCCCTGGTCCCTCCACTTAGCTTTCAGAGGGCCGAGGACCTGAAGACGTCTCTTGCAGAAACACTCAAATGGCAACGGCTGACCGGAACGACCCCGCAGTCACCGGCTTCCTCCGCACTGTCTGCAAGAAAACCAAACACAAATCAAAACCTGTGCTCACAAGTCAAAGTTGCGCTGCTCTGTGCCAACATCTTCTACAAGGCACATCCTCCCAGCAGAACTGCCACGGCCTTCTACTCGCCTGCTCCTTGCCCATCCAGACAAACGCTGCAGCCGTTGTCTCCTGGGGCACCTAAAGTAACAAAAGACACAAAATTACCTTGGCAATTGTGAGGAATCAGTCCCGTGCTCCCTCTCACTACTGCCCGGCTCACCTCAAAGGCTCTTCCCGTTCCAAAGGTGGCCCAAACGGCACCTGCAAAACAAAATGTAAGCGCTCAACTGAGTTACGGTATCACTCTTAGGCAGCGGCTCAAACAACAGCCTCCTCACCTTCTCGGACCACGTGCTGTCCCGTGGCTGTGCCCCTCGGAGGCGGCGTGCGGCACCTGCAAAATACAACGAAGATGACACATGCTCAGATTCTACTCAAAGTACACCTGGCCCACACCGATTCCTGTTTCGCCTGCTGTTACCTTGACTTCTCGTCCGCTCGGCCTCCATCGTCTCACGCTGGCATGCTGAGGCTTGCAAAACACCTGTAATACAGAAAGCAAACAGGTGTTTCTATCTTCACCGAGAACTCACCACCTGAACAATAACCGCTGCCTCAGGTAACCCACCGTTGCTCTCCTTGCTCGAGTTGGCTCCGGCACCGGCATTCCGCTTGCTACTTGCTCTGCGCCTTGAAAGTGAAAAAAACGTACCCGTTATCTAGTCATATATACACCGGTCACTCGTTCCTACAGACAACGCCGACCCACCTGGCTGTTGCGCTCTTCTCGCCTCTCCTTCACCAGCCTCTGGTATGCAGCTCGTCCGTCTGCACCTGAAGGAAAAACATCACATAAGTCACCCTGATGACACGCAATGGCTTTGCAATTCCAGACATCTTGATTCCATTTAGGAGTATCATCTCTATTTCACACTACAGCCAGGCAGAACAACAAGCAAAACCCACTACAATCAAATGATAAGCCCCACGCCTACCCCACCCTTGGAATTCAAACTGCTCTACTACCGCTGCAGCGGCTTCTCCCAGGAAAATGTGCTCATCCCCTCTGTGGCTGCAAACCTCAGAAAAATCACTCTCCTCGTCTGCTGCATAGACGGCTATGACTTCTGTAACGGACCGCACGGCCCTGGCCTTCAAAGCCTAAGCCTATACACGTATTAATCAAAGAACCTTACGGTTATTCTTCTAGCCCATCCTAAGACCTCTGTGACACGGGCAGAGCACCTCCAACAACACGCAAACACGCACGGACCAACACCGCAAACGAGACCAATGACGCGATGTCCAGAGGCAAAAGAAATGCCGTCAGAAGAATGACTCCCAGGCCAGAGACGTGATCGGGCAGGAAGGACCACGGGGCTGCGAAGAAGAATCTGCGGCAGCCCTGGAAGAGTGCAAGACCCTGGCCCGTTACAAAGAGATGCGGCCGCAACTGGGAGGATGCGTGTGCAAGAAGGCCCACTTAAAGGCCTGAAGACTTAGTGGATGCAGGAAAAAAATCCCACCACAGGGATCCAAGAAAGCGGATGACCGATCATCTGGGATGCTGACGTGGGCTGCGATGCCACCGCAAATGATGAATGACCAGAATCTTCCAAGAGATGAGGGCGATCCTCGCTTTTAAGATTGCCGTGCAAGAAAAGCAGTGCCACAACAGCACTGTGCGATGGGTACAGGCATTTGAGACGATAGAGGTGGAGGCCAAGGCGCGTACCGCTTGCCTCGATAGCAAAGAGGAGATCGAGACCTAAGAAAGATCCGAGACAAAGCACGCAGACAACATAAACCACACAATGACACAGACGCAGGCTGGAACTGCCCTGCCCGGCACGTGTTAGCGTTGGGTCGAGAAATAATCCTCTCTGCCTTCACCTGCCCAAAGGGGACAACTCCCACACAGCCCTCTCCTCAATGCTAGAAACCCTCCCCGCCCCTCCCAACCTACAGCCCTCTTCCCAGCGCCAGGCCAGCCCTGGTCCCTCCACTTAGCTTTCAGAGGGCCGAGGACCTGAAGACGTCTCTTGCAGAAACACTCAAATGGCAACGGCTGACCGGAACGACCCCGCAGTCACCGGCTTCCTCCGCACTGTCTGCAAGAAAACCAAACACAAATCAAAACCTGTGCTCACAAGTCAAAGTTGCGCTGCTCTGTGCCAACATCTTCTACAAGGCACATCCTCCCAGCAGAACTGCCACGGCCTTCTACTCGCCTGCTCCTTGCCCATCCAGACAAACGCTGCAGCCGTTGTCTCCTGGGGCACCTAAAGTAACAAAAGACACAAAATTACCTTGGCAATTGTGAGGAATCAGTCCCGTGCTCCCTCTCACTACTGCCCGGCTCACCTCAAAGGCTCTTCCCGTTCCAAAGGTGGCCCAAACGGCACCTGCAAAACAAAATGTAAGCGCTCAACTGAGTTACGGTATCACTCTTAGGCAGCGGCTCAAACAACAGCCTCCTCACCTTCTCGGACCACGTGCTGTCCCGTGGCTGTGCCCCTCGGAGGCGGCGTGCGGCACCTGCAAAATACAACGAAGATGACACATGCTCAGATTCTACTCAAAGTACACCTGGCCCACACCGATTCCTGTTTCGCCTGCTGTTACCTTGACTTCTCGTCTGCTCGGCCTCCATCGTCTCACGCTGGCATGCTGAGGCTTGCAAAACACCTGTAATACAGAAAGCAAACAGGTGTTTCTATCTTCACCGAGAACTCACCACCTGAACAATAACCGCTGCCTCAGGTAACCCACCGTTGCTCTCCTTGCTCGAGTTGGCTCCGGCACCGGCATTCCGCTTGCTACTTGCTCTGCGCCTTGAAAGTGAAAAAAACGTACCCGTTATCTAGTCATATATACACCGGTCACTCGTTCCTACAGACAACGCCGACCCACCTGGCTGTTGCGCTCTTCTCGCCTCTCCTTCACCAGCCTCTGGTATGCAGCTCGTCCGTCTGCACCTGAAGGAAAAACATCACATAAGTCACCCTGATGACACGCAATGGCTTTGCAATTCCAGACATCTTGATTCCATTTAGGAATATCATCTCTATTTCACACTACAGCCAGGCAGAACAACAAGCAAAACCCACTACAATCAAATGATAAGCCCCACGCCTACCCCACCCTTGGAATTCAAACTGCTCTACTACCGCTGCAGCGGCTTCTCCCAGGAAAATGTGCTCATCCCCTCTGTGGCTGCAAACCTCAGAAAAATCACTCTCCTCGTCTGCTGCATAGACGGCTATGACTTCTGTAACGGACCGCACGGCCCTGGCCTTCAAAGCCTAAGCCTATACACGTATTAATCAAAGAACCTTACGGTTATTCTTCTAGCCCATCCTAAGACCTCTGTGACACGGGCAGAGCACCTCCAACAACACGCAAACACGCACGGACCAACACCGCAAACGAGACCAATGACGCGATGTCCAGAGGCAAAAGAAATGCCGTCAGAAGAATGACTCCCAGGCCAGAGACGTGATCGGGCAGGAAGGACCACGGGGCTGCGAAGAAGAATCTGCGGCAGCCCTGGAAGAGTGCAAGACCCTGGCCCGTTACAAAGAGATGCGGCCGCAACTGGGAGGATGCGTGTGCAAGAAGGCCCACTTAAAGGCCTGAAGACTTAGTGGATGCAGGAAAAAAATCCCACCACAGGGATCCAAGAAAGCGGATGACCGATCATCTGGGATGCTGACGTGGGCTGCGATGCCACCGCAAATGATGAATGACCAGAATCTTCCAAGAGATGAGGGCGATCCTCGCTTTTAAGATTGCCGTGCAAGAAAAGCAGTGCCACAACAGCACTGTGCGATGGGTACAGGCATTTGAGACGATAGAGGTGGAGGCCAAGGCGCGTACCGCTTGCCTCGATAGCAAAGAGGAGATCGAGACCTAAGAAAGATCCGAGACAAAGCACGCAGACAACATAAACCACACAATGACACAGACGCAGGCTGGAACTGCCCTGCCCGGCACGTGTTAGCGTTGGGTCGAGAAATAATCCTCTCTGCCTTCACCTGCCCAAAGGGGACAACTCCCACACAGCCCTCTCCTCAATGCTAGAAACCCTCCCCGCCCCTCCCAACCTACAGCCCTCTTCCCAGCGCCAGGCCAGCCCTGGTCCCTCCACTTAGCTTTCAGAGGGCCGAGGACCTGAAGACGTCTCTTGCAGAAACACTCAAATGGCAACGGCTGACCGGAACGACCCCGCAGTCACCGGCTTCCTCCGCACTGTCTGCAAGAAAACCAAACACAAATCAAAACCTGTGCTCACAAGTCAAAGTTGCGCTGCTCTGTGCCAACATCTTCTACAAGGCACATCCTCCCAGCAGAACTGCCACGGCCTTCTACTCGCCTGCTCCTTGCCCATCCAGACAAACGCTGCAGCCGTTGTCTCCTGGGGCACCTAAAGTAACAAAAGACACAAAATTACCTTGGCAATTGTGAGGAATCAGTCCCGTGCTCCCTCTCACTACTGCCCGGCTCACCTCAAAGGCTCTTCCCGTTCCAAAGGTGGCCCAAACGGCACCTGCAAAACAAAATGTAAGCGCTCAACTGAGTTACGGTATCACTCTTAGGCAGCGGCTCAAACAACAGCCTCCTCACCTTCTCGGACCACGTGCTGTCCCGTGGCTGTGCCCCTCGGAGGCGGCGTGCGGCACCTGCAAAATACAACGAAGATGACACATGCTCAGATTCTACTCAAAGTACACCTGGCCCACACCGATTCCTGTTTCGCCTGCTGTTACCTTGACTTCTCGTCCGCTCGGCCTCCATCGTCTCACGCTGGCATGCTGAGGCTTGCAAAACACCTGTAATACAGAAAGCAAACAGGTGTTTCTATCTTCACCGAGAACTCACCACCTGAACAATAACCGCTGCCTCAGGTAACCCACCGTTGCTCTCCTTGCTCGAGTTGGCTCCGGCACCGGCATTCCGCTTGCTACTTGCTCTGCGCCTTGAAAGTGAAAAAAATGTACCCGTTATCTAGTCATATATACACCGGTCACTCGTTCCTACAGACAACGCCGACCCACCTGGCTGTTGCGCTCTTCTCGCCTCTCCTTCACCAGCCTCTGGTATGCAGCTCGTCCGTCTGCACCTGAAGGAAAAACATCACACAAGTCACCCTGATGACACGCAATGGCTTTGCAATTCCAGACATCTTGATTCCATTTAGGAGTATCATCTCTATTTCAAACTACAGCCAGGCAGAACAACAAGCAAAACCCACTACAATCAAATGATAAGCCCCACGCCTACCCCACCCTTGGAATTCAAACTGCTCTACTACCGCTGCAGCGGCTTCTCCCAGGAAAATGTGCTCATCCCCTCTGTGGCTGCAAACCTCAGAAAAATCACTCGCCTCGTCTGCTGCATAGACGGCTATGACTTCTGTAACGGACCGCACGGCCCTGGCCTTCAAAGCCTAAGCCTATACACGTATTAATCAAAGAACCTTACGGTTATTCTTCTAGCCCATCCTAAGACCTCTGTGACACGGGCAGAGCACCTCCAACAACACGCAAACACGCACGGACCAACACCGCAAACGAGACCAATGACGCGATGTCCAGAGGCAAAAGAAATGCCGTCAGAAGAATGACTCCCAGGCCAGAGACGTGATCGGGCAGGAAGGACCACGGGGCTGCGAAGAAGAATCTGCGGCAGCCCTGGAAGAGTGCAAGACCCTGGCCCGTTACAAAGATAAGTGGCCGCAACTGGGAGGATGCGTGTGCCAGAAGGCCCACTTAAAGGCCTGAAGACTTAGTGGATGCAGGAAAAAATCCCACCACAGGGATTCAAGAAAGCGGATGACCGATCATCTGGGATGCTGACGTGGGCTGCAATGCCACCGCAAATGATGAATGACCAGAATCTTCCAAGAGATGAGGGCGATCCTCGCTTTTAAGATTGCCGTGCAAGAAAAGCAGTGCCACAACAGCACTGTGCGATGGGTACAGGCATTTGAGACGATAGAGGTGGAGGCCAAGGCGCGTACCGCTTGCCTCGATAGCAAAGAGGAGATCGAGACCTAAGAAAGATCCGAGACAAAGCACGCAGACAACATAAACCACACAATGACACAGACGCAGGCTGGAACTGCCCTGCCCGGCACATGCTAGCGTTGGGTCGAGAAGTAATCCTCTCTGCCTTCACCTGCCCAAAGGGGACAACTCCCACACAGCCCTCTCCTCAATGCTAGAAACCCTCCCCGCCCCTCCCAACCTACAGCCCTCTTCCCAGCGCCAGGCCAGCCCTGGTCCCTCCACTTAGCTTTCAGAGGGCCGAGGACCTGAAGACGTCTCTTGCAGAAACACTCAAATGGCAACGGCTGACCGGAACGACCCCGCAGTCACCGGCTTCCTCCGCACTGTCTGCAAGAAAACCAAACACAAATCAAAACCTGTGCTCACAAGTCAAAGTTGCGCTGCTCTGTGCCAACATCTTCTACAAGGCACATCCTCCCAGCAGAACTGCCACGGCCTTCTACTCGCCTGCTCCTTGCCCATCCAGACATCAAAAGCTGCGGCCATTGTCTCCTGGGGCACCTAAAGTAACAAAAGACACAAAATTACCTTGGCAATTGTGAGGAATCAGTCCCGTGCTCCCTCTCACTACTGCCCGGCTCACCTCAAAGGCTCTTCCCGTTCCAAAGGTGGCCCAAATGGCACCTGCAAAACAAAATGTAAGCGCTCAACTCAGTTACTGTATCACTCTTAGGCAGCGGCTCAAACAACAGCCTCCTCACCTTCTCGGACCGTGTGCTGTCCCGTGGCTGTGCCCCTCTGAGGCGGCGTGCGGCACCTGCAAAATACAACGAAGACGACACATGCTCAGATTCTATCCAAAAGCACACATGGCCCGCACCGATTCCTGTTTCACCTGCTGTTACCTTGACTTCTCACCCACTCGGCCTCCATCATCTCACGTTGGCATGCTGAGGCTTGCACACCACTTGTAATACAGAAAGCAAACAGGTGTTCCTATCATCACTGAGAACTCATCACCTGAACAATAACTGCTGCTTCAGGTAACCCACCGTTGCTCTCCTTGCTCGAGTTGGCTCCAGTGAAAAAAAAACCAGAAAAAAAATCCTAAGCACAACAAACAAACAGCTAGTTTGGCCTGCTCAAAAAGTTGCAGTGAACTGAAAGAACAGCAGAACACTAATCTCAAGGGAGACCAGAAGCTGAATGATCTCCTGATGGAAGGCATGTGGCTTATAAACCCCCAGGCCTTCCCACCATCACCTGGGAATGGGGTGGGGCAAACTCCCACAAAAGGATAAATAGGGGCAGTTCTAAGTTATTGAATCTACCTTACGTTTACATCAAGAAAAACACTGAAATGAGAAGTGGGCCTTTACCAGAGGTGATGGTATGAGTTTTTCTATTACAACTTTGTCTATTGTCACAGTTTAGCTCTGACCTAGCTAATTTTAGTAGCTAAAGCTGTGCAGCTGGGCTCCCAAGGTGAAGCAGAAATGTAAATAAGAGGGAAAAGGCTTGCAGTGTGAAAACTAAAGCTACAACTTTAATGAAATTATGAAAATAGTGCTAATGATTAAAATAATTAGACAGTATTGAAATATGTATAAGTATCTGAGATTGCACTACTGCTCTCACCCTTGATGACCATACATCACCACAAATGCTGTAGAGCAGACACGGGGGGCAACGGATTCATGAGAACTGGAAGAGGTGAAACAAGAGAGGGAGGAGTATGAATCCACGTTAGTGGATGATGAGGCTCGAGTGGCACAATGCCAGGATAAACTAGATTTGCTGTAAACCCAAATACTTCTTACAAAGAATGATGCAAATATTCAGAAATTAGTCCTGTGTTGCGATCCCGATATATGGGATGGTGATACCTGGGACATTTGTGGAGACGAATGTCCTTTAGACCCAGACCCTCTCCCCAAGAATCGGGGAAAATCTCGCCTCTGACCTCCGATTAAAATGGAAGAGACAGAAGAGCCCGAGAATACCTGTACAGTGACCATCCGCACATTGCCCTGTCATGCCTCAGAACTAGCCAAGATCCAAGAGGAATATTCGTGGCAGCACTCAGAATCGTAAGTAGAATATTTATGGTGAATATCTTTGGCAGGAGGGGACTGAATTCTGTTAAATTCAGCTGAGGCAGAAGGGTACTATGGTCCTGGAGTCTTTTTAGCCCCCATGCCAGATGACTGGGCTCTCTCTGTAACTATACTAGGAGCACACGGGGTTTCGGGATTAAAGGCATAAGAAAAAGGGGAACCTTTGGTGCTTAAAACTGCTGGGCTTTCAGATTTAATAGCCTAACAAAAGGCTGCATATATACAGGCCATACACGATGCAGGGAGAGTAGCTGAATCTCCCACTATGGCTCCTGTGCACCCTGACCGATTCACCCTATTGCTTTGAGGATTACCAGATAGTCTAAAAACATTCACAGCCTCCGTTTGAGACAAGTTAAGCACCGGATGAGCCCAGGTGGGTGGACTCTATTCCTGGACACAGTCTAAGATACAAACAGTTACAGGAGATGCATGGGGTGAACTTTACAAGAGCGAAGCTCTAGAGACCCTGTTAACTCTAAGAGCAGTAAAAGGGTCTGTTTTGTTCAAAGCTGTGAATGGGTGAAAAAGTATCAAAGTGCAGGAAGAAGGATCCCTAACAGACCCCCCTTTCATTCCAAATGAAATGCGTTGCGGAAAAGGGCACTAGAATTAGGAATATGAAAAAAACCTGTCATATGGGGTATTGATACCAAATTCACAACAATTAGTGGAATTAGTGAGCCAAAAGGAAAGGTTTGGTCCCCTTTCCCCAAGTGCTCCACCAGCTCCACTGCCAGTACCAACTGAACGAGATCTCAACTCGCTCAAAGAAGCTACATCAAAAAATGAGAAGCTCCGGGAATGGTGTTGAGCCACCCTTGCACCCAGGTAATGAATATCTGATGGCTTCCTGATCATGTTTTACCTACTATTGTTTTACTAGTCAGCAAGTGACAACTGTGTTTGGAATTTTTAATACACACTGGAGCCCAGATGTCCACCCGTGCTGCAGCTTTATTTGGATTAAACCAGGAAATCCAGTGATTAAATTTTCTGGAATAGAGGGTGGAAAAAAGGATTGCCCCACTGTAGTTACTAAAATAACCCTCCCAGGAGGCGTGTGAGCTCCCGTGGCACAATTTTTAGTCTTGGACTTAATAAAAATGAACATTAGAATCATAGATTCATCTGACTGGAAAAGGTTAGGTTTCGATCTATTAAAGGGGCAGTCTTGGCAACTACCTGATGGAACAATATTGGAGTTTTGCTTATCAGCCTGCAAAACTACAAGCACAAATTAGATTATTAGAAACAGTCTTCAAATTACTTTCTAAAGAATCAGTAATGTGAAACAGTAGCCTTTACCTGCAGCAGCATTAGCAGGTGTTGGTGAAGTAATCGCAGATCCAGAATCCCAGAAAATAATATCCCAAACACATTCACCCTGTAACTCCTTTGTTTGGCTGGAGAAAAAACCCAATGGGACCTGGAAGCTAACAGTAGATTCTGGGAAGCTAAATGCTGATACTGAGTCTCTTACAGCCGCTGTCCCAAGCAT
The DNA here is from genome assembly GCA_033556795.1 of Tapera naevia. Taxonomy (NCBI): domain Eukaryota; kingdom Metazoa; phylum Chordata; class Aves; order Cuculiformes; family Neomorphidae; genus Tapera; species Tapera naevia. The sequence goes on from JAUMJJ010000098.1 coordinate 29,899, forward strand.
TACTGACATGATTAGTCAGATTCAAAGTCACAACTTTAGTTGGAAAGCAGCCATAGATGTAAAAATATGGTTTTTTACAGTTCCTCTCCACGACAAGGATAAAAAGCAATTTGCATTTCCATTTAAGGACTTTCAATGTACCTTTAACTGACTACTGCAGGGCTGTAAATATTCGCCTACGATAGCTCATAATGCCCTTACAAAAATACTAGCCCAATTACATGTAATTTTAGGAATAACAATTTACCGATGACATTAATATCAGGGAGTATGCGAGAATCTGTTCAAGAGCAAATGACAAGGAACGCTGCCTGGCAGAGAAGGACCTTGGGGTGTTGGTTGACAGCCACTGAACGTGAGCCAGCAGCAGCCCAGGTGGCCAAGAAGGCCAATGACATCTTGGCCTGTATCAGAAACAGCATGGCCAGCAAGACCAGGGGAGAGATTTTGCCCCTGCACTCAGCATTGGTGAGGCCTCACCTCGAGGACTGGGTTCAGTTTTGGGCCCCCCACTACAAGAAGGTCATTGAGGGGCTGGGGCATGTCCAGAGAAGAGCAACGAGGCTGGTGAACGGGCTGGAGAACATGTCTTAGGAGAGGCAGCTGAGGGAACTGGGGTTGTCTAGCCTGGAGAAAAGGAGGCTGAGGAGAGATCTTATCACTATCTACAACTGCCTCAAAGGAGGTTGAAGTGGGGCGGACTCTTTTCCCAAGTGGCAGGTTACAAGATGAGAATAAATGGCCTCAAGTTGCACCACGGGAGGTTCAGATTAGATACCAGGAAAAATGTCTTCACTGAAATAGTTGTCAGGCACTGGAAGAGGCTGTCCAGGGAAGTGGTTGAGTCATCATCCCTGGAGGTATTTAAAATATGGGTAAATGAAGCACTCAGGAGTACGGTTCAGTAGTAGACAGGTCCTGTTGAACTTGATCTCAAAGGTCTTTTCCATCTAAATGATTGTATGATATGAATTAAACTGTTTTGTTTACTTTGCCAAGTGTATTAAACTGTGCCAAGCCACACATGACGATTTTGGGACGACTTCTCGAGATGGTAAAGACCAAGTTACAGCTGAACCATAGGTACTGTATAATTGCAGCAATTTTGTTCTGCATCATACTCTGAAATTTCATGTAATGAGATATATAAAGCAGAAAGGCTGAAAACCGTAAATAAATTACTCAGACTTTTATTCTGAGAGTACTATCAGAAAACCAGCTCAGGAAAGTATTTGGATTGAAGTGCGCACTAAATTATCTGTTTTCCTAAAGTGAAAATACACCATTGGAAACGTCATAATGGAACACATATCAGCTCACAGCTTGGTGAGGAAGAGCATAATTCAGCTTTTATTTTGCTTACTTGACCAAAAAGCAATGTTCTGAACCAGATTCATTCACCCTATATGAACAACTCCAATTCCTCTGCAAGGGCTCACTACTGATTGTTTTTCACACAGTGCTCTCTACATAAAACTACTTGTAACAGTCACCATATAAATAAAAATGCTCTCCAAAAAATAAAATAAATTCGCGTTTAAGTCGGGCCTAAATTCGCGTTTAAGTGGGGCCTAAATTCAGGCATGGCATGGCATCACTTGGTGTGGCACAGCGTGGCATCACTTGGCGTGGCGTACCGTTGCGTGGCATCACGTGGCGTGGCGTACCGTGGCATCACTAGGCGTGGCGTGGCACGGCATACCGTGGCATCACTTGGCGTGGCGTGGCATACCGTGGCATCACTTGGCGTGGCGTGGCGTGGCGTGGCGTGGCGTACCGTGGCGTGGCATACCTTTACATTACATGGCATAGCGTACCGTGGCCCGGCATCACTTGGCGTGGCATGGCATACCTTTACATTACATGGCATAGCATAGCGCGGCATCGCGTGGCGTGGCATATCTTTACATTACATGGCATAGCATAGCGTGGCGTACCGTGGCGCGGCGTAGCGTGGCATACCCTTACATTACATGGCATAGCATAGCTCAAACAGCCTCCTCACCTTCTTGGACTGCGTGTTGTCCAGTGGCTGTGCCCCTCGGAGGCGGCGTGCGGCACCTGCAAAATACAACGAAGACGACACATGCTCAGATTCTACCCAAATGCACACGTGGCCCGCACCGATTACTATTCCGCCCTCCATGACCTTGACTTCTCACCCGTTTGGCCTCTGTCGTCTCACGCTCGCATGTTGAGGCTTGCACACCGCCTGTAATACAGAAAGCAAACAGGTGTTTCTATCTTCACCGATAACTCGTCACCTGAACAATAACCTCTGCTTGAGGTAACTTACCGTTCATCTCCTTGCTCAAGTTGGCTCCAGCACCCGCATTCCGCTGTGCTACTTCCTCTGCACCTTGAAAGTGAAATAATGTAACCATTATCTAGTCATTTAAACACCGGTCACACATTCCTATAGACAACAATACCGACCCACTTTGCTGCTGTTGATGAGCACCTCCAACAACCCGCAAACATGCATGAACAAACACCGCACACACGACCAATGATGCGAGGACCAGAGGCAAATGAAACGCCGTAAGAAGAATGACTCCCAGGCCAGAGATGACACCAGGCAGGAAGGACCTCGGGGCTGTGAAGAAGATTCTGCACCATCCCTGGAAGAGTGCAAGACCCTGGCCCGTTACGAAGAGATGTGGCCGCAACTGGGAGGATGCGCGTGCAAGAAGCCCCACTTAAAGGCCTAAAGACTTAGCAGATGCAGGGAAAAAAATCCCAGAACAGGGATCCAAGAAAATGGATGACCTATCATCAGGGATGCTGACGTGGGCCGCGATGCCACCGCAAATGATGAATGAACAGAATCTTCCAAGAGATGAGGGCGATCCACCCTTTTAAGATTGCCTTGCAAGAAAAGCAGTGCCACAATAGCACTCTGCGATGGGTACAGGCATTTGAGACTATAGAGTTGGAGCACAAGGCGTATGCTGCTTGCCTCAATAGCAAAGAGGAGATTGAGACCCAAGGAAGGTCCGAGACAAAGCACACAGACAATATAAACCACACAATGACACAGACACAGGCTGGAACTGCCCTGCTCTGCATGTGCTAGCGTTTGGGTTGAGAAGTAATCCTCTCTGCCTTGACCTGCCCAAAGGGGACAATTCCCTCACAGCCCTCTCCTCTATGCTAGAAACCCTCCCCAGCCCTCCCAAATTTTAGCCCTCTTCCCAGCTCCAGGCCATCCCTGGTCCCTCCACTTAGGTTTCAGAGGGCCGAGGACCTGAAGGCGTCCCTGGCAGAAACGCTCAAATGGCAATGGCCGATTGGAACGACCCCACAGTCACCGGCTTCCTCTGCACCGCCTGCAAGAAAATTAAACACAAATCAAAACCTGTGCTCGCAAGTCAAAGTTGCACTGCAACTGGACATCTGGGCCCCAGTGTGTATTAAAAATTCCAAACACAGTTGTCGCTTGCTGACTAGTAAAACAATAATAGGTGAAACACGATCAGGAAGCCATCAGATATTCATTACCTGGGTGCAAGGGTGGCTCAACACCATTCCTGGGGTCTCTCATTTTTGACGTAGCTTCTTTGAGCCAGTTGAGATCTCGTTCAGTTGGTACTGGCCGTGGAGCACTTGGGAAAAGAGGACCAAACCTTTCCTTTAGATTCACTAATTCCACTAATTGTTGTGAATTTGGTGTCGATACCCCATACGACAGGGTTTTTTTCAGATTCCTAATTCTAGCACCCTTTTCCACAACTCATTTCATTTGGTATGAAAAGTGGGTCTGTTAGGGATCCTTCTTCCTGCACTTTGATCCTTTTTCACCCATTCACAGCTTTGAACAAAACAGACCCTTTTACTACTCTTAGAGTTAAGAGCAAACAGGTGTTTATCTTCACTGAGAACTGATCACCTGAACAATAACCGCTGCTTCAGGTAACTTACCGTTGCTCTCCTTGCTTGAGTTTGCTCCAGCCCAGCATTCCACTGTGCTCCTTGCTCTGCGCCTTCAAAGTTAGAAAATAATAAAAAAAAGCACTAAACCTCCTTTTCATGCTACTGGTTGAATTAATCTGCCACACCACATCCAACCCACCTGGCTGGTGCGCTCTTCTCACCTCTCCATCACCAGCCTTTGGGGCACAGCTCATTCCTCTGCATCTGAAAAGTACAACCTCAAACAAGTCACCTGATGCTGAGTGAGAGCTGAACAATTCGAGACATTTTGTTTCCATTTACGAATACCTTCTCTATTTGTTGGTAGCTAGGGTCCAGCAACCGGAAGACCTTTTGCCTTTAACCATCCACCACACCGGTGTCTGTGAGCTGATGGCCCGAGCGGCCGGGTGGGGCCGCCGTACCATTCCTGAACCAGGTCAAGCCTTCGGAAAATGAAGGCAACATCTATTTTACACTATAGCCAGGCTGAATAAAACCCCAACAAACCCACACTCTAAGCCCCATACCTACCGAATGTGACACTGTTGCAATTTAACCTGCTCCCCTTCACTCAAGTTGTTTATCACAGGTTGTTTTGTTTATACTCTGTGTCTGTGTAGCCCTAAGTGACTCCCATGGCCTAGTGTTAATTTGGCTCTTTTATCTGCCATGCACCTTACAGACTGTTCCTACAAGGCCTGGGCTTATCAACTTACAAACCATAGAATTTTACTGTTATTCTTCTAGACTATTTTATTGGTTCTATATCACAGGCAGAGGAGCTCCAACCACACACAAACATGCACAGACCAGCACTGTATAAGAAACCAGCGACACAACATCCAGAGGCAAAAGAAACTCTGTAAGAACAATGACTCCCCAGCCATAGATGCCATCAAGCACGAAGGCCCAGGGGGCTGCAAAGAACAATCTACAGCAGCCCTGGAAGAGTGGAAGGCTGTGGCCTGTTACAAAGAGATGTGGCCACAACTGGGATGATGCACGTGCAAGAAGCCCCATTTAAAGACCTAAAGACTTGGAGGGTGCAGGGAAAAAAAAAATCCTAGAATAAGGATCCAAGAAACGGATGACCAATGAATGATGCTGATGTGGGCTGCGATGCCACTGCAAACAATGAATGACCAGAATCTTCCAAGATTCCAAGGTCGATCCTCGTTTTAAGATTGCCGTGCAAGAAAAAGCAGTGCCCAGTTCAGTTGACACTGTGTGATGAGTAGAGGCATTTGAGACCCTAGAGGTTCAAGGCATATGCTGCATGCCTTTAAAGCAAAGAAGAGGTCGAGACCCAATAATGGACAAAACACAGAAACAGACTACATAAACCACACAGACACAGGTTGGAACTGCCCTGCCTGGCACATGCTAGCACTGGACTAAAAAAAAAAAAAAAAAAAAAAAAAAAAAAAAAAAAAATCAAACCCCTCCCAATATCTATCCCAAGGGTACTCTTCCTGCACAGCCCTCTCCCCTATATTGCTATTAAACCCTTCCCTTCTATTCTCAACCCTTTCCCCTTTTCCCAGCCCCATCCCAGCCCTGGTCCCTCAACTTCGCTTTCAGAAGTCTAGGGGTCTGAAACCATCCTCAGCAGAAGCTCAGCTCAAATCGGCTGCCTGAGAGGATTCTGCAGTCACCAAGTTCCTCTTCAACACCTGCAAGAAAACCAAATAGAAACTAAAATGCTACTGACAGTCAGAATTGCACTGGTCAACATCAGCATCTTGTACAACACCTTCCTCTGCAAAGCTGCCAAGCCAACTCCAATGTCAGATGCTGCAGTCATGATCACCTGGGGCACCTAAGGTAACAAGAGACACAAGATTACTGTTGTGATTGTGAGAAATCAATCCCTTTCTCTCTCTCACTACTGCCCGACTCATTTCAAATACTCCTTCTGTTCCAAAGGCAGCAGTGCACAGCACCTACAAAACCAAAGGTAAAAGCTCAACTGAGTTGCTGGATAATGCTTTGCTCTTAAGACAACCACCTTGCCAACAACCTCCTCACCTTCTCAGACCTCTTGTAGGCGTGAAGCTTCACCTCTCCAAGGTTGAGTACAGCACCTGCAATTAAACAAAGCAAAAGACACATGTTCAGATAGTACCCAAAAGCACAAGTTACTCACAGTGATTCTCCACCTCCTGGTCCTTTACTTTGACTGCTCACCCTCTTGGCCTCCATCACCTCAAGCTGCCATGTTGAGACTTACACATCACGCGTAATACACAAACAGCAAGGGATGCTCATAGCTTCGCAGGCAATGCAACTCCTGAGCAAACTGCTCCTTCAGCCCACTCACCATTGCCATCCTTGCTTGATTCAGCTCTGGTGTCAATATTTCATTTTGCTTCACACCTTCAAAATGAAAACCTCAACCCACAAGCTACCCATATGGCAACCAGTCACATCTTCCTACTGACACCATGGGCTAAGTCACCTTGTTGCTTCGCTCTCCTCTATCATCACCCTTTGGTGTCCAGCTCATCTCTCTGCATTGAAAACAATATTGATTAGTTTAACCAGATGGTGATCAGTAACAACAATTCCGATGATCTTGCTCCCATTTAGAAATCCGTCCAGAGTCCAACTACAGCCAGCAAAAAAAAAGGGCCAAATTTAAGCCCCACGCATACAAGCCTTAACACGTATGAGATTCAACCTTCTTCCTACCACTCGGCAGCCCCTCCTACGTGGCTCGAATCATCCCCATAGAATACTGTTGAAATGATTGTGTACACAACCTGCCGGGGATACTCAATCCAAGATGGCTGCACAACCTTTGCCTAAACAGCTTGGGTGTATCAACCTATTGACTATGTATTGACTTACTGCTCTTCCACCCTGATTCTACATCGCCAGGCAGAGCAGCTCCAAGCCACACACACAAACACTGGACAGAATGCTATGATTAATACAACTCAAATGATGAGAGAAAATTCTCAGTGATAAGAATGACTCCCAGACTAGAGACATGGTCCAGCAAGATGATCTGCAGGACCACAAGGGTGAGATGAGCAGGCTCTGTAGCAAGGCCACAAAGAGAAAAGGGTAATGCCTTGTTAACCAGAAACTATCAAAACTGAGATGACGTAGGCACAAGAAGCCTGTCTTCAAGCCCTAAAACTGAGATAACGCAGGGAAGAAATTACTGTCTATGAAGACTGACTGGAGAGTAGAGCTGCTGGCATGGACCACCATTGTGCCACAAGAGATGACCAACCATAAAAATTTAAGACATGAGACTGATCTGTGCTTTAAGCCCATGATACAAGAGAAGAAGCTCAAGTGGCTCTGTGCCACTGAGGCATCTGAGACCCTAGGGATTTTACCCAAGGAATGTGCAGTACTTCTTGAGCACAAAGACAATATGAAGGCCCAAGAAAGCTCTAAGACACAGGAGACAGACAGACCACACAGTGACAGACACAGGCTGAAACTGGTCTACCCGGCATGTGCTAGCATTGTGCCAAGGAGTACCCTCTTCCCTATATCTGCCCCAAGGGGACTCTTCCTGCACATCCCTCTCCCCTATGCTGTCTTTAAAACCTCTCTCTGCCATTCCCAACCTTCTCTCCTTCACTAAGCCCCATGCCATCCCTGGTTTCTCAACTCAGCTCTCAAAGAACCAGAGACCTAAAGCCATTCTCAACAGACTGATGAACCCACCTCCCATTCCTCAACCACCCCCCAGCCCCAAAACATTAGAAAGTCCTCCTCTATTCATGGGCTGTCAAAGAAGGAACACTGTTCCTTCCTGACAGTTCCTGCCCTCTATCTGCACCCCCTGACCTTTCCATGTCGCTGCTCCTCGGGACCTCCCGAGCCCTTCCCTGTGTTCTACCAGCCCCTCTTACTTTCTGTCATCCCACAGACTCCAGAACCTGCTACAGGCTGGCAAAGTAAGCAAATTTCAGGTTACTTTAACCTAGAAGTCACCTGTTACAAACTGTAAAGCCTTTAGGAAAAATGTGTCATTCGACAAGTAAAGAGGAATGGCAATGGGTTATCCCATAAACAGAAAATGCAGGCAAAGAAAAAGCATCTAGAATAAAATAAATAAAAATGGAAGCTATGAAAATATGTTGCCACCTCTAGACATCCAAAACAAAATTACTGACCTGAGAACAAACAAGCACTACCTGCAGACAGCAAATATACTTAATACATACACTGCTTAGCCTTGACTCACCACAAAGCTCTTACCTCCAAAAGACATTTCTGCTTCTCTAAAATTAAAAAAAAAAAAAAAAAAACAAAAAAAAAAAAAACAAACAGAAAAGAACCAAAAACAAACCAAACAAACAGATAGCTTGGCCTGCTCAAAAAGTTGCAGTGAACTGAAAGAACAGCAGAACACTAATCTCAAAGGAGACCAGAAGCTGAATGAGCTCCTGATGAAAGGCATGTGGCTTATAAACCCCGGGGCCTTCCCACCCATCACCTGGGAATAGAGTGGGGCACACCCCCACAAAAGGATAAATACGAGCAATTTTAAGTTATTGAATCTGCCTTACATTTACATCAAGAAAAACACTGAATGGAGAAGTGGACCTTTACCAGAGATAATGGTATGAGTTTTTCTATTACAACTTTGTCTATTGTCACAGTTTAGCTCTGACCTAGCTAATTTTAGTAGCTAAAGCTGTGCAGCTGGGCTCCCAAGGTGAAGCAGAAATGTAAATAAGAGGAAAAAGGCTTACAATGTGAAAACTAAAGCTACAACTTTAATGAAATTATGAAAATAGTGCTAATGATTAAAATAATTAGACATTATTGAAATATGTATAAATATCTGAGATTGCACTACTACTCTCACCCTTGATGACCATACATCACCACAAATGCTGTAGAGCAGACACGGGGGGCAACGGGTTCATGAGAACTGGAAGAGGTGAAACAAGAGAGGGAGGAGTACGAATCCACATTAGTGGATGATGAGGCTTGAGCAGCACAATGCCAGGATAAACTAGATTTACTGTAAACCCAAATACCTCTTACAAAGAATGATGCATATATTCAGAAATTAGTCCTGCGTTGTGATCCTGAGATATGGGATGGTGATATCTGGGACTCTAGTGGAGACGAATGTCCTTTTGAACCAGACCCTCTCCTCGAGAATCAGGGAAAAGCTCGCCTCTAATCTCCGAATAAAATGGAAAAGACAGAAGAGTCCAATAATACCTGTTCTGTGACCACCTGTACCCTGTGCTGTCGTGCTTTGGAACTAGCCAAGATCCAAGAGGAACGTTCGTGGTAGCCCTCAGAATCGTAAGTAAAATATTTATGGTGAGTATCTTTGACAGGAGGGGACTGAGTTCTGTTAAATTCAGCTAAGGCAACAGGGTACTATGGTCCTGGAGTCCTTTTAGCCCCAATTCCAGATGACTGGGTTCTCTCTATAACTGTACAAGAAGCACGCTGGTCTTCGGGATTAAACCCATAAGGAAAAGGGTTTAAAGCACTTAAAACTGCTGGGCTTTCAGATTTAACAGCCTAACAAAAGGCTGCATATATTCGGGCCATATACGATGCAGGGAGAGTAGTTGAATCGCCCACTATGGCTCCTGTTCACCCTGACCGATTCACCCCATTTCTTTGAGGATTACCAGATAGTCTAAAAACATTCGTAGCCTCCGTTTGAGACAAGTTAAGGACCGGATGAGCCCAGATGTCTACTGCAACTACCTGATGGAACAATATTGGAGTTTTGCTTATCAGCCTGCAAAACTACAAGCATAAATTAGATTAATAGAAACAGTCTTCAAATTACTTCTTACAGATTCAGTAATGTGAAACAGTAGCCTTTACCTGCAGCAGCATTAGCAGGTATTGGTGAAGTAATCGCAGATCCAGAATCCCAGAAAATACTATCCCAAACACATTCACCCTGTAACTCCTTTGTTTGGCTAGAGAAAAAAAAAATAATGGGACCTCGAAGCTAACAGTAGATTCTGGGAAGCTAAATGCTGATACTGAGTCTCTTACAGCTGCTGTCCCAAGTATTGCTGACATGATTAGTCAGATTCAAAGTCACAACTTTAGTTGGATAGCAGTCACAGATGTAAAAATATGGTTTTTTACAGTTCCTCTCCACGACAAGGATAAAAAGCAATTTGCATTTCCATTTAAGGACTTTCAATGTACCTTTAACTGACTACTGCAGGGCTATAAATATTCACCTACGATAGCTCATAATTACCCTTACAAAAATATTAGCCCAATTACGTGTAATTCTAGGAATAACAATTTACCAATTTATCGATGACATTAATATCAGGGAGCATGCGAGAATCTGTTCAAGAGCAAATGACAAGGATAACAGCTGAATTACAATACTTGGGAGTGGAAATCTCTCCCTCAAAAATACAAGGGCCGGCACAATAAGTGAAATTTTTAGTAACAGAATGGATCCAGGATACTATATCTCTCCTGTTGGATACACTGAAAGACATAAAGGATAACCAAGTCCCAGGCTACCTAAAGGGACTGCGGGAAGTTTTGGCAGCCCTCAGGCACTTGAGGAAACATATTCCAGGGTTTTCCACCGTTGCAAAAACATTGTATAGCCTGCCATGAAGGGGAGCGCAATGGGAGTGGAAGGAATTGCATGAACAAGCTTTGCAACCTTCTGTTGCTGAGCTGCAAATATTCCAACAAGTTGGCCCGATACACCCTGTTGACCCACTACAAGTTGAGTGGGGATTTAGTGGATATGGATCCCATTGTAACCTTTGTCGAAAAAGGACCCGAGGGACATCTGTGACCTTTGGGGTTTTATTCTAAGTCTTTTACAGATGCTGAATGTCGGTGTTCAGATTTAGAAAAGGGGCTGTTGTCAGTAGTAAAAGGCCTCCAGTGGTTGGAGCACATACGATCTTCACAGAAAATGATCATCTACGGTCCCTTTAGAATCTTAGATATGGTGGAACAGGGAAGGCCTCCTCGTGTAGGGATTGCTCAAAAACCCATGGGTGGCAAATGACGTGCATATTTAGAAGGAATAATGGATTTAGTTCTTACTGAAGAAAGAACACCCAAAGTATCTAAGTTACAAAAACCTGTAGATACAAGGATAGTATACACTGCCACTCCAAGCTATCCATCTCCGATCTGGAAGGCCCATCTGTTAACAAATTAATCAGATATTACAGGAGTAGATCTTACGGATACATCTTCTAGAAGAGAGAATGGGAAATGGAACTATACAGCAGCAGCATTAGATATAAAAATGGGACAAACTGAAATAGAAGAGGGTGAAGGCAGCACTCAAGTTGGAGCGCTGAGGGCCATTGTGTTAGCTGCACAGAATAACGCCAAGTACATATATACTAACTCACCTACTGTGTATAAAGGAGCCACAGAGCAGATTACTCAGTGGGCTGCCAATGAGTGGAAGGTTAATAAAGTCCCAGTATGGAGAAATGATAGTTGGAAAGCGTCGTTACAAATAGGAAAGTCCAGTCCTTCATACATCAGATGGGTAAAAGGACATTATTGATAAGAAAAATAGGATTTTAGAATTATAGGTTTAGGTTTATTAAATTTACCAAGCAATACAAATTGTTCAGGTGGCCCTACGTACAGCCTCCCTCCTGGCTGGTCTAAAAACCAGTCCAGCTGAATGAATAAAGGACAGATGCAGATTAGAACAAGTAACTTAAAACAAGGAAATATTATATAAAAAAATTAGCGAGAGGTTAGTATTTTAATCAGGGTTAAGACTATGTAGTTTAACATTAGCTTACAGTGGGGAACCTTTTGAGCTTTCTTAGGTTTTCAGAGGATAGGCTGTTTGGAAAACAGGAGACTGTTGTGACCTAACATTAATCTGCAACTTCTGAAGAAGAACTGAAACGAGACAGCAAAGCACAGATGACCTAAGAAAGTGGATGTTACAGTTTGTGGAAGAACACCGAGATCTTTCTGAAGATTACCTAATGTTATGTTAAGGGTATATATACAATTATCAATTGTTAGTTGTCTTTGCCATTCACTGAGGTGATGGCCCAACTCCAAGCTATTAATAAATCAAAACCTAGCATTACTCACTGGCTGGCAAAATCCTGTAACAATGATCACAGACAGACAATCCCAGCACTTCTAAATAAAAGGCTGGATTAACTCACCAAAATTAGTACACTTAAGGTTATCTACCAATGAACAAGAATGGAACCGGTTGCTGATGTGGCTACATACAAAGCAGGGGCATTCAGGTATGCGAGACCTGTACACGGAAGGAATATCTCTAGGATGGCCCGTTACTAAGCATATAGCTAAATCTATAGCTACTTCATGCCTCAACTGTAGATTAAGACAGACAACTGACCATACAGATAGGGCACCTCTGCTGCACCCAAGGGATGGAAAAAGGCTGTGGTATACCTGGCAGGTCGGTTATATTGGCCCACTTCATTTTTCTCAAGAAAAACTTTACGTGTTAGTCGGGATGGAATTAATCTTTACCATTACTACGGCAACCTCCATTAAGGCTACTAGGGGTCAGAATACTGTACAACGCCTAAAGGAGTGGTTTAGTTCCCTCCCACTCTGGAAGGGATCCAGAGTGATAATGAGTCACATATCACTGCTGGGGTGGTGTGAGACTGGGTGAAGGAGGAAGGAATTTGATGGATGTTCTGTACCCCCACAAGCAAATAGGTTGGTGGAATGAACTAATGGTCTGATAAAATGGTACGCAAAAATCGGGCAGGCCATTGGGGCAAATTGCCTTCCGTCAGCAATGTATGTAGTCAACAACAGATGGACGGCAGGAGGCAGTCCAGAAATGAAAGATTTTGTATCAGCTGCCAATGCCATTAGTCTCCAATCATGAATAGTCCTGGGACAGTATCCAATGCCTTTCCATATGGGACAGCCAGTATTAGTGAATCTCCCTCATGCAGGGAAGGTACAAATGAGTCTAAAATTCTCAAAGAATAAATATGTGTGGAAGGCACAAGGCCAATCTGGAAAGACCCATTGAATCCTTATCTGATCTTTCTCTCTTTTTAATTGAAGTGAGATCGTCGAGAGAAAACAAGCTGAGTCACAGCATGTTTTTCCCCACAGGAATGAAACAGCAGAAGAACAAGAATGCAGAACTGCTCCTCGACTGAGCCACTGGATTGGACAGAATTGGACTGTTTCCCAGCCCAATTGCTCTTTGTTAGAACAATAATAGAATTTTTGGCTTTAATAATTATTTGGCAACCGCATTGGTAAGACCAAATATTATTATGCCACAGTCGTTTTGATTGTGATCATTCTACCGTGTTGGCTATTATTGTTGAAGTTTAGATTGTGGTTTAGATATTGTTATTGTTAAAGAGTGTGCAGTAATGATGTCTTTAGAAATTTTGGTTTTGATACGTTTATGCGAAGGAACCACTGTCCCCTTAAAAAGTTGGAATGGAGAAAATGAAGTTGTGGCTTTAGGAGAACTGGTAGCCTATTTTTATAATCTCACCAATTTTTGGCCATGTGGAGGCCCATTTGGATTAGAAAATTGGCCATGTACTGTGGTTCTTCTTTCCCCTGAGGTATTAGCGAGCAGTTACAGTCCAGTAAACCTAAAAAAACTGACCTAATGGGACAATTATAGCAATGCAAAGTGATTCTGCACAGAGCATACACTGTAGGAAGAGCAAAGAAAAAAGATTTTGGTTTTGTTGGGACCAGTCGTCGTAATTTTACTTACTGATTTAGAAACCTGACTTATAAGAATACAAGTTATCTGTTTGTCAATTTTTGGGAATGAACAGATGACAACTGACCCATCTACTTTACACACTCATGTTCCAATAAGGACTTAGGTGACACAAGAAAAGTGGATGGCCATGACTACGGAAACAGAGTCCCCACCACATGTGATTTAATTAAAGGGGTAGAAGCATGGCTATGCAAGAGCTCAGGTCCGTTCAATGGGATCCATTACAGAAATTCTCCAACCAAGCAGAGGAACTCTTATTGAGTTAATGCTCAGGATAATACCAAGTGTTTCACTGCTAAAGCATGATAACTTTGTTCAAGTACATTATTAGACAAAGGGACATGAGCTCTAGGAGGTCATTATTGGATATGTGGTTCAGCTGCTTATAAATTACTACCATCAAACTGGACGAGAACACGTTACATAGGAGTTATTTGCGCCTTATTTTTCTTACTTTCAGAAGAGAGGGATAATGAAGTGAGTGTCTAGGTGTATGATGATTTAAGATAAACTAGGCACTTCATTACTCCCCATCTAACAAAGGGAGGTGGTAGTCAATGATGAAGAAAAGATGAATGGACACCTCAGTGAATCATTGATTATTATGGCCCTGCCACCTGGAACCTCCATGAGCTCATCTATGGCACTCGCGAGCTGATTTATAACTTAAATTGTATTATTTGATTGTGTTGGAGAATGGCTGTGGGAGCGTGGACATGGCTCAAAGGAGGAGCTCTGTGAATTGGCCCTGACAGAAATCAACTGAGCTGGGCTGTGATGAAAAAGTACTGAGAACTTTGCCAAGTCATGCTGACAAGGAGGGAGGTAGTGAGAAAATCCCCAAGATAAGGTAAAGAAGACCTTGTGACTGTACAGATAAACAACTTAGGAAGTAGGCTAGAATGAGAGCTGGACCCGCGCATATAGCAGTAGCTGCAAGTAGGAGGAGCAAGTAGGAGGAACATGCTAATGTATCTTTAGAGCTCAGCCAATGAATTGCAAGTAGGAGGGGCATGATAATGTAACTTTTAGAGTTAAGTTAATGATTATAGGGCTTTTGGAGCCAAGCCAATGATTATAAGACAAGTGTATGTAAGGGCCAATGATTGTTAAACAAGCCAATGATTGTTAGACAAGTAGACATGAGTTAAGTAGACATGAGTTATGGTATAGACGTGAATGAGCTTTGCAATAAACCAGAACTTGCTTTACCACTCACATTGAGTTTACTGCATGGTTCTCCTCGCTTGTTACATGATTGCAGGCTGTTTTCGAGTGCTCCTATTGAAGAAACACTCAGGGAATTTAACAGAATAGTTAATTTTTACATGACAATTAAAATAAATAGGAGAAGATAGACATAGGGAAGCTGGGCATTTTCAGATTCATAATTCAGCAGTTAAGGTGAACTTTATTAGTCTAAGTTATTTTTTGATCTGGCCCTAGATCATTGAGAAAACGTTTACCCACAGCTGAAATGCAGAGATGTCTACTTTTAACAGTTTAAAAACTGTTAAAATGGGTCCAGAGGAGGACTACGATCATCTATGAGGATGATCAAAGGGCTGGAGAACCTCTGCTGTGAGGTCTGGGAGAGTTGGACTTGTTCAGCCTGGAAAAGAGAAGGCTTCGGGGGGACCTCATAGCAGCCTTCCCATACCTG
This sequence comes from Tapera naevia, assembly GCA_033556795.1. NCBI lineage: Eukaryota > Metazoa > Chordata > Aves > Cuculiformes > Neomorphidae > Tapera > Tapera naevia. The sequence continues at coordinate 45,207 of JAUMJJ010000098.1, forward strand.
AAGGGGGCCCTACAAGAAAGCTGACAAAGGACTTTTTACAAGGGTTGGTAGTGACAGGACAAGGGGGAATGGCTATAACTGGAAGGGGGGGGGGGGTTTAGATTAGATCTTAGAAAGAAATTTTTCACAATGAGGGTGGTGAGACACTGGCACGGGTTGCCAAGGAAGGTTGTGGCTGTCGCCTCCCTGGAGGTGTTCAAGGCCAGGTGGGATGGAGTCTTGAGCAGCCTGGTCTAGTGGGAGGTGGCCCCGCCCATGGCGGGGGGGGGGGTGGAACTGGATGATCTTTAAGGTCCCTTCTAGCCCAAACCATTCTATGAACAAAAAAAAGTGATTTTTTACTTTAAATTATCATAGACAAAATGTTTCTGACCTTGTTAAGACTATTTTCGTAAAAGACTTATCTAAGCCAAAAGAAAACACATTAGTTACAAGTGATCGTTGGGGAAGAAGATTGCTCAGCCTACAGAGAAGAAAGATCAATCATAATCTCTATGATAATATACTTTATAGTATATTGGTCAAGCTTATATTGATGTGTCATGAGAAAGACAAACTCACAGGCACAACTATTTCCTCTCGACTCGATTTGAACCCTCGGCTAGTTTCAGTTCCAGTCACCTCCTTTCAGCAAAATTCAATTTGACAGAGATTGGTCCGGCTCTGCATGGCTAAGAGTCAAGCCGGGAGTAACAGCAAGGAGCCAAAGCGCGACGAAGCGAGGCGAGAGGAGGCGAATGGAACAGGGGAGACGAGAGACGCAAATGTCAGCTCCCCGCAAGCAGCGCTTTGGCCCCAGACCCTCGGCAACCCCGGCAGCGGGGCGGTGCCGGCTGCAGTTCCGCGCTTCTACCACGGGACGGCGCTAGCAGCGGCTGCCGGGGGGCGCGTGCCCCGGCGTGGCGGCGCAGAGAGCGGCAGCGCCCGAGCTGCAGTACCCACGGTCGATCACATGGCGGCAGCAAAGAGCTGTGTGAGAAGGAGCATCACCTCACCCGCGCGACACCCGGGCTGCAGTACCGCAGTGCGGCCACACGGCGGCAGCAATGGGACCCTGCACTGTTCGGCTCGAAAAGAATAGCCTGGCAGAGCTGAGCGAAACCGAACCGAGCTCTTGTTTGAACACGTTAAGCATTTTTGAGTACTCAGAGAGGTCTACTTTAACAGTAAGCATATATCTGTTTAAATAAGTCAATACCTGTCTGCCTGCTGAGTTCATCTGATCATAAGGCTTGCACTGGTTTTCAGGTGAATTCTCGTTTATGAGAACACAGGGGGAAAAAAACAGAGTACTGCTAAAACTCCTCAGTAGTCCAGTTACCTTACCCTGCAGCCCATGTTCATTTTTTAGAACTGTCCTCTATCTCATACATCTTATTTATTAAATTAACATTTCTGGATCAAGTTTTTGAATGGAACTGGTTAATAAGCAAATACATGCAATGCTTCTGTCGTGACAGGCTCATTTTAGAGAATTACCTCCCAGATCAACTTGACACATCAATAGCCTGCACAAGCTGAATGAAATGAAGAGGAAATGGGAACCTCACCTAATCCAGCCACACAAACTGACCAAGTACAACTGAGAGAGATCTTTTGCCAGGTAGTATGAAGTGCAGTTTTCAGGATGGAATGTTTTTGAATCCTCTTCCCCAGCTCTCGCTGTATGTGAGAAAAGGAGGAAACATTTTACCCTGCTTTTTTATTATGCTTTTGGGGGTTTTGTTTCGTTGGGTTAGGTTTTTATCATTTTTGTTTAAATGTTTTTTTGCTTTTTGGTGTTGGGTGGTAGTTTTGGGGGTTTTCTTGGAGAAAGGGGGTTGTTGCTGTTGTGTTGAATTCCAGCTCTAAAGCCGGTAACCACATCAAGTAGGCCTTAAAGCCCAAGTGCAACCTGTAAAACTATAAAGAGTTATCTATAGCCCTGCTAATCATACAGGTAGCACTGTCAACTTAAAAAAACAAAAATGATTATGTAAGGGAACACCTTCTCTCTGTTGGTTCATTAGGTACACAACAGTAAAAGCCAAAAATCTCTTTTGTGTTCTTTTATGGTTGCAGCCAACAGGTTTATGTTCTGAATCACTACTTGAAATGCATTCCCACATTTAAATGTATTAAAAAAGCATTATGTGTCTCCTGTAAACCAGTAAACTGCAGGAGAGTCAGAATTGAGCCTGAAATTGCACACAATATATTTCATTATGTCTAAGTACTTAGTGAATACCTTGTAATAACTGCTGACACATAACCAGAGGCTGTTTTGTGGGTCTACAAATTGTATCAATGCAGGAGGCCTGAGAACTTGGGAACAGAAACCAGATGTCCTCATTTTGATGGGACACTTGCTATTTTTTTATTATTATTATTATTTTAAAGACTAGCCCATAATTTATCTACTTGCGTGTTTTAGAGTCCCGCATGTAGTTCGCCAGGCAGAGCACTAAAAATTTCTTAGCTCTTTCTGAATCTGAGCTCTGCTTAATACAGCTGTGATGGTTCTTGCCTGCTTTTTCAATATCCTCTGTGAAACCAGCATAAGGATACAGAGCACAAGAATAGAAAGGGAAGAAAGACAAGCTCCTAAATATAAGGATGTGCCTCGGAGCATCAGGGAGAGGAAACAAACAAGCAATCTCTTTTGGTTTAGTAAATCCACAGAGATATTGAACCTATCCTACATTTTCCTGTCCAGGTTTCTCAGGGCTGAGTTTAACCCAAAGAGGGGTGTCTAGCAGAAACTTCCAGAAGTTCACAGACTGCACTGGATCCAGTTTTAGATGTTCAAAGAATACCATTGCCCTGTGTCCACAAGGCTGAGAAGCCAATTACTGACCTCAACGTTTCCCAGCAGCCTCCTTAGGCCACAGTCAAAAAAGCATGTTTCATTTCACCCTCAGGTCTAAGCATCATCCTGTCAGGACACCGAGGGGACAGGAATCAATCCATAGGGAGGTCTCAGACAGTTTGAAGTGCGGGGCTCAGCCCTGCTGCTGTTACACAGAGCCAGGAATATCTGTCAGTATAAACTGATGGCCCTTTTCTGAGCCAAAAAGCTCTGCGCAACTCAGTCATGCTCCCATCTGCAGAATGAAGAAATTTCATTTCCTTATAGGATGACCTGAAAACTACAGCCAGTAAGGGAACTATTAGCAGTTCCTTTTTCCTCAAGCTTTGTAGTAGTTATGTGGAATAAGACACAGAGTGTTTCAATTTTCCACACCAAACCATCACAGAATTGTTCCACCTTATCTCATTCATGCCATACATTTAACCTTTGGATTTCCTGTGGAAATCCCTAGTTAGAGCAGAGTTTCCAGGTAGCTGAATACATGTTTGAGCTTTATGAAAAAGCTTGCTCACATATGTGGTGGAACCTCACTTCAGGCAGCATTTCCTCCGAGAAGCTTAGAGATTAACTAGCCAGCCATAGACAAATAAATATCAAACCTAGAATTATGGGGGGGGAGGGGAATTATGCTTTTACTTCAACTAGAAGAGCTGAAGGAAAGAAAGAAATCATTAGCATATGCCTGAACAAGCCTAAGCAAGCAGAAACAGGAAATAAGATTGTGGTCACTTTTGAACTCCAGAATGCCCAGTGTTGCCTTCGCAGCCACTTTTATTATTTTCTTTTAACAGGAGAGGCAATCTAAAAGACAGAATCCAGGCTCCCGCTGCCCCGCAAAGAAGGCAAGAAACAGCATTACTCTATCTAAACACAGCAGTAAGACTAGGACAACCTTTCTGGTCCCGTTTTCAGTTGTGTTGTAAAGTTTAAATGGAAGCAGATTGAACTTAAATTGCAAACTCAGTACTTCCCTCCTCGTGCAGCATGTGGGCACAAACTCTTCTTTGTGCAAAACAAAAACTATTAAAAAGCCAAGGATACAGGAATATCCTCCCTTTAAACTGAAGAATATTGATCTGGCTCTATTTTCATTTCGCAATTTAAACTTCAGCAACACTGCCTCCCAGCATACCTACAGGAATGCAGTGAAGCAACAGACAAAGCCAGAGAGAGTCGCAAGCGTCCTCTGAGAACGTTGGCCAGGTCCAGTGAAGCGCCAACAAGCATGGTGCACTGACAGCTTTGCTAGCACGTACGAGCTGGCTGAGTTGAGGGTACATGGCCATATTTGTGACACCTGCACAGGTTAGACACTAAATATCAAGAACCCCACTAAAAATCCACAGGGAAACCCCAACGGAACCAATATTGATGAGTTTCAAAGAGATTCGCCCAACAACGAGGCTACATCTTCCTTTGTTTAAAGGACACACGGGAATGAATTTAACAAGGCAGGAATTTACAGCTTCTTATGAAATCAATATACGCTTCACAAGATGTTTTTCCTCTGGTATCCTGCAGCTCATCGCTTACCTTTTGTAGACTTCTGGGCAGTGTTTTCATATGCTTTCCTGATTTTAAAAAAAACTAAAATCAACAAATCTCCAGGCTTCAAGAAATCTCTCCTAAATAAGATAATCTTTTTCCAACGTTCCACCTGAAGTTTTCCTGTAAAATACCTCATTTTCCTATTCAGACTCATTTTTAAGCGGTTAAGGCAATTGTGATCTTACAGGTACTCACAGAAATTTTTCCAGGAAAATGGCTTCCACTTTTTCTGCCAGAGTTCGCAAAATGTTGTATTTCACTTCTTTTCCTACACTTGCTAGTGACCTAGAAAAGAAACAATACAATTAAAACTATTAATTATTGCCACAGACTTCAGTTTCACTGTTGGTTAAGAGTTCTATGACAAAAAGGGGGACAGTCCTCACCCTACAGTAACAAATTTGTCTATTGTTTGCTCTGCATTTGCAAACCCTTAAGACACCCTCCAAAATTCATCACTACTGCAGAAGTAAAATATAACAGTAGTTTATCAAAAGGTGACTTCTTCCGTCACACATTTTAAATTATATATATCTGGAGAAATCAAAGTGCTTATTTTATCTCTCTGGAATTATGGTCCAAGTCATGTATAAATTAAAACACCAAAATTTCACACTGTACCAATATAAAATTAAACAGTTTTAATATCTTATTCTTGAGCCAGCCACTGATCAAATGAACTGCTGCATACCAAGACTGTGGCAGGGTCAATATAATTTCTGTATCCTTTAGTACAAAGCATTAAAAAAATTTTTGCTCCATCCAAAACTAGCAAAAAAAAAAATAACAGTAAAGGATGTCATAAATTGAAAATTACTTGTTAGGCTTTGAATATAGTGCCCTAGAACTCAAACAGTCATTAAAAATAGAAGACGCATTTGATGGACAAAAAAAAACCTCTCCATCTGCAGGGGTCATTGTGCTCATTCCAGTGTACTTTGCACAGACAAGAAGGAAGCGGAGACTTCCTAAATCCTGCACTAAGTTTCTTCACTGGGTATTCTTCTCCTTTTCATGTCTAAAATAGTGAATGATGACTAGGAAGCAAGCTCTTGGGCGACCAGAGGCAAACCAGTGTGTCCAAGTTCAGCACAGATCTACCTGAAAGGGTAAGGATTGTTATGTCTCTCCACTATCTCAGTGTGAATAATTCAGTAAAAAGCAGTAGCTTTTGTCAACCTAAGTAGAAATAATATAGCACCAATAAAGATCTTGCTATCAAGTGTATAACACATCAAGTTTCAAATCAAAGCGTGCCACAAAGACTGAAAAATCCCCTTTGGTAAATTTTAAAATAAAGACATGCATGCCAATGTCCTTAAGTTGGTTGAGAAGCCTGCATCTAAGCTTCAAAACTGTGATGTAAAGCCATCAGATGCATCTCTGGCCACTTTACCAGCTGTTATCCAGAAATGCATTAGCTCGAAGCTGCTTCAGAAGTGCAGGTGCTGCACTATAACAATAAAAAGTGAACGACTAATATACAGATTATAACACCTCAATTACTTAGATGTAAAAGATGGATAAAGAACGGAGTTTCAAATTTTCCTTTTCCTGTCCAGTTCAGAATTCTAGATAACCAAATTTTTCCTTTCTCTGTCAGAGGTTAGTACTAAATCAACTGCAAATCCATGCGTAACAATTGTTCTAGTCAACTTTACTTGAACTTTGTGGGTCCTATTTTGAACCAGAAGGGTGTGGGTGCCTGAAAAATTATGTGGTTTTATGCATTTAAATCCTATGTTCCAATAAGAGATTTCACCTTTCCTTAAAAAGCTTGTCTTCCTCCCTTCGATCACCAGCAAAGTAATTGCTGATCCACTTGCAGAGCACTAAGACGTATAAAAATACTTTTTAAGTAGATATCATGACTTCTATATTATAACACACTGAGGCCTGAATCATGCTGCACGGTTTCTGAAAAATATGAGGTATCACTGGGTTCGGCCCCATCCAGGTCAAAAATCAGAGTGTTAAAACACACAGCTAAAATATCGTAGGTGCATCACAGGCATAATGCATCAGTTTTCACAATCCTTGAGATAATTCCAGAAGGGCATTATTCTGCCTTACTTGCTGTATTGATTACTTGGGGTCTATTTCAGCAAGTCTAAGTTCTGAAACAAGAACAAGTATCATTTGGCACCTATGTATTTTCTGTACACTATTCTCAGTGACAAAGCCCTCCCTTGCTCTGTAGAGATGCTTCAACATTTACAAAACAAGAAAAAAAAAATAATTCTCTTATGGTCTGCAGAAAACATCAACAACAACATTATGGCTGAATAAACCATCGGGAATTCAACACATCACAGTTGAAGTGACACAGAAGCAAGATAATTTGGAGCAGAGCTTAGTATTCACTGGCTGCTTTTTGTAATAGAGAGGGGTGGGACAGAATAATCAAGAAAATTTTTTCTTAAATCATATCTGAGAAGCACATGAAACATTTGGTCATGCAGGGAAATATTTCTAGAAATATATCATTTTACCCTCATGACAACAACCTTAATGGCTTAAAAGCATGAAAAAATTAAGGGGTCCAATGAGGGCAGAAACAAAATATGAGATGCATCCCCTTTGAAATTCTGTTTAAAGCAGGCACTATCACTATATATACTTTATTCGATACAGAATAACAGATGGTATTGCTGTTAAATTTGAATTACAAAGAAAGCGGCAATACGCTTATGCTGTTCTGAGCTAAATCTTTACAAATCTGGAAGACAAGAGTGTTAGAAAGTAAGCAAGCTCTTTTTCGAACTTTGGCTAGGGATACTTGATTCTTATTTTCACAGGCAATACTGTCTTTTTTTTTTTTTTTTTTTTTTTTTTTGCAATTTTGTTATGGTTCCCTAGGGCTTCATTTCTGTTTTTTCCCTACATCTTTTACCCTGGCGACTATTCCTGAGAGCACTGGAGTCACAGTTGGAAACAGAACAACGTAGTTTAACTTTGAGAGCACCCTATTGAGCTGGAGAATGTTTTTTATCAAACTGAAACAAAGGGAAGAACACCTAACAGTGACACTGTTATTCTTTAAAAAATATGCTCAGAGTTCTAGTTCAGCAGAAAGTTGGACTGGAATGTGCCCTCTCCCCTAACTTCTGCAAAGCAGCTGTGGTTTGAAAACACTTGCCAAGTGCTTAGTGGAAAGACAAGCACTGGCCCAAAGTGTCTCCTTCATCAAGACATGTAATTTTTATTTTAAAATATTTGAAGTTTCAATCTCCCAGTGCCACGCACTCACAACATTGAGTCCTGAGGTAAGAGCACTGAACACTTCTCCAAGACATGAGATGTGCATTTGTTTTCTCTATATGAGCTATGCACGCTTTAATTAGAAGGGAGTAATTACAAGGTTATACCTTAGAGATCAGGGCATAAAGCTGGAACGGGAAAGACCCAAGTTCATCATCTCACTCTGTCACAAATAGCAGCACAAGCCTGGCAATTTCCTCCATTTCCTTGAGTCTTGGTTTCCAGTCTGAAAAGCTGGGATGACTCTAAGGCTCCTAAGAGAGGAGGTCTACATTTTTAAAAAACATTCTTTTGGTTCTGCTTTGTTAAATAGAGCCTGATGATCCTCCTGTTCAATCTGATATATTGCCTTACTTTCCTTGATCTGCTGTAAGCCACACCAAAAAGTAAAGCCATCGTGTAATCTTCCTTATATTTTACCATCACCATGCAAGGAGAAGACAGTTATTTAACTTTCTTTGAGCCTAAAATAATAGCAAGAAAGGCACAAGGCAAAGAGTAATTGTGTTAGAAGCTTCTGTCTGTTGTTTTGCAATTGTATTATACAGACCATGTAGCATCCCAAGAGCACAGGACCTCAGCAGGAAGGCACAACTAAGAGTGGAACACAAATGAACTTACAAACAGTTGTATCTCTGCTCATGGCCTTGTGTATTGTAAAAGCGTCACATCTCCAAAACGGCATCAAAACCTCTCAGTAACAGCAAGAACAAGCTCCGGCTGTAAGGGCACTGTAAGTGAGGAGCTTAATGCTGACCTCAAGAGAAGGGAGAGTACACATGGTCAGCATGGGGCAGTGTGACTGCAGCACCCCAGTTCACGAAGTCCTTTTAATATTTTTGGAGGTCTCTGCAGCCTAAATGTACTCCTGCGAAAGCACTCTGCAAAGCTCCCACTGAGCTTACTAACACCAAGATCAGCCCATGGCAACACCGACGCCAAGGCGCATGGGGTGTACATTTTATTACTCGTGCAACTTAATTTTTAAAATACTTCTACTGCATGCATGTCTATGTTAAAAAAAAGAACCGATGTGAAGGAATTAGATTAGGAATTATACAGAAAGAGATGATTAAACTTCAACTATATGAACATTTTGGGGCATATAAACATTTGTAAAATTTGCTGCAGAACTTGTGATTGATGGTTACATAATTGAACCTACAGGAATACCTTTCCAAGGACCTTAATACCATACATTTCATTATTTAATAAATAGAACAAGAAACGGAAACAACTCTGCTTACTATATGACATTTGAAACTGCATGGAATAAATTGAATTTTTTAAAAAAGCGTTTGAGTTGCTTATGCACTTCTCTGTAATGCTTTCCAGAGCTATTGCAGATGTGGCTTGTATTGAGAAGCCCACACCTGATAAAACACTGGCGCCAATATTTCAAACAGCCCAAGCTACCAGTGACACGGTCCTGTCACTTATGCAATATTCACAAACTTTTAAAAAAGTTCATTTATAAGCTCTGGTTGAGACCCTAGAATATACACACTGTTGCCTGTTTAAAACAAGGAAGGGAGGAAATCCAGAGATCTTTCCTAGTGCTACTGTTGTAGCTCACCATCTATAAGAAAAGTTAACTGTACGTCCTATGTGTGGTCTTTTGCATGAAAGAACTGGACTTGTAGTCTTTAACTGGAGGCAACAGCTCAGCTGCCTTTGGGAGGCTCCCTGCACGCCCAGGCCGCAGATTGTGACAAGAACATGTAATTCAGTTGGGCTGCCAAGTACCTTTTTGCTCAAAGCTGGACCAACAGCAGGCTAAGCCAGTGTCCTTACATATATGCCAGAGCAGCTGTGTGGTCTTGATTCAAATTTCAGTGGATGCAAACCCACGCAAAAGAGTTATTTAGAGAAATACAGTCACTTGTTCAGATATCACTCAGTGATCAAATACTGTCATCAATTTGCATTGCAGAAAGGCATCAAAAATCTTGGGAGAAGCATAGCCCTCCTTTTTCAGCAGCGAGAATAGAACCTGGCATCGAGAGACTTGTTAATATCACACCTCAGTCATGACTGTTGAGCAATGAAACTCCATTTCTTCCCCACCCGTCCCAGCTCAGGTATCTCCATGATAAATAGCTCCTCCAAAACTTGTATATCAAATGGTTTGATTCATGAAGTAGAGCATGACGCAACACCCAGATGTAAAACTGGGAGAAAATATCCATCTGATTTCTTGTGAAAAAAATGAGACCTTAGGGAATTATGTCACAAAGACACAACAAAGTCATCTTGCTCTAATCTAATTCTTGCTTTTGCTTGCTACTAAGAAACTACCTTATAATACCGAACGTACAAGTAACACAAAAGTAATATTAACAGCTTACAATAAGCAAAATGGGTTTACAAATGGCATATTACAGAATGGCTCTGTCACATGGGAAAGTTATACTTGTAGATACGAAAACCAGTATGTTTTTCCAGACAAATTTGAAATCTACATAGCATTGCAGAACTGCAGGACTTTCCAACAGCACCTCTGTCAAAAGCAGACTCGGATTACAGAGAGTGCTGTATTGCCCGGTGCTACACCCCTTTCTTGGACGGTACAGACACTGCAGTCGCTACTACAGGAAAAAGGAGTGCTTCGGGTCTTCTGTTTATGAAAGCGGCAAGGAAAAGACTCAGCTTCTTCAGAAATGCACAGACATTATTATATTTCTAATAAGAAAAATGTTTCTTTCTGAATTTGTGTTTAACAAGTAAGATAAAAGTGAGGGAGGTTGGTCACATGTACTATTATGTCACACACACAAGCTACCTGAAAAAGAGTTTTGCCTAAGGTGTGACTGACTCTGGTTGGGGGCAGGGGTGTTTGTGGGGTTTTTGTTGTTGTTTGGGGGAGGGGGTTGTTTGGTTGGGGTGTTTCTTTTTGTTAGTTTGTGTTGTTTTGTTTTGTTTTAAATAGAGTCAAGACAATGACTGCAAGGGTTCTGCAGTATGTAGCTCAATCTCCAGGCCAGGTTCTTCTAAAGATATTGATTTCTAACTTGCAGGACAAAGATAAAAGAAGCTGACAATTTCCCAGCAAAAATCTCACACCTGAGCTTCAAATTCAATGTGCAGCAAATTAGTATTTATATATCTGTATAAGTTTTCTCTACCTTTTGCATATGAAGGACAATGTGAGAATGAAGTGAGCCCCGAGGGTGGTCAGTTTAGCTGGGCAGGTGCTCCAACTGCGACAGAAGATGCTCAAGGGTTTCTTGGGAGCTGCGGACAGCTGAGGCACACCGATGTGCCATTCGTACGTTGTTCTACCGGGATGCTTCCAGCACTGCTGCGTGTGAACTTCCCTTTACCACACGACACGTGGAGAACTGGAAACAGAGTAGTACAATGGCCAGATCAGAACTGCCCAATGTTCAATGATTCCCTCTACATCATGGGAGTCTGTCAGAATCCAGAAAAAGCACTATTGCGAGTGTCGCAGCTAACTATGAATTGCTTAAATGGTGGAATGACCTCTCCTGGCCATCAGTGACCCCTGGCAGTACCTGTTTAAAACACAGTGCTAAGGGAACCACCTGCCGCATTTGGGACTGTAGTTTTCAAGTCACATGCAGAACAGAAGATTCCCTGCTCAATACAAACATGTCTAGAGACGGCTGTGGGATGTCTAATCTCACTAAGAATTAATTTTTCTCAAGTGGTTACAAAAAAGGAGATGAGATGCCTCCTAGCTCTATCACACTGCTTCCATTGTTTGACAGCAGCATCTTCTACAGAGAAGGGGAGCACCTGGGACGCATCCAGGCATCGGAAATATAATCACTTAAGTGCACAAACAGATCAGGGTCACAGCAGTCAAGATTCACTAGCTATTTGCCAAAGAGAGATGGCTTTTGTAGTTGGTTTCATGAGAAATCATCTACCCTAAGGCAGATAGAAAGTGGAACGGCCTAGTCACTAAGCAGCTTCAATACAAGAGTTGTGACCTAAGAACACACAGAGCTGAACTAGTCCCAAGCACTGGAACAAGTTATGAAGAAAGCTGCTCAAATCAGCAAATAGGAAAACACAACTTGAAGAGCTGAACAGCCACACACCGAGACAACAGCAGGAAGTAGCCCACAGGACCTTGTCCTGAGTTCTCACTCGTGGTTGGGGGGGGGAGACCAGAAAGGTGTCATCTGTAGCAGTAAACAAAATAGCTCCAGTAGCCAACTGGTACAGTGAAACATATCATCAGTGAACCCACATGGCTTCAAGGAGCTGCTCCTTGCAGCCAAGCTGCCTACTGGGACTTGTTACCACATCAGCTTATTTCCAGAACTCAGACTGATCAGTCTTTGGGCCAAGAACCTAAGTACCATTACTGAGGACCAGTCTAACATTTTCACTGCAGGATGACCAAATTTCTGTGCCAGCGTGCAGGCTTTGGCACTGCTTTGTCACTCAGCACAGAGATAACCAGAGACTCAGCCAAAAGGAAAGACCTGAAGCACAAGGATGCCAGCACAAGTTTGGGCTGCCAAAATGCAGCAGAGCTAGACCAAAGCAGAAGGATCCATTCCCCTTTCCAAGAGGTCCCAGATCCCCAAAACACATTGTAATCCCTCTAATGAGCTGGCACCATCTCAAAATGCCAAGGCTGCACAAAAGCCTTGGTTCCCTCTTTGGATACTTCCAAGGACAAAAATTTATTTCATGAATTTTGGCCTACCCAAATTTCTTCTAAGACCAGCGGACACACAAACACAGATAAGTCATGGCAATCAGGCCATGGCACGTAAAAGCATCTGGAGCTTATCTAGAAATGCTCACGATCACTTTAAACGGTGGGATACATGCCCGAGACTTTTGAGAGAAAGTTTTACAGCTATTTGCAATCTGCCAAGTGGAAAAGCACTCTCGGCATGTGGACACCGTACCAGCAAAAGAGGTTATTTATTTCAGATAGTGGGTTGAATCCTGGCCCCATATACAAATAATTCCATAATACATCCACATTTGAGGGCTATGAACAACAATAGATTTTTTCAAACAGTGCATCAGTTGACAGCTAAAGGGGAAAAATAAAGGGAAAAAAAAGAGCTGAGAATTTTTCTGCTGGGAGAGCAGACTGAGAAGAAATTGGAAATTGCGAGCTATAACTTGGTATCGCTACCACCGCTATTCCAGGCTCACAACTGCTGTCCAAAATGTTCCAGAAATTTCTGAATGCTTTGAGACTGGTGCCAAACTAAATGCTATACACTGCAAGGCTTGAAAGTGGATTTCTAGGCAGGATACTTATAATTACAAGGGAATTCAAAGCAGCTTGAGGGAGGCTTATTAATCTTTTTGTTTAGATCCAAATTCCAAGGTACAAAAGAAAAATATTTTGGCACAAATTGACTGAAGAAAATATTTCTCTGCACGTCCCTCAGGGGTCTGTACTGTACCATTTAATACTTTCATTGATGATATAGGCAGTGAGATCAAGTGCACCCTCAGCAAGTTTGCAGATGACACTGAGCTGAGCAGGGCAGTTGTCACACCAGAAGGATGTGATGTCATCCAGAAGGACTTGGACGAAATGGAGAATTGGGGCTGTGTGAACCTCATGAGGTTCAACAAAGCCAAGTGCAAGGTCCTACACCTGGGTCAGGGCAATCCACAGTTTCAATACAGGACGGGGGACAATGTGATTGAGAGCAGCCCTGCAGAGAAAGACTTGGGGTTCTGGGTTGACGAGACAGTTGACGCGAGCCAACAACATGTGCTCACAGCCCAGAAGGCCAACAGTGTCCTGGGCTGCAGCAAAAGAATTGTGGTCAGCAGGTAAAGGGAGGGGATTCTGCCCTTCTATTCCATTCTCATGAGACTCCACCTGGAGTATTATGTCCAGTTCTGGAATTCCCAACATAAGAATTATACGGAACTGTTAGAACGGGTCCAGAGGAGACTAGGAAGGTGATCCGAGGGCTGAAGAACCTCTGCTATGAGGATAAGCTGAGAGAGCTGGGGTTGTTCAATCTGGAGAAGAGAAGGCTCCAGGGAAACTTCATAGTGGCCTACCAGTATCTGAGGGGCTACAGGAAAGCTGGGGAGGGGCTTTTTACGAAGGCAAGTAGTGACAGGACAAGGAGGAATGTCTTTACATTGGAAGAAGAAAGACTTCGATTAGACTTTAGAAAGCAGTTCTTCACGATGAGGGTAAGGAAGCCCAGGGAAGCTGTGGCTACCCCATTCCTGGAGGTGTTCAAGGCCACTTTGGATGGGACCTTGAGCAGCCTGATCTGTTGGGAGGTTGAAACTAGATGATCTTTAAAGGTCCCTTCCAACCCAAACCATTATATGATTCTATTTGAGAGGTACATAATTACTTAGCTATTGCAGAAAGAAGTTTTCCTCTGCTGCCAGAGAATGCTTTGCTTACAGTAAAACAAGGCTTTGTATTTTCTCTTCTGCTGACCTATCGAATCACTTCTTTTGGTTAACTCTGCTATATTCCCAAGGGATAAAAATCTCATTATCTGAAAAGCATGCTGAAGTTTGATTAAGTCAGAATTGTTCCATAAAACCTTTGTACAAACTGTTGACCAGTCAAAGCTAATAAATGAGTGTGCATCCTACCCGCATTGAGGGCATATGGAAGTTATATTTCTTGAGATACAAAAGACATTGAATTCTTCTTTGAATTTAAATTTTCAGAAAGAAGAATAAGTGATTTTTTTATTCCATTGAAAACTGGATTTAAAGATAAGAAAATAAATACCTATACTCATTGAACTGACAAGGTAATGATTGCTACAGGTGCATTTGAGGAAACATGGATGTACAGTTTTTGAAAATACATCCACGCATACCAAAGAAGAGCTTTCATAGTTAACGCAGAAAGATGGACAAGTACAATTGTAAAAAAAAAAAAAACACCAGTGTTCTCTTAAATATGGTAATATCTTTATTCTGAGATAATCAATTCCATAAGCTTCGGCACTTGAGTTCATTTAACTCAACATATAGTAATTATTTCATTAACAGAAAATACCCAACCATGTTGCAACTTACAATTATTAAAACATATTTAGTTCTCACCACACAAACAGGGAAGAACACCAGCTATGCTTGGAGCAAGGGGAGGGGTTGTGAGTGAACCACATTTCCAGCTCAGACACACACACATTGAGATGTCGCACATCTCAGGAAAGCTTCAGTAGAGCTACACAGATGACAACAGTTGGGCGTGTAGCCCAGCATCCTAAATACATAACAAAAAAAAAAAGACAACATTAAACTAAAATACTTTTATTAGGGGTTTACATGCTGCTACATGTGCGCTTACAAGCACAACATAGTAGTTTTATTACGCTTTATGAAAGATACAGTACTCCACTTCCGTACATATCCCCAAAGAAGTTCATTGGCAACTGGTTAATCCAAACTGAAATTTTGCCAAGAGACAAATTGCCAGGCTTGTGCTGCTATTTGTGACAGAGTGAGATGATGAACTTGGGTCTTTCCCGTTCCAGCTTTATGCCCTAATCTCTAAGGTATAACCTTGTAATTACTCCCTTCTAATTAAAGCGTGCACAGCTCATATAGAGAAAACAAATGCACATCTCATGTCTTGGAGAAGTGTTCAGTGCTCTTACCTCAGGACTCAATGTTGTGAGTGCGTGGCACTGGGACATTGAAACTTCAAATATTTTAAAATAAAAATTACATGTCTTGTAAAATTGCTACATAATAGTGAGAAGTGCTACGTAATTTATAAAACCTGCAGCATTTTTAAAAGGGAAAAAAGTTATAAATTAAGGTTTTGTAGCATATGGTTCCTGTTTTCAGTTCTTCAACCTTCCATGACCCACTTACAAGAATCATAATGATGTTAAACTTTTTAAGCAGAAAACAAAGTAGTAAGAATTGCCAAGGTAGGCACTGTTTTTCTTTACTTTATTCTTACGTTACTTTTTCTTTCAAAAGCTAACCTGATACTGGGAATGACAAAATATTATGATGAAATGTGGGAAATCCATGCTCTGTGAGCCATACAAATCCAAACATAGCCATTGTCTGTTCATTCATGTAATTTCTATGAGATTCTCATAGGGCTGGTTGAAAAGGAAAGATGGGTTTCTGTTGAAGAACGGTTGTGGGAGCGTGGACATGGCTCAAAGGAGGAGCTCTGTGAATCAGCCCTGACAGAAGTCAACTGAGCTGGGCTGTGATGAAAAAGTACTGAGGATTTTGCCAACTCACACTGACAAGGAGGGAGACACTGAGAAAATCCCCAAGAGAAGGTCAAGAAGACCTTGTAACTGATAAACAACTTAAGGAAGTAGGCCAAAGTGAGACCCAGACCCGAGCATATAGCAGTAGCTGCAAGTAGGAGGAGCAAGTAGGAGGAACATGCTAATGTAACCTTTAGAGCTAAGCCAATGATTGCAAGTAGGAGGAGTATGACAATGTAACTTTTTAGAGCTAAGCTAATGATTGTAGGGCCTTTAGAGCTAAGCTAATGATTATAAGACAAGTGTATGTAAGGGCCAATGATTGTTAGACAAGCCAATGATTGGTAGACAAGCAGACATGAGTTAAGTAGACATGAGTTATGGTATAGACGTGAATGAGCTTTGCAATAAACCAGAACTTGCTTTACCACTCACATTGAGTCTACTGCATGGTTCTCGTTCGTCGTAAGTGGCCTGAACAGGGATTCCCAAGCCCTGTTCTTCACCGGACAGTGAGATCGGAGAAGCACTGGTAGCAGCGATCAGGGAGCAGAAGATCAGCGGACACCGCTGCGACGCGCCTGATCCGTGCTTGAACCCAGGGAGCAGAAGATTGGATGGACCTGTCCTGCTCCGTGCACAAAACCTACGACGACTGTGAGGGTTCGCCACGACGCGCCTGATCTGTGCTTGAACCCAGGGAGCAGAAGATTGGATGGACCTGTCCTGCTCCGTGCACAAAACCTACGACGACTGTGAGGGTTCGCCACGACGTGCCTGATCCATGCTTGAACCCAGGGAGCAGAAGATCAGATGGACCTGTCCTGCTCCATGCCCGAAACCTACGACAACTGGAAGGGTTCACCATCCAAATGAAAACTACCCAGGAAAAAGGCTGCATTTTCACCAGACCGGATAATTAAGAGGGGTCCACAGAGCACGCAATGGAAAAAGAGGTAGCTTTCAAACTTTTTAAATGCTTTTTAGAAAAGCGGGGAGTAAGTCAGTTGAAAGACTTGGCTGCGCTACTCACACTTGGAAATGCGAAAGGGTATTTTAGCAGCCCTGAAAGTTTGTTTGAAGTAGATGAGTGGTGTTCGTATGGAGATTGTTTGTGGACTTAATAATTGATGATGATAAAATAGCAAAAAAGTTAATGAAAATAAGGAGAGACGTTATTAACTGTATAAATAAGTATAAAGCTGAAAAGCATATAACTGCAGCTGCCTCTGATCGACTTGAGCAATCTGATCCTGCTTGACGCCTCACAGCAGCGGGTGATTATTTTTCACCTCCACCTTCAGGGATTCCTGTTCCTGTCCTTCGTAGGCCTGCTCAAGCCCCTCCTGATACACCCAAGGAGGAGGTCTGTCCCTCTGCTCCACCAGAAGAGCAGCAGGAAGGAGAAGATTCAGATAATGAGAGAGAGACAGTAAATAATGATCAAACTGTTCAAAAGAACAGTCTTGTAGATGTTAGTTCTAAATCTACACAAGTTCAGCTGCATGTTGCATGAATAAATTGGGGAAAAATAGCAAAAGATGCTGTTGAACAAAAAGATTTTTAAATATCAGATCAAATTAACTCGCAAGCTTTCCCAGTGATATATCAAGTAGATAATGCAGGAAATATGACTGGTATACATGATGCTCTCGACTGGAAAATATTAAATAGATTACGAAATACAGTAATTGAGTTGGGAGTGCATAGTAAACCTGCAAGACAAATTTTAAACTGTATTTGGAGTAGCGGGATGTTATGTCCAGAAGATGTTAAGAATATCATGAGGCTTATCTTAAAACAATCTCAACAATTACTTCGGCAAGCCCACTGGCAAAGACTCTGTGAAATGTCTGCTGGTGCTCCCTGACTTCCAAATGATCGCTTAGCTGGAGTAACAGTGAAACAATTGATAGGTATAGGTCCTTTTGCCTCCGTTGCAATGCAGATGCAAACAGGCCCGGATGTGTTTTTCGAATCTATGAGGTTGGCTCGAGAGGCTTTGCAAAGAGTCAAAACTTTGCCAAATACTCCCTCATACATGTCAATCAGGCAAGGGAAAGATGAGTCTTCTGCGTCCTTTCTAGACAGAGACAAAAAACGACAATCTTTTTGATAATTGGCTTGAAACTCTATTTAGAGGATTGTCCGCCTGGTTGTTATCACTGATCGAAGAAGGATTACGTTGGTTTTTTATTTTAGTAGCAATTGCAGTTGTAGTGAAAATAGCTTATCATTGTATTCTAAATAATGTCATAAAAAATCATAATGCCTTACTGGCCCAAAAAGAAAAAGGGGGAATTGTTGGAGAATGGTTGCGGGAGCGTGGACATGGCTCAAAGGAGGAGCTCTGTGAATCGGCCCTGACAGGCATCAACTGAGCTGGGCTGTGATGAAAAAGCACTGAGGATTTTGCCGAGTCACGCTGACAAGGAGGGAGGCAGTGAGACAATCCCCAAGAGAAGGTCGAGAAGACCTTGTGACTGATAAATAACTTAAGGAAGTAGGCCAGAATGAGACTCAGACCCGAGCATATAGCAGTAGCTGCAAGTAGGAGGAACATGCTAATGTAACCTTAGATCTTTGAGGAAGACAATTACAATGTAACTTTTAGAGCTAAGCTAATGATTGTAGGGCCTTTAGAGCTAAGCTAATGATTATAAGACAAGTGTATGTAAGGGCCAATGATTGTTAGACAAGTAGACATGAGTTAAGCAGCCATGAGTTATGGTATAGACGTGAATGAGCTTCGCAATAAACCAGAACTTGCTTTACCACTCACATTGAGTCTACTGCGTGGATCTCCTCATTCGTCGCAAGGTGTAAACTTGGATTTTAGTATTAGCCTGATGTTGAATGTCAGCATCTGAGTTTATGTTTCAGAGGTCTCTCTTTGGCTTTCACACTCAGCCTTCAAAGTGCTTATGCTGCAGAGAAAACTATTTTTGTGATTTAGCCCTTAACAGCTTTGTGTTTCACTACAAGGGGGTTTGTGCATGTAATTCCCCCTACCCATTTTTTCTTTAAATTCCCTCCAGTTATACAGTTGTTCATGTTACTCCCAGCGTGAAATGGATCACAGGAGCCAGAACCAAACCAAGGACATTGACAATATGCAGCAACTCCAGCAGAGATGCAAAGTGAAATGGGTCCAGCAGCAGCCTCCATGTTGACTTCCAAAAACCTCCCTGCATCACAAGGTGAAAGAGAGTTCACCCTGCACAATAGCTCCATTAAGTACCTTTATGGAATAGAGACTGCTAAGCGTATCAAACTGTGCCAAGCCACACATGACAATCTTGGGACAACTGCTCGAGATGGTAAAGACCAAGTTACAGCTGAACTATATTGACTGTAAAATTGCAGCAATTTTGTTCTGCATCATACTCTGAAAATTCATGTGATGAATAAAACAGAAAGCCTGAAACCCATAAAGAAACTACTCAGACTTTTATTCTGAGATTACTATCAGAAAACCAGCTCAGGAAAGTATTTGGATTGAAGTGCATACTAAATTATGTGTTTTCCTAAAGTGAAAATACACCACTGGAAATGCCATAATGGAACACATAGCAGCATACAACTTGGCGAGGAAGAGCATAATTCAGCTTTTATTTTGCTTACTTGACCAAAAAGCAGTGTTCTGAACAAAATTCATTCACCCCATCTGAACAACCCCAATTCCTCAGCAAGGGCTCACTACTGATTGTTTTTCACACAGTATTCTCTACCTAAAACTATTTGGAACAGTCACCATACAAGTGAAAAAAGCTCTCAAAAAAATGAAGTAAAAATATAGTTTCACATAAATAGGCACAAAATCTAAAATGTCTTAGATTTTCAAATTCTAAACAAGGGTTAAAATAACAACAACAGAAAAGCACAAAACAGGGCAGAAATCCTCCTCTCACACCTTCCCCCTCCCCAATATCCTTCTGGGACAAGATAAATTTTAACTGCTTATCACACAAAAAACAAATTTAAAGAAATCAGCTCAAGAGCACCCATTAACATATATTGCTAAAAGCATACTGGAAATCTCATTTAGGTGGAGCCTAAATCCTTTGTGCTTCTGTGGATTAAAAAGAAAAAACTAAACAAAAAAAAAATCCCTACCTCTATTAATAAAACTAGAACAAAGATAGACAAGTCAGCATAGACTGCAAACATTTGTGGTTACATCTCTCTGAAGCTATCACATTCCAAACCAAATTTACTCTAAGATTAAAAAGTAAACCCACAAGTAAAAATAATATCTGAAACTTACAGACAAAATGATCATAGTAGGCTTAAATGTACCACAAAGGGAAACACACACCTGTCCAAAACAGAGCAAAGAAAGGAAAGTTGCTCTGGTCCCAAAGTTCAACTAATCCTCCAGGAGCATATAAGAGCCAGCTCTAACTCAGGAGGCCTTTTAAGGGAAAAGCCTCTCCACCTGCACCAAATTAGTGACCACAGATGTGGCACAGATTTAACAAACACAATTACTACTTTCAGGTGGTTTTGAACCAGACCTACTCTTTTAAAACCAAGTCTAGCATCCTACTTATGATAGGTAAAGATCAATTACTCCTAAACATAATATGTTGGTGGTTTTCTGAAAGTTCATCTATCAGTAAGATAGCCAAGCTTGATTTAAATTATGTAATTTAACTGCACATACCTTATCAAGCCACTAAATGGTCAATTATCCTTTTTAAAAACCTGTCCAGATTAAAAGATACATTCTGTACTCTAGTCACTGAGATACAGCGCTCGGAAGTGTATCAATAACAATTATATATAACATGCTTTACATAAGCATATTGTCTTACCATCACATGCAGCTATGTCTTATGTGTAGTCATGTGGATAAAATGTCAAGGATGAAAAGTCTAATAAAACTATCACAGAGAAGCTAAAAATAAAAGCAGATGCTAGACATGAAAGAAAAGGCTACAGACACAATCATTGCTTACATCAGCTGAATTACACCCCTTCCTACCGCAGAAGTAACTGTGAGCACTGCTGTAACATTGTTAGTCAGGCTCTGATTGCACAATCTGTGAATCCCAAGCATATACATAAAGAAAGTCAGCTGGGGTCCAGTGCCTTTAAGTTACAGAGGAGGGGGAAAGCAAACACAATAAAGCTCTGCTGCTTGAGACATTCGGAGATCAACACACGTAGATCTTTTCACCAACATTTCTCTGAGCAGAAACTTAGAAGAAAACCCCAGGATAGGAATCTTATAAAGCCACGTGTTAGGAAACACCAGCTTACTCAATGAACTGTCCAACGAGACCAAAAAGAGTGGGAGCTGCAGAGGTACCAAGCAGTCGATGAGTGCCGAGAGGAGCCGATTAATGCCGAGCGGCACCGTGGGGAAAGGGGGACCGCGGGGAAAGCAGGGCCGACTCTCAGTGCTGCCGCCCGGTGGGCGCACAGCGGTATTGCAGCCCGGGTGTCGCCCGGGGGCCGTACTCCCCCTCCTCCCATCTCTCTGCTGCCGCCCTGTGGTCGAAAATCGGAACTGCATCTCGGACGCTCCCACTCGGTTCCTCTCCTTTCCCTTCGGCTCCTCTCAGCTTAATTCGGCACCTCTGAGCTGCTCTCGCCTCAACACGGCTCGTCTTTGCTCCTTCTGGCTCGGCTCGGCACCGCTCGGCTATTGTCGCCGCCTCTCGGCTACTCCACACGACTCGACTTGGGTCGGGTCGGCTTCGCTCGGCTCCGTTACGAACCGAGAAAACGGAGAGCAGACGCGCGGAGGCGAGAGTAGCCGAGAGAAGCCAAACAGAGGCGAGAAATACCGAGCGGCGACGAGGAATGCCGGGCTGTGTCGGGAAATACTGAGTTGTGCGGGGAAATACCGAGCGGAGCTGGGAAAGGCGGAGCGGAGCCGAGAACTGCCGAGCGGAGCCGACGACTGCCGCGAGGAGCCGACAACTGCCGAGCGGAGCCGACGATTGCCGAAAACAGCCGATTGGAGCCGAGAAATGCCGAGCGGCTCCGAAAAATGCCGAGAATAGTGGCTCCGTGCTGCGAGCCTGCACTCTATCGTTCTTAGCCCGGCAGCCAATGAGAGTCGGAGGCGGGGAGATGCAAACGAGCCGACGAGACAGCCAATGGGAGCGGGAGGGGGCGGAGAGATGCAAAAGAGGCGCCGCGCGTCGAGCACGCCGGAGATGTCAATGAGGTTCGGCTCGGCTCGGGACCGCTCGGCTCCATTCGGCACCTCTCGGCTCCATTCGGCACCTCTCGGCTCCATTCGTAAAGTCGCATCTCCGATCGGCTACTCTCGCCTCATCGCCGTTCCCCTCGGCTCGCTTCGGCCCCGTGCCGCTCTCCTCGGCTCGATTCGTAGGCTCTCGGCATCATTCGACTGAGCTCGGCACCGCTCGGCTATTCCCGGCTCTGCTCGGCTATGTTCTCCACGGCTCGGATTGCGTCGGGTCGGGTCGGCTTCACTCGGCTCGCCTACGAGCCGAGATTAACCGAGACGAGACGCGTGGCGGCGGGAATAGCGGAGAGCAGCCGAGAGAAGCCAAACAGAGCTGAGAAATGCCGAGCGAAGCCGAAGGGAACGGAGAGGAGCCGAGCGGCAGCGCCCGGGCTGCAGTGCCGACTTTCGGCCACACGGCGGCAGCAGAGAGCTCTCAGTGGGGGGTCGCGTCACCGCCCCGGCGCGACACCGCGGCTGCAGTACCAAGGTGTGGCCACACGGCGGCAGCACTTGGACCCCGCCCCTCTTTCCCCACGCGACACCCGGGCTGCAGGGCCGCGGAGCAGCCACACGGCGGCAGCACTTGGACACGGCACCGCTTGCCCCGCGCTCCCCCTTTCCCCACGCTGCAAAACAAAAGCCGCTGCATTGGCCGCGGCAGCAGCAAAATCAGCCTCGCTCACACAACTCTGACCCCGCTGCTGCGCTTTGGAGACACGCAACTGCAAACCGTGTCTTCGCTCACGCCGAACCTGTCCGAGACGCCGCGACTTCGGGCCCGTTCCGTGCACCACGGACTCTCCCGGACGAACCCCATTGAACAGCGCTGCCCCAACATTCAGCTGGAGCTGCAGGCACTGCTCTTCAGCAATAAAGTTACATTTCAGACCTGTTTAGAGCCACCAAACCTCACTCACCTTTCCAACCTTATGATACTGTGATACATTATATGTCACCAAATGTCACCCAACAACTCTTTATACCGTCTGATCGAATCAATAATATTAATCAAATCCTCTCATAAGGTCCCATACTTTTTCCCTCACATACACACTCCTGTGGTCTCAATAGCCAAAAGAAAATACTTGTTTGCAGAGTCTTACAGAGTTTGTTTAATTATTTAGGCACATAAGGAATAGCGTGCACAACATTACTGTATGCATGAAGCATCTTCTAAATAACACCAATGGTTGTACTGATACATGGCAGCTTTAAGAGTTATACTGTACACTGCATTCATATCCCATAAACCGTAAAGTAAAAACATCTAAGTCATCTGAATGCAATAATTAGATGACTGAGCTGATTGCATTGATAAAACCTTATAAAAAGAATATTCCTTCTAACTTCAAGGAAATTATGGTAATAAATTTTCAGAAGAAAAAGAGGCTTTGCAGTTGGAAAAAAAAAATGTCTGTACAACCATAGAAAGAGGATGTAAAGGAGAAGATTAAGTGTTGAGCTGGAGTCACACAGTAAAAAGAGTAGTTTCTCAAATGCTTATTAGCTTTAAACTGTTCTGGGCAATGTTAGATTTTCCAGAATCAGTGTCATTTATTGTTTCCTCAGGTCTCTCATTCTCACTTATTGTATCTACATATGGCGTGACTTGGAAGGAGAGAAGGTAACAACATCAGAAATTGCGTAGGTAAGAATCAATGGAGGACAGCATACCTCCTCATGTTTAAGAGATGTGAAGAACAATGTTAGCCTAGGAGCCCAAAGCAATGGTAAGGTGCACTCAACAGTCAGTGCTCTTTCCATGCTGAACTCAAATTTTGCACGTGGTGTAGTAGCTCCGATCTTACCCAAAAAGCGCTTTCATCTCACCAGTAAAAGCAAAGGAAGTCTTATGTTACACCACAGAATGTCAAGTGTCTAGCACGAATCGAGCCCTCTGCTCTGTTATCTGCTGCTTTACACATTACACTTCAAGTCTAAAGAAAATAGCTTGTTAAAAGGTCTTCCAATTTAAGAACAGAAGAGATCAAGGAGACTTGGTAATACAATGACTCTACGTCTTTATGTGAAACGGGACTAATCTATTACTTCCCTGAGCTCCAAAGCTCTTAATGAAAACAGGAGGAAGAACTGCTTTCTCTGAAGACAGGGAACGAGAGCTTTGGAGTCACAGATTCCATCTCCACTTGCTGCTGCCTGCTTCCTTGGACAATGCTCTTTGGGCTGGCTCCAACACAAAGGAGGCTCTGACACCCTGGACGCAAACCACACCTAAAGTGGTCCAGAACCAGCTCTGCAAAATATTTGAGCTCTCCTAACGAATTTGGGCCAATGCACAGCAAAGACTGAGAGCAAAGGGTAGGAACAGCCTCAAGAGTGCCTGGATCCCAAAGAAAGGAGTAATATCACCTAGGCTCCTGATCTTCAAACAGTTGAAATATACTATCCAATGAAAAATGTATAAAGCCATTTTCATATGTCACTTTCACATATCAATGATAAAGCTAATAGTCTGTTAGAAGGATGACTGCTTAAAATTTCCAGAGTATGCATCTATTGAATATACAGCCAAAGTTCACACCATTTAAACAAGCGAAAATTCACACAAATGAAAGGCTATTTCGCTTCTCAATTCTGAAAGACTCCTCTCAACAGTATACTTACTCAATAGTACATTGCAGTCCTTTCAATAAAAATCTCTCCTGAGAGGAAAACACCCCACAAAACAAAACAGATATATCACAGAAAATCTAGTTAGCCAGCATATTGTTCAGCCTGGACAAGAGGAGAAGGCTACGGGGGGACCTAATAGCAGCTTTCCACTACCTGAAGGGGCTCCAGGAAAGCTGGGGAGGGACTTTTTACAAGGGTTGGTAGTGACTGAATGAGGGGGAATGGTTTTAAACTGGAAGCGGGGAGAATTAGGTTAGAAAAAAGTTGAGAGACACAGGCTGCATTTCCAGAGGAAGGCCAGCTTTCTCCTTCTGCTCAGCACCCAGAACACATTCTCTGTACGATGCAAGCTGTCCCGACCAAAAGGATTTTGCTTTTTGAAATACGTGAAGACTATCAAGGGAAAAATGACCCAGTCCAGGAAAATGCACGGAATTCAACTCCAACAGAAGTTGATAGGTGAAGAGGCACACGATGCACCGACGGCGAGAATATTTCCCTGCTGAACATCCCCTCACCATCGTGACCCACCGAACTCCTCCAGCAAACACCGAGCCTCTTAAAGTGAGTTGACTGCCAACACACAAAAGCAGGCTGCTAAATCGGGGCCTGCATTGCAAAACGCAGCACTCCCACTGCCGGGTTTGAGCCGACACACAGCACTTCCCGAATGGCCTGTCTTTTGCTTCTTGGTTTCTTTTTAAATGTCGAAAAACTAAAACACACAGAGCACACGGCGACCGATCTAAAGCTTTAATGCAGACGATACCGGATAACACAGGCTTCCTCTGGCTTCCCTGTGGCTGGGCAGAAGAGGCCAAAGGGTCCTCAGACACCAACGCGCTATGCCCAGTCACTCGGGAAAGGTGGCAACAACGCAACCTTGAGAGGTTCCAGGCCAGACCACGCATCACGCTGGGCACAGGCGGGTGAAGGAGCAGAATCTCTTTGAATGCAGCACCAAGAGGAGGGACCCGCAGGAGGGAATGGTGCAGGAGGTGAGGCTGTGTGACGGAAGATCGCAGAAAAGAAAAAAAAAGGTAGGGTGCGAAGTAAATAGTTGTGGAAAAAATACATGATGCCCTGAAAAAAGAACACAAAAAGAGAAATGAATGTTAGCAGGGTAACGAGAGGAAGTGGCCTTCATCCCCTGGACAGGAGCGCTTTCCTCCTTCATGCACAATCCCCAACACCCTGAGATATAAGCCATCAAAATAAAGCTGAGAAGACAACCTGCTTCAAATTAATGGCAAAGGTTTTCACTTGTCCCCCTGAAAGGAAACCATACAGAACAGGAGGCCTGGCAAGATCAAAAGCAGTGTCCTTGGGCCAAGCTCAAAAAAACATCCAGAGAATGCGATTTATTTTCATAGTTCTTCTCTTACATGTACATAATAAAAGAGAAATAAACCCCAACTGAATCTTACCAAATATAAACTCTTTACACTAAGATCCCCTAAATCCTGTTCGTTTGAAAGTCCAACAGAGAAAAGCAGCCCTGCAAGCTGTTACTCTTAACACATTCTCCACCCACAATATTTACAGAAAGGTGCAGTGAGAGCACTGCAAGGTATACAATGCTTCTACAGACAAACAGTGCTACTGTGAACCAGGCAGAGAACACACGCACGCTTTCAGGTTTGTAGGCAAGATTCACTTTGACAGTTCAAATGACCAACTGTCTGAGTAGCTCCAGTGTCAGTCTCCAGATGCGCAGGAGACTGGAAGGCGTCATCCAGAAAGGGTCACCCTGAAAAGACTGGTCACATAAAGAAGCTGAGGCACCCCTGAATCTGAAAAAAAAAAAAAAAAAAAAAAAAAAAATCAGTCATGTTTTCTCATCACGCTGCAATTCACCAGCTGACTTATTGTAGTTAGTCCTGCTGCCAGCTGGAGGTTTTGGCCTGCAGTCCAGCAGAGCACTCGCTCCATACTGAGTCCCACTTGCCACGCCAGAGAGGGTCGCAGATAGCACGTCCTCAGCCAAGAGAAGAACACACAAGGAGCCAGCTCGCAGCAAGTCATTTGCCAGTGAAGTGGTTCCCCAGTGAGAACGGCCTCAGCTATAAACCAGCACGTCTCACGTTCTAACGCACACTTTGCAACACAGCTGGAGCCCACCTGACACAGCAACAGCCGCTTTCAGAAACTCCTCGTTCCTCTTCCGCAGCTCCAACCCTCTCTGTACACTTCAGCTCGCCATAAAGCCTGGCCCTCCTGCAGCAGCACATTAAGGACAAGAAAGCTGGCAGCTAACTGCTGGGCCTGCACACACGGTTGCTGTGTACTCTTTAGCTCGCCATAAAGACCGTGTTGAAGACCGAGATACGCTCTCCTGCTTCACCGCTTATTGCCACGGTGTTGGTTTTGTACTGCTCACGAAAGCTTGCAGCTAACTGCTGGCCTGCACGCACGGTTTCTGTGTGCAGGCTTCGTTGATCAGCAAGAACAATTCTGTTCCTCACATTAAAAGCAACACTCTCCTTTGCACAGGCTCAGCTGGTGAAGGACATTTCATCACAAGCTAGGCTGAAGTGGAAAACGTTCCAGCCAGGGCTGTCGGCTAAATTCACTGTGATTAGCAAAGACAAGCCATGAGAAAGCCACATACCTGAACGCTGCTGGCGTGGAGCGCACCGTCTCATTGCTTTTGCCTCTCTCTGGGGGAAGGTCAGGATCCTGCTGCAGGGGCTGTCTCTTCGTGGATACTTCGGTCAGCTTCTCTCTGCTGACAAAACAAAGGGAACAAGTTATTACGGCAAACGCCCCGAGTAATCGTGCTTTAAATGAACTCTCTCCTGCAGCTCCCACCACCACGTGGGACACCCCAACACCTGGCGAACTCTAACGTCTGCCAGACAGGCCTGACCTCACCACGGGCCCAGGCAGAGCTCCTCCCATTTGCCCTGGCACTCTAACGCTGTCAAAGGGAAGACAAACGGATGAGTTTTTGGAACGCATGAGACTGCTTGAGGAGGAAGCGGTACTACAGTTCATCCAGGTACAGCAGCCTTTGAAAGGCTGCACTTCTGCTTCTTGCCCTCAAGCTCATCAACAAGGAGATACAGTACTGATCAAGCTAACTGGAAAAATACTTTAGCTGCTGCTCTTTCCTAGCTTACGAGTGCCCGGTGACCTCCCAAGGGACAAGCTCAGCCCAATTGAAAGAAGCTGGCAGACACTGAGGGTGGAAAAAGAAGCGCAAGAAACTCAAGGCTATTTTGTTCACGCCTCCACCTCCAAACGGAGCCCTTCCTTCAGGTCTTACAGCCCTTTCTTCATGTTCATGAAACCACAGCCAGGCCTCGGCCACCTCCCCTCTGAGAAGCCTCTCACCCATGCTGAAATTCTTTCCAAAGAAACCGCTCTAGCCCCCTTCCCAGACCCAAACAGAAGGACCTGGATGACGCACATTCTCATTTCTTTCAGCACTGGAACCTCTTCTATATTAACCAGCCATCAGCAGTTCTCTCCGCTTTGACTCTAGCTGGCTGTTTGCCTTGCTCTGTTCTTCTTTGCATGGTGTAGCCCTCTCTAAGAGACAAAAGAAAGAGCTCTGAGGAGACACACCATCCGTGTGGCACTGCTCACGTCAGCACATCACCCATCTCCAACGTGCCCTCTGTGCAAAGGAGGTATTTAACAGAGCAATGCAAAGGCAGCAGGGCTTATTTCAGCCGAAGAACCCAGACGCTTGACATCCTTTCGGATATATGAGCACACAGTGCATTCGCATTGAGTCCCAACATCACCTCGTGTATCGGCACACACAGACGCACGTCCAGAGGAACGCCAAACCTCTAGACAACACATGAAGAGGGTCCCAAAAAAGCCAGGCCGGGGCCTTTTCATTTTGATGGTGAAAAACACGTAACGTTTGGACTCTCTCTCCCCCCCGGCACCGTTCCTGCTTACTCACTGTAATTCCCTGTGACGGGACAGAAGACAGAAGAATCCCAGGCTTGGAAAAAGCAGGGCTCTTCTGCAAGACCTTTGCCAGATTTTCTGCAGCAAGACATTCTCGAGATTGGCTTTCGGGCCTCTGTGGGGAGAGAGACATTCACGACGTGTACTACGTTAGGAATTTGTAACACGACTGCCCAATATCATTATGATGCTAACAAGGTCACCTGTCCAGTTACAGGGGTGTAAAAACACAAACAAAACAAAACACCCATGCACGATGAGCGATGCAGCTCATGACGTGACTGCTCGATGGGCACTGAAGCCGAGTGAAAAACAAGGATCACGCCAAGCCTTTATCCAAAGAGAATCAAGGAGATGGAAGCGACTTCCCAAATCAGGAGCCAGCATCACGTACATCGACATCGCTCCGAGTTGCAAAGCGGACGTAAGGGTGCGGGACATCAAAGGAACAGCGAGACGCTGGCTGAGAAATCTGCACGCCATTGCCCGCAGTCCTCCAGCTGCACCGCTGCGCTCCTTGAGACAACAAACATTGGCCACCCCTTACACTGAATCCCAGGCTCAGGACACGGTCGGAATCACGTGCTCTCCTACCGCCCTTTGTCACGACCAGGGGTTCTGTCAACACCAGCCGCTTTTCAACAAGTGAAACGTGTCACCTGCGCTCTCCCTTCACCCTCGCCAGTCAGCCCACCGAGTCACAGCACCGGCTACCATGTTTCACAGCTACACACACCAACTGCCACGCCGCTGCAGTTTCCAGCCTTCTCCTGTGCAAAGTCCATATTCTTCCCTAGCGCCAGCACCTCACCACCAGCCCCCTTCTCTCTCCCCCTCACTGACAGACACCAGGAGTCGGTCACGAAAAGAAAGGGAGTGCATCAAGGCCAAGGGTTCATACTCCAAGTTTCTTGAAAGACGCCCTTATTGTGACTGCACTCCGGAGTTTCTGTTACAGTCACAGGAATTCACAGCATCGCTTTTCAAACCTCTACGTGTCCTTCGAGTCCCATGCAGCGCAGGATTCACTGTGAAGCACCAGGTCACCAAAAGGCATCTCGCCTCTCCACTCATCGACTCAGCTGGAGACAGAACTCCCTCTGCTTAGGAACGTTACGGTCATTTCCTCACCCCGATGTGCCCAGCACAACGCTTCTGCCATCGAAACAGGCTCGGCCAAGTACAGCCCGAAGCCCGCTGCCTGCTCCCTTCGGGCACTTTAAGCCACCCCGTTGTGATTCCGATGGCAGAATTCATAGAATAATTATAAAACCAATAAAAACTTAACTAGCACTAACCAGAACAGTCACGGGAATCGGAAAGGCTCCTCCTGAGAACTCAGCCAGCAGGGGAGGTTTGGAGCGTTAAATAGCGAGAAACAGGAACGCGTCCATTAATAACGCCGTGCCCGCCCGGATTTACACAAACAGAGCCGCTCTGGGAACCCCAAACCCCGGGAACGGCGTCTCCCTCGGCCGAAAGCCAAACCCGTGCGAGTCCCACCCGAGCAGCGCGCAGGAAGCGGGACGGGAAAGCACCGAGGGCGCGACCCGGGCCCCGTTCGCCTCTGACTCATTTGCCCAAGCGACCGTCAATCCGCGCAGTAACGGTGCCCGGAGCGGCAGCATCCCGGCAGGAATTATTGACGGGAAGCGGGACCGGGCCTCCGCTCGGGGCCCCGGCTGGCACAGCCCCCGCTCCGGAGCGGCAGCCCGCCTGACCCCCCGGTCGCCGGGCTCCGCTCGCGGCTCCTCTCCCTGCCCGCGGAGCCGGGAGCCCCGAGAGGCGGAGCGGGGAGCGATGGAGCGCGGGGGCCGCTCGGGAGCGGCGCGAGAAGGGGCGGAAGTGGGCTCTGCCAGAGGCGGCGGCGAGAGCGGCACCAGCACCGCTCCACCCTCGGTCCCCAACCTGCACGGTTTCCGACGCCGCTCCGTGCTGCGAGCCCGCACTCTATCGTTCTCGGCGCGGCAGCCAATGAGAGTCGGAGGCGGGGAGATGCAAACGAGCCGACGAGACAGCCAATGGGAGCGGGAGGGGGCGGAGAGAGGCAAACGAGCCGACGAGACAGCCAATGGGAGCGGGAGGGGGCGGAGAGATGCAAACGAGGCGCCGCGTGCCGAGCACGCCGGAAATGTCAATGAGGTTCGGCTCGGCTCGGGACCGCTCGGCTCCATTCGTGAACTCGCATCTCCGATCGGCTACTCTCGCCTCATCGCCGCTCCCCTCGTCTCGCTTCGGCCCCATTCAGCTCCCCTCGGCTCGATTCGTAAGCTTTCGGCGCCATTCACAGTATCACAGTATCACAAGGTTGGAAAGGACCTCTGAGATCATCAAGTCCAACCTATAACCTAACACTAACACCAACACTAACACCAACCATCATCTAACCCATGGCACTCAGTGCCTCATCCAGTCTCCCCTTAAACCCCTCCAGGGTCGGTGACTCCACCCTCTCCCTGGGCGGCCCATTCGAATGGCCAATCACCCTTTCAGTGAAGAACTTTTTCCTCATATCAAGTCTAAACTTTCCCTGACGAAGCTTAAGTCCATGCCCTCTGGTTCTGCCACTGGTCACCTGAGAGAAGAGACCAATCCCTGCCCGATTACAACCTCCTTTTAGGTAGTTGTAGAGAGCAATGGCGTCTCCCCTGAGCCTCCTCTTCTCCAGACTAAACAGCCCCAACTCCCTCAGTCGCTCCTCATAGGGCTTGTGCTCCAGCCCCTTCACCATCTTCGTTGCCCTCCTCTGAACACATTCCAGTATCCTAACATCCTTCCCAAACTGGGGGGCCCAGAACTGAACACAGTATTCAAGGTGAGGCCTGACCAGTGCCGAGTACAGGGGGACGATAACTTCTCTGGTCCTGCTTACTACACTATTCCTGATGCAGGCCAGGATGCCATTGTCCTTCTTGGCCACCTGGGCACACTGCTGGCTCATGTTGAGCTTCCTGTCCACCAGCACTCCCAGGTCCTTTTCTGCCTGACTTCTCTCCAGCCACTCTGTCCCCAGTCTGTAGCTCTGCATGGGATTGTTGTGTCCAAAATGAAGTACCCGACATTTGGACTTATTAAACATCATCCCATTAGAATCAGACCATCTCTCCAATCTGTCCAGGTCCCTCTGTAGGGCCATCCTACCCTCTAACATATCAACTCTTCCTCCCAGCTTGGTATCATCTGCAAATTTGCTGATGATGGACTCAATCCCCTCATCCAGATCATCAATAAAGATATTAAACAGGACGGGATCCAACACCGATCCCTGGGGGACACCACTGGTGACCGGCCGCCAACTGGATGAAACACCATTCACCATCACTCTTTGGGCTTGGCCATCCAGCCAGTTCCTAACCCAGCACAGAGTGCTCCCATCTAAGCCACGGGCTGCCAGCTTCCCTAGGAGTCTACTGTGGGAGACAGTGTCAAAGGCCTTGCTGAAGTCCAGGTATACCACATCCACAGCCTTCCTCTCATCCACCAGGCGAGTCACATGATCGTAAAAGCAGATCAGGTTGGTCAGGCAGGACCTACCCCTCATAAATCCATGCTGGCTGGGCCTGATCTCTTGGTCGTTCTGCAGGTGGCGCATGATTTCACCCAGGATTATCTTCTCCATGATTTTACCTGGGGCCGAGGTCAGGCTGACAGGTCTGTAATTACCTGGATCATCCTTACGGTCCTTCTTATGGATGGGTGTCACATTGGCCAACTTCCAGTCTTCCGGGACCTCTCCAGTGAGCCAGGACTGCTGAAAGATGATGGAGAGCGGCTTAGCAAGCTCATCCGCCAGCTCTCTCAGCACCCTAGGATGGATCCCATCTGGCCCCATAGACTTATGAGGGTCCAAGCAGCTCAGCAGGTCTCTAACCTCCTCCTCATGGATTGCAGGAGGGCCATATTTCACCCTGCCCCCATCAACCACTTCAGAGGGCAAACTGTCAAGCGAGCTGACATCCTTGCTGTTAAAAACTGAGGCAAAGAAGGCATTAAGTACCTCAGCCTTCTCTGCATCTTTGGTTACTATATTTCCCTCCACATCAAAAAAGGAGTGGAGGTCGCTGCCGCCCTTCTTTCTGCCATTGATGTATTTATAAAAACTCTTCTTATTGTCCTTAACAGAAGTGGCCAATTTGAGCTCCAGCTGGGCTTTTGCTTCCCTGATTTTCCTCCTACACGACTTAACAATATCCTTGAACATGACCTGACTTACATCCCCTTCTTTCCAACGATGATACATCCTCTTTTTCTTACTTAGTTCCTTCAGAAGTTCCCTACTTATCCAGGCCGGCCGTCTGCCCCTACGACTCTTCTTACAACACACGGGGACAGCCCGCTCCTGCGCCAGCAGGATTTCATTCTTGAAGTGTATCCAAGCTTCCTGGACCCCCTTGCCACTAAGGGTACTTTCCTGACCAGTTCCTTAAATAATCCAAAATCTGCCCACCGAAAGTCCAGCATCGATGTTCTGTTCCTGGCTTTTCTTATTACATTGTTCAGAGAGAACTCAATTATCTCATGATCACTACACCCCAGACAGCCTCCGACAACAACATCACTCACCAGCCCTTCTTTGTTTGTAAACAGCAGGTCAAGCAGAGCCTCACCCCTGGTGGGCTCACTCACCAGCTGTGACAAAAAGCAGTCCTCAATACACTCTAAGAACCTCCTGGACTGCCTCCTCTCAGCAGTGTTAAGTTTCCAGCAGATATCTGGAAGGTTAAAGTCTCCTAAAAGAACAAGGGCAGCCGATCTAGAGGCAGCCTCCAGCTGTTTAAACAACAGAAGATCCAAATCCTCCTCCTGGTCGGGCGGTCTGTAATACACTCCAACCAGGAGGTCAGACTTGACTGCCCCTCTGACTCTTACCCATAGACACTCAACCCGGTCATCACTGATCTCGTCTTCAACAGCATCCAGGGTTTCTCTAGTGTAGAGGGCCACCCCTCCACCCCTCTTCTCACGCCTGTCTCTCCTGAAGAGCCTGTAGCCTTCCATGGCAGCACTCCAGTTATGACAGTCGTTCCACCACGTTTCCGTGATAGCAACCATATCATAGCTCTCCCGCTGGACCAGGACTTCTAGCTCCTCCTGTTTGTTTCCCATACTGCGTGCGTTTGTGTACATGCACTTCAGTTGGGTTACTGACAACCCCCTTTGATATGGCTCATCCTCCACGGGAACATCTTTGGTGAGCCTAGTGACTCCCCCCTCCCCCGTCATGCCTAGTTTAAAGCCCTCTCAACAAGCCCTGCCAGCTCCTGAGCTAGAATCCTCTTACCCTTCGGAGTCAGAAGAGACCCATCTGGGTCAAGCAGGCCAGGTGCTGTAAAGGTTTCCCCATGATCAAAGAACCCAAAATTCCTCTGCCGGCACCAGCCCCTAAGCCATTTATTAACTGCATATATTCTCTTATTCCTGTCTGTATCCATCCCTGCCACCGGGGGAACTGAACAGAACACCACCTGTGCTCCTGCCCTATCTATTGACCGTCCCAGCTCCTGGAGTTCCTTTTTAACTACCCTTGACCCTCTTTTCGCTAGTTGATCACTACCAGCCTGTACGACCAGAAGCGGGTAATAATCAGAGGGTTTAATTAGGTCCGGGAGTCTCTTGGCAATGCCGTGTACCCGGGCTTGGGGAAGGCAGCAGACCTCCCTATGAGTTGGGTCCATCCTACAAATAGGGCCCTCTGTTCCTTTCAGAAGGGAGTCTCCTACTACAATGACCCTCCTTTTCTTTTTCTTACTTGAGGTCCTGACCTGTCTGATGGGCAATGTGAGGTTAACAGCCTCTTCAGGTGAGCTCTTTGTCAGACTATCCTCCACCTGAGCATCAAATTCCAACTCCCCAAACCTGTTTTGTAGGGGCAGCTGGAAAGGTGGCATTTGAAAGGGAGGTCTATAACCCCCACGACAGCAGACCTGCTCCCAGTCCTCCTCACCAGCCAGGTCACTCCCCTTACCCTGTTGATGAGGAATATGGCATTCCTCAGCCTCCTGGGGAGGATTACTGGGAGGAGAGAGGGTTCTACTCCACCAGTCTATCTCCCTTTCACTTTCGCGAATACTTCTCAACGTCTCCACCTGATCCTTGAGATCTGCAACCATAAGGAGCAGATCCTGAATCTGTTCGCACCTCAGACAAGTATTTATTCGACTGAGCTCCGCCCGCTCGGCTATTCATCAGCCCCGCACGGCTCCGCTCGGCTATTCTCCACGGCTCCGACTGCGTCGGGTCGGCTTCGCTCGGCTCGGTTTCGATACGAGATTAACCGAGACGAGACGCGCGTAGGCGGGAGTAGCCGAGAGTAGTCGAGAGAAGCCGAAGAGAGCCAAGAAATGCCGAGCGGAGACGAGGAATGCCGAGAACGGGCGTGCGGAGCCGATGAGTGCCGAGAGGAGTCGATTAATGCCGAGCGGCACAGTGGGGAAAGGGGGACCGCGGGGAAAGCAGTGCCGACTCTCAGTGCTGCCGCCCGGTGGACGCATAGCGGTATTGCAGCCCGGGTGTCGCCCGGGGGCCGTACTCCCCCTCCTCCCATCTCTCTGCTGCCGCCCTGTGGTCGAAAATCGGAACTGCATCTCGGACGCTGCCACTCGGTCCCTCTCCTTTCCCTTCGGCTCCTCTCGGCTTAATTCGGCACCTCTGAGCTGCTCTCGCCTCAACACGGCTCGTCTTTGCTCCTTCTGGCTCGACTCGGCACCGCTCGGCTATTGTCGGCGCCTCTCGGCTACTCCACACGACTCGACTTGGGTCGGCTCGGCTTCGCTCGGCTCCGTTACGAACCGAGAAAACGGAGAGCAGACGCGCGGAGGCGGGAGTAGCCGAGAGAAGCCAAACAGAGGCGAGAAATACCGAGCGGCGACGAGGAATGCCGGGCTGTGTCGGGAAATACTGAGTTGTGAGGGAAATACCGAGCGGAGCCGGGAAAGGCGGAGCGGAGCCGAGAGGAGATGAGAACTGCCGAGAATACCCGAGCGGAGATGAGAACTGCCGAGCGGAGCCGAGAACTGCCGAAAACAGCCGATTGGAGCCGAGAAATGCCAAGCGGAGATGAGAACTGCCTAAAACAGCTGATTGGAGCCGAGAAATGCCGAGCGGCTCCGAAAAATGCCGAGAATAGTGGCTCCGTGCTGCGAGCCCGCACTCTATCGTTCTCAGCGCGGCAGCCAATGAGTGTCGGAGGCGGGGAGATGCAAACGAGCCGACGAGACAGCCAATGGGAGCGGGAGGGGGCGGAGAGATGCAAAAGAGGCGCGGCGCGCCGAGAACGCCGGAGATGTCAATGAGGTTCGGCTCGGCTCGGGACCGCTCGGCTTCATTCGGCACCTCTCGGCTCCATCCGTAAACTCGCATCTCCAATTGGCTACTCTCGGCTCATCGCCGCTCCCCTCGGCTCGCTTCGGCCCCATTCAGCTCCCCTTGGCTCGATTCGTAAGCTCTCGGCACCATTCGACTGAGCTCGGCCCCGTTCGGCTATGTTCTCCACGGCTCGGATTTCGTCGGGTCGGGTCGGAGATTAACCGAGACGAGACGCGCGGCGGCGGGAATAGCGGAGAGCAGCCGGGAGAAGCCGAAGAGAGCCGAGAAATGCCGAGCGAAGCCGAAGGGAACGGAGAGGAGCCGAGCGGCAGCGCCCGGGCTGCAGTGCCGACTTTCGGCCACACGGCGGCAGCAGAGAGCTCTCAGTGGGGGGTCGCGTCACCGCCCCGGCGCGACACCGCGGCTGCAGTACCAAGGTGTGGCCACACGGCGGCAGCACTTGGACCCCGCCCCTCTTTCCCCACGCGACACCCGGGCTGCAGGGCCGCGGAGCAGCCACACGGCGGCAGCACTTGGACACGGCACCGCTTGCCCCGCGCTCCCCCTTTCCCCACGCTGCAAAACAAAAGCCGCTGCATCGGCCGCGGCAGCAGCAAAATCAGCCTCGCTCACACAACTCTGACCCCGCTGCTGCGCTTTGGAGACACGCAACTGCAAACCGTGTCTTCGCTCACGCCGAACCTGTCCGAGACGCCGCGACTTCGGTCCCGTTCCGTGCAACACGGACCCTCCCGGACGAACCCCATTGAACAGCGCTGCCCCAACATTCAGCTGGAGCTGCAGGCACTGCTCTTCAGCAATAAAGTTACATTTCAGACCTGTTTAGAGCCACCAAACCTCACTCACCTTTCCAACCTTATGATACTGTGATACATTATATGTCACCAAATGTCACCTAACAACTCTGAAGGACAAAAAAGGAGAACTATTTCCAACACTCTCCAAAAGAGTTGTCTAGTGACTGAATCCTGAAACACTAATGACAACCCTCAGAAGCAGTCAAAGCAGATCACTAAGATTCATGTTATTTAAACAAAGCTGAGTTTGCAGAGTCTTACAGTTTGTTTAATTATTTATGCACATAAGGAATAGCGTGCAAAACATTACTGTATGCATGAAGCATCTTCTAAATAACACCAATGGTTGTACTGATACATGGCAGCTTTAAGAGTTATACTGTACACTGCATTCATAACCCATGAACCGTAAAGTAAAAACATCTAAGTCATCTGAATGCAATAATTAGATGACTGAACTGATTGCATTGATAAAACCTTATAAAAAGAATAGTCCTTCTAACTTCAAGGAAATTGTGGTAATAAATTTTCAGAAGAGGCTTTGCCATTGGAAAAAAAAATATGTCTGTACAACCGTAGAAAGAGGATGTAAAGGAGAAGATTAAGTGTTGAGCTGGAGTCACACAGTAAAAAGAGTAGTTTCTCAAATACTTACTAGCTTTAAACTGTTCTGGGCAATGTTAGATTTTCCAGAATTAGTGTCATTTATTGTTTCCTCAGGTCTCTCATTCTCACTTATTTTATCTACATATGGCGTAACTTGGAAGGAGAGAAGGTAACATCAGAAATTGCGTAGGTAGGAATCAATGGAGGACAGCATACCTCCTCATGTTTAAGAGATGTGAAGAACAATGTTAGCCTAGGAGCCAAGGTGCACTCAACAGTCAGTGCTCTTTCCATGCTGAACTCAAATTTTGCACGTGGTGTAGTAGCTCCGATCTTACCCAAAAAGCTTTCATCTCACCAGTAAAAGCCAAGGAAGCCTTATGTTACACCACAGAATGTCAAGTGTCTAGCATGAATCGAGCCCTCTGCTCCGTTATCTGCTGCTTTACACATTACGCTTCAAGTCTAAAGAAAATAGCTTGTTAAAAGGTCTTCCCATTTAAGCCCAGAAGAGATCAAGGAGATTTGGTAATACAATGACTCTACGTCTTTATGTGAATCATGACTAATCTATTACTTCCCTGAGCTCCAAAGCTCTTAATGAAAACAGGAGGAAGAACTGCTTTCTCTAAAGACAGAGAACAAGAGCTTTGGACTCACAGATTCCATCTCCACTTGCTGCTGCCTGCTTCCTTGGACAATGCTCTTTGGGCTGGCTCCAACACAAAGGAGGCTCTGACACCCTGGACGCAAACCACACCTAAAGTGGTCCAGAACCAGCTCTGCAAAATATTTGAGCTCTCCTAATGAATTTGGGCCACTGCCAGCAAAGACTGAGAGCAAAGGGTAGGAACAGTTGCAAGAGAGCCTGGATCCTGAAGAAAGGACTAATATCACCTAGGCTCCTGATCTTCAAACAGTTGAAATATACTATCCAATGAAAAATGTATAAAGCCATTTTCATATGTCACTTTGTCTGTTAGAAGGATGACTGCTTAAAATTTCCAGAGTATGCATCTATTACATATACAGCCAAAGTTCACACCATTTAAACAAGCGAAAATTCACACAAATGAAAGGCTATTTCGCTTCTCAACGCTGAAAGACTCCTCTCAACAGTATACTCAACAGTACATTGCAGTCCTTTCAATAAAATCTCTCCTGAGAGGAAAACACCCCACAAAACAAAACAAAACAGATATATCACAGAAAATCTAGTTAGCCAGCATATTGTTCAGCCTGGACAAGAGGAGAAGGCTACGGGGGGACCTCATAGCAGCTTTCCAGTACCTGAAGGGGCTCCAGGAAAGCTGGGGAAGGACTTTTTACAAGGGTTGGTAGTGACTGGATGAGGGGGAATGGTTTTAAACTGGAAGGGGGGAGAATTAGGTTAGACATGAGGAAGAAATTTTTCACAGATAGGATGGGGAGGCCCTGGCCCAGGTTGCCCAGGGAGGTTGTGGCTGCCCCATCCTTGGAGGTGTTCAAGGCCAGGTTGAATGGGGCCTTGATCAGCCTGGTCTGGTGGGAGGTGTCTCTGCCCATGGCATGGGGGGTTGGACCTGGATGGTCTTTAAGGTCTCCTCCAACCCAAACCATTCTATGACTCTATGACCTTCATCAGGAAACTGCTCTCCTAACAAAAGCTGAGAGACACAGGCTATTTCCAGAGGAAGGCCAGCTTTCTCCTTCAGCTCAGCACCCAGAACACATTCTCTGTACGATGCAAGCTGTCCCGACCAAAAGGATTTTGCCTTTTGAAATACGTGAAAACTACCCAAGGGAAAGCTGACCTAGTCCAGGAAAATGGACGGAATTCAACTCCAACAGAAGTTGATAGGTGAAGAGGCACACGATGCACCGACGACGAGAATATTTCCCTGCCGAACATCCCCTCACCGTCGTGACCCACCGAACTCCTCCAGCAAACACCGAGCCTCTTAAAGTCAATCGACTGCCAACACACAAAAGCATGCTGCTAAATCGGGGCCTGCGTTGCCAGGTTTGAGCCGACAGCGGGTTTACAGCACTTCCCAAATGGCCTGTGTTTTGCTTCTTGGTTTCTTTTTAAATGTCGAAAAACTAAAACACACAGAGCACACGGTGACCGAGCTAAAGCTTTAATGCAGACGATACTGGAAAACACAGGCTTCCTCTGGCTTCCCTGTGGCTGGGCAGAAGAGGCAAAAGGGTCCTCAGACACCAACGTGCTATGCCCAGTCACTCGGGAAAGGTGGCAACAACGCAACCTTGAGAGGTTCCAGGCCAGACCACGCATCACGCTGGGCACAGGCAGGTGAAGGAGCAGAATCTCTTTGAACGCAGCACCAACAGGAGGGACCCGCAGGAGGGAATGGTGCAGGAGGTGAGGCTGTGTGACGGAAGAAGGCAGAAAAGAAAAAAAAAGGTAGGGTGCGAAGTAAATAGTTGTGGAAAAAATACATGATGCCCTGAAAAAAGAACACAAAAAGAGAAATGAATGTTAGCAGGGTAACGAGAGGAAGTGGCCTTCATCCCCTGGACAGGAGCGCTTTCCTCCTTCATGCACAATCCCCAACACCCTGAGATATAAGCCATCAAAATAAAGCTGAGAAGACAACCTGCTTCAAATTAATGGCAAAGGTTTTCACTTGTCCCCCTGAAAGGAAACCATACAGAACAGGAGGCCTGGCAAGATCAAAAGCAGTGTCCTTGGGCCAAGCTCAAAAAAACATCCAGAGAATGCGATTTATTTTCATAGTTCTTCTCTTACATGTACATAATAAAAGAGAAATAAACCCCAACTGAATCTTACCAAATATAAACTCTTTACACTAAGATCCCCTAAATCCTGTTCGTTTGAAAGTCCAACAGAGAAAAGCAGCCCTGCAAGCTGTTACTCTTAACACATTCTCCACCCACAATATTTACAGAAAGGTGCAGTGAGAGCACTGCAAGGTATACAATGCTTCTACAGACAAACAGTGCTACTGTGAACCAGGCAGAGAACACACGCACGC
Organism: Tapera naevia; assembly: GCA_033556795.1. Taxonomy (NCBI): domain Eukaryota; kingdom Metazoa; phylum Chordata; class Aves; order Cuculiformes; family Neomorphidae; genus Tapera; species Tapera naevia. The sequence continues at coordinate 85,544 of JAUMJJ010000098.1, forward strand.
TTTCAGGTTTGTAGGCAAGATTCACTTTGACAGTTCAAATGACCAACTGTCTGAGTAGCTCCAGTGTCAGTCTCCAGATGCGCAGGAGACTGGAAGGCGTCATCCAGAAAGGGTCACCCTGAAAAGACTGGTCACATAAAGAAGCTGAGGCACCCCTGAATCTGAAAAAAAAAAAAAAAAAAAAAAAAAAATCAGTCATGTTTTCTCATCACGCTGCAATTCACCAGCTGACTTATTGTAGTTAGTCCTGCTGCCAGCTGGAGGTTTTGGCCTGCAGTCCAGCAGAGCACTCGCTCCATACTGAGTTCCGCCCACCACGCCAGAGAGGGTTGCAGACGGCGCATCCTCAGCCAAGAGAAGAACACACAAGGAGCCAGCTCACAGCAAGTCATTTGCCAGCAAAGTGGTTCCCCAGTGAGAACAGCCTCAGCTATAAACCAGCACATCTCACGTTCTAACGCACACTTTGCAACGCAGCTGGAGCCCATCTGACACAGCAACAGCCGCTTTCAGAAACTCCTCGTTCCTCTTCCGCAGCTCCAACCCTCTCTGTACACTTCAGCTCGCCATAAAGCCTGGCCCTCCTGCAGCAGCACGTTAAGGACAAGAAAGCTGGCAGCTAACTGCTGGGCCTGCACGCACGGTTGCTGTGTACTCTTTAGCTCGCCATAAAGATCGTGTTGAAGACCGAGATACGCTCTCCTGCTTCACCGCTTATTGCCACGGTGTTGGTTTTGTACTGCTCACGAAAGCTTGCAGCTAACTGCTGGCCTGCACGCACGGTTTCTGTGTGCAGGCTTCGTTGATCAGCAAGAACAATTCTGTTCCTCACATTAAAAGCAACACTCTCCTTTGCACGGGCTCAGCTGGTGAAGTACATTTCATCGCAAGCTAGGCTGAAGTGGAAAACGTTCCAGCCAGGGCTGTCGGCTAAATTCACTGTGATTAGCAAAGACAAGCCATGAGAAAGCCACATACCTGAACGCTGCTGGCGTGGAGCGCACCGTCTCATTGCTTTTGCCTCTCTCTGGGGGAAGGTCAGGATCCTGCTGCAAGGGCTCTCTCTTCGTGGATACTTCAGTCGGCTTCTCTCTGCTGACAAAACAAAGGGAACAAGTAATCGTGCTTTAAATGAACTCTCCCCTGTAGCTCCCACCACCACTCGGGACACCCCAACACCTGGCGAACTCTAACGTGTGCCAGACAGGCCTGACCTCACCACGCAGAGCCCAGGCAGAGCTCCTCCCACTTGCCCTGGCACTCTGAGGCTGTCAAAGGGAAGACAAACAGACGAGTTTTTGGAACAGATGAGACTGCCTGAGGAGGAAGCTGTTCTACATTTCATCCAGGTACAGCAGCCTTTGAAAGGCAGCACTTCCGCTTCTTGACCTCAAGCTAGGAGGATACAGTACCGATCAAGCTAACTGGAGAAATATTTCAGCTGCCGCTCTTTCCTAGCTTACGAGGGCCTGGTGACCTCCTGAGGGAAAAGTTCAGCCCAATTGAAAGAAGCTGGCAGACACTGAGGGTGGAGTAAGAAGCGCAAGAAACTCAAGGCTATTTTGTTCACACCTCCACCTCCAAACGGAGCCCTTCCTTCAGGTCTTACAGCCCTTTCCTCATGTTCATGAAACCAGGGCCAGGCCTCGGCCACCTCCCCTCTGAGAAGCCTCTCATCCACACAGAAATTCCCTCCAAAGAAACAGCTCTTGCCCCCTTCCCAGACCCAAACAGAAGGACTTGAATGATGCACATTCTCATTTCTTTCAGCACTGGAACGTCTTCCATACTAACCAGTCATCAGCACTTCTCTCCGCTCTGACTCTAGCTGGCTGTTTGCCTTGCTCTGTTCTTCTTTGCATGGTGTAGCCCACTCTAGGAGAGAAGAGAAAGTGGAGGTCAGCTTTCCCGCAGCTCTGAGGAGATACTCCACCCGTGTGGCACTGCATACGTCAGCGCATCACCCATCTCCAATGTGCCCTCTGTGCAAAGGAGTTGTTTAACAGAGCAATCAACAGGCAGCAGGGGTTATTTCAGCTGAAGAACCCAGATGCTTGACATCCTCTCGGATATATGAGCATGCAGAGCCCTTTGCATTTGCATTGAGTTCGAACATCACCTCGTGTATCGGCACACACAGATGCAATCACACAGGAATGCCAAACCGCACGCTCTGCTAGGCAACAACACATGAAGAGGGTCCCACAAAAGCCAGGCCAGGCCGGAGCCTTTTCATTTTGATTGTGAAAAGCAGGTAACATTCAGCCTCTCACCCCCCCTCACCCCCACCCCGGCACCGTTCCTGCTTGCTCACCGTTATTCCCTGTGATGAGACAGAAGACAGAAGAATCCCAGGCTTGGAAAAAGCAGGGCTCTTCTGCAAGACCTTTGCCAGATTTTCTGCAGCAAGACATTCTCCAGATTGGCTTTTGGGTCTCTGTGGGGAGAGACACATTCACGACGCGTGCTACGTTAGGAATTTCTAACACGACCGCCCAACATCGTTACGGTGCTGACAAAGTCACCTCTCAAGTTACAGGGGTGTAAATACACAAACAAAACAAAAAAGCCATGCACGATGAGTGATGCAGCTAATGACATGGCTGCTCGATGGGCACTGAAGCTAGGTGAAAAACAAGGATCACACCAAGCCTTTACCCAAAGAGAATCAAATCAAGGAGATGGAAGCGACTTCCCAAACCAGGAGCCAGCATCACATACATCGTCATCTCTCCGAGTTGCAAAGTGGACGTAAGGGCGTGGGACAAAGGAACAGCGAGACGCTGGCTGAGAAATCTGCACACCCTCACCCGCAGTCCTCCAGTTGCACTGCTGCGCTCCTTGAGACAACAAACATTGGCTGCCCCTTACACCCAACCCCAGCGCCAGTGTCAGCTAAATCACTCTCTCCCTCTCCTTCTCTGCACGGTTTTTGCAGACAGACACAGGGAAAGGCTTTGTTATATTTTCCCATCGTGTCATTCCCAGCCTTTGGGCAGAACGACTCACAAGCATTGTAGTCTTTCGTTCTACTGCTCACCGGAAGAGCTACGGGTGCTTTACCACTGCTGACGTTTACGGGTACCTGCAATGCCTGTAAATGCAGAGGCTCAAAACCATCAAAAAGATCAAGTTGTGAAGGTTTTCTTTGTACCTATAGTATAGCTCGAATAGTATTTTTTTAAAAGGACATAAAGTACAAGGCTTTCTCAGAGGGCGACTGATTTGCCCTCCTCTTCCCCACCAGGCACAGCAAAGAAGAACTCTGATCCTCACCAGGGCACAGAGCGACAAAGCAAGAGCCAGAGAGTGAGGGTGGCTCCAGGGCACTGCAAAGCGCAGTCTTTCTCCTGTGGAAGGGTTACAGACAAGAACTGATGATGCAAACGTTCTCTTCCATACAGTAAACTGATTTCAAAGCAGGAGAGCAGCTCTGTAGAGGATCGTTCCTGGGCAAAAAGGAGGAAGAAGGCCAGCGCAGGGTCCTCACTCCAATCCAGGGCACTGCCCTGAGGTCATAAACAAACCAAGTACAGCGACCATGTCAAGAACAGTCCCTGCGGGTCACCAGTGGAGCATTGACAGTGGAAGTTGTTCCTGTGCCAGCAGGGGTTGTGACACTCAGTAGAACAAGCATAAAGCCAGAAACAAAGTTATAAACCCTTAAACTGTAACACATCCTTCTTGCAAAGGTGTCTTCCGGCTTTCAGGATGCCCCGCACCGCTGCAAGGCAAAGCCCACGAGGCTCTCTTATAAAACACTCCCTAAGCAGATCACCTGCCATTTACCTTTGTCAGACCAATGAACTCTAAACAAGCACATTCTCGACCCAGAAACTCTCAGGCAGAGCACACACAGTTCAACCCCAACTGGCCGCTCCAGAAATAAGAATACGTTCAAGCATAAATCAAGGCAGCGTTTAGGAGGTACCCCTGCAGGTTGCAGTCACCGGCCCTGCCTCCCAAAGGTGGCTGCTCCAAGAAGCCTTCAGTCCCCCAGCACAGCACTGCGACAGCTGAGGGAAGAACCTCAGCAGAAAAGCGTCGGCTACACGACCGCCAAGGTGTCAAAGTGTCAAGATAGAATCCAAAGGCAGAAAACAGAAGAATCTGAGCCAAACCCAGCTGCAATTGGGCTCAGGACACGGTCGGAATCACGTGCTTTCCTACCGCCCTTTGTCACGACAGGGGTTCTGTCAACACCAGCCACTTTTCAACAAGTGAAACGCGTCACCTGCGCTCTCCCCTCACCCTCCCCACCGAGTCACAGCACCGGCTACCATGTTTCACAGCTACACACACCAACTGCTACGCCGCTGCAGTTTCCAGCCTTCTCCTGTGCAAAGTCCATATTCTTCCCTAGCGCCAGCACCTCACCACCAGCCCCCTTCTCTCTCCCCCTCACCGACAGACGCCAGGAGTCAGTCACGAAAAGAAAGGGAGTGCATCAAGGCCAAGGGTTCATACTCCAAGTTTCTTGAAAGACGCCCTTATTGTGACTGCACTCCGGAGCTTCCGTTTCAGTCAGAGGAATTCACAGCATCGCTTTTCAAACCTCTACGCGTCCTCCGAGTCCCACGCAGCGCAGGATTCACTGTGAAGCACCAGGTCACCAAAAGGCATCTCGCCTCTCCACCCATCGACTCAGCTGGAGACAGAGCTCCCTCTGCTTAGGAACGTTACGGTGATTTTCTCACCCCGATGTGCCCAGCACAACGCTTCTGCCATCGAAACAGGCTCGGCCAAGTACAGCCCGAAGCCCGCTGCCTGCTCCCTTCGGGCACTTTAAGCCACCCCGTTGTGATTCCGATGGCAGAATTCATAGAATAATTATAAAACCAATAAAAACTTAACTAGCACTAACCAGAACAGTCACGGGAATTGGAAAGGCTCCTCCTGAGAACTCAGCCAGCAGGGAAGGGAGATCTGGAGCATTAAATAGCGAGAAACAGGAACGCGTCCATTAATAATGCCGTGCCCGCCCGGATTTACACAAACAGAGCCGCTCTGGGAACCCCAAACCCCGGGAACGGCGTCTCCCTCGGCCGAAAGCCAAACCCGTGCGAGTCCCACCCGAGCAGCGCGCAGGAACCGGGACGGTAAAGCACCGAGGGCGCGACCCGGGCCTCGTTCGCCTCTGACTCCTTTACCCAAGTGACCCGTCAGTCCGCGCAGTAACGGTGCCCGGAGCGGCAGCATCCCGGCAGGAATTCCCGGCGGGAAGCGGGACTGGGCCGCCGCTCCATCGCTCCCCGCCTGGCCCGCCCCGCCACCCCCGGTCGCCGGGCTCCGCTCGCGGCTCCTCTCCCTTCCCGCGGAGCCGGGAGCCCCGCGAGGCGGAGCGGGGAGCTATGGAGCGCGGGGGCCGCTCGGGAGCGGCGCGGGAAGGGGCGGAGTGGGCTCCGGCAGAGGCGGCGGCGAGAGCGGCACCAGCACCGCTCCACCCTCGGTCCCCAACCTGCACGGTTTCCGGCGCCGCTCCGTGCTGCGAGCCCGCACTCTATCGTTCTCGGCGCGGCAGCCAATGAGAGTCGGAGGCGGGGAGATGCAAACGAGCCGACGAGGCAGCCAATGGGAGAGGGAGGGGGCGGAGAGATGCAAAAGAGGCGCCGCGCGCCGAGGACGCCGGAGATGCCAACGAGACTCCTCTCGGCTCGGGACCGCTCGGCACCTCTCGGCTCCATTCGTAAACTCTTATCTCACTTCGGCTACTCTCGGCTAATCTCCACTCCTCTCGGGTCTATTCGGCCCCCTTCAACTCCCCTCGGCTCGATCTGTAAAGTCTCGGCACCATTCGACAGCGGTCGGTTACGCACGGCTCCGATTTGTTCGGATTGGTTACAAGACGAGAGTAACCGAGAGGAGACGCGCGGAGCCCGGAGTAGCCGAGAGGAGTTGTGATATGCCGTGCTGAGCCGAGAAATGCGGTGTTGTGCCGAGAACAGGCGAGTGTCGCCGAAAAATTCCGAGCTACTCGAGAACAGCCAAGCGGCGCCAAGAAATGCCGATCAGAGACGACTGGTGCCTAGAAGAGCTGCATCGAGAAGATCGAAGCCGAAAGGAATGGAGAGGAGCCGAGCGGCAGCGCCCGGGCTGCAGTACCGCGGTGCGGCCACAAGGCGGCAGCACCGAGACCTACACCGCTTTCTCCACGATCCCCCTTTCCCCACGCTGCACAACAAATCCGCTGCATTGACCGCGGCAGCAGCAAAATCAGCTTCTCACACAACTCTGACCCCGCTGCTGCGAAGTGGTTGCCAGTGAAGTGGTTCCCCAATGAGAATGGCCTCAGCTTATAAACCAGCAGATTTCACGCTCTAACGCGCACACTTTAAGGTGTGGGCAAGATTCGTATTACCACTCATCCAGACATCAATGAGAAAGGTCAGAGCTGCAACGTGCTGGCTTGCAGAAGCCACATTATTAATCCAATTCAAGCTTAATACAGACTAAAGCCCTAAGGAACAAGACACCTGGAGAGTGATGTAGGAACCATACTGCACTTATTACAGAGAACAAAAGAAGATACTGGGAGGAGTGTTCCTTCTGTTAGATATGGCTAACTAGTACTATCCATCATAGTCCCAAGACAGCAAAAACTTAAATGGTTTTGACTTCTCCAACAGCACAGCCTACAGAATGCTGTTTGGTACTGTCTGAATGAAGACAGAGCTGGGCGGTGAGCTGAGGCATGGTCTCTAAGAAGTGCAGTCAGCCTTGGCTTTCAGACTGCAAATGACAGCAAATCTATTACAACCCCAAATCAATTGCATCAGCCATTAGTCATCCTCAGTGTTAAAAATGTGCACCTTTCTTGTACCCTGATTTCTCATAGATTCACATTCTAGCCACTGCAGTTTTTATTACCTTACCTGAAAGATCAAAAGTCATCTATTATAAGAAAAATTTTCCCTCTGTAAGACATCACCAGTTGTTTCTAACCCTTCGGGTGCCCTCTGCTCAACTAAGGATGTTTCCAAGGCGTCATTCCTGTAATGCTTTGTGATCATTTTCAAATTGCTCATGTTTATTTTCATTAGAAAAATGAACAGCAGAACCCAACCTAGTCTGCAAAGAGCTTTCTGTGCTGAATAAATTGATATCAGTTGTCTCCCTTCCTTCCTCAATATGTTTACGTAGCAATACATACACCTGTGCCTTTGTCCATCCCTGTGCAGTAAAGCATTTCAGCTTCAGTAAGTAAAATTGATAGATCTTGAGTATATGTTCAATCATGCTTCTAAAGATAGCTCCACTTGAGCATACTGCTATAGTCAAGAACATGTCCAGCTACTTCGCTAAATTGCCCTAATGTACAGCGACTTCCAGCCTCCTCCACTTCTACCACCACCTCTTCTTGCCTGTTTTAGAACCTAACCGTAACACAAGGGTTTTGATGGAATGCTTTTATAGCCTAAATCTCAGTGGTATATCTGTGTCAATGTATTTCAGCTTCCTTTTGTATGTTAATTACTTTGTATGTTTTTACATTGAGTATCTCTTAGATGAGAGAATGTGTGAATTTCTGAGTGTTGTTAGTTTTTAAATGAATATAATTCGGCAGAACAGTGGGTCTCTATTTTTGAAATGGAAATACAATATGTGACAATGAAGGGAAAAAGCTAGTAAAACATACGTTTCTAAATTCAGGAACTGCAAAGATTTTTTTTCCCTTAGAACCATCGCAGTAGCAGTTAAATTCCATTACTTCCAATCTAACAGCTATGAGAGAGAAGTGCAATTTTAACAGGTGAATAAAAAGAAGAAAAACGAGACAAAGCTCTGATGGAAAAGCACAAAAGCCATTACCAAAAAAAAAAGGACCCCAAATCTCTTGGCAAGTGACAGCTGTGGTTTTAATGGACTACTCTTAAAATGAGATTTATATGCAAACAGCCTACAGAAAGTGAAAAAAAAAAAGAGATACCAAATAGCCTATAAATGTTAAAGGTTTTTATCTCAGGCTCAAAAAATTGTTGATGGCAATAAATAGTACATATTATAACATACTATAAACATCTCAATTACACAATTGCTGCTCTGGCCTAGTCCTTCTATGAATGATCTGGTACAAGCACTGCAGCAAAGCAGTTGTCCTGTTGCCTGCTCCTGCTCCACCTCTTCCCAAGTTACTGGAGTCTATTAATGTGGAAGAGTTCAGTCTCATATGTCACCCCATCACAAACTACCATTTCTACTATTGTTGAAAATATTCCCCATCTCCTAGTGCATTCCTGTGACTTGAAAGACAGTTTTAAGTGTGCATGAAATATTGGATCAACACCCAAGACAGTATCACTAGTGCATCTATAGGTACAGGTGAGTCTTTGGCTGATGAAACTTCCCCCTGGTCAATGATAGGTCATTTTTTCTGTGGGTATCTTTGGTAAGGAATTTCACTTTACACCAACTGAAATTCAAGAGCATTTGTTAAGATGAAATAGGTGGCAGAAGATATTAATATATCTAAATTCTTAGTTAAACAGAAACCAGACAGCAAAATGCAACACTTAGCTGATAAACGAGATACTTTGGAAACTGCTCCCTACTTCGTGTCCGCCTACTGCAGACAGTAGCGTAGAAAGCATAGTAAAACTTTGTTGATTACATATCTGGCAAGTGAGCTCCGATAATTTTTGTTTCAATGGGTTAAGACGTCTTTCCCAGCTGCTTGCACCTCATCTCAGCCCAACTCCATCACACACAGCAGAGCTGACAGGAGATGACGTTCACCAGCACCTCGGCTGCTCCTAGCAACAGCCCAACGTCTTCACTTCCAGCACCAATGCTAACTTGTACCAAGTGTGTGGTGCTGCTGACCTGTGGGCAAACTATGTTATTATTGGGCTACTATTATTGCTACGCACACAGATACCTACACACATGTGTATTTAAAATAGCTAATACATGCTGGCTGTATGCATGTAAATGCATGCATATAGATATCATTTTATATATGTAATCTGTGTTGATGTGTTTGCATGTGTATGAACACCTACACTGGTGAAGTAATGACTATAAGCTAAACAAGCAAACCAGATCATTGCTTTTTTACACAAAACATCCTCTTTTGTGAACCAGCAGCTTCAACAGGCACACACATGCACAAGTACTTGTGCAATTAGGTCCTTCATTTACACAAACTGTAGGAGGCATTGCTTAGGAAAGCAGAGTTTGTGCAAGCAACATAGTGCCTCAACATCACAGCTTTAGTCATGCTATTTAATGGTGACAAAAGCTAAATTCTCTCTCCAATATTAAATACAATTCTGCTTAAATGTTGAAATCTAGTGCCAAGTTCTTAAGTGAGAGCTAAAGCAAAGCTCCAGTTTTTCTTGTGACAATTCTAGAATATTGCATAGAAGGCTGCAAAGCTTATTTATTTTAATACTCTGTTTAGTAACTCTAACAATCATCCTTCATCTCACTGAAGATCCAGCAAGGTATAGCGAGCCTTGTCCTTCCCCATTTGCCTGGAGATGCAGCTGGAAAGCAGCTGGAGAGTGAGTGGCTTTCTCAGCCTTTCTAGTGCCAAAACCAGGCTGTTGAGTCAAGAATGGGTTTGATCTCTGTCAGTAGTTTTAAAAAAGACATGTTTTGGAGAAACTAAACCATGGGAGCATGTTCTCCAAAACGCAGCCAAGACATCGTTGCATGGTGGGTCCAACGGCGCAGTACTCGCACCTGCATTGCTCAGGGTCACAACTCCTCTTTCTGGCTGCGCTGGATTTCTGCCGAGAGGATTGATTCATCCCATAAAAGAACTGATTTCATTTGCCGGGTTTCTTATAATAAATCTCAGTGGTCCAGCAGAGCCTTTTGGAACTGTTACTGGTTTAGCCTCCGTTTCCCATCCCTGTGGAAGAAACCCAGCCTGTCCCGCTCCCTCCCACGGCAACTTTCAGCCTGCAGTCCCTCTTCCCCTGGGGATGCTGCCGGCCCGGGCAGGGGGCATTTCCCCGCTCCCCGCGGTGGGACAGCGCTCTTCCCTTCACCTCCACCCAGAGCCGGCTTCGGCTGCAAAAAAAAAATGCGAAGATGGCATGTTTGGGGAGAGAGGAAAGGAGCGACAGGGCAGGGACACCGCCCTCATCCCACCGCCTCCCGTCCCGGTCCCCGCAGAGCCCCACTGCCTGCCGGCCCGGACGGGACAGGCGGAGCATGCTCAGAGGGCGGCAGGGGCGGGGGCGGCCCGAATCGCGGGCGTCGGGGAAGGTGCGGCGGGAGCGTCCCTTCGCCGCGCTGGGGGCCCCGGGGGCGCGGGGCAGGCGGAGCCGCCAGCCCGGGCGGGAGCCGTCTCGGAGCCGCTGAGGTGCGCAGCGTCCACTCGAGAAACAGGCGCGGAGCGGGTACTGCGAGCAGGGTGCGCGTAGCGGGGAGCCCGAGGAGTAGGAGAGGGGGAGCGCGCCGAGCCGCGGAACGGGGGGACCAGCCGTCCGTCACGGAGCAGGGATCCCGAGCACGGGGACGCGCTGAGCCGCCAGGTGCACGCCCCAGGCGGCAGCCGTGGGACAGAGACCGTGAGGCGGGACGGAGGAACGTGGGAGAAGCACCCCGTGCCGGGGGGCGCTGAGCTCGGAGCTCGGTACGCGCTGATCCGCCAGCGGGGAGCGTAACCGGGGGGACCAACCGGGAGCTGCGGAGCACAGACCCCGCGCGGGGGAACGCGTGGAACAGTGGGGTGCGGAACCCAAGCGGCACCCTCGGAAGTCTCTCCCTGAGCAGGGGCCGAGGAGCGCGGGAGAGGGACCTCCGTGCTGGGAGGACGGCAGGGGGCGGGGGGCATCGGGCCGGGGTGTTGGCGGGGCGAGGGGCGGTGGCCCCATGGGGCCGGGCGGCGCGGGCTGCTCGGCGCGTCCCGGGAGCCGCCAGCCATGCTGCGGGGCGGCCGGGCGGCGGGGCCCCCCGGCGGGGCGCGGGGGCCGGCGGCCGCTCCCGGGGCGGCGCGGGTGGCGGCGGGCAGCCTGCTGGCCCTGCTCATCCTCTGGACGCTCCTCGGGAACGTGCTGGTGTGCGCGGCTATCGTCCGCTACCGGCACCTGAGGAGCAAGGTCACCAACATCTTCATCGTGTCCCTGGCCGTCTCGGACCTGTTGGTGGCTCTGCTGGTCATGCCCTGGAAGGCGGTGGCTGAGGTGGCTGGGTACTGGCCGTTTGGGGCTTTCTGCAACGTCTGGGTGGCCTTCGATATCATGTGCTCCACAGCTTCCATCCTGAACCTGTGTGTGATCAGCGTGGACAGGTATTGGGCTATTTCCAGCCCTTTCCGCTATGAGAGGAAGATGACCCAACACTTGGCTCTGGTGATGATCAGCGTGGCGTGGGCTTTGTCTGTGCTCATCTCCTTCATCCCTGTCCAGCTCAACTGGCACAAGGGTGGGGATGTTGTTGCTGCGAGTGATATTGGAGATGGATTTGGCACTGGCTGGGCAGCAGCAGGTGCTGTCACCACCTGGGCCGACGATATGAGCACCACATGGGTGGCATTAGCAGCAATGAGTCCCTCTGATGGGACCTCTGGCAGCAATGATACCATTACTGGACCATCAGAGAGCTGTGACTCCAGCCTCAACAGGACTTACGCTATTTCCTCCTCCTTGATCAGTTTTTATATCCCAGTGGCTATCATGATCGTTACCTACACTCGAATCTACCGCATTGCCCAGGTGCAGATTCGTCGCATCTCTTCCCTGGAGAGGGCAGCCGAGCATGCACAAAGCTGCCGGAGCAGCCACATTGAGTGCCACCATCACACAAGTCTAAAGTCCTCTATCAGGAAAGAGACCAAGGTGTTGAAGACTCTGTCCATCATCATGGGTGTCTTTGTCTGCTGCTGGTTGCCATTCTTCATCTTGAACTGCATTGTTCCTTTCTGTGAGAGCCCACCCAGTGACCCGCACGCTGGCCTTCCCTGTGTCAGTGAGACCACCTTTAATATCTTCGTCTGGTTTGGTTGGGCCAACTCCTCTCTCAACCCCATCATCTATGCTTTCAATGCTGACTTTAGAAAGGTCTTTTCCAAGCTTCTGGGATGTGGTCAGTTTTGCTCTAGTACTCCAGTGGAAACTGTTAATATAAGCAACGAGCTTCTCTCTTACAACCAGGACACTCTTTTCCATAAGGAGATAGTGACTGCTTATGTTAACATGATCCCCAATGTGGTTGACTGTGAAGAAAATCGTGAGGACCCTTTTGATAGGATGTCCCAGATCTCCCCTGACCATGGGATTGCCACTGACTCTGTCTGTGAGCTGGACTGTGAGAGGGAGATTTCGCTAGGCAAAATAACACCTTTCACTCCGAATGGTTTGCATTAAATTGCATCCTGTCCTGGTCAGTTCTTCTTGGATTATACAACATAATATTAGCACCGAGTGGAAAAACCTGCTTGATTTTATGCTATAGGTTGGTCAGTCACTTCATGCTAAACTCAATTCTACGTGTAGCACATTGCAGGATATAGACACTGTCAGACAGGGAGCTGGCAGCACAGACTTAATTCAGCACTTCCCCATGCTGAGGGAGGACCAGGCAGTCGTGTTGATTAGCTGTGGTGAGGTATTGTGGTATAATTGCAGTCAGTTTGTGTTTATAACGTGTTTGAAAATGAAAGGTGCCATTGTCAGTGCTAAGTATTACAACTTCTAAAATCAGGGAGAGATGTGGCTGGCATAGATATTAAAAAGAAAAAAAAATTCTAGGCTGTTCATTTGTTCAGATCTTGCATTTCTTTTTCTCTGTCGCTTTTTGGTTGCTTTTTTTTTTTTTTGGTTGGTTTTGTTGTGTTTTTTTTTTTAAGATAGAAATAGTGAGGTGGTGATTTGGATGATTATTTAAATGCGTGTTTCTGCCAAAACAGTTTAGGCGAAATTTATGTTCTTCTAGGCGGCATTGTTGCCTATGATATCATTGCTATGTTCCCAGATGAATAAATAAAAGTTAAATTGATCAAGGGTTTACTATCTTTCATTTATCACCCTGAAATATTTACAAGTATTGAAACTTTAACATTTCTATTTAAATGGTTAGAATAACTAACAGCTAAACCCTATTATTTTAAAAGCAAAATAGTCTATATAGAAAAAATAATTTTTGAATAAAAGCAAGGCTTACAGGAATGATTGACTTAAATGAATTCTTTTATATGGCTCTGCTTACCGCTTAGATATATGCCTGTTTTCTTTAGCATTGTAACTAATGCTGTCCTCTGCAGCTAAGAATATCAAGTATACAAACACACAAGCTGTTAAAACTTTCCACTTAATTCTATATTTGAGCTGGGAGAAAAGCAGGATCGGCACTTGACAGCACAGTGCAGGGGAAGTCACCTAAGCAGATGCTGGGATTCGTGAATGCTGTACACTTAGTGTCGAGCCTCCTTGGAAGTCAGACCCTCTCATACTGGTTTGGGGATTGTCCTGCCTCCCCTTGGGGTGTGGGATGGAGGAAATGCAAAAGCTATGTGACTGAAATCCCTTCGTGGTTGCCTCTGCTGCAATCCGGTTTTGCTAAAAGCAACTTTTTATGTGTGTTGTCTTTGATATTAATTGGTTATATCATCGCTTCAGGTTATCTTTTCAACTGTTTGGCACTGAATATTGACATCGGTACCTGAGCATTTTCTTTGCTGTTGATATGATATCTCAGTGTAATATCCCTTTAAAGTTGTCCTCAGAAAAGGATATTGTGCCTGTGGCTTAGGGAAGCTTGAAAAACAAATCCCATTTTCAGAACCAGGTTCAGCCTACTAATGATTTGATATTGAGACTGAGTATGTTATCATTTCTCTATTAAGCAATCATGTGTTGCCAATAGTTAACCATAGTCCTAGCCCTGCTGGTTAGATAAACTTGACCAGGATAAAATAATTTTCCCAAATAAAAATTAAGGAAACTGCTTCTGGTGGTGCAGTGATGAATTATCCCAACCAGAATTTAGATTTTTGCATTTTCTAGTTACTATTCAAGTTTTGAGGCTAGTACAGCATGTTGAACTTTCTGGATCTGTGCAAAAAGCCTGTGATATCCAGGTGCAAGAGGTGCAGGCTCCACATGCTGATTTCAGCTCCTAGGACAATGCCTATGCTTTATCCAGTTTTGCCCATATTGCATCAGAAACAGCTCAGGGAGATGGGAAAGGGAAAGCAGATGATCCCTTCCTCAGCACCTGCGTGCTAACAAGCTGTGAGGTCTGATGCTGCGTGTAACGCACTGCTCCAGCAGCAGCACAGAGCAACAGAAGCGTGTAGAGCGTGTCCCTCCACCTCCCCAAGTAGCCTTTCCTCTTCAAAATAATCCCTGTGCCAGTGGTGTGACAGTTCCCTTGGATCTAGATTGCTGCAGGTCTGGTGGAGGGGTAGATTTGACCAAGAAGATGCTATTCTACCCCTTGACAGGTGTTTTTCTCCTCGTGGAGCCTTTACCTGTCTTGGTTTCCTAAGTACATGGGCTAATGCTGCGATGCAGGAAGATGACGTCTGCATCAGTGGGCTTATTAAGAGCTTTGCTCAGAATATCAGAAACTGTCTTATCTTGATCTGAGGGAAGGCAAGTTTTAGCCTGCCCCACAATTTGGGAGCATGATTAAGTCAATACAGAAAACTGGTCAAATTGCCACTTTCCATTACAAGTTTTTAGTTTATGACTTTGGTTGGTTAATGATTTCTGATTGTGGCTCTACAATGAAATCTCTCTATTTTAATCGCTCTTAGAATATGTAGCTGTCAGGGGGACTTTATCCTTTGGAGCCCAGGAGCATCAGAAAGGGATCATTTTTGCTTCAAAAGACAGAAGGTACATTTCTGCTAGAAGCACAGATTGACCTTAAGGATCTGAAAGAAGACCTTTTTTTCTTGACTTGTAAACTAGGGACAATTTATTGATGGTGTATTCAGAATTAGTAAGATAAACTTTTTAAAGAAATGTGTATCTTGTCCTGAGCTATAAAAAGGAACTGTTTCAATGAAAACATTCCCCAAAAGGCTTTTAAAAACTGTTTTCTCTCAGATGAAATGGCTGCCCTACTTTTTTTAATAGTTACCCTCTTAAAGACTAATTCATCTGCCTAGCCATAGAGAAGAGTTCATTGGAAGTGCAAGTAGTTTTTTTTAATCCTCATATCCTTGTGGTATCACTCTGGAACTCATCTCTGCCAGTGGCTTAGTGCCTCCCATCAGTGTTTTCTTCCATGAAAGTCACCTTTCTCCTGTCATGCATTTTACTCACTTTAAGCACGATCACTTATTACTAGCTCAGTTTTTGGAACCTTTTCTTTTTTTTGTCTGTTTTACTTTAATGATTTAAATGTACAGTGTAATTTGCTTTGCGTCATGGTTACTTGCTGTATTGTTAAGTGATGGCTGACCTTGAAGATGCCTGATTATTTTCAGTTTCTATTTTGTGTTACTGTTTATATATCCTACCTTGCAATATGTGTTACTGTTAAATTACCTCTGAGCCAGCCAAATCTTATGTTATGGCTTATTCCGTTAGTCCTGCATAACTCTGTGCCAGAGGAGGGTCACTATATCAATAGTTTGTATGTTTTTTTGTCTGAGTTAACTAATGACAGAGGAGTTCATTTTGGTGAAAGAACAGAAAATGTGAAGGTATCTCAGTTCATTTTTAAGAAGCTGGGATGTGTAGGACATGAAAGTACAGTATTTCATGTAAAATGCTGCAGACACCATAGAAACACTCTTTACTATTCAACCCCAAAGAGCCATTGGCTTTAACCAGGAGGGCTGGCTTGTATAGTGTTTGTTTTCCCCCCAAGCTAAGGAAATGTAGGTGACTTTCTCAGAGGTGAACACAAACAAAACACTTTCCAAAGGGAGAAAATTACTGCAATATTTTTTGGTAAGTTTGGTACTTAATCCCTTTGCTTTCATTGTGTCTTTCACTTTTGTCAGACACATCTGATGCATCTCTGCAGGGAGGCTCCCTACTGAGAACTCCTGTATTTTTGTAACGTATAATAAAAAAGGCTTCAAAATTAGGAAAGCTTCTTGTAGAAATAACAGTAAGCACAATCTTACACCATTTAGGAGTCAATCATGTGTAAACTCAGCATTCAAAAGACTGAGAAGACTGGAGGCAGTGTTCAGAACATTTAGTGGACTGGATGTTTGAGAGGTTACATGTCCTTCAGCTGCTTGCACATGCCAAAATTGCCACTCTTCATTTTTGTCACTGTCTCACAGAAGGCAGGGTATACACCTATGTCGGTGTTAATAATTATGCAGACATTTTTTCTTTCCTCTGAGGTTATCTTCAGTACTGTTTAATTGGATTCATCAGATCTTTAAATTATTCAGTGCCTGTTTAAATCAGTAGATGACCTCAGTGATGGATATGGGCTTGGGTCATGGAGCAATGAAATTATTTCTCCTGGCTTCTTATGAATATTTCTGCTGGTACTCTTTGCTAGTGGATGATAACATGTTAAAGTTGTTGTACTGAACAAAATATTTCACTGGATGATATGCAGAAATAATTCTTTTATTCAGATTTACTTATCTGTTTTCAATCTTCAGAAGACTTTTCAGCCTATCCAAAGGAGCTTCCCAAAGCCCACACAGAACATCTCCACTTTGATCATATCTCAGATCAGTAATAACTGGTTGTATTTTAGTGCCCTGGTAACTATAGCGTACACTATACTTTTAAGAACAGGATTATGCCTCTGTAAATTTAAGCTGATGGTTTCAAAACTGAAGGCATACTTTTGTTGTAAAAGCACAGATTTGCACAAAAGAAAACTGGAAATGAGGACATTTCCGTTATTAATGAGATAGCAAAGATGTACCTCTTTCTTCATCCTTTTGTTTATTGTAGTGGTGGTAAGGCTGCAGTGAGCAATAGTGGAATTAGGGGTATAAAGAGTGGAAATACAAGTAGTACTATCATCTGAAGCAGGTGATGGGTTGTTTCTTTTAGGAAGCCTGTTGGCTCTCCCAGGATAAGTTTAATAGAAAAGTTACAAGGTGATTTTATCTTGTTGTATGTCTAAATCCATTCTCAGTTATGACTGGAGATAGCCTTCAACAAGATTTACAAGATTTACAAGACAGGTAGCTGTTTAAGGAGAGTAAACATTTTTGTGGACTTAATGATTTGTATCACAGCTATCACTGTCACATTCGTGAGGTTTCCAAAATACAATGCAGTAATCATAAAAAAATAATTTAAAATTCCAGTTAATGAAAAAAATTTCTTCCTATGAATTATTCCCCACTTTTAACAACAAATATTTGTTTGTGTCGTGTACTGGAGTGTCATTGCTGCCAGGAGCAGCTGGAATGCTCTGAACCTGCTACTAGTAATCTGCTTATTCACGTTAGGAGGAAAATCTGAAACATAAGAAAAGAAACAATAGCAACATGTACAGATAAGTTTATTTCACACTCAGTCGGTCTCACATCAGCCACCCTGGCAGAAGACTGCGTTCCCTCTGATGCACAAGCTCCTCAGCCTTGACCACAAACATCAGCTGCCTAGACCTTGGCTGCATGGTAGACCCCTTGCTCCCAAGATCGATACTCAAAGTCTGCTTGTAATAGTTAGGAAATCTAAACCTTTTAACAACTGCTCTAACTTTTGTTTACTCCATAAAAGAGAAATGATGCTTTTCTTTTTTGAGGTTATGCTCTGAATTAAGTGGTTGCAAATGACCCCTGGTTGGTGTAGCCTCTCCGGTTTAGCTGCTGCCTGGTTAGAGCTTGAATGGATGTGGCTGCGATAGCTGCTCAGGGTTTAGATATCTGAACTGCATGTGTGTCATCGTTTAGGGGCCTAACACTGAGTGGAGGAAATCCTAAATTCATATAGTTTTCCCAGAGCCCCTGAGGAGTACTGCAAAACACAGTCTGATGGTCACAGAGCACAGATGAACTCTGACTGCAGCCTGAGCTTGGTTGCTTGTGAGGACATCAGAGAAGTCTGGTCTATAGCTGACCTGCTGCAGTTTTGAAAATGTCTCTTGAGTGAAATATTAACAAGGAAGTTCAACATGCCCTCTTCTACACTTTGATCTCATTTTTCTACCCTGAACAGTTTTCAGTAAGATTAAAAATCTACATTTCTAGCCTTTGGCCTTGACCTTTTGCTTTCTCTGCTAACTTCATATAATTAATCTCCTTTGGTGAACAGAAGCTCCTGGCATGGAGTTAGTTGCTTGGGTACCTCATCGTCACCCAATCTAGAACTACCTGCACCTACACTTAAATTTTGGACTGTCTCCAGCCCAAAAGGAAGCTTTCAGATTTTCTTTTTTGTTTCGGAAGCGACAACATTTTCCTCCTCAACACAAGGTTATTCATCAGAAACATAATTTAGAGGACAAGCATAAGTCGACTTTTTTTAAAGCTCTTAAGGATTTTGCTTGGTTATACAAAATGAGAATGGACTTGTATTAGGCATAGAGCTAGGATTTAATTTTTGGCTTTTTATAGAAATAAAGGCTGGATGTTTTCATTGTGAGGAGTATATGCATTTGATTTTATACACTTACATGCATACATATTTTATATATATATATATACACACAAATATATTTAATCATATTTACAGTGTAATTAAATGTATTTCTCTCTGTAAATACAAAATGTGTAACTCCTCCAGAAGGAAGCATGCCAGATCTTAAAATTTTACTATTATTATTTCATAGCAATGACCAAATACAAGTATACAGTATTCCCAGATGTTCAAAAGTATTTTGGCTGTTTAGGGTTGAGAGTCTTTGAAAATCCAAACTTGAATTATGCAGTGAGAGAGAGAGAGCATACAAAATTCTTTCTCTCAACTATTTTATATTCAATTCAATGTTTATGTAATGATTTTCTAATTGATCTTTATAAGAGTTTTGAGACAGAGAGCAAGAAGAGGTGATGATTTAGAAGTACCTTGGATGTCTTTCAGTGATGGATATTAAACAATGCTTTTGTCTTTCCCCTTTGGTGAGACAAAGGTACAAACTTCTTGATAGCCTGCAGAGAGTTTCTGGTTCATCAGAAGATATTGCATAACCTTTCAAAACAACCGATTTAGGTAATACAGTGTCCTGTGTTGGCATCTTAGGTAGAAATAGTTTCTTTATTAAATAAGTTTGATAAGTCAAATAATGCCCTTTTCTTAAAAATATTTGCAAAGGATCAGGGTCATAGGATTCATAGGTCAAATGGAACAGAGAAGCACAAATTCGAGGACTGGCTCAGCAGCACTGAACAAAGTAGGTAAGATTGAACATCCTGGCAATAGCAGAGCCATGTCTGAGTCAGGGAAGAAAACAGCTGGGTGGGAGACAGGGAGATAATTTTAGGGGAGGAATGAGAGAAACCAGCTGAGGGTCCAGGAAGCCTGAAATCTGGTGGCAGTTGAAGAAGGCCAGGGACCAGGAGGAACTGATGTGGTCCCAGGTAGCTGAGGCAGGGATGATAACAGAAGTCAGTAGGTTTTGGAGGGAGTGGGTGACTCTGGAAAAGGTCTGGATGGCATCTGGGCAGGGAGGATCCCTAAGGACTCCTGAGGCTCTGGGAGGCCATAGAGAGATGGCTCAGATTTCGATGAGGCAGCTGACAGAGGAGGGCTGAGAGTGGACAACTCACCAACCCCTTCTACTCCCAGGATCCACAGACTCTCCTACTCTGTGCCCACACACCACAGACCACTTCTGATTAACTTCAATATTGCCACTAAATAGGTGCAGCTCAAGTGTCTGTCTACTAAGCAGCAGATGATCCACTATCATATTTATTCCACTGTGTTAAACTTGGAAAGTAACTTCCACAGCAACACTCTACCTAATCCTGCAATGAATACTTAGTCAAGGAGTGGTGAGCAAAGAGGGCTTAGAGATCATCTTCCCACTGTGCTGGATAGTAGTGGTGGGATGTTTTAGAGGTTTGTCCTAGTTTTGCTGGATTGGTAGAAGCAAGTCCATCTTCCAGAAACGTTTGGAAGATGCCTAGTCCCGTCTGAAATCTCTGGTAGAATGTCAGTACTACAATTTATTTAATCTGTGCAAATAAGCTATTGAACAGAGTCAAAGCCTGCTGTTCTATATCAAATGCATATATTCATTGTGAAAAACTCATCTCCCGTGGTGACTTGTAACATGATGTTATGGAGTTGACTCTTAGTGACTCAAGCCCAGATCTGTCAATGTGTAAGTACAAAAGATGTGGGGGTTCTGCTTTCTGTTAAATACAAGTATTAGCAATGTTTTTTTTTAAAAAACAAATGTGCAACCTTCTATTGATTTTCCTGTTGAGTACAGATACTTTTGCATAGTAATGAGACAGCTGGAAATGAGCTTAAAGAGACAGAAAGCTTAACTTGACAAATATCGATCATGTAATATCTAATAGGAAAATATTCAGTTCTATACTATGCAAGGCTCTCACTAGTTTACATCTTCACAGAATGCTTTTCCCCTCTCCCTTTTTTTTTTTAACCTTGTAGTGGCTTCTGTCAGGACACCCAGGTGTATCATAACAGCTCGCAAAGACCTGCAGAGTAAACCCCAACATTTAAATGTTTTGTTTACATACTGTTTGGATGAAAAGTGACAATACCTCTGCTTGAATGTATTTCCATGTTACTACAAAAGCCTGCATCAGGTAAAACTGAGTATCTCTTACTTGTACTCCCACTGGATCCATATATACCACAGTCTTGGCCCAATAGCGTCCCAAGTTTGAGAAGGGGAGACAGTGCCCTGCTCCCACTGCAGCTCAGCAGCTCACCTGGGACGTTGCTGAAGCTTATTCTCTCTGTTTTCAGGAATATCTCTCTTTAACCACCAGATTATGATACATGTTTCAAATACTGTCCTTACTGGCTGCATTTCTGAGTTGAGCAGGCTCTGGGGGTGCTTGGTAAGTCAAATGGCAGCAGTGCAGGAATACCTCATCTCCACCTGCCAACCCTCCATAGTTGGTGGGAATGTGTCTCAGCAAAATGAAGGCCAGTGGGGTGCATGTGATGGCACAGCTTTAGGCACTTGGAGATAATATTGCATTAAAAATCATCTGGCAGCGGACATGGGATTTTTTCCAGAGACTGCTGTCCTAAACTTTGGCACCTAAATTCCACATAAATAGGTTACAGATGTATTTACTCAATGAATGCCTGTACATGTTGCAAATGAATTTGGATCCCAGCTGGACAGGCTTCAAAATGCAACAGAAAAGTGTATAAATTTAATGACTTTGCAAGTGTAGATAAAGAAGGATCACCTCTTCTCACATGTGACCATCACCTGTTTCAGTGTCTGCTTTATATTCTCTCACCATGAGCTCAAGCAAAACACTGGCTGCTGCATACTGCTGCATTCATTCATGCATCAGGGACTACTGAAGCACACAGGAGCAGGGTTTGTAGCACCAGGACCCATGGATGTAAAATGAGGACCATTGTTGGTCTTTTCTCTTAGGTGACCAGTGACAGAACAAGAGGGCATGGACTAAAGCTTCCTCAGGGAAAGTTTAGACGATGTTAGGAAAAAAGTTCTTCACTGAAAGGGTGATTGGCCATTGGAATGGGCTGCCCAGGGAGGGGGTGGAGTCACCGACTTTGGAGGTGTTTAAGGGGAAACTGGATGAGGCACTGAGTGCCATGGTTTAGATGATGGTTGGTGTTAGTGTGGATGTTGGTGTTAGTGTTGCGTTATAGGTTGGACTTGATGATCTCAGAGGTCCTTTCCAACCTTATGACACTGTGATACTGTGATAACCTTCATGGAAGTTACTATTTCACTCTGCTGGACAGCTTAACCACTGTACTATGGGTTCTCTTAAATACAGGAGAGGAATTACCCTAGCAGAGGAAAAGATGAAGTTCTTTCTTGCAAAACTGAGAAAAAGTTGCAGTGAAAGGCAATTACAGTATATGTTTGCTCACAGACAAAGTCTGTTCTAAATCAAAGAAGAAAGCCAAGAGAAAACCCATTAGGGCTGAATTGGAGCTTCAGTTGCAGCTGGGTGGTATGGTTTCAAGCCCAGGGAGCTCTGTGATATTGTTGGGGCTTGCAGGACCCCTTCTGCCCCAATCCCTGGGCACAGGCAGATGGAGCAGGGGCAGGCAGAGCATAAGGGCTCTTACCATGAGATACTGGGGCTTCTTCCCTGCCAGTTCTTTGGGGAAAATTATGGCCCACACCACTTCCCTCCTCATAACACAGTGTATCTAACACTAGCCGAGAAAGAAGGGAAAAATTAGAAGGTGAAGAGCTGATGACTGCCTGCTGCCTTCTGTAGGTGGAAGATGGAGATAGACTGTGATTTGAAGAATATGGTGTTTGGATTGCTAATCTGATGAAATTAAATTTTTTGAATATGCTCCAAATTTATGGATGATGCAGACATTTGTCTTTTTGAGTATTACCTTCAGTCATGCATTGAGACATACTTATGCCAGTAGAAATATCATTAGTGTTATAAAAAGAAATATTTTCACTTTTTTCTTCCAACAACTTGACTCACTACTCTATTAAGCTACACTTGTTCTTACTTAGATGCTGTTTTTCAGATACCCATTTTCAATCCAAGACAAAAGTTCTTTTCACAATTTTCTTTCCAATTCAGCCAAAAATGAGAAAAGCTGACAAAAGCAGATAAATTTCCAGGTAATATTTGTCTTTCTACTATTAGTAGTCCCCTTGTTGTTCTGCTACCTGTTGGTCACTATGTAGCCTTCCTCTGGCAGGAACTTCCAAAAAACGGAAAGGTTTGTAGGATGTCACCCTGAAGTTCAAGTTTGCAAACACTCCTGAGCATTGGTCATTTTACATGATGATCATCGCACTGACCTTGGTCCTGTGGCTGCAGCACAGCTGCTGTTTGGGACAGCAAAGGACTGTCTGTGGCTTGAGGGTCAGTATGGTGCTTCTTCCCTAATGTGTCTTCAATGTAAATTAGTGATGTGTCCGTAGACAGTGGGGGTTGGTGAAACAGAGTCAGAATCAGGAGGGAGGAGTGGGAGAGGGGCAAAGGGTGGCCCTCGATTGAAGGATTTGCTGTTGGATTGGCATTGAGAGGGGGCTAACTTGCAGGTAAGGCAGAGTATGGAGGAAGAAAGAGGGATATCTAGAGAGGATATCCAGGTACCAGAGGTAAGAAATTAAAAAAGGAAACCAATCAAGTAATTAAAAATTAGTATTTTTTTCCTTTGAAGAGAAAAAAACTCTCTGTACCATCAGCAAGGCAATATGTTAACTGCTTATATTTTAATAAGCAGTTATCACAGCTACATAGGAAAAGGAGGTGAAGTAGAAAGCTAGAAAGACTAGTGATGAAATTTGACTTCGTTTTTTCCCCCTCTTGTCTTCCCCTAGACTAGAAGATGATTTCCCTGTCTCATGACTGTCAGGTTTGGGTCATGATCTGAACTGCAGTGTCAGCACCACAGCAATTCTTAGAAAGACAGACAGTTTTTGTTTTAATCTGAAGAGGTAGAGATCACAAAGACACCTGGGACATACCTCCAGCAGCCTAAGCAATGTTTTAGAAAGGCTTAGCTGCTTTGTTTAAAATTGGTTCTGAAAAGTTAGATTTTGAACATCCTATCTCAGACAAAAATAAAGAAATAAACCAGGTCTGTTGCTTGTTGTGCTTTAGCCACCAGGCTACTGCGTGTCAGGCGAGCAATAAAGAAAGGAAAGGGCTCAGAGGAACTCTTTGAAACCTGTCCCAGCAGATCTTAGTCTCTGGACCCCAAGGATTGAAAGCTCATCCACTCATGTCACAGCCCTGAGTTGAGGCCCACTCCAAGGCCTGGTGTTTGACACCCGCTCTAGACAGCTCTCTGGGGCGTTAAGGTAACCTTTTGAGGAGTCCCTGCACAATATGGAAGGTGGACACCTGCCTGTGCCTTTGAACTCCAGATCGGAGGCCAGGCAGTGCCCCCTCACCTGAGAGCACAAGAGTCCTTCAGAGGCCTTAGGCCACAGCAGCTCAGATGTGACTGTGGTTCTGGCTGGCCTGGATATTTTATACTCAGGTGCTGGACATTAAGACAATCCTATCATTGAAGGCACTTAAGAGAGAATATGGGCTACACAATGTGAAGTTTTTGAGCTGTGTTTGGGATTTTTGATCCTCAGAAGGAAGAAAACCACGGCTGAGAGGTGTAGGATGTGCTGTTGAGGTGCAGTCAGCATTACTTGGAAAAGGCACAGAGGATGAAAGGAGCCTCTGGCCTTTATGCTCCTGAGTGTCCTCAGTCACTTCCTATTGTCCCTGCTCTACCAAGGCTGGGGAAAGGCTGTGAACTACTTCACTGGCTCCATCACAGGCAACCAGCTGGAAACATGTACCCCATGTACTCTGGGAGGATAACAGGCCTCCTTTCTCCATTCTATTTTGCAAAAGGCCACTTGGCTCTTTATAACTGCGTGAATTTCCAGCTAAGGGTTGTGGCAGAAGCAAAGAAAAGAACTCACTGGATTCCTGTTTGTGCATATTTTGTTGGTCTTCCCTGTCTCACAGAGGTTTGATGGTATGTGGGAAAAAATACATCTGTGTATCTAGTTATCATCAAACTATTTATTCATTTGCTCTAGAGCTGTTCTTGTTCATGCAAAACTTCCATTAGCTTTAATGAAGCACTCTGCAGATTCTCTGGCCATAGTCTCTTATTCACTGCTACAGCTCCAGCAGGAAGGGAAGTCTCTCTGCTTGGTTTTGCTAGCCTGGACAGCCATCCTTACTCTGCAGTGAACAAACCTTCCTGAAATGCTTCCTCTTATTTAAAATAACATAAAAATACATTAGTTCAAAATGTCTCCAGCTCATCAGCATGAACCACTGTGATAGCAATGCATTACTAATCACGTTTGGGGAAGAAAATATTTTTTCAAGCTACTCACTTTAAGAGACAGTGGTTCTTTGAAAGCTGCCGATGTATTTGAAACATTAGTAATGATCCCAGTGGAAGATAGGTTAATAAGAGAAGATGAAAATGCCCAGAGAGCAAGTAAGTTATATTTGTTATATAATTCTAGTTACAACTTTTTACTTGCATCTGTTTGCTCTTTTTAAGACGTTACAGATAACCTTTACACATCCTTCTTTTGGGCTTCTTGTGGTACAGGCTGCACACTTGCTATATGCAGCTATGCTGAATGCTGCTGTGTTTCATTTCTCTTCCAAAGCAGTGATTACTTCTGTCCAAAATGTGGCTACTTTTTTTTACTACAGCAGTATTACAACACCCATCTCCCAAACAGTACAATCTGGCTGATTGTTGATTTTTCTTTATAATGTTTTTGAAATTAAATCAGCAAATGTGTTGAGAAGTGTGATGAGTCCATGTCACGGCTTTCAGAAATATATGAATGTAATAATTTGATTAAAGGGCTTGAGCATATACTGAATCGCACAAGCTGTGGAAAATTTACTATTACAAGGCAGTATCTTTAGCTGGTGATAGGTTACTTAGAATTTTGTTTTCTCTGATCACATTTGCCAGGGCTTTAACTGGTTACTCTGTGTTGTTCTGAGCAAGGTGGATGCCTGTCTGAGAGATGAATCATCTTTTGCTTTTAAGCTTTTGATTTATGCCCCACTGGAGACTCTCTGGAGAATGGCAACAGCTTTATTCTTGCAACCTGAATTGTGTACTTATGAAATCTCCTGGCAAATTCTTTAATAATATTGTAGTTGCTCTAGTGTTTTGTGTTTCTATGTATAGGTCCTTTAAGAGTCTTGTCGATTCCTCCTGGCATTCTGCGTGCTTTTTTTGTAATTGTATCCACCCCGTTCCTACTCCAGTAAAGAGCAAAACACTCATTAGGCTTTTTAGATTTATGTCAGAATGATTCCTCTCCTTTTCTTCTGGAAAGGCAAATGCTGTCTCACTATTCTCTGTTTTACTCTCTGTTACATACCTCACCGACCTGACCCGTGCTTTGCAGCTCCTGAGCTAAGCAGAGCTCCAGCTCAAGGTCTGGTGAAAAGCTCCTTTCCACTCATGCTTGTCTAATTGGAAGTCATTTTTAGAGTGCTGAACTTGGGAACTCTGGTATTTTATTTCTCTCTTGTTTTTTTTTGCTGATTCAAATGAGTCACCTCTTGCCACTTGACGATCAGAAAGAATTAAGGCAGCCATTTTCCTTCAGGGAGCTTGAGTACAGTATGAAAAACATGGTGAGCTGAAGGGTGGCTCTCCTCAGCCTAAAAGCACAGCACTGTGCTTGAATGAATGGCTTTGCCCTGGGGCTGGTCCCTGGGGCACTGGCTGTTAATTTGGAAGGCACATGGAAGTGTATTGTCAAGAGGCTTTGCCTCATACAGGAATCTGTGTAGCCAGTAGTAACATTTTGGGGCCAGCAAATGGGAAAACATTGACAAATGTGAACCTGGAAGCAATTTTTTTCTGTTTTCCTACTTCATATTGAAAAAAACCCAAACATATCCAGTGAGTTTTGCATAACATTTTCCTGAGCGATAGTGATGCTCCCTTGGTCTCACCAGCAGCTACGCTGTGAAACCGTATGGAGCAGCAGTCAGTTTGCTGTGATGTATGTCAGGAGATTTCCACTGTAGAGCAGGCAGCTAATATGAACATAATCGGTTAGAATTTCAAATGAAACACAAATTCTGACTCTGCAATAAAGGTGCAAATTAGAGTTATACAGGACTTGTGTGCAGAGCCTCATGAGTGTCAGGCTTTGGATGGAAGTCTAATAAATACTGACTTGTTTAAGAACAAATTTAGTGGCTAAAATCTTTACCAACAAGAGGGACAAGGTGATGGTGTCCTGTAGAGTTTAAATATAACTTGCAACGTTCCTGCACTGAAAAGAGAGAGAGAGAGAGACAGTAAAGGAGACATTTATCTCCTTTGCTGGTACAACAGACTGGTATCTTCTCTGTAGTTATCTGAAAGATGGGTTCCAACACAGAATAAATCTTGCTTTGTTTGATTATTTTAATGATCATCTTGGGCCAAACTGCAGCATTCACCATCTTTTACACAGTTGTTGTTTTGAAGCATGTGGGGAATACGCCAACGCTAAATCCTAAAGGACAGGAGAGTGATTCCAGAAATGGCCTGTTCCACATTATGGAGTAATAGGGTATTCTTTGGGAATTGAATTCAAGCCTTTGTAAGTGAGAAATTGTGGAACATAATGCACGTTGATTACATGCTAAAAAATGTCTTATGAACTGACAGAAAAGCATGCTTTTCTCAGGCAGCTGTAATATTACAATTAAATCAGTTCCAGATACCTGGCTGTTACATCTAAAATAGCTTGGAAGTAGAAGTATGTCAGGTTATTCTAGGTAGTTCAAAGCCTGTGTGTACATTTATCCAACACATGCCTTATTTTTGAAAAAGGCTCTAGCTCTGAAGTTCTTGAACACTGGCTTTCCAGAAGCATAGGACCACCACTCAGGAGCAGGGTCCTAGAATCTGGTGTGGTGCTGTGTGGCTATAAATAGGTGTCAGAATTTAGGCTGATTTACTCTCAGGAGTACCAGTAAAACAAACAGCCTGTGTCACTCCTGTCTTCCCAGATAAACTATTTACAGTGTCCCCATCCTCTGCAGCTGGAGCCCAAGACACACAATCGACAGCTGAAAGCACTTGCAAATAAGAAAGTTTTGCAATTACTAAATTAATCTTCTGCAACAAAATGCTATCTTTAGTTCTGGGTTTATAATCTTAAAATAGATTAAAGGTGTTCGATTTTTTCAACTTTTAAGAGATTATTACAAAAACTTTACAAGTAACTCTCTGTAGAGATAGAACAGGTAAAGAAAATGGATTGAGCAAACACAGGCTTATAGGGCCTGATCCCACAGATTTCAACTCTGTTAGCTAGACATGCCCATATATTTTAACCTACTACACTCAAATATTTTACTTATTTTATTCGTGCTTATTTATTAGTGCTCACTGAAAATCACTATCAGTGATAGTAGGAAATGGATTTTACTAGCTGTAAAAACAATACTAATTATTCCACTGCCAAATTGTTTTAAAAGCACATTTAGATAAATGTCATAAGTAGGAGGAGTGATGTTTTTCTAAAAAGCACAAAACCTGTACACTGAATAGTCTGATCGTCTGTGCTTGTAATAGCAATAATTACCACTGCACCTTAGTGTCCATCTTTGAAAAAATTAATAGGAAGATCCAGGAAGGAAAAAAACTAGAGTCCAGACAAAGTCTATACTTATTTGAAGAAAACAGTGCATGGAGAAATTAATTTATATTTATACCATCTTTTGTGACTGGAAGGATCTGCAAACACTGTACAAATAAAGTCAAGTGATTTTCAAGACATGAGACATGGTATTTGTATGTTACCATCAAAAGAAACCATATATGCAGACTGATTGTGTGCTATGAACAGCAGAAATAACATTTATACAGCATCTCTAGCCATGAGGCAAGCACTAATTAAAGTAAATTGCAAAGGGGAGAAATTAAGTAATAGGCTTATTTTATTCATAGTAGCCTTTCACGCTATTAGCTATGGTTGAAAATAAAACCTTGGTTAACTGCCCCTAGAGTAGCATAAGGCAATGCACTGAAGGTACAGAGTCTTGATTCTTCACGTACGTGGTATGAAATAATACAGAAATATTTACAAAAGGTACTTCTGCTAATCCACACTGCTGAAAGCTTTCGCTATGCTCCGTACAGCTCCTGTGCCTCCACCTCCAACCCTGCTTGCTCCTGCCTGGGAGCTCCCTACCCCTGCCCACAGGCTACCAGAGCACGGGAGGCTGGAGCTGGGCATCTCCTCTCCTGGCCTATGAGCTGTCAGTCACAGGGAAAGCAGGAAGGGCACGAATTGACATGGCATGGGAGCTCCATAAGGGCCTGTCCAAGGCTGTAGCTTATGCGAGATCTGGTGAGCAACAATCAGGTGGTCTGCGTAGGTTTGACCTTTTGACACCAATATGCATTTCAGTACAGATCCCTGGAAAGGAGCTGTTGTCTCTCCAGTTATATGCTTACCTACATCCACTGCACAACGAGTACCCAATTTCAAGGCAGTATTAGGAAAGAAAGGCTTGCTTTTGCATAGTGGGACCCATCTTCCTCTGCGTCCCACAGTCAAGGCAGTGAAGGATATCCCAAGGCACAGTCTGGGTAGCAGGCAGTAGGCAAGCAGCCCCAGGACTGAGGGCAGCCTTTGTGGATGTCTCTCAGTGCCTCAGCAAGCCTGTAAGTCTGTTCCTCCTATAAACATCCTTTATCATCAGGAGAGTTTCAATATTTCGTGTCTCATTTTAATAAAATTCACATTTCCTCTTGGGAGCCTGAGGGACCAGGATTTTTTTTTTCACCTATATTATAGTGACATAAACCCAAGGCCAATGTATGCAAACTTACATAGGCACAATAGCAGTCAGAGTCTCACTAGAAATCAGAGGTTATTTTTACTTTAGGAAAACACTATTTTTTAGCTTGTTGATCTGAAATTTAATTATATGACCATGGAAACTAAGCCCTGCATCCAGCTCTGGTAACAGCCGGTGCAATACTTTTGGTGGGAAGCAATGTAATGCTAACATTCACTTATCACCATGGTATCCAGGTATTACTTATTTTTCTCAGTCTTCCAGCAAACTCCACACATTTCTCATCTATGAGAATATTCCTGGCAAAAAGTGATTAAAAGTGTGACTCAAGCAACGCTTGTATCTCTGTCAAAATAGGCAATGTCAAGATAGATAGGGAAAGAGTAATTTTGATAATTCATAGGTTCATTTCTCCCCTGTCTGTCATATCTTTCTATTTAAAATTAATTTCTGTAACCTGTAAAAGAGGAAGGTGATCATTAGATTACTGAGCAGTTGGATGGGAATTTGTCTGAGGCAGAGTTGATCGCTGCATGAACCTTGTTGCAGAAAGCTGGCACTCAGGTCACTTTCTTAAAGACCAGCTCAAACCATAACATTTTAAACTTAATTTGAATAATTTGAAAGAGAGGGAGATTTCAAATTATCTTTGCTTGCACTTGGGCCGAATCTTTTCGCAGTGCTTGGCTACTGAAACAAAAGCTCTTTTTCAAGAATGCTCATGGTCCAGCTTGCCATACTCATCGCGTGTTAAAATCTAGCGGCTTCTGTTATTGCTTAAATACTTTTTGAGGTCTCTTGAAAAACCTGTCCTTTATCACTAGTATTTTAAAAAAGAAAAATCCAACAAATTAAACATTGCCTATCACTGGTGTCAGTCTGTGAGCAGTGGTTGAAGTGGGCACAAGAAGTGTGTATCCAGCAGTGGGACTGGGACTCTAGGTGGGAGGGAACAATTCTGAAGCTAGAGAGAAGAATGGCTTTAGACTTGATAAGCAGTAAAACTCAAGGCACTGCCCTAATTTCAGGGGTACATTTAATTCCTCTGTTTTTGTAAAAATTTTGCTACTTTTTTCCCCTGAAGTTCTTTGGTCACTTCAGATATTTTAACAGCGGGCAAAGTGCTACTGCTGAGTGAAGATAACTCTTACTATTCACCACTTATTCATCAAAATGAGGGCTTTTCAGACTGCCACCTTGTATGTAAAGAAGAATCCTATCGATAAGATGATTTTACTGGCAGATAGGCTGGTACATAACAGAGGTGCTGTAACAGGAGGTTGCTATACCACCACTAGCTCTCTCCCCCCACCCCAGTACGACCACTCTTCACTGGTATTTCCATGAATCTTTGCTTGTCATGCACAGGAAGCTCTTTTGCCTCTTTTGGTCTGTGGATGCTGCCAGCATGACCAGGTGCCTGGGTACTGGGCACTTCTAGTTGCAAGCCTTTATTCAGAGCCTGTTACTGAAGTACTTCTGAATGCCTGAACCCCAGCTAAATTTTCTGGGGCAAGTGCCAGTAGCTCCACAGACCTCAGCAACACTGTAAACACTTCTAAATGAGCAAGACTGTAAGAATAAATCAGGTACTCCAGGAAAAGTATCATGTTTGACAAGCAAGCAATGATGGCAGCTACCCAGGGCTCCTGAAGCTGCTGTGGAGAGTTAGTTTGATATGTGCTATGGTTGGCTGTAGAATGAGCTATGTAGGATGATTTCATAGAAATGCTGCCTGGCTGGCTTGGTCCACATACGTGTGAGCTCCTGAGCTAGCAGTCTCACTCCCAGTGACATAGCCCAAGGACGAGAGCTAAGTTTTAAATGCCCAGGAGTAAGATATGGACCACGAAGTGTGGATTGGCCACACCTGTGCTGCAAAATGCCTTTTATAACAGTAATAACAGAACACAATGACAGTATGGGGAGAGAAGGCCCTTCTTATCCCCAGGGTCACTGGTACTGAAGTGGGTTCTGGCTCTGAATGTCATTAACAACTGGGCATATGGTAATATAACTTTGTCATCTTTTTCTAAATCTTTAGAGCAGATTATGATAGGCTTTACCTGGCAAAAAGTAGGTTAGGGATGCTACTGGACTCTACTCTCTCTGTTCGTGTGTTCTGGTGAGGTGTTATGCTCTCAGTTAAGACTAGGGGCACAACCATCCATAATGCTCTCTGCCTTGAGCCACTACTGCCAGAGGGCAGACTGTTGCATTTGTTTTTATCCTGCTGTTCAGAAACACTTTGATTTACTTTTGCTGTGATAGGCACGACCACATTCCCTGCCTCCTCTCAGCCGCATCTGACAGTCTTTGTAAGGGAAAAAGTCATCAGATCCCCTTCTGCCTCCAAATGTCCTCTCTGACAGGAGAAAAAGACCTTGCGAAGATCATGAGCAGAGATGTGAGCAGCAACTTGGGAGCCCCGCTGTTCAGAGAAGGACCAGCAGGGTCTGCAGATGGGTCCCCAGCTTTCCCAGCCTCCCCGCAGGCATGTTTCACCATTTCGCAGCATGGCAGCTCTTGTACCAGTACAACTCCACTGCTGTCATACACTGTTAGCCAGTGCCACAGTGATGCATGAGATGCTGACAGATGTCATGGGCCACAGCTCACCCTGAATATAGACATTGTAAGTATTACTGCTGAAAGGTGATCTTCAAAACATAGTTCACAGGGTGCATCTCTTCCGAAAGACAGCTATTGAAAGTAAAACATATGACTACTGGAGGTAGATAGTCAGCTATTCAAAGCTGTTTAGCTCTGCTAATGAAAGGACTAATACTCTGCAACTGTGAAGCATATGCTTATTGTGGAGCAGATGCTGGAATTTGTAATATGGATTGAATGGACTCCATTTTCTATTTATTTTCAGCATGGTAGTTGATGCTTGAGTGTATATTGTTGTGACTCATTTGGGAAGACTAAACTTGCATCTACTGAGTTCCTAGCACACAACAAGGTGCCTTAAAAGTTCTCAGTGGCTGATGGATGGTAGAGTTTTCTCCATCATTTAACCACACTGCCTGAATGAGGAGCACACTTACAGCACCCACTGGTCCTGTCCAGATGACATAGATTGGAGTCTCCCACACCAGAGTATCAACATAAATCACTGCTGTGACTAAAGTTGAGCCAAGAAAACAAAACTATTCAGCAGCAACATTTTTTTTTTGCCACTTGGCTTTAAAACACAGTGCAGTTGAGTGTTGTGGCATTTCTCTGTTGTAAGGGTCAGCTGTAATTACTAGAGACTTTCCAGATCGATACATTCAGCATTTTAGATGCTAATTAAAACATTTTTCCTATTCCCATTGATTTCCTTTCTTTGACTTTTTCCATTACATTCAAGAGGAATACTGTTAAACCCTGTCCCTGTGGATAACACAGGCGAGAGCAGCTGGCCACGTCTGAAGCAGTGTTAGCTACAAGTGTTACAGTCAGTATGGTTATGGCTACCTTTTCTTCTGCTGTGCTGTAAAACAACGTTAGGGTAAAGTAAGTTCTGAGCAAGTTAAAAATTGATCATTGCTACAGCCTGCTCCTGCTGGAGACAGCAATATATGGATTAACAGGAGAAAGGCTTTTCTGGGTGAAGTCACTCAAATATTCAACAATTATCTCTTGTATTCCGTCAGTTAAGAAAATTGTGCTGAAAGGCTTTGATTATAGTGTGGAAAAAAAAGGAAAAAGTATGAGAGATTAAAGGTTATTCCACATGGAGTTAAAAACTGGAAAGTGTCATTGCATTCCTCTCTCTGTGTGGTTTCTGGCTGTTCATAGTCATGTTGTGATACTGTTGGCTTCATCCTGCCTTGTACCATATTGCCAATGATTTAGTCCAGAAGTCTGAACCTGTGAGCCCCAGAAGAGCGTTGCATATGACCATGGGAGATCCATGGCAGCCACCTAGTGCCTTGTCAGAGCGGGATCAATTGCATCTAAACCACCTTTGTATAAATTATGCCTTAGCATAACCTAGAGAAGAACCTTCCCCAGCTTCCACAGTCACCTGCTCTAGTGTTGTGCTATTTTTACTGCTAGAAAAAAAATCAGATTGCCATCGACCCCCACCAGTTCTTCTTGCATTCAGCAACAGCACAGCTAATGCTCTCCCTTTCTGCAGCAGCCTCAGGTATATGTGGGTTTTCTCAATGTGGTGGGATTTTTAAGCTAAGCCCCAGTTCTTTCATTTTTTCCTCAGTACCACAAAACTTTGTTTCTCAAAACCTTTGTGCAGGATTTGTTTCATGCCAGCCCATTGTTTTGTTATTTGCTGTAACACTTGAATTTATCTTGTGAGCCCTGAATAGTGGCTCAAACAAGTGTGGTCAGCTTGAAGTCTGAGGGAATGTGTAAATCACAACTATCTTCAGGACTGTAGTCCTGAAAAACCTTCTGCACCATCAATGCACAGGCTGAAAGAGAGCAGAGAACAATGTCATTGGTGGAGAGTATGAAGAGAGGGCTGGAACTGTGTGAGGAGTGGTTATGGGAACTGTGCTTAAAGAAGATGCTGCAAGTAAAGAATATGGGGGTTCTCAGCGGGTTGGTGTCAATTTGAAATGGAATTGACCAGTACGCTGAATAATGTGGGTTTTTCTCTCCCCATCTTTAATGGTTCCCCTAAAAACATCCATCAGAAACATCCGTTCATTCTGACCTGGACAGGCAGGTGTGAGCACTCACTCAGGTGCCGTAACGGTATATGGCCACTTCAAACATGGGAACAGTTTCATCTCATGTGAAAAAAAGCGGCTTTTGCTTTGGAGGATGAAATTACAAATTGTTTTACTGTACCTGAGCCATCTAGTCAGGTGTAAACCTAGGATTTAGCTGTCAAACTCCCAAGAGTCTGAACCTATGTCATCACAAACATTGTGCTGGAGTATATAAAAAGATGCAGGCCTCAATAGATTAATATAAATTCCCATTCTACTGCCAATGTAAAGTAAGCAATACAGAAAGAACTTGACTAATTCAGTGTTAACAAGATCATAAAAATTCATGAGGCGTTCAAGCTGGTACTTAAGCTGTGTGAGAATTTCTGAATATGCTTTATATAGGACTAGACTGAAAATAACTCAGGGAAACTTATTTTCAGTGGCTTTTTAAGCTTCTCTAAGTTCAGCAAGAGTTATGATTTGCAGCCTGTTATTATTTGGCCGTAGATTTGCACAAACAGCTCACATGCAAGTACACTGGTAGTTATTAAAAATTTTGCATCAACTGGGAATGAATGTAGAAAAATCCAAACCATCAGTGAGCTACAATTCCTCTTCTCTAGTTATGCGCTATTGCATTTACACTTAAAGTACTAAAACTATTCTTGTGATGATTTATAGCTCTTCTCCTTTCTAATTAAAGAAAACAAATCAATAAAGTCTTGATAGATACATAAATAATTTAATTTAAAATTGAGCTGGTCTGGAGAAGTGCTTCAGTTCGTGCAATTTAATAAAGTTGTTTTTAATCGAATACATGCAAGGAGATTAAATGTACTGGATTTTATGGATTGCTGCCATTAGAATATGGAAATTTGGATTTTTAAGCCTTATAGGGTACATAGTTGTGTTTGTATTTTTTATATATTTTTTTCCATTGCAGATCTAGTCTCTTACATATATAAATAAACATATAGGTATAGAGAACTTTATACATGAAAATACATATATAATTATTCCCCTGGTGTGCACATGATTTCCATTATTCTGGGAATGGATCTGGTGACTGAATGCAGCTGTTACAATGATAGGCCATTTTTGTACACATTCTCTGCTTTGAATAAAAAGATCTTGGCACTTGTAATTTTTGGAAATCAGTCACATAGCTGCACTATCAACCCAAAAGCAAGAGTTTTCTTGAGTTTTATCTGCACATTTCTCTTTGCATAATCATTGTTTGAATATATTGTAGAAGAAAAATCTGAAAACAGCAATTATCTGAAAACAACTATTAAACCCTCAAAACACTTACTACCGTCATAACAACAGAATGCATTTAAAATTCATTCTCTACTGAACATATCCAGGGAGTAACTGACTAATACCTCGCTGTCTAACGCATGCTTTGCGGAGCCCTTAGTCACTACCGTGACGGAATTGCCTTTCATCCACCAAATGAAAGTGAGGTCTCACCAAAGCGGTATAAGGTGGCAATGTCATTGTCAGTGGCCTATTAAACCTGAAGATAAGCAAACTTTTGACCATTACACTTTTTTTTTTTTTCAAGTAGCAATCTTCTTTTGAGCTAGAAATGTTTGTTTGGTGTTTAAGTGAAATGTGAAGCCTAATGTGCTAAGGATGCATCTTAGGCTGGAAGGTCAGCTGGCTGAGCCTGGTTGGTCAGAGCTTGGCATTTAGCTGCTATTTCTACTTCTCACATCCCCTTCACAGTCTGGTTTTAATCTATGGAAACAAAATGCAGAGAGGTAGAGCAGTGCTGCTCCTTCTCCTGACGCCGCAGGAGCTTCGTAGTCCCTCAAAGCCGTTCTGTGGGTGAGAGGTGAGCTGGCTCCTGGCAGGACAGAGGCAGTGGCAGCAAGAGGGACTCTTCACCTCGATAGCATTGTGGACCTTTTTAACATTTGTTGTTATACCTCTTCCTCCTTGTTCTCTTACAGTCCCCAGGTAAATACAAGCTTTGAAAGGTGTGATGATGTTTTTTGATGAGGTATTAAGTAAATACAATTCAAGGTTATGTTTTGGGTATATAATGCAAGAGAGTCTGCTCTCCCAGGTGCCTGCAGCTTAGAGTAGGCAAGGGCTGGAGAGCTTTTGCTGAAAGACAGATGTACAAATGAAGAGACCACCAAAATGACAGAATGTAGCAACTCTTGAAATTTATAAATACGAAGCACAAAAGGTCATAGAGCAGTGTAAGCATTTATTACGTATCTTCTCAGTAAGTTGGAAGACTTTGTGCTGTAAGTAACCGTTAAAGGATTAAACCGAGCCCTTCTGGCAGGCAGAGGGAGAAGGGTCTCAGATCTGCTGCCTGCAGTGACAACATGCAGGAACTCAGCCCAATGCCATCAGCAGTAAGGGGGCCAGAGCATGCTGGCCAAGTTGTGTATGCAGGTCAGATGAAAGATTACAGATAAACGCACAGGGCAAATCTGTTCATTGCACTGATTCCAACAGAGAAGTTTCTCAAAGCACAAAGTAAATTGTAGAGGGGGTTTTAATTTCACTCTTTTTAGGTGGCGTTAGTATTCTGGTTAGCTCCATAATTGATCTATAATAATCCCACAGAGATGGGAGATACCTGCTAAACATGCTGCTTGAGCAGCAAGCACCCAGTCCTACAAATTATTCACCTTCTGACTGCCCTCATTCATGCTGGTAATCAGTCACTGTAACACTGCTGCAAGCGTTCATGTGAATATTGAACACTGTGTAAAGGTTTTGAGTTTTGAAATCCTGACCTGCAACGGAAGGGAAGGATAAAATTCCAATGAGCTGCCTTCAAGATAATGCCCACCATTCTCTGCCTCAGATCCCATCTACAGTATTTAATGGTAAAGCCTCTCTAGTGACTATGGCCTAGGACTCCAGAACTGTATGGCTTTTATACTTGGCTATTTTGTCATTTTTGTTTTGATGATGAAGTACGAGCAACTTAAAAGACACTATCATGTGGGACTGGAAAGAATTTTCTGCTCTGGGTCTGGTGGAGCTGTTCATGGTGTAACTGATCAAAAGTGGCCATCAAACAGGCATCTATGATTTAATATTGTGTACAGAAGAAAGTATTGGCAACATCTTTCATTTCAAAGACAATGTCTCTGCTTTCAAAATCATATTTTGCAAGTAGTTTCGAGTAGCTTAATGACAGTGAAAGCATGTATGATGTGTTACAATTTTTTGTCACTTCTAAATTTAAAAAAAATATAGAACTGTGAATGATTTCGGGTTCCAGAGTGATCATCTCTTTAGCACCACCCACATTCGACATGCCAACATCACCCACTGCCTTTGGACTCCATTTCTTCAACCCATTAGTTTGGACTGACCCCCATTTAGGAATATAGTTTGAGAATATCTAAAAAAACTACTTATTAGGCTTTTAAATTTTACATAAGTGAAGGCAGTTGTCCTGGTTCACAGAAAATACACAAGCTTGCCAGACATGTTCATTCTCCTCCTACTATTGCTGAATTGTTACCATTTTTAGCTTTCTTACTAACACTCACTTCTAATGCTTATTAGCCAAGGCTGTGAGCAATCAGAAAAGGCTGAAACTTGTACCATATAGCAGATTTAGAAAACTTGAGTTAATAAAATCTAGCAAAGCTCTTAAAAGAACAAAGAAAGCTCAGCTCACAATTTCCTATTGGTTATCACTAGGCATAGTGTTCAGATTTTCATGTGAAAAGCTCTCTTGTATGGAGAAAACTTAGGGTTTTTTTAATATTTTGAATCAGTTGCAAGACTTAAGAGTCTGATTTATTTCTTGATTGGGTAGTGCTGGGACTTCCCTACTTTTATTGTATTCTGGGTCAGTTCATAGTGCTCACTGCAACCTGTAAAAACTATGACAGCACATCTGAGCAATGATCCACGTCATTATCCATATGTCTCAAAAGGCGCAAGAATGATCTAATGGCTGCTCAGATCATTAGAGAAATTTCCTATCTCCTGTCAGTTGTAGCTTTTCCTAATTTTCTCTTTCCTAATTTAAATTTCAATGATATACTAAATTTGAATTTCTAATGCTGTAAAAATTAATTAGTTCTTATTTGTGTCAATGAATTCTACCGTTTCAGTTATGCACTTAAGAATTTTTCTATTAGTTTTAAATTTATTTTTAATTGCTCATTGAATAGGTCCTGAGTCATATACTGTAAAAACAAACCATCCATCTTTCTTGCATCTTGTTTTCCTCAGCCATGTTTCTTCTTCTTTAACTCTCATTTTACTTAGAAAACTTCCAATAGTTAACACCTGCCTCCTCCTGTGCTCCTTTTAAGAGGGGGGGACCAGACTCGTACTACAACATTTTTCTTGTGATATCCATTGCTAGCCCTTTGGTTTCTTGGATTACTGCTGCAAAGCAAGCAGTGTTTTCATCTTTACCTCACAGTGATGCCCGAGATGCCTTCTTATATGTTTTATACTTATTAAATTAACTACAGAAATATCTAAACCACTTGGATGACTTCTCAAACATGAATTTCTTCCGTCTGCAAGTGCTCAGTCACAAACTCCCAGTTTCTTCCACCTTCCTCTAGTTGCAGTGTTCATGCCCTCTTTAGAGTCTACAGAAAGAGTTTAATAGTGAAGACATCCCTATGTGCCAGAGGGCCATGGGTTACACAGCACCATCCTTCCATCCTGCAGACAGTTGACCCCCCCATTCTGCCTCTTAATACTTTTCTCAGTTCTCAGTTGGTGCAAATGTCATTTATACTGACATGCTGGTGCAGCTCGTCCTGGCAAGGCACAGTACAGCCCATGGAGGGTGAACATGGGGATGGAGGAGGGAGAGGAAGGAAGGGATGGGGTGGCAATGAGACCTCCCTACAAAAAGGTGAGATTGGCCCGGACTAAGTTCTAGCTCTATGCTCGTACATCCTGCTGTTTCAGGGTACTTCACAAAGCCGTTCTCTACTTGAACAAAGAGTTTTAAAGCTTTCCTTTGATGCCTCAAAAGAAAACCCAAAAGTTACCATTAAGGATAAATCTATTCATAAACTCCTTCTGAAACCTATTTGACAAAAGGAAATCAGTTCTCTTACTACATGTTGGCAATTATTTTAGCATCAATGTCCAGAACTGGAGATGCCCTGAGAAGGATTTCTCCCAGCTTTGCATCAAGGAGATTCCTGTGCTGAGCAACAAGAGGTGAGAAGCTCTTGCTGACTATTAGTTATCCGAATGACCAGTCTATTGCACCCCAGCCAGTTTACCAGTTAGGATGATAAGGCTTCAGCTGGTTGTGTCAGAATATAAATTGTCTAAACTTGGTTTATTGTGCTGTTGCGTTAAAGCAATATATAATTTCTTATATTAGCTATTTACCTCACATTTGTTTAGCAAAATACAGTTTTCCATAGAATTTAAAAAACTCGATTTGTTTTTCCTTTGAAGAAAGTAAATTATATACTATGTATATATAGATAATACTATATATATAGGAGTTACATATTTTAATGTTACAATACCTACAAGCACATAAAATTTATGGGGTTTATATATGTATGTCAGCATAGGAGTCTCTACCTAGCATTTTAGAAAAGTGCAAAAATAAAAATCCAAGGCTGTTCAAAAGGAGACAGCCTTGCTGGACAACTTTTCCAAACTTAAGATCATGCAAACTTTAGCTATGTTTAATGCAAGCAGCTGAGCACCATCAGAGTCTAGTTCAGAACTTAACATCATCCAAATGGACCAATTTCTTTTATGTATGAGAATTACAGAAGCTGAACTTTCTTCCATGGATTAACATAAAAGTCTCACTATATATACATATGTATACATATAGTCTGTAGAGTTTAATTCAAAGGGATGATTTTGATTAACTCTTGAATTCATCTTTGAAAGTGTCAGCCTCCAGACAAAACTGTATTTATCATTTTTATAAATCTTTGGCATGTTTGCTTTTCCTAACTATTGCTTTTCTGGTTTCAAATCTGAACTGTAAGAAAATTTATATAATTGAGTGGAACCAGAACAGTGGAGCCAGAAACAAAAGGCTGAACAAATGCAAAGAGGTGAGTACTGCATTTAGCTTGAGTAACTTTTTAACTGAGAGAAACAAGAGAAAATGAAACAAAAATTCACGTCTCTGCATGGCAGCTTGTACGGCAACAGACAAATTATCTCCCACCCTTACAGGATCACGCTTTTAATAAATTGTGTTTCAGGGGTCTGACAGAGTTATATTTTGCTTTTTACCTTTTGAGAATTATATCAAGACAAGCAGAAAACCCAGCAGCTTCATGCTTGGCACTCTACTGCAGTGTGTGGACCAGGCTACTACTTCTCCCACAAATAAAAAACACCACAAACCACCAGCCAATCACCCCCCACCCCTGTCAGAAGCATCAGATCAGTGCTTCTGCAACATCTGAATATTATATTATTTTCCCAGACTGAGGAAGCAAGCCACCAGTTTACCACCTAAAGAAGATAAGAATATGCAGGGTCTACTAAGCTTAGAACTCTTTTGTGCAGACCACGGCTTCCTTGGGTACATCTGCTTGGTTGAAGCCATTGCAGGAGACTTCTCCTGACTTCACCAATGATTGCATAAAAGCTTCCTGAAAACCTTTTTTCCGTGCTTTTTAAAAATCGAAATCTAAGGTTTAAAGGACTTGACTGTAGTGCAGCTTTAGCAGGAACATCTCAAGAAGGAACCTGACCATCCACTGCCTGTATTTCCCTTGGGTCACAGCAAAAGCAAGGTCAATGCAGTTTGGCTTGCAAGGAGGGCTGCAGTGACTCAGGCTGCGCGTGACAATTTGATTGTGAGTCCAAGTACCATGCTTTTGGCATGAAATTCACCTGTTAACAGGGCTCACTCACCAATAATATCACTTGTAGAGAGAATCAAGTTACAAAGTAAAACCTGAACTTTTTAACAGTTTGAATATTTGCATTAACACGCCTGCTTCACACCTGTCTACATGGTTCAGGTTTTTCGATTTTACCTGAACTCCATTTTATAGAGTCAGGTAGAAAGGAAGAGACTGCAAGCGTCTCCTAAGTATGCTTTACTCAGATCTGTTCTTCCTGCTATGTGAGGTGATGGGAGGTCTGAGTTTATATGGGGATTTCAGTATGGGAATGCACATAAAATTAGTCAAAGAAAGGAAAGCAAATTTCAAAGAGTTGGGTTTGGTGGTTTTTTTTTTTCATCTTGCTCTGAAGATGAAAATTGTCCCATATGGCTGAACTACTCACATCTTCCCCCACTAGAAAGCACATCCTTGTGGAGTGAAAATTGGCTTCAGAACCCGAAGTATGAAATTCAATTTTTTATACATATTTCACATCTCAGATTTTGCGTATCTTCATAGCAGAAATAGTAATTTGACTAAATTTCTCATCAGAAAGCAGAGCTTTAACAACTCAGTCATCCACAGCAAATGATAACCTTCCGCAAAACAGCCTCACCAGATTCAATAAGTCTTACACACAGTTATTACTACTATTAGCCAGTTTTAATAATTTACCTCTCACTGATACCTGTATTTTTATCTCTAAAGCCCGATATAAACAGATGAAAGAAAGAAACGTGGAATCTGATTTGAAAAGCAAAATGTAAATAATGCTCAAAAAAATATAGTTTCAGGGATGATTTCCTTCCCTGTAACTCACAAACACTCGACTCCAGAGTCACACAGATGTAGGACTGTACAAGCTTGTACTGGGACATAGAAAACCCCAGTGAACTGGATGATGAAACTTGTAAAGCTGTACAGATTCACCCAGAAAAAAAAAAATCTATGTCAGTTTAATTCCAAAGGTTTATTTTGCAGTCACTGTGCATGGATATAATTGATCACACATACATAACCCACGCGCAGTACTCATCCAACACCATCTGGCACCATCTCACCCCAGTGTCACAGACAGTGTCACCATGCTGCACTCACTGACAAACCCATGGGCCACCGACCATTTCATATATTCAACAAGAAAAATCAAATTATAAATTGCTGATATTTCTATTTTGTCCTCTCCTTGCTGAAGAAGCTATAGAAGCATAACAATGGAAAAAAAACATTATGGAACAACAGGAAGAACAATACAGAACTCTCAGTAGGGTCAGAGATGAGAAAGTTAATGCAGTACCGACACATCTGAAATTCATCAGAAACTTCTGCAACCCAAGGCAGAGGAGACTGTAGCCACCTGCCCTGGTGACAGACAAGTCAGAAGGCTGGAATTACTTTTAACTTGTACCATGGGCTGGAGCAAACAAGATGTGCAACCACCGTCCCCTGGCAAACTTGGTCTGAAGCAGCTCTCCCTGGAGCATCCCAGCGAGTGCGCCAATCTCAGGTAGGGAAAGAGATGGGTAAATGGGATTGCAAAAGAGAAAAACACAGCCTCCTGTTGTTAAATCTGTACAAGCCCCCAAGCTACGAAAGGAAATTCTATCAAACCATCTCTTTATCAACACATTCAAAGCTGGGCTCCAAATGCATCTGTAAGATGATTTTATCTCATTGCAGAAGACCAATACAAGTGCCATGTGAGGCCAACGGAATATCTGACTGAAGTCATCCAACAGCAACACCATCAACACGTAATGTCTGTAATGTCCATTATTGAACAGCACTAAAAGCTGAATTCTCATAATAATGGATCCCAATTCTCCCACCTTGACTCAAATCAGATCACATCATAACACATCAATTGCCCTATCTGCAAAGTAAGGTTAATTCTCAGTCTGAATGAGGGGGTCTGAACTTGCCAGTCTCTCCCTGCAGGCAGAACAGGAAGAATTTTTTCCTGGAATTGTCTGGAAAGGTGACATTCAAGCTAATTTTTTTACATAGTCATTCACTTAGCAAACATTGTGAAACAACCACTGACAGATGACACGCTCATTTGCTACACTTATAATTTTACAAGTGTTTATAACATTTCTCTTCTGTCCTCCATAGTATTTGATTAGCATCTATATATGATTATCAGTTGGTGTAATCCTAAATCACCCTGCTTCATAACAGCAGCACCAGTATCACACACCTGATTTTTCATTCTTATTTCTCTTGCTCCTATATTTTTTCTTTTTTTTTTTTTTTTTACTTGCCACTGTACCTCTATCCCAGTAAAACAGCATAAACTCTGGCATAAAGGCTCAGATCAATTTTTCTTCTATTAGCCAGTTGTGAAATTGCCCTATGAGGTCAGCTTACAATGTATGCAATATATAAGCCACATATAAATAAATCACAGTATAAAACCATATACATCAATTAGTAGTAGTAATATTTGAACATTAGGAACTCTGATTTTAATTTACAGTGTAATTTACAGTATAAAACAAAAAAATAAACAGTTTATCACTGAAAAAAACCCAAGCACTGGAAAGCAATTATCCATTGTGTAAATATACGACTATATATAATCATATATATTTTTATATTTAGTATATGAAAAAATATATATGAAAATATATATATTTCCCAAATAGCCCCAATTTATTAGCTTCTGGATTAGTAAATATAACTTGTGGAAGCAGCTGGCTCTACCTAAATGCTTCAATTGCTTCTTGTGCCTTACTCCTAACTGAAAGCAGCTCTAAGACTTAGTGACTTTTTTCATCTAAAAGATCTAACATATTAATTTAGAAGTGCTTACCCACTCCCAGCATCCAGGTACCTAACAGTCAAGAAGCACTATTATCAAAATTGCAAACCAGAAAGACGAAGTTCATTATAAATGTAAAACTCCGGCATGGAAGGGAAAGGATCCCCTAATCCGCCGCAGCCTGCCAAGTCTCCTGTCACGAAGCGAAGTAGGCTCTGAGGACAGTTTTATGAAGCATTAAATATAGCTTAGAAATTATTAATGTGAACTAGGTCTGAGGCTTCAGAATCTAATGCCCAACTGAAAATTAGTGTTTAAATAAGAATTAGGCACCCAAATGCCTTTGGATGTCTGAGTGTTAAGAAATGTAATTTACTGGATCTCAGGAAAATTTTGGGTCATAAGACTTAATTTAAAATGAGCTGGAAAAGAAAAGCAACTACATAACTAAAAAATCCCAACTCTTGGGATATAGGGTACTTGATTTGTTTTTAATGCTATACCCTACACATACCCTCAGAGTTCTCACTTGACCATAAGGCTTAGTTTCCTTTTCATATTACAGCTTCTTAGCTATTCTTAAAAAATAAAATTAAAAAAAATACATCCACAGAAATGTAGTGCCTGCAAACCCAGCAACTAAAGGCAACTTTAATACTAATTGATCAGGATTTGCCAGAGAGACAAGGAAAGCCATCAGGACCTGGAGCTCACCATTTGTGGGAAGGCAGGAGGCGTTCA
This sequence comes from Tapera naevia, assembly GCA_033556795.1. Lineage (NCBI taxonomy): Eukaryota > Metazoa > Chordata > Aves > Cuculiformes > Neomorphidae > Tapera > Tapera naevia. The sequence goes on from JAUMJJ010000098.1 coordinate 129,872, forward strand.
CACAAAGCAACCGAAAGCCAAAATAGCTGGAAAAGGGATGAGATGTCGGGGGAGTGTCACAAGTCTTCTTTCAAGTCCTTAACACTCACGTGCAACTCAGATGACATACTGGGAAAAGTGGAGAAGCGTGAGCCAGTGCCATTTCAGGTTTGCCTGCATCGATTCTTAGCAGACCCCTGCCAGGATCTCTTCTCTTTCCCTGCTGCCTCCTCCTCCTCCTCCCTCTGAGCACACAGGGGGTGCTCAGCCAAAAGCTGCCCACAACCCCCACCACTTCACTTCTCTGAGTCTGTATTCCCCACCCTACTTACCCCAGTACCCGTTTCACAGGTACCCAAGAAAACTCTAGCTCTTATTTCTTTTATCAGTTCCTGCTACTCTCGCCTCTCATTTCCTCAACCATTACCTCAGCTGTTAACAAATTCACCTGTACTCATTTAAAACACATTTAAGAGGGAAGCAGTTCATGCTGTCACATAAAATTTAAGAGTTGCGCATTGCTATAAACGTACTGAATGAAAGAAACACGATTCCCCCCGCCCCCTGAAAGACCATCCTGGGTTTACACAATCCCTTTTTTGGTTTCCCCATTGTCCACTGAAGATGTGAAGTTTGATTCTTGTTCTGCACTTGATTTCCTCTCCCTTGGGTAGTGGTTCATTTCTTGCATTTCTAAAGATACTTTATTCCTTTTGGCAAATGCCTGGCTGATCTCATTAAATGTCTTATTTTTTGTTTCAGGCAGGACAAAAAACAGGTAGGTTGCTCCTGCAAAGCAGATGGCAGCAAACACTAGGAAACAGTACGTCTGTAAACCACTCTGCAAACAGAAAACAAAGGAGAAGGGCATTATAAAAGGGACCAAAGACAGAAGAAAAGCAACATCAGGAATGGTTTGAAAGAAAAAACAAGTGGTATGGAGCAATTTTGAACTAGGTACAGTAAGTGCTGGCATTCCTTGTAAGCCAGAGTGCTTAGAAGTTCACAAAAATGTATGATTCTTCCGACCCTGCCATGGCTCATCGACGGAAAAGCAGGTTCCTGGCAGGAATGCACAGCTCTGCCACCTGGGTGACACTGGAAGACCCCCACGTGAGCGCAGGGAGAAGGTGGGAAGGGCAGCTGGCAGCAGGGCTTCTGCACTCGGCTGAGCTGAGCCTGGCAATGCTGCGCTACTTCTGGAAGTGAGGGGCCGGTGCACCTCGGGGGGTTCCGTCTACGGTCGCACAGTTGCTGGGTACAAAAGGTCAGGGCTGCTCCTGCAGTACTGTGCACCTGTACACAACACACGGGAAACTGCCAGAGCCGGGGCGTCTCATCACCCTCATTACAAGCTTTGAGATTTGCAAAATAAACAAGGCAAAAAACCCAGATGGCAAACATTTGTAACACTTCTAAGAGTCTGGAAGCTTGCAGCAGGGAAAAAATCCATAAATGCACTTGTTTCGTGCTAGAGACTAGACCTAAGAATTAACTGAAAACAAAGTACAGGCCATATTTGAATGTTTTGGATTTTAATTTACTGCAAAAAAAAAAAGAGTACAGACACAAAGAACTTATTTTATAAACTGATTATAAGGGCTCCAACCAACTAGTAGGAGTTGCACTTCCTGAAATGTAAATTTCTTGCCTGGTGATTATTAGATCACTTAATAGCTCTCATTTATGTTTCATTAGTACACTTTAGAAAAACATTTGACAGTTCCAATATTGCCAGCTGTGTTTGGTTGAACAGGAAGAGGTTTGGTGTCATGGCTCCAGTGAAACCTCCCTTCCTCCTCTATTGATTTACCTCATTCTGTGTCCCAAAACCAAATCTCCAACAAACACATATTTTTAACTTTACAATGCTAAATTAAACCAGAAGTGGTATCTCCATCTCCAAAAATAAAGATGACCTTTCCATGGTGCCTTGCATGAGGTCATGAACAGTGACTGTGAGGAGGGCCAGAGACCCCACACATCACTCCAGGGCAAAGCACTCAGGGTAGAGGGAGCAGACACGGGCTCCTGTAGGTGCGCACCTACCACTGCATTACATGGACGCATCTGAAATGCCTGAGACAGCGCTACACAACCTTGAGACTGTGCTTCCACCATCACTGGTTATCCTAGTCCAAAATGCAGCCTACTCTGGGGCTAAGAGTAGACGCAATTCCTAGGACTATTTTTAGGTTTCACTTGCTTAGTTTACATCATTTATGCTGTGGAAGAACAATATGAATGTATGTGTGGAACAAGAAAGAAAAAAACAAAAAATCCTTTTCTTCAGCTGCATTTTCATAACATGGCTGATCACCAGCCTGCCCAGTCACAATATTTTCCATGGATAATTCATTTCCTAGGTCAGCCCTTCAACTCCTGTCTGAAATGGGAAAATATGGAAAGTGCATCCTCTGAAATACTGACTATGGACTCTTGAGATGATCAATGCATTTTTTGTTAAAATCTAAAAGCACAAACTCCTGAGCGACCTGACACCTGGAAGCCAAAGAGCAGGGGTAATGAGGAGGGAAAATATTCTGGCATGGGAAGAGATCTGACTTTCAAGCTTACACAGGGGCAGAAGCAAATGGATTTATAAGACAGGAAAAAACAACTTCATAGCGCATCATAAATTATCCTGTCATGCTAAGAATTCAAATTCTGCATGTGGATGTTCTACATTTGAAACTGCTGCTCAGCCGAATAGTCGAGCTCCAATCTGGAATCACATTTTTGTCTTTTAAAAATCTTCACTGACCTAAATCTTCCTCATGATGAAAACAAACCATTAACACCTGTTACAAATAAGCTGGGCAATCAGATGCCACAGGTTACCTATGTCTCTTGGTGGTGTGGCCACAACTTTGTCCCAACTTTCTTATTTCTGTTTATTTCTTTGCTGTCCATGATCTAGCTTAGTGTTTATTACCTAGTTAAACCTTTTCTAATTGAACTGAACACCTTAATTTTATTTGCAATTATTTTACATAATGTATTTACATTTACTGGTAATAAACTTGCTCTTCTTAATTTCTGTAGATCCCTTTAGAAGTAGCCCCAAAGGACCTCCAACTGAAGGTCCACAGAGAATAAACTAAAAATTAAATTTTGTTATAAATCCTACAAATGAGCTCTGTAGGAAGAGACCAAGACTTTGCACTCTTTGTGTTCAGCAGGATTAACACAACAGATTCCTAATTCCTGGACAGGAACACTGCCGAGCAATCACAAAATGCCTTTTTCTCACCAGCTAATCTTCAGTCATAATATTTCCTTAAAGCTGGTTATTATTTTACACACACTGGGAAGACAAACAAAACAAGCAAGAGTAGATTTGCTATAATAAAATGAGAAACTTATTTACAGATTCAAAAATGGCGAAGTTTCCACTGTACTTACTACAAAAAGTAAACATTTTTCTATACTTTGTGGCATTATTTCATCAACTACATGGCATAGAAGCCACTGTTCAAAAACTGAATACACCCGAGGAATGGTTTGAGCATTAATAAATCCACCATATCCAAATAGCTGGAGGGAGGGTTAAAAGAGGAAGGGAAGGGCAGGACAAGAAGCAAAAGCAAACCAGTTTTGAATGGACATTCCAACTAAATACAGAATAAGTTCAAGAAAAGTATGTGGTTCCCATTACTTTATAGTTTTCCCGTATAAGGACAAGTTATTTCTCTACACTCAGCTCCTGGCCGCAGCAGTATCAGCTCTGGTCACGCAGGAGGCACTGGGCCAGCCCCATTCAAACTCCCCCTGCTACATCCACTCAGGCAAGTCTCTTTGACCTGCCTGCATGTCCTGCTCAGGTTCAGAACAAGATGCCACCCTCACCAAAGTCCTTCTCCTTCAACAGCAGCCAGGCTTGCCAGAGCCAGGAACATATTGCTTTAGCAATACTCAAAGTCAGGCTTTTACGTACAAGGTTAGAAACCAAAAAGTGAGAAGACAGAACAAAGCGCTACACTGATCTGTGCTTTGTAGCTGTTTCCCCCTAAGATTTCTTCAATGCACTCTCCTGTGTGAATGTTCAAGGTCCAAAGTTGCCCAAAGTTTCAGGTGGTTTCCTAAATAACAACGGCCCTCTTTTGCCAGGCTCAGAGATACTCACTCAGAGTCAAGGTCAGACACACAGGCAGGGGTCCCTGAAAGGCTGTGGTTACTGACGGTCACCTGCCCTCCCAGGTCCACACAAGAGAACAGTCAATACGCTTAATGACGCAATCTCCCAAGGAAAGCACCTTGGATACCTACAGCCTGTTCCCAGTTAGTCAGCAGGGTAATAAAGCCTCTCCAATGCAGGATTTTTATTGGATGGTTTAAGGCTGCTGAGGGCTATTGCTATTTAAAAGTTAAATTTAAAATTACTAATCAAAGGTTAAGCATAAGCTTGTAAACTCATCACCTTCTATTTCCATACCAGCCATCTAAGGAGGCTATTTAAAACACAATGCTTCTGGAAATGTCCTCCCAGATAAATCTTGAAATTGCTCATTTTTATATTCTCTTCATTTTTCTGCAGCTCATCGAGGCTCTGTATTTGTCCAAAAAAAAAAAAAAAGGGAAACCAGGAAACAATTCGCTGAAGACATGCAGGCAATTAGCACAGAAAGAACCAAAGTCGAAGGACTTGTGCAGTTCCCTCAAATCAGATCCCAGTCAGGCAAACAATCAAACCTGGCTTTGACGATGAGACGTAGCTGCATCAGTGAGGTGTAGGAATACATATACGACACTCAGCCACAAGCAAAGAGGTTAACAAACATTATCAGCGCTCGTCGGGCTGCTATACACATCAGGCAGAATGTACAGGCATTTTCTCCACTTCCCTTCAAATAAAATGGTAAAGAATACTTAACTCTTCCCATTACGAAGAGAAAAAAAAGAATTAGACATTAGGAAATAATTCTTCACGCTGACGGTGGGGAGGCCTGGCCCAGGCTGCCCAGGGAAGCTGAAGCTGCCCCATCCCTGGAGGTGTTCAAGGCCAGGTTGGATGGAGCCTCCAGTAGCCTGGATTGGTGGGAGGTGTCCCTGCCCATGGCAGGGGGTGGGACTGGATGATCTTTAAGGTCCCTTCCAGCCCAAACCACTCTATGGTTCTATGATTCCATGATTTAAAGTGCAGATAATGAACAGGCAAAAGAGCTCATTTTTTCAAGCTAAAAAGTAAACTGAAACCAATAAAAAATCTGGCATTGAAACAATTAGATTTCTGCTCCTGATTTAAAAAAAAAAAATTATCAATTTGCCACTTGTAAAGGCTGCCAGCTGAAAGCAGTCATCCCTGCTAACAGTGTACATGCTGTGAACACTGCAGTCTGGAAAAAGGAAAAGTCTGTGAGTAGAACATCATCATGTGCTAGTTAACAACGACTGTTGACTGACTTCTTCTGCAGCAAAGGTTAAATTCTAAACAGGACTGCGATACTGAGAAAAGGAAAATAGATATTATGGGGAAACTGCAAAATAAATGAGTAAATAAACAAATTCTGAATCAGATTTAGCAAGCTAGCAGATTAATATGTTTTAAACAGAACTTTTGGCTATTCACAACAAATGCAAAATTGTGATTCTAAATTCTCAACTTGCAGTGTCACAGCCCTTTTGGCACTGGCAATAATAGGTGCTTGGATTTGAAAGTTGCTATGAAGATTACAGTCATGAGATGGGGTCAAACTGGATTTTGAAGTGACAAGGTCAAATGATAATGGTTAGATCAGGAGCAAATCAGTTATTCATGTAGACATTTGCCTTTACTCACTTTGCTTAAAAATAATATAATTCACTGAAACAAACAGATGGGAGAGTTTGTGTTCTTTACCCCTTGCCCTTCTTCATTTTCAGACATAATTTAAGGTTCTACTGAAGATACAGGACAATGAAGAAAGACAGAGCACTAAAATACAGTGTATAAAACATATTTCCTAAGTAAAAGATAGGGACATTTCAGACATGAGCTGAAATTTCAACCCCAACTCACACATTCACTACCTCCTCATAAAAAGTTAACAGATCCTTATATTTTACAGTTGAAGTAGGTTGTTTCTCCTTAAGAGCATTTCTTCTCATATCTAACCTTCTGATAGTCTACATTTTATTCTCCTGTCTTTGAGGGGAACCTCAGCCATTTACTACAGGTGCACTGTAGCTACTTTAAACATCAGATGTATTTGCAAAAGCTTAAAATCACTTGTCATCTATGGGAATCTACGTACAGGCATCTGTGCACACCTCTGTTACTGGAATCCTTGTACCGCATAATGGAAAAAGTCAAGGGCTATGATTACACAGTAAGGAAACACTAAGGAAACCCAAAGGCAATCTTGATGGGTAAATGAATCTTGGTGCACGAGAAGGAAAATCTTAAGTGTAAAAATATGGAAGAAATAAAACAAAAAGCGCAGGAGAGCCTCCAGTAACAAGTATAATGACTCTAAAGTATTACTTTACAGGCAGAATAAATTAGTTTCTGAAATGGGGAAAATAAAGGCACATAGGTTTTTGCGTTGTACTTGAAAGTAAACTGAACTAAGGTTACAGGCCTTGTAACACCTGTATCCCATGTGATACTGAGCTCTATTTGGATCACAGATCTAAGCAGGTTATTTTTCCAAGACACTTTAACTAGTCTAAAAATTAAAGAAAATCAAAGTTCACCCAATTTATAGCAAGTAACAATTTGTCCTTTACTTCTTTTAGATATCTTCTACCCTAATGTAAGTAAAAACTTTATATGAAGAAGTCACATGAGAATTCAAAGAGTACTGCCTTTGAGTTCCTCAATTCAAAAGCCAGTTGGTAAAGCACTCACTATTTGGGGGACACGATGCCTACTGAGATATTTGTTCTCCTTTCCTGTCATCTCAGCATCTGTCTCTGAGCATCAACATCTGGCAACCAAAGTGCCAACTCTGACCTCCTACTTCAGGGCACCAGGATTAGATCTCCACCCAGTGCTCAGACACTGGGCACAATCTGATACGCTGGGCTGCAATGAGCTGGGCGTTTATGTCCTCATTTCACTGCTCCTTGCAGAAAGGCAAACATCAGTGCCAGGATTTCTTCACTGTTTCCCAATTACAGAGGATACAGGCAGCTCTTCATAATATTCAAAACGGATTTTTGTCACACATTCTATTTACCATATAATCTCCTTCATATCCTTCTTTGTTCATGCTCTTACACTGTCCATTATTTTAATTTTCTCAGAACAAAAGACATTAAAAGGATTTTTTAGTTATTTTAAAGCTTTTTTTCATGTCTGCTACAGCTCGGAATATGTAATCACCTTGTTGGCTGAACCCTCCTCTGAAAACATACACAGTTATGGGAGGGGAACTGATGGGGTGTAACAGGATAGCCCTGAAACTTTCCATATATTTCTCAGATATTCATAGATTCATAGAATGGTTTGGGTCAGAAGGTACATTAAAGTTCATCAGTTCCAGCCCCCGTGCCATGAGTAGATAGACGCTGCACAAGATCAGGTTGCTCAAAGCCTTATTCAACCTGGCCTTTTAATTACATTATTATTATTATATTAAATACTACTACTACTACTACTACTACTACTACTACTACTACTACTACTACTACTACTGATATTATTGAACTCTGCCCCAAATCTAGTGATTCATTTGTCCAACACAAAAAGCAAATATTTTTCCATTGCCAGTGAACCAGACAGGAATTACAGAGGTCATTTCTGACAGTTACTTGATTCCCTAGCATGAAAAGCCAGGCCCCTGTCTATAAGTTATGATTTTTATGCAAGTCTTCACTGAAGTGTAAGTGTTCATCTCTAGAATCTACAGCACAATCTGTATCTGCTTTATCAACATGCCCAAATTTCCAATTACAGGAAAACAATGCAAAAAAATAGATGATAGACAATAGTATTGTCTAAAGTACTACAATTTTATAAAATCAAGGTCTTTTTTATAACTGGACAAAACACCGAAACTGCAAAGTGACATTCATTAGGCCCTGCTAAAATTACATGTTCTGTGCTATTGCTGCCAGAAAGATGTAAAACATCTTGCAGTTTATTACTATTATTGATTCAGTCTTGCTGCAAAAACATTTCAAGAGAATTATCCCTTTGTATCCCACTTTGGGATAACACAAGTTCCTCCCCTGGTAGAAGTAAAAGATGGGAAAAATCCACTCAGGCCTCAGGGACCGTGTGTAAGCCTGGCAAGATGGAAACCAAGTTCCTCCCATTTCTAAACTAACCTCATTTAAGCCCTTTTTCACAGGGAACAATAGCAGGGACCCAATTCTTTGTCATTTTGACAGATATCTACATAATTTTCTAGTGCAACCACATAATGACATTTTAGACCTCCATTGATCACTATCAGTTCCCCAAGACTTTTAGTGATTTCAAAACTCTCTTTCCTTGCTGTAGATATGTAGCCCCACGGTGCCAAAGGTAAAAGTCAACCCCCACCTGGGAGTGAAATCAGATTTCCACTTGGTGGATCTGCAGTCATAACGCAGTTATTACTCTGCAATCCCTGGTTGTTGGAAACGTTTCAGAAGGAAAGGCTGGAGATACTGCAAAATTACTGATGGGCAAGAGAGGGAACCAGAGGAGCAGTGGAGGTGCAGCTGGACTCTGAAGGGCAGAAAGGTGAAAAATGAGGGCTCTGGGTGGTCAGTTTTGGTTGCTGAGGTGGAGCAACCAGGCAGTGGTATTTCCCTGGCTAAAGCACATCCAGCAGACTGAGGCCACTTGGATGTGGGGACAGCGTGGGGACAGAGAAGAAGGGCACAAAATGGAGGCAAACATAAGCTCCGCCAGCTGCCATCGCTACAGCCCAAGGAGAGCGGCGATGGGACAATGGCGAGAGCAGCGCGGGGATGGTGGAAAAAGGCTCATGTTGAGAGGAGATGTTCAGCAGCTGAATATGTCCCCATGCCTCAATTAGCCTTCTTCTTCCCCCTCTTTATCTTTATTCCTTAGAATATGCTAACTATGAAGCAGATGTTTACAGAACAAAGTAAGAAACCCCAAGAATATTCAAGGTGGATAAAAATGACTGATTTCCTTATTTCTTCTCTGGTTCACATCTGCTTCCAGTGTGTTACTAGGAAAGGAAAGCACATTACTCTACAATGTAGTTTAGTATATTCATACTAAGACTCCAATTTCAATAAAATTCAGTATCACAGTATCACAAGGTTGGAAAGGACCTCTGAGATCATCAAGTCCAACCTATAACCCAACACTAACACCCACACTAACACCAACCATCATCTAAACCATGGCACTCAGTGCCTCATCCAGTCTCCCTTTAAACACCTCCAGGGTCAATGACTCCACCACCTCCCTGGGCAGCCCATTCCAATGGCCAATCACCCTTTCAGTGAAGAATTTTTTCCTCACATCAAGCCTAAACTTTCCCTGACGAAGCTTAAGTCCATGCCCTCTGGTTCTGCCACCGGTCACCTGAGAGAAAATATATAGCATTTTAAGTGATTCTTCAATATGCACTGAATATACAGCATGACTTTAACACCAAAAAAAGATTCCGCACAGTCCTTTAGAAAGAGAAATTATTACAACAGAAAACTTCTGCAGAAATATGCTATGCTGTCCTGCAGTATAACACTAACTCACCACAGTCTTTAAGCATCTCAAAACAATCTAATGGAACAAAGTGAAATATGAGTTAAGAATGCATCATCATGTAGTGAAAATAACACCATGAAATTAATTGCTTATTATTAATGCTTAGTAATTTGTATTTACACAATGTATTACAAAAAAATAAACAGCACCTCTTTTCTAGGTGACAGGTAATGTAAGGTCCTGCTACACTATCAGTTTATAGAAGTCTGTCCCTGGAAATCTACTGTTATTGAAGAGAAACACATGCCTATCATATTGCACCAGGGGTTTTCAAACCTTTTAGTTTAAGCTTTTCTGCTGCTGCAGTTTGTTGTCCACTCTGCCCACTTCAGCTCATTGCACCTGTTTCCACACTTACTAAGGGTCCCTGTTGTCCAGACTCCAGCACCTCCTCAGCATAACAATTTCTATCAGCTATCACTCTCACTTTAAGACAGATTTTCAAACTGCAAGTTCCATCAAAGCCAAGTAAGGCCTCATATTTTGTTTCCAGCAACATAAAATAAAACAGAAAAATCTACGGAGGTGATGCCAAACAATATCCACAAGTAACAATTTTGAGAATGGCTAAATTAAGAAGGGTGCACTTGTATCCAGTTGTGTATGTACACATTTACAAGATCCGAGTTTTGTTCATCTACGTGCTTTGGAAATAGCTTCTATTTGACTGTGAGAATGAGAAAGCGGGAGACTTATGGCCAATTATATTTGTTTTATATATTATATAGCTGTTTGTTATTCCTCTGTTTAAGAAGTTCTTCACTAAATGAAGGACTGGAGTAAATGTCCTGTTGGACTGATGTACTCCTTACGATTTGCAAATGTCTTACAGAAATTCCACTACTTGAAATAAATTCACATGAACTCTTCAACCAACAATTAAAACCGTATCACCCCTCCCAGACCATTCTGTTCAACAGAAGAACAAAGACAATATTTGCAAGAAATAAAATATGTGATGGCTGAAAGAAGAAGCCAGTTACATCTAAAATGGATATGGATGTGATTTCAAATTCATTAATACTTTATTGAAAATATGAAATCCACTGGAAACCTTCAGTGGTAAGTGAGTACTGTACATGTGAGGAAGACTCTAGTGCAACTAGGAAATACTGATGCAGAAGTAAGTGGTATTTCATGGTTCGTGCCTTAAACCAGACAAGAACATACAGGTTCCTCTGGTCAGATTTGGGCTTCTTTTTTTGTGGTGAGTCACTACTGCCAAAGGGAAAATGATCTGTTTCCTTTCATTATGCACAAAGAAGGAATATATGAAATAGTAATAAGCCTACAGAAGGATGACTAATATATAACCTTGAAGGCCTTCGAGTTAGAGATTCCTCAAATTTCTGTGCATTCCTGATTCTTGCCCAAGCTATTCTGAAATTCACAAGGTCTTCTCTAATGTGTCAGAGAAGTTTGACACGTTCTGATCCTTTTGAAGAAAGTAAGTGATCTTTTCTCCTTCCTCTGTTGTTCACAGTTAGTCTTTCCTTTCTCAAATCTTTTCTCCAGACAGAATATTTTCACTTTTGCTTTCTTTCGCTCCAAGTTCATTGCAATTTCTGCTGTTTCTTCCTTTTCATTTTTCTTCAGTTTTTCAAGATTATTTTGCCCAAAGCATCACTAGAGTATTCCTACTATGTTGTGATCATAGGACTAATTGCAGTTGTCTTCTATTTTTTTCTTGGAGCTGGGATTCTCCTGCCACCACAACCTGAAGCAGTCCTTGCAGTGACACTGATGTATCACAGTAACACATAAAAAAAACCTTAAAGGAGCCACATGCCGTGTGTACACTTAACAAGAGACACTGCCTACTCTGAAGGCTTCAAAATGTCAATAAACTCACAGAAAATCAGGAACATATACACCAGCCAATCCATTCCCATTAGTAAGGCAGCCTCAGTTCTCGACAAATATCTGTCTACATGTCTTTTATAGCTCTCCAGTAATGGACAAGTTACGATTTATCCACACATCATTACACAGTTACACTATTCTCATGATTAAAAAATAACCTAATATCCTTCTTGATACAGTTATCTGAAAATATAACCCGTGTTCTCTCCACTTCATCACCCTTCTTGCTGGAGAAATCACTGAACGGAACAGGCCTGGACCCAAGACAAACAGAGAATGGGAAAGCACCTGCAAGCACGTCTGGCAATACCTGGAAACTTTCTGAACTAAACTGGGTACCAAAGCACCTCCCTGCTAGAGCTGTTGGCTGAACTAACTCTGCGATGCTCAGTTACTGCAGAGGGCCTTGTGCTGGACCTCATCAACTGCGAACTTCATGTTCAACTGTAGCAACCAATAAAATAAAAAGCTCATGCCAATGGAATTTGATAAAAAGGTTTTGTTATGCTTCAGGAGGGCTGCAGAAGCCTGAAAAGCAAGGATCTGTTTATACTTGACAGGCAGCAAAAGCCACCTGTGCAGGGCCACGTGCAGCTGAGGAGCTGTAGCCTCTGACTGTCATGAGTGCTCAGCTCTGGGCACACTACTGTCCAAACAGGCAGGCTGCAAGCTGGACACACTGCAGACGGTAATGGAACAGCTTTCTAAAAATACATGCTACAGTCTCTTAAGCGCTTTACGCTTTCTGCATAACCGCAATTACAAGGACTGTCCCACCGCCACCACCTGACTGAACACCTGGTGTCCTCTACCAGTGGGTACTTGGTGCTTATTCTTGCAGCTTAAGGCATGAGATCAGCATCCGGCAGCTCTGCCCTCGATTATATCAGTGAGAGTCCTAAGGACATGCTACTGGACCAGTGAATGCTACTACCTGTGAAACAGGGCCCAAGTGCCCTGCTGAAAGAGAAACACACTATTTCCTTCATTAAAACGGAATTGTAATTTTGTAATCACACAATAAGAAATTTTTATGACATAAAATGACAAATTCCCCAAGGCTACTGCAAACTTCATATGCATACCAAATCAGTCAAAAAGATTTAACATGCATATAAAAAGTTACAGAATGTAGTTTACCATTTTATTTGAATTTACTGAGGGCCCTTTTAAACAGTTCCCACCAAGTGATCTGTCGGGAGGGATTAGCAGGACAAGGAAGCGCGTTGAGTTGCATTAATCCAACTGACATCCAGAGCTCAGGTAACTCCTCAGTTTTGTGCAGGGGCCAAATCCCACAATTTTAGAGAAAAGTAGTTATTCCCTAAATGTCAATGGATAATTTAAAAACGTAAGAAATAAAAGTATTCTGAATATACCTCCCTAGATCTGAGACCTCATTCTCTGCTATCTGCTCAGCAGCCACAGAGGCAGGCGGTGGGACAGGTAACGCCTAGCCAGCCAGGCTGAAAGGCAACCCTTATGTAGCTGAAATAGTCACCCCTCGTAGAAACAGACCAGTTTGGGTTGGAAGAGACTTTAAGGATCATTCAGTTCTGATCCCCCTACCACGGGCAGGGACACCTCCCACTGGATCAAGCTGCTCAAAGGCCCATCCAAGCTGGCCTTGAATGCTTCCAGGGATGGTGCAGCCACAGCTTCCCTGGGTGTCACCTTCTTGGAGGAACAGCTATTAACCCACACAGAAGCTGGATGAGCTTGTGGCTGCCTCCTGGACATAGTGATGATGATGACTAAGGTTGGGTTTTCAAAAACACAAGAGAATTGTCTAAAATTCTTTCTCTGCTGTGTTTGGTCATGACCACAGTGGGAAAAAAAATAAAATCTCACCTTAAATGCCTGAGCTGGCAAGTCCTTACTCCACGCTGTGAAACTGGTGAAAAACACTCACTGATTTCAGTAAGCATTGTAACAAGCATGTAAAACTTATAGGACTGAGCAGGCTAATTCGAGTTAATATTAGTAGGTGCACAGAGTTTGGAAGGATAACAGCCTTTACACTCACAGTGACTTTTGAAGGTATCTAAGTAATCAAAATGACTAGAGACTTCTTCCTTTTACAGGAAATTTTAAATTAAGTGTCAAACTTAGATCAAGGCTCACACTTCATAAGACTTTTAAGTTTTCCCATAAACTCACCTCATACAGATAATTTTCAACAGTACTCCTTAGTAGAAGTGGGTTTACTTGTCAAATGAAAACAAACATATGTTCTAACAGTATGATATAATTTTACCATATCTGCAAATACTGTTATACAGTACTGCATTTGATAAAGTATCATATAATTTTCAGTTGTAAGAAGCCACAAACAGCACTAAAACCTCCTTGCCTATTATTAAAATCTCTTACTCTGAGATGATTTGAAGGGTAATCCAAAAACTCTCTCCTGGTTGTGAGGACCTGCAAGTAGACTGGAGGGTTTGCTCCCCTCTATGCACTTCCCCTGCCTTTACTATTTCCTCTGGGCACTTAAAACAAACAAACAAACAAACAATTAGGAGAGGCTCTATTACCCAATGAGACTAATAAAGGCTCTCAAAGCCTAGGGTGGCCTAAAGGCTGAAGATAAAAAGCAGTGATAATCACCACTGGTGACCGTGAAAATGCAGCCATCAAACTGCACATCTAAGGCACCCCTGGGAGGAGTTTGCTGCACAGCAGGGCTGTCACACTCACAGCTCCCACCCTTCTCCTGCTCCTGCTCCCACTCCGTGACATGCATCACATGCTGCACACGTGCCCAGTGCTGGCAGAAGCACAGGGACATGGAGCTCGGCACTGCCTCCAGGGACAAACAAGGTGGAGGGCTGGATCCGGCCCATGGGCCATGAGTTTGACATCCCTCGTATAAAGGATTGGCCATGGTTACGATTATTTTTCTTTGTGGGACAGCTTTCTCCAAAATATTCAAACAAGGAGACACGTGGGTAGCACAATCAATCTGTATCAAAAACATGGCAGAAATTTCATCCACTTCAATAAAAAGACATGCATTATTATCTGAAAATCACTATTCAAACATCATATGCTACACTACACCAGCTCTATCACAGTGCATCAAACAACAAGGCTACGTACCTGAATGAAAGGGAAGAGCAGTCCGACTGCAAAGTTGGAGAGCCAATTGACTGTCCCAGCTATCATGAAGGCAGCCGGTCTCTGAGACTGCTGGAAAAACTCTCCGGTGAGGACAAATGGAATCCCACCTGCAACAGAGTCCAACAGGCAGGTGGTTTTAGGAAGCTTCCTTTGCCAACAGCTGTTTCACTTACAGAGATGAACACACTCCACGTCACACACCTCAGCCACCAGCACCACTCTGCACCTCCCTGCTCAAGGTGCTTGCAGGGGCTTCTGAGCAAGCAAAATGTGATTTGTCAAAATCATACTTCAGGGAAGTGCAACACTTCCTTCTTTCCCACCACCGGATCTCCTGTTTTACATTCTTTCAGTAATGGCAGAAGCGATTCACAAAGCAGTGAATCCACATAACAGCTTCCTGAGTATAATGTGTGCTGTTTATTACAAATAAAAACAATCATTTCTACTAAAATGCCTGAAATTCTGAAAATTCATAAATACTCCAGTACAGACCTTCACAGTTAGAAAGATGGCTCCAAAGAGATTAAATATTTTTTGATAATTACCATTCATTTCAGCAAAGGCAAAACATTTGCTTCTCTATACGCATATTTTTCACTGGTTTTTATTTAATACACTTCCTCACTGGATATACTATTGGGCACTTCTGTCAAGGTCTATTAATCCCACCAGTCAAGGACTGTGACCTCCATAATAACAAGCCCAGTTGAATACCACATTTGTCACTTGTGTTTCCCTCCACTCAGTCTGTGCACCATTCTGTACAGCACTGGCATATTGCTGGCCTGACAACACCCTCAGGGAACAGCTGTCCAGTAACTGAAAGTCTCCATTTATGATCTTTGGCTACCTTCATTCCAATAGGATATTTCAATAGAAATACTTCTATTTTTACAGAACAAAACATAGATTGCATTTGCTGATTGGCTACATAGTTCAGCCAATATTGCACCACTTAGTTTTGTAGGCAAGATCCTTGCAAGTCCTTTCTCTGTTTTAACTATTCTAACAAATTAATGTGAACAATCAAAAACATATTAATATGTTTATTAATAGCCATGTGTATTAATAGACACAGTCCCCCTCAAAAAACCTCTATAACAATCCTGACTTCCAAAATACATATACATTAAGATAAAAGCATCACCAAAATCTAATCCATCCACTGGAACTTCTCCTTGCATGTTTTCACTTGACCTATATGCTTATCTTTTGCACTGTCCTTAGTGTTGGACAGTTGTGATGACATCTGTAAGAGTTTTTTCGCAAAGTATTGTCCTGTAGCCCCTTGTGCTCCATGGCCCGATGCTTAGAACACACACGCCGGAAACCATCCTAGGGCTTGCAGATGACACACTGTACCAGACACCCCTTCACTCCAGATCTTTCATGTGCATAGACTATGAATACATGCAAAAAAAGAAAGGCAACATGGTGCAGAGAAAGGCTGTGTACATGAGCTGACACCACTTTCCATCATCAGCTGAGGCAACTTTCTACGAGAAACTGTTCGGGTGTCCCTGAAGCCAAGGCTTTCTGTCCCCAGTGTAAAATATACACAAAAAAAAGCACAGAGCAAATACATTTACTTACTCCTACTTTTTACATAGAAAACCGAGATATGGAGATTTTAGGCCATGAAAGCCCCACCTTAGTGACCTTCTACAAGCCATAAGTAGTATTTAAATCCCATGACTAAAAAAAGTGCCCTCTCCCAACAGCACTTTGAACAAATAGAATAAACAGCTGAACAGGCATAATTCAATAGAATTCAAGCAACATGAGGTCTGTGAGTCCTTGGTGGCTTCCAGTGCCTATTTTATTGTACACTTGGAATTTGGGTTCAAATTCTAAGATATGGCAGGAAAAACAACTATCACCTCTTCTCTCAGCATCTGTTTTCGGTCATAAATGCTATATGAGGCAGTGGTTTGCCAGGGCACTTGTCCCTTGGAGAGAGGAACTGAAGGACTGGAAACACAGAAATCACGTAAGATGATTTATTTGTGATCATTTATTCTGTCATCCTTTGCTGTAGGATAATCTACAGAGGTGTTGCTGTTCTTGTCAGTATAATAAAAAAAAATGTTGTTCGAGACCCATTTGGGAAAATACACATTGTACAAGAGAGGAAAAAGCCAGAGGCAAAAAAAAAAAGGCAGAAGAAAAGTACAAAAGCACAGAAACATATCAGAAAGCATAAATGTTACGGAATAAAAATTCATAGGCACTATCTTGGAAAAGGTTCCTTGAAATTCAAATGTAGTTTCTAGATACATACTAATAATCACTAAAACTGATGATTAGTCACAGCTGCACAAAAGCTCTTCAATCTAATTTAAAAAATAATGAATTAATCTAGTGATGGTAAAAATAGAAAAAAAGTATTTTGCAAAGTCTAAGAAAAAACAAATTATCAGCTGCTCTAAGCTCTTTAAAATGTTCTGTTGAGGAATGAAAAAGGTGGTACAGACACACCTCCAGACACTCTTGTGGCACGGTCAAGCATCTCCACAGCCTCACAAAACAGATAAAATTCAGTAGAGGAATACTTAAGAGAAATTACATGGAGCAGCCAAGGAGCCTGCAAAGTAACAGGTGTGTTATGTGAGAGACAGGCTGGGTCTAGAAACAGGAAAAAAACTGAACAAAGCTGTATATTATTATGTGCCTGGAAGAGCAGAGGCTTGGCCCTAGCAGGATGCAGAGCAGGGGGTGCAAGAGCCAACCCACTGCAAAGAACACACTCCAAAACTGAGGGAAGTGAGAAAGAAACTGGGCAAGCTAAAGTAAAAGTACAAAGCCTTAAGACACAAACAGTGAAGCTACCTGAAAGCAGCTGAACCTATCGCCCCGGAGTCCATCCTCAGTCCTTTCAAGGTGTGCTCAAGGACATCTTTTGTCCTGGAACTTGGTTTCTTTGAGGTAGAAATCTGAGCGCATGGGGTTGAAGGAAGGTATAGTATGCTCTGACTGGGTCAATCGTATCTGGGTTGCAGAGATCACATTATGGCATCTCACCCACTATTCCTTACAGAGACACAAGGTCCCCTACACCAACCACTAGGGCAGACGGCTCCATACTGGACTGTGCTCAACACGGATGCTTGGAAACAGCCAAAAGCAATCCAAGAAAACCACTGCATTTTTTTAAATAGTCCTTAAACATTTTTCATGGGTTTTGCAACTTTAATATGTGTTTCAACATGGGTGAAATAATTCACCAAAAAGCTTACTGATGTTCTTTCTCATGGGGGATGAACCTAGCATTAGCATTTCCCCTGGAAGGCTTTCCACACAGTTTGCAGTGAAATAGCTTTATTTTAGCTCTCATCATAAAGCCAAAAATGCATATTAGGATTTCCTGTAGGAGTTTTTCAGCAAGGTGGCTTCTGAACACGAATTTAAAGAGGTAAAACATTGACCACAATAATTATAGTAATTCATTTCTAGTACTTTGTTTGATCGTTACAGCCGTTAGCACGCTCCACCCACTGGAAACTACAGACCTCTAACTGCAGGATCTGTGTATCAATAGGCTGTTTAACAAAACAAGACTAAGCCTTCATGACACAATTAGACTCGCAACAATACTTCTATATCTGTGCATTTTATTCACTTCCCTCTCTAATTAGTCCAGTTAAACATAAAGTCAACGTCATGTGCTGGAAAACATCCAGAATCTCAACCCAATAGTCTGTTACTCATGAAATTGGAATGCTGTAACAGAAACAATATTCTTGCTATACATGCTGCAGATTTGCAAATATGTATCTAAATTTGCACAAATATCAACATTTTTTAATGAAAAACTAACTACACGTATTTACTGTTTTGTTCAGTGAGCAGTTATAAACAAATACTGCTTAGCAGAAGTTACCTGATTCAGTGCAAAAATCTGTACACAGAAAACACGAAAAAGTAAGGACAATACTGAGATAGAATCACAGAATCATTAAGGTTGGAAAAGACCTTTAAGATAAAGTCCAACCATCAGGCCAACAATACCATGCCTACTAAACCATGTCCCAAAGTGCCACATCTACATATTTTTTAACACCTCCAGGGACAGTGGCTCCACCACCTCCCTGCGCAGCTGTGCCAGTGCTCACCATTCTTTCAGGGAAGAAATTTTCCCTAATATCGAGTGTGAATCTCCCCTGGTGCATCTTGAGGCCATTTCCTCTCGTCCCATCTCCTGTCATTTGGGAGAAGAGACCAACACCCACTTCACCACACCCTCCTTTCAGGCAGTTGTAGACAGCGATGAGGTCTCCCCTCAGCCTCCTCCTCTCCAGGCTGAACAACTCCAGGTTGCTCAGCTGCTCCACAGCAATGGCGCAGAACAAAAACATTGATACACTCTGTTTTAACATCATTAGTTAAAATGTCAGTTTTTGGTTCTCAGGTAACTTACACTACAGTTTTTGATAGAACAAGACCCTTGCCTAATGAAGCACAATGCTCTTTCTATGTCCATTTAGGTAACCATTTCTAAAGCAGATATTCCATGAAATTTTGTAATGCAAAAGACCTAAGAATACTGTTATCTGAACCATCTGATAATTTCTTCTTCAGTGAAGCTCTCCTCCTCTTGAATAATAATTAGTGCATTTTCCTATAACTTTTAGATCAATAAGGCAGTGCTTTCACGTAGAATTTTATGAGCATTTACCGACAATCACTTTCTCTGAAAACTTCTTTAATGAATGCAAAATACTTCGTACATAACTGATGAACCCAAATAATTTCAGCACTCTTAAGATACCATTCTTTACACGAGGTATACCAATTCCTTTAAATTCAGCTCCTTCCTGGAAGCCTGAGCAATATCTTTAATTGCTTTTCTGGTTTTGCCTTTTTTTATTGTAACAGAAATCAGCAGTCTGGACATAGGCCATTCTGCCAGCTGCTGTAAAAATCCAATACACCTTTTCTTTTGGTGTTTTGGTAGCACTTTCAAGCTGGTGGGGTATTTTGTGATTTTTTCGTTGTTGTTGTCTGCTTATTTTTGGTGTTTGCTTTTTGTTTGGTAAAAATAGAACACCAAAACTAAACTCCTCTGTGGTACTGAGCAACGTGGCTTTCTGTTTCACCATTATAATTCTGCATAACTACTGAAGAATAAAATACAATTAAAAATACACTCAACTTTTAACCACATGTAAATAGACTTTTAAACAGTCCTGCTATATTTTCAGACTCACTTCATCATAGCAGAACCATAATTATAGCTGACTTTCTCTTCTATTTGAACACGAAGAAGGATTTTTTTTACTAAGCTATGACTAAGAATCTTCACAATATTATTAATTTTATAATTATTAGCAGTAACACTCATGACCAGACACTGATTAACATCACTGAATATGACCTTATTAGAAACAATTATCTCAGTGATGAGATAAATGGTGAGAGACTTTTTACTTTAATATATGCACAGAGTGTCCCTTACATTTCACCCACCACACAGATGGCCCATCATGGATATGCCAGAATTGAAGACTCCAGATGTGCTCAATCCCAGGTAAGTGAAATGTCCACACAGACACAGCACTATGACAGGGCTTAAAACAGTGAAAAAACCCAACCTTTTTTAAATCTAGGCTTACTGCTTCTATCATAATCTACTGAGAGAAATATAAAGCCATCAGACACAATTCCCCTGTCCAGAATGGGGCTTGACAGCCCAAAATGCTGCTGGTTGTGAACCAGCAAGTGAATGGCCTTCAGAACCGAGTATGGCACGTCAGGCTTTCCTCATGAAATACTTTAACCAGTGAATTAATCACAGTAGCAGTGTACAGTTAAGGTAAGGCAGCTGCATTCATCCTGAAGGGCCCCAAAGGTAAAACAGGGAATCAAATTTTCAGAGACACTGGGACAGAAGAGTCTGTCCCTGTCCTCCTCTTCCTGTTTAAGGTGTGTAACAGACCGCAACCTCACTGTTCATGATTTCTGGAAACTGACCCTGTATCTTTAGGACACAACACCCGCAATTCCAGCGACCAAAGAATTTGGCTGCTGCTCCAGGATGGTAGAGAGGGTATGGGGAACAGCAGATGGTAAACTAGTGAATGCAGGACAGTAAAAAGTACTTTATTTTCCTTACTGTGGCTGATAAACAAAATAGTTACAACAAACAGCAGTGTCTGTTGGCCACCGAAAGAAAGGACTAAAGGACCCCTGGAAGAAAGACTGCATCAGTCTCCAGTGCTGCTGCCCACTTGCTGTTCACCCCTCTTCCTCAACCTGTTCTCAGGGAGGCGTTTCCCCACCGCTGATCAGTTTGGCCTTGGCCAGAGGGGGTTCCACCCCAGTCCCAGCCTCCAGCAGCCTCTATTGCTACCAAAATCCTTGCCATGCAAACCCAACGCCCGACAGCACCGCTTACTCGGTCCGAGCGATGCAATCAGATCACTCTTGTTCACACAACTGCGCTTTCTCCTCATGCAAGTCTGTTACTACCATCCAGTTCTCCGTGCTCTGCGCTGGCCATCGAGAAACGCTGCCCAGACTGCAGCGACTTTCACTGCCACATAAATACAGCAAACATTCCCACCTGAATGCTCTCCATGGAGCTTAGCCAAAAATGAGCTTAGAGTTGTTCTTTGCTGTGCACTGTGCCTGGGCACAAGGAAAATAAAGTATTTTTATTGTCCTACATTCACTAGTTCTACATCTACTGTGCTATGTATTTATTACTTTGCGCTTTTATAAACATAAATAGTTTATACTAATTCACAGAAGAAACAGAATATTTTTTTACTAGGCTTTCTATATCCAGTCCCCATTAATCTGAATAATGTATCTAAGACACTTACACAGCTTTTGGATAAATCAATTGTTCACGGTTACATGAAGGTCTTAAACACACGGGTGCATTTTTCCTGCAGTAAATTTCTTAAGTGCTGGAGTTGTGAGCCATCAGCAAGTAATTAACAATCATTCAAGAAATATGCTAGTTCAGGTAAGAGGAGTGATCTGAAGTGTCAACGCATTCACATTTTGAAGGCTTCAATTAAGATAATTTGTAAAAGCTATTGTTCAAGGAATAAAGCTTGTTAGTTTTCCTGCTGCTAAGAACTCCTTGTGTCATCTCCAACAACTCCTTTAGCCAACAGATACAGTTACCTTTCAAATACTGGGGGTTCATTTTTCTTTAGAACTTCCATCAATTACAAATAATTGAAATAATTTCTGTAGCAGAACTGCTAAAAGCTACACATTTACTCTATGCTGCTCTTTAAAGAGAGAAGTATTCAAACCGAACATAAAATAGGCATTAATCCCCAAAACTATGTTGAATGACACTGTATTTAATAGATTCAAGGGGCCTCTGATCTTCACCCTCAAGAAATGTAATGAATATGCAGCCAGACTGGAAACAATTCTTGTTTCATTTCTTAACAAACAGCCTCAAACCTCCCCTGGTTTACAGAAAGGCAACCAAAAGAGAAATTCTCATGCAAAGCTCTTAAACTTCCCCTCCGTTTCACTCCTTGACTTAATAGCAGTGGCTGAAAATATTCCTGCCCCAAGAGCACGCAGAAGCTTCTTCCACTGCTGGAGAAAGCCAGGGAAGGAAAGGTCAATCAGATCCAAGCAATTAAAGCAGTGGGATTCGCAGGGCAGGCTGGGGGGGTGCAGCTGGGGGACTGAAACCAACCTTAGAGGTGGTGGCCTGGGGCAAGGGAGGGGTGTGACGGGGCCAGGGATCCCCCAGCGAGTCTCAAACTCAGACTGGCAGGTCTTGCATAACAATTATGTATCTCCAGGTTGCATGAGTTCCTCAACTTAACAGTAATTCACATTTGGAACACTGAATTGCTTCTAGAATTACACCTCCTGTTGTGCCACAGAAGCCTCACAACCACCAACAAACCAAAACTTTCCTTAACTACCCAAGAAAACTAAAGGTTTCTGCACAAATGCCCTTCTTAACTGATATGGGAAGTATCTGACATTATCAAAGGATGCTTTTCTGCTGGAAAGACTGTAAAGCCTTCTAGTTCACAGAATAAAAGCATCCTGAAAATTGAACATATAGTGACACAGGTTTATTTGTTTCTTTCTAACATGACACACTTTACTTGTACAAAGAGAAGGGTTTTTTCCATGCAAGCAAGCTCCAAACTCTTTCTCAAAGCGTACTAAAATAAAGTGCACTAAAAGAATGCCTCTGTGGGAGGCCAGGAGCATTAGAAATCCTTGCATCCCACTGAAAGTGGAGAAGCCAACACAACATCACAGAAAGCTTCTCTAAATGCCTATTTCAGGCAATAATACTGATGCTACCTTTCATTTCAGTACTTTTATGCCTACGTGTATTTTGTCACACCTTTCGTTTGCACATCCAATAGAATTTTGGGGTTTTTTTTTTCTTTCCTGATGGCATTTCAGATTGAACAAAACTCACAGCTTTCAAAGTGACCCTTTTATCACACCCGCTCTGCTGTCAATACAGCTGCACACTGGCATTCAGAATAAGAGCACAGGCTGATTTAAACTCTAAATATCAAAATATCTTCGGTCCACCTCAGGGCATGGCAATGATTTCCTCTGAGTTTCCTTTTCTTTACTTGATAATGTCAATTTAACACATGCTGAATATACCCTTATCATGTTTCTATTACGTCATACTCAGCTGTGGTAGGAAAGGCTTCACTCTCACTCCATAAACTGTGACAAGTATTATAAAACTCAATCACAAGACAAAATTCTCAAAAAAGATAAAAAAGCAAGCGAAACATTTTTCTGAAACGGTCAGGTTTGTTAATGTATCTTAGCTGAGTCTGAGAATGCAATTGCTATAAAAAGCAACAGTTGAAAATTGAAGATCTCACTACCATAACATTACTAATTTTTCAAATTCCATCAGAGAGCAAATTTTATTGATTTTCCTTTTCTGTGATGACACTGTGACCAGAAACACACCACTGACCTGATTTTGTCATCCTTATGCATACTAAGTAGGAACTTATTTTAAAAGTAGGAATTGAAGCAAAATCACATGGATTCATCTTTGATTCTATTCACACCAAGTTCGACCCTACCCAAACTCCAGGGACTGTCGGTCAGCAGGGCTTCTGCACAGAAGTGCGACTCATCCACAAAAATACCTACAGGGTTTAGGACTCCAATAACTACAGCGGATGACAGTGAAGTCAAACGTCCTGAGGTCAATTTCTAAGAACTGGGCAGACACCCGCTGCCTGCTCACTGCACACCCTTTATTAAAAAATAGCAGCTATTGGTGTAGATCAAGCAGAAGCTACACACTCTGCATAATGACCAGCTGGAAGACCTCTCTCAGAACATGGTCATCTTCGCAAACATGTGGGCCTTCTGACACACAGAAACAAAGAAAGACTTTATATAGAGGATCAAGCATCTCACTCAGAGATAAAGGAAGAACCTGTAGTGGATAGGAGTTTTCTTCCAACTTCTAGTTTTTTTTTCATGCCTAGCTAGCACCTAGGTTTGGGTTTTTGTCATGATTTTCTGCAGCAATATTTGCCTTCAGCATATTATCTCTTCTCAGTGTCATTCTCCCTTTCTCCCATGTATTTAGAAACGGAAATCATATTCTCAGTCTCTTTGCTAGATTACAAATTCATTTGATATCTCTTCAACTAAAGATCTATTTTCTTAACCTTTACAGTATCCCCCACTGCAGCCTTCCTGGCAAAATGCTGCATGAGCAGTTCTGGGCTCCAACATCCAGTTCAAGGACATCATCTCAAAGATGATGACTGACACGTGACAACACAATAAGCATCTCTCACATTACAATATAGAGAGACAATGCATGGTAATATCAAGCGTTAGGTCGGTCTCCAGGAAAATGCATAAAAGGATGTGCAGAGTGTTAACATAAAACAATCTTTCAAACGACTTAGATAAAATATGAACAGTTACGGAGAAGTTTTCCATCTAATACAGATGTCATTCTTATAGTCTTAGCTAACTTGAATTTTCAGATATTCTTAAACCCTCACCCTGCTCCTGAGCTTCTAAACCTATTTTTCTCTCCAATGGCCTGCAGTTACACATGTCCTATTACTAGAAATGGGTAAACTGTGAAAGACTGAGATTTCATACAAACTACTAATCTCAAACTTGGAAGTGCCACCAAAATAACCCAAATTTTTCCTGCATGAAGATGGCTTGAGTTATGGTAACGAAGCCATGGATATAAAAACAACTCCTCAGGTTTCTGGAACTTTCACTAATATTACTGCTTCTTTTAATAAAAGTTGATGTCTTCCCTTCCAGAGGATTCCAAGGAACTCCCGGGGCATACTCCCTGGAAGAGGAACATTGCCACATGCCTGCCCAGGCACAGGCGTGACCGACAACCCTCCCAGCTACAGTGGCCATAGCAACACAAACACCTTCTACAGGTCTTACTGCAACAATAGGGTCTTGGGTTATTCCTACCTATTCCCAAAGGTAAAATAAGTCCAGTGCTCCAGCTCACTCTTTCCAGAGCCACCAAATATGCAAGGGTTTGATTCAAAAGAGATAATATTTTTTCAGTTTCTGAAAGAAGGTGATAAAGAAATGATTACTTCGAAGCCAGTTATATTATTAAAACAGTTCACCTCCTCACAACCTTTCATTAAAGACAGACATCATACCCAACCTCCCCCACTGTGTTTTCCTTTCTTGTCTCTGCAGCATTGCCTCCTCCATTTATCAAAACTGGAAGAAGGATGTTGTGCTTAAAAAGAATATTCTTCTAAGGAAGAAATACTAACAAATCTCCGCATCCAAAGATAATGGATGGAAATGCTTCATGCCGAATTTCCAAAGTTCTCAGGGTCTCACTGCATCTTTGCCTTGCTTATTTCCAATGGGAAGTCTATGCCACTATTGCTGCAATCTTGTAAGATTTTCCCCACATATTCCACCATCTGGGGTGAATCTCCTGGGATGAGGCAGAAGAGACATTCTCTGGTTCAGATAATGAATAATTCTTTTATAAAAATTGGAACAGCATGAAAAACAGGGAAAGACTGAAAGACCCCCATCCCAGAACACATGACAGCCTCCCTAGCAAGTGGGGCCACAACCCTGCAGACAATAAGTGATTTTCGAAGGGTATTTTTCTTCTGAATAACAGACTGACTATCCTGAACATAAGGGTCTCTTTTAATTTTTAGTAAATGCACAAAAGCCTTCTGCTGTGTGTCTGTCTTTGATAAAAATGATCAAGTCTCAAATCACATGCATACCTGAACATACCTGTTGTTGCCATTACTGTTTCAGTCCCTTGCAATATACTTAGAAAACATCTGCAAGCTGAAAAGCTGAGTTCAAAAAAATAAAAAAAACTCCACAGTTTACAGTAACAGCTGATCCTGATGGAAAGGAGCAGATGAGACTCATCCATATGCTATCAGAAAGTGGGAGACCACACAACATCTAAGCTATCAAGAAAGTATCAGATATTCTAAAAAGAGAGAAAATATTGTATTTTTAAAAGCAATTTTGTGCTCTAGAAAGTTACAGCAGTATTTTTATAAGCTCATATCCTCAGGTTATTTACTATTTTCAATGAGAGAACTCTTCCAAATACCAACAACTCAATGAACATAAGATAAATCCATCCTAGCCAAAGATCTGCATCTGCAGAATCATTACAAACCATGTGGGATTTACCCTGAAGAATGCTGAAATGCTCTAAATAACTACAGAAGGAATTAAACAAGATACTCAGTAACACCATGACGATAGTATCTTTTTAATCAACACAAACAAATGACACACAGCCTTCTACTAAAAGCTAAAAACATTAAAAATTTGCAACCTAATAATAAAAAGTATGCATTATTTTTTCTGGGGGAAAAGCCAGAAAGGCAGGAAAGTTATTCTTAAAACTTCAGCCCTGTCTAGTTAAACTACCAGACTGCTGCAAAAGAACACCAGATACTGGAGTGTGAAATTTTCCTGCTAAAAGAGTGTCATAAAGCATCAATGAGAAGAAAGCAATATGAAATATTCATTTAGTCTGGAAAACTCTGAGGTGATAAGGTGAAAGTCTATAGAAGTCTATAAGACCAAAAGAAACTTGAAAAGGAAGGAAGGGGATCAGTTGTTCCATTTCTTTCAATGCAAGACCTGAAGGGCATCGCAGCATGTTAATGACCCTAACCAAAACCGTTTGACTCCTTCCCTCTCCTAGTCCCCCACCATATGCAAAGAATAAGCACTGACAAACTATTTTCCCATGAGCAAGGTGGAAAGGAATATTTTGATCTTTACACAGCAGCACAATTTTCCCTCAGCTCTCCCCGAAAGGGGATCCACAGCATCACAGCCACGTTTCATAAGTCACACGAAACATCAGCAACTTTTTCTTTCCCCAAATAAACCACAATCAATTATCAGATCACTTCAGTTGTGAAGATGTATAAACAGTTGATTAATGTTTAATGTCAAACTCTTTATAAAGAAAAAAGAGGCAATAAGTAGAGTATGAAAAAAGCCTGAGAACTCAGGGGAAGAGAATTCTTGCTATTTGATAACTGCAGGATCAGATTCTGGTCAAGTCTCAAAGGCCACAGAAACACCGTTTACTACAGTCAGGAATTTGCATTTTGTGCATATCTATTAAAATGTACTTTCCACAGACATGATGCAATTAGAATCACAAGTTAGATGAGGTTGGAAGGGACTTCTGGAGTTCAGCCTCTGATCAACGCAGGGCCAACTTTCCATGAACTTTCCAGCTGAGTTTTGAATAGCTCCAAGGATGGAGATTTAAAGGCCTCTTTGAGCAATGTCTTCCAGTGCTCAACAACTCCCAGCATAATTTTATTTTCTTCTCTCCAGTCAGAACTGCCCTTGTTGAGATTTGTCTATTGCTCTTTCTACACTTCTGAGAAAGGTCTGGTTTTAGTACTTTTTTATACCCTAAATATTTTCACCGTTAAAGCAAATAAAACACAATAAATTACAACCTGGGAATACTGGATTTTCTATAAAGTTTTATCCACCTCCACATAATCAAAACTGGGCTAGGAAATAGATCTGATCGATAAACTCATTACAACCCAGAAAAACAGCTACCTGAGGGCATCAGATTTCAACTGTTTGCAGTCAGTAAAGAACTGCAGATTAGAAGTAGGTCCACCATCAGGACATATATACCTTCCATCACCTTCCTATAGAGAGCACGTATAAATCCTCCTGCACAGCACTTCTCTGTCTTTGGAAAGGACGAGAAGAAAGGAGCCAGACACAACCATCCCCTTCTACCGCCACCTCTTGCACACTCCTGGCACTGAACTGCTAACAAAAGCATGAGGAAACAGAACAGTCAGCTGACAGCCTGAGTGTAAATCTATAAAATACAGATTTACAAAATCATAGCAATCCCACAATAACAGCCAACATCTGAATCGGTTTCTGCAGCTTAGGCACTGGTTCTCAATTGTGCTGACAGCTGAGTGCGAATGCATGTCTACGCGTTTCTTTATTGAGAATAAAGCTATCACTTTGAAATGCTGTCATCTTTCACAATCCTAGCTCCCCTCTGGTCATCAGATCAGGGTAATGTGCACTTCTCTGCAAAGCAATCTGTCAACACAGTGCTGGTGCAAAAATACCTGTGTTTTGATGTACAAAGAAACATGAAAAAACAGACATACCTGGCCCAATGCAGAATGATGCAATGATTGCAAGGATGCAAAATATACTGAGGTAGGGAAGCCAATGCACGGTTTTCTGAGTAGATAAAAACATTTACAGTAAGTATCCTGTACATACCAATACTAAAAATAATCACAGATAATACACAGCGTTTTCCACGATTATTTCTCTATTTCAGAATTTAGACTAGGATTACTTTAGAAAATCAGAGTACTTCTGCAGAACTTTATTAGATGTCTTGTACTAAAGGTTTTGGTCTCTGTGGAATTCCTGTAAAGACTAAGTGAGCCCTTGCACCACAAAAGTCATAAGTCTGAAAGTTCACAGCTTCTTGTGCTAAAGTTTAAGCCAACCTGGAAAAATGTTTTTCTGTCCATTCAACAGATTCGGTGCCTCTGTTCTCAGGTATTTCAGCCTTAGCTGTACCTGAACCTTAGCTGTACCTGAACCTTAGCAAAGCATGTGAAAGCCACAGTCTAGGGATTTTTTTAGCCACACACTGATTTTGCAGGCACGGAGGGCCATGTGTGCAAACTGGTACAGGGGAAAAGAGAGCAAACTATAAATCGTTCTTTAAGGGAATCATAAATAGACTCTTCTTCCTCAGAGAAAAAGATTTCCTATTTCTAAGTAGATTTTTCTACTCTAAATGATGCAAACTTGAAATGCAATGAGCAATTTCTACTGAGTTTTCAGGGCATTCTCGCTTGATGATGTAAGTCAATGCTTGATAATAATACTAATAAGACAGGAAAAACACATTAATTCACATTCCTTTCTTTATTCATCAGCAGGGCTTTTTCCATAAAAAAGTGTGAATGCCATTTTTAGTAGAATTTTACTATTTTTGCGAGTTAGGTAAGTATCACAAAATATCACCTTGAGCGGCCCTGTAAAAATATACTTGCCAAAATACGTAATAATTTATTTCATTTTTAAATAAAGATCCCCATTTTCTGATGCTTATTCTCTTGCAGTCTGGGTTACTCCTTTAGTTATAGGAAAAATATGGTTTCCTAAGCATTAATATTAGCCAAGAGACTTGCAGAGCTATCAAAATCGCACGTTCTGGAGTTCTTGTCTGAAAACAGATCCAAGGTCTCCCAAGGCACTGAGAGAGAGAAGGTGCAAATACAGAGCATATACAAATTCCTCTGAGATCAAGTCTCATTGCACCCTGGTCCTTTGTTCAAAGCAATACGGAATCTCTGATACGTAACAGACTGAGACTCTTCTGGAAGAAAGTAAAGCTGAAAGGCACTCAAACTTCAGAGGCTTACAGCAGTTGAAGGTCCTCACACATCAAATTCACTTTTAAAAGGTCTGGAACAGAATTTTTCACTCAGCACATGACCTGCAGTAACCTCTCTCTCTGGAGAACTGTGGTGTAGCTGTCATGGCAGGTAAATGAAAGCAAAGCTTTGTTGTGCTGTTCATACAGGTAACTCAAACTCTGCCATGGCATGGCACACGTCTGCCAGGTGAGATGACTCTCCTCAAGCAAGAAACAACATTTGAAAATCGCATTATAATGGCAAGACACGGGAATCAGCGACAGCAGGAAAATGACTTGATGGAAGACCACTCAAACCCCTGCCACTGCAGACGGTCAGTTTGACTTCTCCAGAGCAATCAAGAACAGAAAGAAACTGCACTGTTTTGTAAATGGAAGCCAAACACTGAAAAAATGGCTCAGGGTCAGCATTTAGATTAGTTTAATAACTGTCCTCTGACCTTTTGAAATAGCTGGGGAAGTGACTGCTGGTAACATCTGAGAACTTCAGTGCAAATGTTTTGCAAAGGATAAGCCTTTATATTTTCAATTAAAATATCAGAAATATAACTTGAAAGAAACAGCAAACATGGAAATCTTTCACTACTGGAAAAAAGCATCCAAACCTAAGAAAAGGATGACATATCAAGTAAAAAAGAAATCTCAAAAAGACTGCATTACAAACAAAGATAAAAACACAAAATAGGGGTAAACTATTTACCCAAATATGGTTAAAATGGTCCTCACAATAGCTCATACTATGCATAAATCTGTGAGCTAAGGAGACAGAATGTGACAAAGCCCTACGGGCTTTTAATGCAAAAGCTGCTGTAGCTTCAATGGTGCTTTGGAACAAAGATTCACAAAAAGGCAAGCGACAGACCTTTGACCACTTCTGCCAAACTGATCGAAAGAACTGTCTGATGCAGGAAGGCCGAGGCAAACTGGCATCAAGGACCTGTGCTCCACACAGGCAAAGGGGACAGTAAACATACGTAGTGACCATGGTGTTACCTGCAGTGTCAGAGAGACAGTAAGCACGGCGAAGAAGGCAACCATCAACCCAAACCCTCCGATGAGGAGAGGCCGGCGGCCCAGCCGTTCAATAACTAAGCCCTGGAAAAACAGAAAAGCACTTCAGCCTCTTGATAGAGCACTGAGCAACTCAGACCACATGATATATTCTCCTAGTAAACATGAACATCCAAAATAAAATAATGAGAATGGATTTTATACTATTTATAAGCTATCACAAGCTCATAACTCTGTTCAATTATGTTTACACTATTTACCGTCTTTGAATAAACAAGTCAGCACAGCATTAGCAGCTTTGTTTGGGATCACTGAAAAAACCAGGAAACCATGAAAGCAGTACTTGCTGTTAGTTTTATGCCTGGATTTCCCACTACAAAACAAATATGACCATATAGATAGGAAAAATTCAACTGGTAAATTCAGGTTTAATATCGTTAGTGTGGTAGACTTCAAAGTTACTGCAACATTCTCATGTAACTATTTAATAATAGAACGAGCACTGCACCATTAGCTATATAAAAATAATGAATATGACAATACCTATGTGAAGTTTGATTCTTTTTTAGGGCATAAATAACTGCACATTGATTGAATGGCATACAAATTTGCACCAAATTTCTATATTAATGTTCTTAGAATATCTAATTTTTAAATGTCAAATGTTGAAACAAATGATACTCCCTTGCATTTTCATTTACTGTTTCTTAATTTCAATGTCTCTGAATTTAAGCCTAAAAGGTTTAAAATTTACGCTTAAAACATTTTCAGCATAGATTAATTCCTTATTAAGCTAATTTTTATTTTTTATTTTAATTTCTTTTTTCTCCAAACACAGAAGAAACATTTGGTTGTGATTTTGTAATGTAATTAATGTTAACGTAATTAAGTTAACATAACTAGAACATCCAGATAAAAGGATCCAATCAGCAGAAAAGTTTGCTCAGATGAACAACTGTAACAGATACTTGTGCACTCACACATATTTTGCAATTCAATCAACTTTGTTAAACGCAATTACAAGATCTGAATACTTATCTGGTAGAGAAGAAGAGAATGAAGAGTTTCGTAAAAAGCTGTGACACGAAACTGTCTTTGCCAGTGTGACTCATTAAAATAGGTTAATACATATTTTATGTCATAATAGTTGATAACTACGAGAATGAGTAATTACAGTTGGCTTTCTTATGAGAAAAATAAAAGAATTTTGCAAAGCCCGGAATGCACCCCTTCAAATAAGTCAAAGCCAGAATCACCCAACTGTTTGCTACGCTGTCATTTACTGGAGACTGAAATCCCCCTTCCACGCACGCTTTGAGCCAAAGATAGAATAAGAACCCATCATTAAATGAAGTTTGGAGCAACATCCTCAACAGCGAGAGGCGGCGCAGGCTGATGTACAGCGAGCATCCCGGAGAAACACCTCGCACCTCGGCACCCGGGGGAGAAAGGCCTCCTGTGGCCAGGGCACCTCCTGCAGCACCGGCCTCACCTACACACTCCAGGAGAGGCTTCAGAGCGCGCTGAGCCTCCAGAGCCTGGCTCCCGCTCCAGAGAAGTGCACTGTGACTGAGAACACAGAACACAGCCCTGGGACGAGCTCTGGTGTTCTTTATTGCCTTAAATGAGGAAATGTACTCATTTTGACAGCTTCCATAATAGAATTTATTTCAGAGCCATGTGTAAAATTGGCCTGCACACTTCCCATTGTGCTCACAGGGTCCAAAAGCTCCCGAACTGCAACTGCTGCACTGTCAAAACCTCTACAAGATGCCAAGTATTTTCCACTGTGATTAATGTGTCCTTCCCGCAAACACACGTGGCTGCTCATACACTTAACCAAGAGAAGTTTTTCATGGCCATGAGGGATGAGAAGTTCTGTGATGGGTCCGTAAGAAGACAGGGACTTTGGCAATATGTTTTACATCTATTTTGATACGAATTACATGTTCAGCAGTAGATGCTGCACAGGTAATTTGCCACACCAGGGAATTTCCCTTTCTTTTTTCAATTCTGGTTTGGTTTTCATGGTTATACAATCTTGGTATTATCCTGGTTGGCAGGTTGTGTATTACAGTGGGGTAGGGATGAACAGAGGGTTCAGAGATGGCTCTCGTGAAGAGTAAAACACGGTGATAAAGTGCTAGATGATTTCTGGTTGTAAAGCTTAAAGAAAAGCAAACCTTACTAAGGGAGGGCACTTTGGACATCTTTCTATGCACCTGTGCCTACATGCATTGAGAATAAGTAGTCTGGACATATCTGGGCAAATCTAGGTGGGCTGGTGATGAACTCGCAGTTCTAAAGTAGATAAGTACAGGTACAGTTAGCAGTGGGCTCAAAGTCCATTTTACAGAAAAGAATAATAGGTTCTAATACATTTAAATTCTTTTTTTATTCAGAGATGATTCAGGAAGAAATAAAGCAAATCCATGAGCAGACATTTTTTTCCCCTGAGCTGATGACATGTTTCTCAAGCATTCATCACGGCTCTTTATTTAGTACAGTAGCAATGAGGAACTTGAATGCTTCAGCTTCTGGGCGCTCCCTGCAGTGTCTGCACCAAAGAATTTACAATTACAATTCTTGTTGACATATCTTGTGATTATGGAATGAGCCAATTTTGTTCGCTGAAAAAAATAAGCATTAATTTTGTCCTTATTCACAGGGATTCTATGATGTCCCAGAATTGCTGGGAATTGTATAATCATTTCCAAAGTTGATATGAAGTTAAGTACACTGACAACACCAATAAACCTAGGAAATACATACTCAGAAGGCTTTTCAAGTAGATGTGATTAACTTGCACAGTTATGGGGAGAAAAATGCCTACTCCCATTTTAAAGCTAAGGACATCTGTAATTTGTTCAATTGTGTGCCCTCTATCACCAGTTCCAACCCAATGAAACACATCTGCTTGTGGCACAGACTCAAAGAGGGGCAGCAGCCTCTGCGGAAATGGGATATCACAGTCAAACTCATGGAAAGCCACGTGCAACAATCAAAACAACACTTCCTACCTGGTTATAAATTACAAAGCCATGGTCTCATGAAAGGCAGCATCTACATTTGGAAAGACATAGGTTTGTGCCTTTGCTGGCTGAGAGGCAACACATAAGCATCCCAGGGCACAGTGGCAGATCAAGGTTGTTCAACTGGGAACCAGTCCATAACAGAAAAGCCCCTCAGGAGGCTCCACCTTTCACCAAGGCCAAAAAGGTTTTTCAAATTGTTGAAGTGCACAGATGCTTCACCAGCCAGTCCATCAAGCTGTTTGGATCTACAAGTATTTCTAACTAAAATCTTATGTATTTTTGAGAATTTCTTTTGAAAAACCTATGAAAATACATCAGTATGTCAAATTTCTCTGCTGAATTGTTTGTTCTCTTTTTCTTCATGGAAAAAAGAAAAAAGCTCAGATAAACTCTGAGGTTTCACTAAACATTTGAAAAGAAAGAGCTACCGTCTTCTATAACAAGTTCCCTTGGTGAAAAACATGCTAGTTTTGAGGTTATAAACGGACAACAACTTCATTTTTAGTTCTGATTATACAAATTCAAAACTTGTTAACTTGCAAAACCCACTAAGATACTTATGACTCATTAGAAGTGGAAGATGATTCACCAGATTTCAAGTATTTATAGTTCTCAATGCTCCAGTGCTATGCACTGGTAACTGTTACCTATTGGAGACCTGTAACAAGTCAAAATATTCTATATGGTAGAGTAAAGGAAATAACAAGAAATTCAGTCAAAAAAAGAATCTTACAACTCTCTTCTGTCACACACACTGAGTTATTTGCCAAATCACGTAGGATGATACTTGTTTATGTGTGACCATAAACATGCATTTGCAGAAGCCCAAACCCACAGTAGTTAACACAGCTGAAATGACTGAAAATGTGTAAAAAAATATTGCAACCAAAATTCTCTCAACACAAACACTTGGTGATAATAAGGCAACTGATACACAAACCAAGTTAACAGTTCACACAACTTACTTCTGTCTGTCAGGAAACACTTGCGAATAAAGTTAAAAAAGCAAATGTCAATCTTTTCCACTTGAGTCACTGTAGATACCAGGGCTAACACAATGAAAGCAGAGCACATTAGAAAAGACCAGAGAAGCTCCTCTGCATAAAACAAATGCGTTAAGTGAGCTCCACAGCCCAAACAGGAGGTCACGGAATACTATCCTTCCCTGAATTATAGTATGAAAACCCTGTTAGATTTTCTTCATGTCTCAGCTCTGTAAAGACGTTTGATCTACATGTTAACGTCAAGAGTAGCCACACTTTTTTTCTGATGTATTTTGAATATAGATCTGAGTAACTTTTTATGTCTAGATTCAGACTTATTGTGACAAGCTAGCCCTGTGTTATTTCCATTGTAAATAACAAGATTAAAATGGATAATCATATTTCTATCACTGTCAGGTCTATTTAAGACACAATGTGCAGTATCTTGTATCTAGGAGAAGGAAAAGAACAGAAGATTGAGGGTTATAAACTGCTTTTTTGATTCATATTTTATGCATATCCATTTGCTTACTGTATGAACGATACAGCTGTAAAACAAAGAAATGGTTTGTTTTATTTAAATACCTAATCTGGAATTTAGAGGCTCAGCACCAAGAATGACCACATAAGCACAAGCTTTAAATAAATCTGCGCCCACCCTGGCCCTTACATCAGTTTACCTGTACCTGCATTAATGCCATGGCAGGATAAGATCCTACAACATCTTCTGCGGGTACCAGGCTAGGGACCACTGTCAGCAAGGGGTGGAACTGATTGCTAAGTTTCTAAGCTCAGTTTGAACAGTTTTGCAGTAGAACATCCCTGATCAACTCTACTGAGCAGTGACATTTCCATTCAGTAGAGGGTCTCCATACTCAGCGTGACCAGCACAGTCAGAGCTAGCCACCCCAGTAGCGCCTGCAAACAGCCCTCAGGGCACCATGAAAGCCTCATTACCTACTATCTTACTCCTACTAAGCCCCTGCAGGAAACTGTAGATATTTTGAAGCAAAGCTCCTTCTGTTGATGATTGGTTTGTTAAAAAGCACTAAGTTTTGCCTTGTGTCAGGTTTATGTTACGGAAGTTAGACTAGATCTTGACCAGTGACAGGTTACCACATCTGGTGCTTTATTTTCTGACGATGGCATTGAATGCCCTGATGCAGATTTTCTTGAATAGACTGGGAAAAAACCCACTCAAATCCAATTAATACTCAAATGCAGGAGCTACATCTTTAAAACTTTCACTTTCTGCATATGTCAAACTGAATGATTTGTACTACATAAACTCAGTCTTTAACCCACTGTGTCTTGGGTTTTAGAAGGGGCATTTTCAGGCAGACCTTCATAAGGAGACTACTTCTCCCAGAAGGCACTACGTGCTTACTTCAACACTTACAATCTTTGTCTATCTGAGAGCCCAAGTGTAATACAATGATTAAGAAGGAATAATGCCTTTGTCTTAAAGCAATTCCCTTGACCATCTGTGGATTTATGCAGCGTGTGTTGACACAGTCACACCCTGTGCTTCACCCTGCAGTGACAATGCACCCTCACGCACTCCGGCCACCGACAAACACCCTGGCCTGGGAAGCTGCCTGCCCAGTATCTCTCTTTTGTGCTGCCAAGTCTTTGTGATAGATTTTGCCCAATACAGTGACACAAATCTGAGTGTTACTCCACTCACAAATTTGCTCCGTGAAGATTGCACACATTTACACTTCAGATCTGAAATGAGGATGAATTTGTGACTAGGGAGTAATTAATGACTCCCTGCATCTAAAAGAATTCAGTATCTTATATTCCAAATGAATCACTGAGTATTTTTTCGGATTTCACTTATCAGACACACTTAGCAGTGCTTTCGTAGGACTGAGCAAAGCGTATGTAAATCATTTAAAAAATTCATGCAACCGGAATTTTGTATCAGCAAAACAAATTAGTGCGGTGAGTAATTTTGGAAGCCAACTGTTTGCTCATGTAGGCAACTACTTATGGTTTCTTAAAATTATAGATGATGAGCAGCATAAATATTTCTCTTGGAAAAAATCAACGGTCTTTGATGCCAGGTAACTTTTTCCCTCAAATCAATATGCAGTAGCATATTGACTAAACAATACTGTTCACCTTAGAATTTATTAGTTAAAATGAGGCTTTTGTAATGATCATTAATGAAAATCTGAAAAATCTTGTGGGCTGATGGCAACATCTGAGCTGCACATGGGCAGACAGAGCCCCTACCTTACATTACGCATAGAGAAAGAAGAGAGGGTCTTGCTTTCACCCCCACAGAACACTGGGATGAATTATTAACTGATCAAACAGTCTGACAGCAGCTAGAGGAGACTAAGGTATAAAAACAGTCAGAACAGATCTGCTCGGTCCAGATCAGTGTTGACTTCTTTCACTGCCAGCGTGGAGGCTGAGTTGATAGAAAGAAAATGAAAAACATGATAGATTTTGACTTCATTAAGCCTTCTGACACAGTTCCAACATGACATTTTGTATTTGTGCATATGACTTTTTTACTGGGTGGCTTTTCTTGCTGAATTTCATCTCACCAATTTCAGACTATGTGCCCAGCTTCTTAGGATCTTCCATAGTTCTTGCAAATAGTTTTGAGTTTCTTGCTTTGGAGCTTTTGAATGACTTAGCTGATAATAAGAGGCTCTTTTTTACCTCTTCCATATTATTAATGGATATTTTTACGATTCATTGACCCAGGATAAACCAGCACAGAATCCCACTTCATACTTCTTTGTACGACAGTGAAATGTTGGTAGCTACTCTCTAAGAAGTTTTGCAGTAAGCTGAGCATCCACACCATTACAGCCCACACCTGCTGTATCTTATATTCTCTTATTTTTCATACAATATATACAAAAAAATGTGAAACTCATAGCTTTAGGATGCCGCGGGTTCTAAAAACATATAAGTTTAAAAGTAACTTTACAAATTTAAAAGAACAAATTCCATCCAGGCTATTAACAGCCAAGGTATTACCTCCTAATTCTGGTGCTCTCCTGGGTGAGGGGAAATGCTGTGTGTGCCCCATTCCTGCACTCTCCTCTACTTAGAGCCTGTTGGGGACTATGGGTAGATGAAGGCTGATTCTGACCCATTGCAAACAATGTCACATGGGACAGCATTAAAAGTCTTTAAAAAATCAGATTATAGCAAAATTTCCTAAGAACTCTCAGGCTGAAAGCATTTGACAACCCTTTTTTTCCCATGTGCTACAACTAGCTGCCACTGGAACGTATTTCCTCCTGTTCTGACCCTGGTGGAGCCACAGAGTTTCAAGGGAGGTATCTTGCATTACCCATGGAAAAATGTGTTAGGGACGAGGACACTTACTGAACTGCCTGCAGTACAGATGTGTTTTAAGATGTGCTGTGCCCTAAGCAGGGCATTCCTTCTTGTATGTTAAGATCTATCAACACTAAAAGAAACACAGAACAAGCCTAAGAGCCCTTTCTCATGGCATCCTAAAGCAGATTAATGTCACCTCACCTAGGAAAACTGGCTTCCTTAACTTCTGTGTGATACTGCAATGGATTTCCAGTATTCTTTTGTGGTCCACAGCTGAATTATATTTAACTCATTCCAGGCTTTGCACGATTTGTCTCTGTCACAGGCTTTGGGAGGCACCTCAGTAACACCTTGATGCACTACCTCACAGGAAATGCTTAAGGAATAATTTTCCTAACACAGTCACAGTTAGTACGTTTCTGTGAACATTACATAAAGAAAATGTGATGCTACTGATGGCAAAATTGGATGTAGGATGCTTCATCTCAATAACATTCCCCTTTATTCTATACTGGTTTCATGGAGTTGGGGAGGAATCTTTTTACACACTTTCCATTCAGCCTGTTGCCTTGTCAAAGAAAGGCACTGGCAAATTGTTCTTTCTGTCCACTGAGAGTAAG
Organism: Tapera naevia; assembly: GCA_033556795.1. Lineage (NCBI taxonomy): Eukaryota > Metazoa > Chordata > Aves > Cuculiformes > Neomorphidae > Tapera > Tapera naevia. The sequence continues at coordinate 168,409 of JAUMJJ010000098.1, forward strand.
ACAACAACTAAATAAAATTAACCTAAACTACTACAAAACAAAAAAAGCCACAGTAATCAATCTTACTGAAGATAAATAAAGTTTGGCCCCGTTTGGCCCCTTATTGTATAACTTAAAGAACGGACTTCTAATGAACAGTGGTAGTGCTACGTTTCCAGTTGGACCTGATGATCTCAAAGGTCTTTTCCAACCTAAACAATTCTATGATTCTACATGTGCCAGGGAATTACTTAGGTATATTCTGTCCTGCTTCAAAGCACAGCATCAGTTTAGACAACTTACTGCTGCAGCAGGTCTGAGTAGGAAACCTCTCAGTATTTCATTCCAGAGGATACCAAAGTTCTTCAGCAGCAAAAGGAAATTAATGGACTCTCTCATAAAAATTAGTCTGCAGAGCCAGTCACCTAAACTCCATTTGTGTTCAGTACAATGGGCAGAGAAGTCTACAATTGACCAAAAGACATACAGAAAGTTTATAGCACCTCCCCAGAGAGAAGCCAGTGCACCCAGTATGCAATGCTACAGCACAGGTAACCATCAAATAAACGAGGAAGTGATGGAGTAAGCAGGAACAGCAGCAAAATTATATAAACTTCAGAAAGGCTTTAATATCATGGAATCACCTCCATGTAATTTTCACCTGTTTCCACAAGAGAGGTGTATTCCTCACACAAATAACTAGCAGAAACATCATTATTACGTTTACACGTATCTTAAACAAAGCTGCATTTCTGCAGTATCCCAAAGAAGAAATTCTAAGAGGTATGGATTTCCATACTTTACTATTTCCACCTCTAATCAAATTTAAAAAAGAGATGCTTTACCCAAAAATAGATTTGTGGGAATTTACAAAGATTAGAAGAAGATCTTTGTGACCTCTGAGAGTCCTCATGTCCTAGACTATAAGAAAATACACTTGATAGCTGGATTTAGTTCAACATTTTATAGGTCACAAGCAGTTGCTCTGCCACGGGAAAGGATTTTTTTTGCCAAAAATATTCTTTCTGACATTTAAAATGCTTGTCTGGTGTGTTCAGTACAAATGTGCAAATATAGTTGTTACAGAATAAAGGAAGATAAGGAAAAATTCAAACAAAGAAAGAAAAGAGTATTTACTTGTTTGGAACCTTGTATTGCAAAGACCTCTCACATTGCTTTTTATTCATTGCAGTGCAAACAGAAACGTGTTTCCTTTAGCAATTAATGGTGCATTTACCTACGAAAACTTTGAATTTCAGTTTGCTCATTTAGTTTGTATTTTTTTCCCAGTCAACTTTTCCATTTTGAAATAGGAATGAAAAAATTGTGCATGGATACTTTTTTCTATGAACATCTTCCTCTCCGTTCCACGCATAGCAAAGGTCTACAGCCTACAGACGAGCCCACATTATGAACGGATCCCTGCTGGCTCCTGGCCACGGTTCTAGCAGGCTGGCTTTCTTTTCCAACAAGTTGGGTTATAAACATTTGCCTTCAGATTTTTAAATGGCTGTTCATGAGCTGCTATAGAAAATGTGTCAATAAAAAGTGCGCAGTGAGACATTCAGCTGTTTCTGCATCCATGCTGAACACGCCCACCTGAGCTGTGCATGAATTACTACAAGGTAAAGTCATTTTACCAGGTGAAATAATATAAGAGTTATCACTTCATATACTTCAGACCTTGTTGTTCTTGCCTCCTTCCTCGTCACTCACACTGAGCACCCCAGAATATGAAAACATTTTATGGTCCTTTTATGCAACTAAAACTAGAGAGCATCTTCTTAAAAGATCCTAAGTCACAAAACTGGGCCTAGGATTAAATCTAGAAATAATATTTTTAATTGCTTTATAAACCATTACACTTAATCCTCAATAAACTATTCTGTTTATATTTTAACCTGTGTAAGGAAATAAAATCAGGCATGATAACGGATTGTTATACTTACAGAAAAAATAGCAGCCACTGTCTCAACAGCACCAGTACTAAGAGTAACATAAGGGATTGTTTCACGATTGATCCCAGCTTCACCAAAGATGTTGTTTGTGTAGTACCAGATCTGTGTCAGAGAGAAAAAAATGAGTTATTAATCACGACAGCTTGAAGTACAATATATTAGTATTCAGCCGAAGAATCAGATCTGCCAGAGATCAGTCTTCTTAAAACACTGAGCACACCTGACTGACGGCCAGACAGGACAACAGATGAAGGAAAGGCACAGATTTCAAGTGGGTTACTCACAATGCTGCTGTACTTCTGCTTGCAGACCCAAGCAGAATTACAAGAAGCTTTAAGTCAATTTAGCTTAATTCACTTTAGGAGTAAATCAGAGAAACTAATTTTAACTTGAATACAAGAGGATACAAATAGGTTTCACGTGGTTGAGCCCCAGTGCTTAAAAAGCAGGTTTGGGTGGCTTTATGGAATACTTGAGCAGCACATAACAACAGAGCAGAGAACAGGAAAGAGGTGCTGAGAGGCACTGCAGAAACTGCTCCTTTTCAGACAGAAGGTGTGAGATTTATCTCACTTTAACCTTACTGCAGCACAGACCTTGCAGCCAGGCCATTACCCCAATCTCTCTTTATTATCAATGGAAATTATAGGTTTAGAGTGAGAGTTGTTTTCATTGAAAAGTCAACTGCTACTTTCAGGTCAAAATGGATCAGGTGCTAGCAGGAGCTGCCATGATGGGAAGAAACCCAGGAGCACACAGGCATCAGCCTAGAAGAGGACTTCTGTGTCTGATCAGTAAAATCACATCTAGTGGTCACAACATCCAATACAGAGAACATATAGCGGTAATACTTCAAAGTAACAAGTCTGGCAAGCAGCAAAGCCTTAGTCACATCACAAATAAAGTCTGAAAACCACATGATATTTACGTTGGACTCAATGTGACAACAAAAAAATAGTCAAAGGTTTTGGCTGCCAAAAGCATGCAACAAAGAGAGATGGCCTTGGAGAGAGAAAAGATAATTGATTTACTAGAGAAGACGAAGAACAACTGAAAGAACTGATTATCAGAAGACAATAAAGTTCTAAATCACAGATGATTGCCTGTGAGTACAAATAATTGAATAAACAAACATAACCAGGGCTTCACTGTGATTTCTGTTTCATGTGGAAAACAACAAACATACTGCTTTTAAGAAAACCAGATTTTTATTGCAAAGCAAAAGCCTTAAAAGGAAGCGAGTGCTCTCAGATACCAGCAGGATGATTACAGAAGTCTACCAGTTGGCAATTTCCGTGCAGAGCGACCTGAGTTTCTCACCTGGCACAAGTCCAGCTTTCCCACATGCCCTGCCCAGATGGCAGTTGTGGAGAAGACCAGACTGACTGACAGAGCGACTACAGACAAAGCAAATGATGGGAGTCATGAGTTAGAAGGAAGGATTTGTGTCCATTTAAACCTTGGTGATGCTGGCTCATGCCCAGTCAGGCAAAACAAGAGCCAGGTTCAGCAGTATCTGTCACACCTGTGATCTGATCTCACAGCTTCAGGCAACTTCAGCAACATCAGCCAGGAAAGCCACGCAGAAGAGATACGGAATTGAAATCTGGTCTCTTAATCAAGTAGTCAAACTATCTCTCTTGACCTTTTTTTATCATTTCCTTGTCTTTCCTGGATGAACTACTTCAAAAACAAATTTCAGAATGCAAATTTTGTGTGAAGAATTTTTTTTCATGTTTAGTGGCATTATATAGGAGGTGAAACAAAGTAATAAGGTAAGGCTTAAACCAGACAATGTTTCCTGAAAAAACAGGTTTTCTGAGGCTTATTTCCATAAAATGGCCACCTAATGACACTTAAAAACAACTCTGGTATTCATTTTGGACTGGATGTGTCTCACTCTCCCTCCACAACACCACACAAGCTATGAGAGTGTGCCTTTGTTTGCCATGGAATACCAGACCACTTCTGTCATCTGTTAAATATCATCTAAGTCACTAAACCCTTTCCTCTGAAAATTCACCTGTGGTATTCTTCTTTTTTTTATTTGGAAATGTGCTTCATTATTTTAACAATCTGCTTCTTACTGTACGTGTCATTTGATTTCACTTATGCATTGATAAAGCTTAGAAAGATTGGTTGACAAGATAATTCCATTTATTTTCTTAAAAAGGTATCCACAATGAGGAACAAAATAGCCTGTCATTAGCACTGAAATCCTACAATTAGAAGAAAACATCACCTATACAAATGTTTTTCATAGTTTTTTATAGTAAGAAAAAAAATCTTCTAGCTGCTTCCTAGTATTTCATTAAGTTTTTAGACACCAGAGTTCTATTTGCATTAATCTTTCGAATGGTCTTGGAAAAATTACTTTGTATTAGGAGTTTTAAAGCTATATAGATACCCATGATAAGCCTGACCAAGCTGTCTTAGTTATCACAAGCATTTCACTTATTATCTCTGATGAGCCCTTGGGTAAAAAACTGGCTGCCTGTGCTGCAATGCACAAAGCCACAGCCAGAGCTCTTTCAGCAGCAATAACACAAGCAATTAACACCTTTGAACTATCACAGAAACCCCTTTTGCTCTGAGGCACTTATTAGAACATTTGTGTGGGGCGATGCAAAGCATCTGAGCCAGATGTCTAAAGCTGCAGCAATGGAAGTTCTGGTTGGATACAGAGAAAATACTTTTCACAGTGCAAGTGGTGAACGCACCTGGCACAGGTTGCCCAGGGAGGCTGTGGACTCTTCAAACTTGGAGATACTTAATCCACAACTGTACAAAGCCCTCAGCAGCCCGAGCCAGCCCTGAAGTCAGTCCTGCTTTGGGCAGAGGGTTGGACCAGATGACCTCCAAATACTCCTTCCAATCTGCATTGTCCTGTGACCCTCTCCCAGCTGATGCAATAGGCTCAGCCAGATGGAAAAGGAGACTCTGATATCTATTGGCCTCAGACACATTAACAGTCAACAGGACTTCTCACTATTGACTCTTGCGTCTTTTCTCCTCTTTTCCTTCACTTTCCAAGAAAGGCATAGTGAAGCACAACAAAAATAAAACAACCAGTGTAACCTCTTAAAATCACCTACAGGAACCTTTGTTGACTTGTACAAGTTCAGAATTGAATTAATCCAAGCAGAAATGTCTACTGAAAAGATCAAGTTTACCTAACATGAACAAACATGGGGCACATTAGACCAGATCTTAACTGACCAGAAACAGAATCTCAGTAACAGAATTGGAAGCAGCACTCCTTTCTTTGCTGTCCTGTGACACCTTTCCACGTTTTCCTTCTAAGTTAACACAACACAGCTTCCCCCACTTTTTGCTGTTCAAAAAAATACCCCAGACAGTTCAGCTCTCCAGGGACCCTCCCACACGCTATGTAGCAAAATCATTACTAATAACAAATAGCCAAAAGCAGAAAGTCATAGAGGCTGTTGAATGGTATAGCACAACTTTAAAAAGAAAGAAGGAAAGAAAGGAGCCCCCCAGGAGATGCCGCAGCCTGAAGGACACTTACAGCGTTCAGACCACAGAGCTGGTAGCAGCCCATGGTGACAACCACCGTGACCACCTGCCATCGCACCGCGCGTGTTCTCAGGAGCTGAAGTATCGACACTAACTTGGTGTTTCTTTGGACTCGAGACTCTGCCAGAACTTCTTCCACTTCATGAGAGACGTCATCTTTCCCAAGGAAGGTCTGAAATGCTACAGACAGAGGACATGCTCTTTAGGCCAGACACTTGGCACTGCGTGCCTTTACAGTAGACATTTGAAAGGATTAGCTATTAGTTTCCCTATTACCTCTTGGTTTTACCAGCATACAGACAAGAATTCACTTTGCCAAGAGGTTTACTATTAGAATTACTCAGAGTAGTACACAACTTTCTGTTTGTCAATGCTGGAGTCACAGGAGTGAATTTACATGGCAAATGTAAACAAGCAAGCAAGCAATCTCATCTCCCTAGGAAAACATCACATTTAGTACTACATTATTGCACATCGATGACTTACTGAGATACCCACCCACCGTGAATAATGAAGTTTTCCATTTCACACCTCCTCCAAGAGGTACTACACATACTTCCTAATGGAGGAGGTGCATCTCCACCAACCTTTTTTTACAGATATCATATATATGCTGTTGATACTTTAATCACAACGTTATGAACATACCCCAGGGGTTGGTTTTTTAAGAGATGTTTAAGATGCTCATCATCTTGGAACAACTGCAGAGAAATAATTACAGCGCACATACCCACGCAGCAAGGCTTTGTGACCTAGTAGGATGCTAACTTTAGAAACAATCCTTTACACAGCAGGTCACATAAAATTACCATTTTTATTAAGTGAATGATTTAGTTCTCCTAAGAGCCAAATCCATTTTTCTCTTATCCACAGCTTTGCATAATACTTCCTACAAATAAAGGACCGTCACATTTTTAAGTATCATAGAAAGGACTTGGATGGTTAAGAAAGCCAGCGACACTGACTAGCTGTGACCCAAGTACCTGGACTCCATTTAGGTTTTGAAGTTGTAAAATGTAACTTTACCCAGCAGGTGAAGAAGCTGAATAGTGTCATTTCAGTGTTGTACAGGATAGGTCACTCAAGTGACTCAGTGACCTCGCAGGAGCATCACCCTCCATCCCTCTGACGAAGGCGCAGTGCTGTGTACTCCGCCCGGGGAACTAAGGAGCTCTGGGCCAGATGTCCAGATGCAGTCAGCACTGATATTCCATTTTAATGGGCTCTGTGTGATTCTACTTAACAAGAAGGATGACTTTTCAAAGGATGAACACTGACTACCTCTGGGTGTTGAGCCAATTCACAACATACATTTATTCTAATATCCAGTTTCTCTCTTGCAAGAGGAGAGATTAGCATTTTTAAATCTTTCAGATACTGCATGAGATTTATCTTTTTACGTAGACCCTAAAATAAGAAATCAATTAAAAATTCAGACCTCAATACACAGAATTTAAGCTGCTGTGTTTTGTCCTTGTGTTGCTGCCCACTTATTAATAAATAACACACTAAATGCATGTTAAAATGAGTGCGATGTATTTAAAGGCCATGATAAAAATGTAAAATTAGAACAATGTGCATATTACAGGCGATGCCTCATGCTTAAATTACACTTTCCTCAGTATTATTAGAGCACTGATAAAGAACAATTCAGATTAAGATGAGAACAACCAGACATGTATCACCATACCCTTCTTTGAAAAGATTCTCTCAGATTTTTAAGCATCTGGTTTATCAGTGTGAATTAGGTCAGTGCACAATTTTCTTTATTTTTCCTGCCCTCAGAATCCTTGCCGTTCCTGTAGGGTGCACAAGTCAAAAATACAGGTGCAGTCAAGTAAAAAGGAAGCAATCTGTCTTTTCTGCATAAGGGACTTTGCTATATCTCTAGACAGACCAAGAAGGAAAGAACTGCTATTACCAAAAGTACCAAATAAAAGACAAAAAACCCATTGACATCTGCTTTCTTTTTCTTCCCTCCCTGGAATTAGGACCAAAGATGTAAATGCCACTACGGAACTTTGATGGACATTTAAAATTACAAACAAGTCAAGAAATGCTAAGAAAATGCTGCACTATATATGAATAGTTTTGAGTAGGCAACACTCAGGTCTTCCTGGGAAAACAGATTTTCCTGCTACTCGACATATCTTTAATATTCTTCCATAAACAGTTTTCCAGTTCAGGAAGAATCACAATTTTACACATAATAAGTGTGGAAATAAATTCTGCATTAGGAGGGAGATGGGAAAACTCATAGGCCTTTCAACATGTGATGTTCAATTCTCTCCATTTTACATTTTAACTCCTCCATTACTGGCACTGAGTAGCACAGCACGCTTTCCTTCCTCTGATGCAATGACTCATTTCCCTTCGTGCCCGGCTGCTTCTCTCTAGAGGGGAGCCACTTTTTCATCTCACGCTCACAACGATCTAAGGAGTTTCAGTCCTGGCAACTTTCAGAGTTTTCCCAGATTTCTTTGTAATTCCCATGGATCAGAAGGTCCCAGATGCTTGGTTTACAATCCCTGGTGCACTGCCCTTATCAGCAGCATGAAAAGTGATGGCTCCAACCAAGAGAAAGGAGGCAGTAAACTCTTCCTTTTACAGCTTTTATTCACTTCAGCTAAGTGAAACATTTGAAAGTGGTTCAAAAGTCAAACATAATCAGGTCAGTACTGTCTTTAAAACCAATGAAGCTTTTAAATTAACTGAAGATGGACACTCAAGAACTCGGCTACAGGGGAATTGCTCACTCTTTTTCTACTGTAGTCCTTGACTCCTCTTTCCACAGCCCATGACTGTGCAAACAAATCAGCTGTTACTGTAAAGACTGAACTAGCAAGCAGACTTTGAGAACACATTTGAAAGGATCAAAATGCTATTGTGTTTTACAGAATAGTGCAAGCTCCAGGCAAGAGGAGGCAGAAAAAGAGACGAGTGGTGACAGGTAGTAGTTTGGGCAACAGGACTTACGCCTTGAAAGAACTAATAAAATAAGAAGCTGCATGAGTATTATTGTCATCTGTTTCCCAAAGACATGTTTGCTTTCATTTCACTGATGATTAATTATATTAAACCCAGTGCCTTTAACACAAAAGTTTGTCTAAGCTCTGCTTAAACAGCATCTTCTTTGGCCGCCGTGGGAGACAGAACCCTGGGCTGGATGGACCCAGCCGAGGCATCTCCTATCAATGCTGGCTGCTCTTCTCAGTGGCAGTAAATACACAGGGTTCTTTGTTGTCAGCTTTGACAGTTGCGAAACATTCACCCAACTACAATGCTTTTGAGCCAGATTTGTAGCAATTTCCCTGTAGTAACTTCATGTCAACACAAAAATACTTGGCAAAATGCAAAAAAAAAGTATTTTCATATACCAATAATTTTATTAGAGTACTGAGTAGCCAGAAGAATATTTTAGCTGTACCTTGGTAGAAGAGATTTAAACAGCTACTGAAATCGAGCAAAATAACACTTAACTACTAGCATGTAGCACAGCAGAGTTTAATAATAAATCTCAAATTTGCAATTCCAACTCAGTAAACCTAATTGCAAGCAAAAGTCTTAGGTTTTGCTCACGTGTCACCTCCTTCTTGTAAGTAAACAAACGCACAGATCTTCTGTGAGTTATTATCCAGTTTGAGGTTACATCTTTACTTGTTCTTATGTCTGGTTTCACAGACTATCAAGACAAAACAGGTCTGTTCAGGTTTGCTTGAAACCAGCCAAGATGTACAAGTAATACAACATGTCTGCATACCACCCTAAAGCAATACAAGAACTGGTAAAATGAGTTGTGTCAAAGGTCCAGTGAACCAAGTATCCTTTGCCAAGGACAGGAGGTTTAGGAAGAACAAACACGACAAATATACTGTGATCACTCCAGCTTCTGGCGGTCAGCAACCACCTGAGATGGAGCCTCTATCATAAGCCAGCAAGCCATGGCTGTCCCTTCCTTTCCTGAGCACAAATTATGCCTAGAGACACACAAAAAGCACGGATATGTAGAAAGAATTTAAATCTACACTTCTTTATTATACCTGTTGTAATGCTTCTTTCATAACCACAGGAGATTTAATGCATGACTGAAAATACCAGAAAAATAGATTGTGGATGTCACCAACAGATGTTACTCTGACATTTTATCTAAGTTATTTGATCCTTAAAACACAACAACTTCTTGTTCTCTGACAATATGGAATGCCAGCTGAATTCCATTATTGATTTACATGACCTGCTACTGTAGCTGCACCAAACTGGAAATTTCCTTCTTGTAACACTATTCTTCAATAGAAATGTCAACTCTCCAACTGGAAGTGCTGTTAGTCATAAAAATGTACTGCTACTACTGTTTTTATTCACATTGCATCATTGCCACAGTCCACAGATCAGGGGTCCAACTGGCACACAACTAACAGTCAAACTCCCATCTGACTGGCCCAGAGCTTAGATGGCAAACTGCCTGATGTAATTCTAGCAGCAGGTTTTCCTTTCCGTTCCTGTTTCTGCCCCTGTTACTCTGCACTCCCACTACTCTCAAGCAACCGAGTAATGATCTCCTTCCAGTGTCCTCCTCCTCCGTTACCTAAACACCTATTTCTCCTTTGCTGTCTGGTGAGCACTGTGAAGGATTACAACCACTAAATGCCGGGCCCCCCTTCTGTTCTCACAAACAGCAAAGCAGGTTTACAGATTGTGCTGTTGGTCCAGTGAACCATTCTCCCTTCACAATACATAACTCAGTTCTCCCACATTCAGCAGCGAGACAGGAACATGGGAGATGATAGCTCAGCCCCTGTTTTTCTCAGGGAGTCAGGTACAGGATGGTGACCTTCAGGAGGACAAGCAGAGCTCAAGTGTCAGCACTGATTTTGGCAGCAAAGTGCAAGTCAGTCACCCTGTCCAAACAGCCAATCAGCCAGACCTTGCCTTAGCCACCCCAAGCCCGCACTGTTTGCACTGTTACAAAAGGGGAAAGCAGAGCACCAGGTAGATCCTCATCAGTGGAGCTCAGAAGATATTGCCTATCTGAGGCCTCTTCTGTGCCCCTAGAGTAGCCTCTCTCGTAGTGGTGTGGTTTATATTCACACTCATGATGCTCACCTGCTCTAACTTCCTCTCTTCTCTTTTTCATCGCTTACAGAACACATTTTGGTCCTCCTCCCTCTTTCAGTCCCTTATTTGCCACTTAAAGGCAAAAAGAAAATGAGGCTGCTTGTATTTTGGTAGTTACAGTCTGGTTATCTCCTGAAGGCATAAGAAAATGAGGGAATGAAACCAGGAGGAGATTTCTGTGGTATCTCAATAACCTACACTACCCCACAGGACTTTTATCGCTCTAAAACAGTTAGGAAGATTAATGTTGTCATATCCATTTTAGAAGCTTTGATACACATACATTTTAGAGTATTTTATAAAGACTAATGTAGTCATCTGCCTTAAATATAGCAGACCTTTTACAAATAACAGCTTAATATTTCTGCAACAAGATATAATCCACAGTGAAATGTATATTAGCATGAATAGCCTTGATTCATTAAGGGAAAGAAACAGGATTTAGTCAGAAGGTAAGACTTTTACATTTCTGGTATTAATATGCAGATTTAGCCTAAGAGCCAAATAATTCAAAAGCTTTTCTATAGTCATTGTTAAAATGAAGAATACTGCATTGTCATTATGTGGCTTACAAGCAGCAGCTTTTTTAATAACTCAAAAACTCCTCTGGTCTCCCCAGTATTCATGCTTTTCTTCCCTCATTCCTGCAGATAATGTTAACATCCACATGACTTTTCTTGATTGTTGATTCACACTTACTCTCCTATTTTGTGAATTTCTCCCCCACTAGCTCTCTAATTTATTCCACTGCTTTGCTTCAGATATCCAAGACTTGGATTGTGCCTATTTGAATTTTGCCAATGTGCCCTGGAGAGGGAGGTAGAGGTAAGGCTCCATCTCCCACATTGGCCTCACATCACAGGTATCCTCTGCCCTGTCATTCCATGCATAAACCAAACTCCTTCCCCAACCATCCCCATGCTTAAGAGAAATCTGAGGAGACTCTTGTTGAAAATCTACATTAGGAGAGGGGGGACTACAAAGGATGTGCAATGGGATGAAAACTACTTGTGTTTCTACCCTGTCTCATAATAAGGCACATAGATACTTCATAGCACATAAGAGGATATGATTGTTGTTGCCTTGCAGGTGGACTTTACGGACTGTGAACTCCAAAATGATTTCTAGGAATCATCCATACCTATTTTGCAGGTGCCTGTGCAACAAGGTGGCCAACTGCAGAGGCACAACTGCCTGATAGGCAAGGAATAAGGGAAAATCAGACGAATGCATGGACCTCACTATCCTACAGTCCTTTGCAAATCTCTGGCTACAATCATTGGTCTGTAGCTGGTTTAAAAGCTCTGTAGACTACACTGAAACTGTTTCCCTCTGTACTACAACATATCTCAATATTAATTTTTTATTTTAGAATTAATAAGGTCCAAAAGTTTATATTGACAAGCACTTACTATGAAAAGCTTTTTTATACAAGCCTCTTTTTTTTCTCAGTGTTTAAATTTACAGTCTTTAAGGTAGCTCATGAAAGTCACCTTCTTATAAGCAGCAAGCCAGTTGCTAAGGCTCGTTTCTCTTCAACTACCAAATATGGTGTGGGGTAACTGTGCTCTCCTGGCGTCTTCTACTCCAAAATCCACCTCCAATGCTTCTAGATTACCTTTCAAGTCCTTTTCAGAACACATGTGCTGAAAACATCCTGAACTCCAGTTGGCCCATCACCAGCAACAGTAAATAGTGTGAATTTCAAGGCAGGTGGTGTTATTTTCTACAGTTTTTAGATTCTACCTACAAGAGGCTCAGCTACACTGTCAGTGGTGAGGCTTCCAGGCAGTGTGGCAGCACTTGCAATAGGTCCCTGTAATAAGGGTGACATGATGCAATCGCATTGCAGATGCAGACTCTCTGTCAGCCACAGCTCTGAGAGTACAGGTACAATTTTATCAGGTAGAAATGAGCCAGTTTAAACTTGGCACCCAAAGGCATTTCTTGTCAGCCCAGGTCTGGTGCTGCAGAAGTTCTCCAACAGCCAGCCCCAAGCCGCTCCTCACTGTGTCCCTGCTGGGCACCCTGACCACAGCCAGCAGGGAAGCCCTTTTCCTTCATGGCCCCTGGAAAAGCTGTTCTCCGCCTCACAAATCTCTGCTGACTCTGTAAAGCTAAAGAGCTTTCCCCAAAGCCTTGCTGCTTTTGCTTTCTCCAGTTTTCTTTTTTCTTTCTTTCTTTTTTTAAACACGCTATTGTATTTCTACATCTCTGAGGCTCCAACATTTATAAAATTCTTCATTTAACACCAAACTGAAGTAACATCAGACTCTCTCCATTAGTGCTGGTTTTATTTCAGAGTGCTCATCAGAACAAGGACGGACAGTTTTTCATTTCATAGTAGAAGAAACAGGATGGAGCAAGTTGCACTAATTTCATGCTAAAATATAACTATATTTTAATTTCAGGGGCTGATTCACACTTTACAAGTAATTTTGCAAGGAACTAGTTAGTGACTGAAAATGTCAAGGATTACATTCAAATACAAGTTTTTAGCAATAATTTTTAAAGCGCCGTTATGTTCTGCAAACATTTTGGTATTATAATCAGACTCCCTCCTTCTTTACACACTCTTATTTTTATTGTCCCTATAATAACCAAAAACGAAATTTTCAACATTCTCTCAGCTACAACGTGATGATATCTTGGAACTTACAACCGATCACAGCAATTTTACTGGGGCAGAGTATACTCTAGCTGTAATTGCACAGGCAAATTACTCTGCTCTGTGTCTGTGAAACTGAAGTAGGCTATATGAAGCACACAAAATATCCAGTTAAATAGGTCTATGAGTTTTACACTAGATCTGCAAAGGTTACTGAGCTACAGAAACACAGGGCTACGCATAGTGACTACTAAACAAAACCCAGCTAGAGAAGCAGTGGTTTTGTTAGCCCAACTGCAAAGACTGTAGATAAGGGAGAGCCATGAAGACTTAAATCATCTCTCACTCCAAAATGAACCCTGCATATTGCGGCTGACACACATCAGCAGGATTATTTTGTTTGGTTTGCATCACCATGCCTAATGCTATATAGGTCAGTTTGTTGGATAATTTATAAAAAAACTCAACCCAACAGTTATATTTACGTGCACAAAGACAAAAAGGGTGAGGGGAAAAATAATTCTCAAGAAAATCTCTCCTATTGGAATAATCTGCTTTTACTGTGATACCAGAATTACTTTCCAGACTGCATCCCTACAACAAACATCCTTTGCAGGACAGAAACACATCATACCTTTTTCTGCCTTGCTCGTGTTATATTTTTCAAGTAGAAGGTAACGAGGACTTTCAGGAAGAAAAGGCAGAACCACAGCTTGTATCAATGAAGGAACAATGATTGCTCCAAATAAGAAAGGCCACCGAGATTCCTGCAAATGGACGCAAACATAAGTCAGTAATCCTTTCCCATAGCAACACTAAGAAGAAAAATAGCTCTGAGTGGAAATGCTTAACTTTTCGTCATTCAACACACAGTGACAGTGAGCAGTGATGTCTTCTGCCTGAGCTCAGTACCTTGAACACCTCTCCCTCAGAACACCTTGCTTAGGGGTCAAGGAAGGAAGAATTCAAGCCATCTTGACTAAGCATGAAAGGAGAGAGATGTGGGGAAGCTAAAACAGCATCAACAACTACACATGTAAAATGTGACATACTCAAATACATACTCCACAGGTCAATCCCACTCACGGTAGTACCACCCATTAGCTCTAAGGAACAGTACAACACTGTTTTCATAAAGCTACATAAACCTGCAAGTGTCTCTTTGCCTAATTTAACTGATCGAAAAAAAAAGAAAAAAACCCCAAACCAACATATCTATGTATTTGGCTCAGTCCTCTAATTTTCATAGCATGGGTGAAGTCCTGACAACACTTCAGCTAATCTGCAGCTTAGAACAGTTTCATGGTTATGGGTCTAACACGGGCAGTGACCACTGAACGTTTCACCAGATGGCACTGAGGTCCCACCACAAGCCTCTTCCACTTGGCAAAACGCAACGTTTGCCTGAAAGGCACAACTAACACACAGCTGGGCAGTTTTGATTTCCATTGAGAAAAGAAGACATATACAGTTCAATGCCATTAGAGTGAAAGGCAGCTACACAACTTAATAAGGAAAAAGATACCTGACTAACTGATCTGAGGTTGTCCTTATGAACATTTTCTCCTGCAGCCAATGATTCCACCTCTTAAGATGGTTTCCATGGTAATTTAAGCATAAGAAATGGGTTTCACCTATCCTGCTCGAAGTCACGGGACCTTAAAGAGTTTTATGGTAGCGTAATTAAAAATAACACCTTATAGTGTTTCCCATTCCAAATTAGCTAACTTAGCTCAGATGTTCAAACAAAACACTGGCAGCCTTGTTCCCAAATCCACGAAACACAAAGTGCTTTTTCTATTGCTTTGCAAGAAATCTGCTGAAAGTGTCCAGCAGGAACCTGACATATGACAGCCACCTGCAGCACCCCCACCAACGCAGAGCTGAGCCCTCTCTGGCAAGATGCCCTGCAGAAGCCAGATAGTTCTAACCTGCCAGAGGCCCCCGACGCTGCAGGTGAGGAGCACAAGGTGCTGCCCTACCCTACTATTTACATGAATCTACTCCACCATGGGCCAATCTCAGACGCAACCTGACTTTAGTGAATTTCTTTGACATCAACTGAAACAAAGCTCTTTCATATCCTCATTCATTACTTAAAAATGGCTCCAAGGGCGACCTGAGAAAAGCTCTTTCATGAAGAGGCTAGGAAAGGCAGCAGAAGAGCTCACCTGGCTCTCTGATCTGAGTCTCAACACAGGATACTTTCAGGTAGCTGAAGGAGAAAGGTGACACCAGAATTATTTTCTCCTGCAAAAGAGCCCTTGATCTGTCCATGTTCTCAAGAAACCTTCGGCTCCGACTGAATGCAAGATGAAATTTTTCAGTAGTTCTCTCCAAGTTCAGCATTCATCTATTTAATTTAATTCAACACTTTGTAATTTGAGGCTTTGTTCTTAATTGAGAAGCCTGCTGAGAATCCAGTTGGTCTCCTGCTCCATGTCCAGCTCATTTTCAAAGGCCTGCCACGATCAAAGGCTGCAACCCTGGCTGACTGAGCTCTGAGAGGCACTGAGGGTTTGGATCCTGTCCCTCCATCGGAACAAATCCACCCATTCAGAGCCCAAACAGAGCTGGATACATTTTATTCCAATATAATTTTCCACAGTCAAATCCAAGGTCAAAAGCCCCCAAACTACTTTCTGTTGATAGTTTCTATTTTACCTTCCCCAATGCAATGCAACTGCTAAAACACAACGTACTGCACAGCATGGGATGTTCCAAGCCCTGAACCTGAGCTGGGACCTGAGATAATCACTCACAGGCAGAATCTGCAAGGCATCTACTAACGAAACTTTTCACCCGCCTTTTAAATGACAAGTTTGGGGTTTTAAAATTTCCTGGGATGGGAAAACAACTTGAAAGGGAATTTTTCAAACAATTTAAAGTTCAAGGTTATCAGCCTTCCTTAGAGTCTCCACTACCAGGAGGCCTTCAACATCTTATTTCTTCATTCTGAATTTTATTTTTTTGAAATGCAATTGAGTGGAGAATTTTACCCGATACAGGAGAACCAAGAGTGGTTAACAATCTGTTTATAAGCAAATGAGCCTCAGTCTTACTTTAAAAATTAGAAAATTAAACTTAGGTTATGACTTCAAGATCAGTTAACAAATCACATTAAAAAGTAGGTACCTGTTTGTAAAGAACTTAAGAAAACAGGCAGTACAACTGATCAATCTTAGCTTATATCTGTCTGGAATCAGACACTTCAATACAAAATCATTTAAAACAATTTCATTGTTCTATTTAATCTCTATGCTCATTTTCCACAAATACACTTCCTATGCACCATATGAAAAGCTTCATAGGGCTTTAGGATTTTTTACCATACTTCCAGATAAAAATCTTACTCTTGATCAGGACATCATATTTGCTTGTATTTTTTTTCCACAATGTCAAGGACACTTTTCAAAGAAAAGAAAAGTCTCTCCTGCACATTGCTGTTATTAACATTCTGCCAGTCTATGGACATTCACCCATTTTAAAGTCCCCCAGAGTGGATTATTTTTCAGTTGGTCATATTTCAGTCAAATAGCTCTTCTGGAAGTGTTATTTTGATAAAGCTATGAAGAGATTGAACTTCTGAACTTACCTTTCGCAATAAATAACAGACCGTGACTGTATAATAAAAAACCCTCTATTTTCACCGCATGACATCGAGCTTGGTTTATTATCTCTATGAAAGATTTCTATTATGCCAGAGAAAGATTTTTATTATACTAACTTCTAAAACCTTAAAGTAAAGCAATCATAAATATGCTCCTACTTTCCATGGTTGGCATGAGTTGATCGGTAAGTTACTGAAATCAATGGGAACTTCTCCATACTCTTCAAAAGCTTTTGGATGACATTCAATGCTATAAAACAGGCGTCATACTTGCTTTTCTCTTAATTTACATTATTCAAGCTCAAGTTCTTCATCCACTACCAAGAAGAAATACAAGGACTAAAATGAGTTTAAAAAGTTTGTATATTTGTTGGTCGGAAAGTATAGAATACTAATTGCTGACAATCAAGCTGAATTAAGATTCTATAAAGAGAATTAAAGGATGCAGGAAAAAGAGGAATAGGGCAGGATCCAAACTGAGACAAAGCTCACAAGTAGTAAGTTAAAGGTAGGAGACAGCACAGGCGTGACTTAGGAGACACATTAACGCTTTCCCTTAGTTGTCATCAGGAAGGAGTAGCACACAGGCACTACAGAGAGAAATGGGAACAGCCACATCCCATTTTATCTCAGGAAAAACTTAAAAGAGCATCAGATATTTTAATTACAGGGAACCTGACTCATCACCTTCTCAGAATCAGTGCAAACAACATGTCATGATGGTAAGATTTTAATTTTAAACTGTCACATTATGGATATTCGCTTCAGTTGGAACATGGAAAACCCAGCTTTGATCGATTTACAAAAGACAGTTAAATAATACAGTAAGTTTGACAATCACAGACTCGAACATTGATAGAATGAAGTGGAAAGCTGCAGAAATACAAGACACCAGGGGAAAGGAGATGGATAAAGCATGACATGAATTTATCAACTGCAAATAAGACAAGATTAAACTGCACTGGAATACAGTAAAACAAATGTCACAATGACAGAGAATCATCAGCTAAAATGGAGATAATGGAACTTATGGTAACAATTAAAAGGTGGAAAAGAAACTGGCACAGGGTAATGTCAACAAGCATTGCTGACAGCTGAACTATTGGTGTATACGAAGTTCAAAGACCTATTTGAGCATGGTTACATTTAAAATTTTCACTAATTAGGAAGATCTCGATAAAATTTGCAGATACTTTCAACACGGAAAGGGTAAGAATATGCAGGAATATATAAAAAATGTAAAAGGGAGAAGTTAATAGTTGACAAGGTTATATAGCAGATGTGGGAAGAAGTGCACTGCTGCCATTACATGTAGACACTCATTTTCTGAAAGGTCTCGTGAGGCAGGTTAATTGTCCCAGTACAAGAATGATGACAGGACCAAAAAGGCTGAGTAAGGAAATGACTACCACAGGCTCTACTGTCTGTCTCTCTATAAATAATTTCATTTATTTATTTATTTACAAAGCATAATCATGCACCTCGCTCCCCATTTCCAACCGAGTCTCAACCCCTACACCGCAGTCAGCTCCCCGTTTGCTCCCTGTCCCACCTCTGGTTCTCTCTGTGGAGGCTCCCACATCCAGCCGAACATCCCCAGCTCCCCCACGGCAGGCCTCCTGTCTCCTGCCCATTCTGGGGCCACGGGGAAATTCCTGCATCCAAAATACAACCCCCAGACACCTCCTCCTAGGTAGAGGTTGCACACAGGTAGCACCGGGCATGGCCCGGAGGGCTCCAGCCCTGCTCTGCATCCCAGTGCAACAGCCGTGCTGCCTCTCAGAGCTCTCGAGGGCTCATTTAGCTTTGCTGCTTGAAACTTGTAAGAGATTGTATCCAGAAAAACATTCCCTCTCTCTCTTCCTCACTCAGTGCACAGGATGAACCGTGACCTCGCTGTGAGCAGGTCTACTTACCAGTCACTATTCTAAACGTCTTTAAATACTAATTCTGGAACTAATTCTTTGGGGGTGAATGGGTTTACTACAGTGCTGAACACTCGACAAACGGCAATGAATTTTTTATATAATACCTTTCTCATATAAAATGACACATTTTATCCATTTTATATGTGGAGAACAAAGAGACTTTAATAGCCTCTATCACCCAATGCAAGATACCTAGCAGGCTCTTCTTCTTCACACTCCCATAATAAGCAAGAAGACATTTAAAACTTTAGTTTGGCAAAACAGAATGACACTCACACAGAAAAAAGCAATTACATCTCACGTAATTCCTAGATGCCTTGAAGCATCTTGCTTCATCTCCTGCTGCAGCCCCAAAAGGAGGCAGGTCTCTGGGATTTTCTGTGTCACATCTGCCAGTCCCACGGGGACACCTAAGCTACCACAGGGCATCTAAATGCTACCACATGCTTAAGTTGAAGAAGTTGAACCTTACAGCCTCTAGTAGAGACTTGGTATGAAATGTGATATAAAAAACATTCCATTTGCCACACAAAAAAATCAGATTCCTACTCAGTACAAAGCAGACTCACTTGGGTGTACAAAGCTGAGAAGGCTTACAAGTGCATAATTTCTCTATTAATTTGTTACTGTGCCACATAAAACACTCTTAAAGGTAAAGAACAACCTCACTGGCTTGAGACCAAGGACTGAAAAAGCACTGAGATGGAATTAATTTTTTGGCATCACAATGGCCTTTTCTTCCTTGAGCCAAGGGTACGGCACAGCAATGATGATCATGAGGCACCTCAGAAACGAGTACTTCTGTATCTTAGGCTTCAGATCAGCCACTCATGTAATGTAGAGGACAACTACCTTCCTCTCACCTTCCTCGTGCCACTCCAAATACTGCTCTACAACCTTCTCACTGTCCAGCAGTGCAGACCTGCTGAACACAATTTTCTCTTTGCATGACCCCTCCTGCAAACCACTTCTGTCAAAATGTTTAAGTTACAGAGTTAGGAACTGCTTACCTTGCAGAGGCAACCCAGTCAGTGTGCATATCCCACCTCTGGCCTGCATCCAGGCGGATATTTATGTGTCACTACTGCAGACATAACTCTGACAAGATTGCTCAAGTCTCAGAACCTTCCCAGGTATTAAACAGTACAGAAATTTACCAGGCTTAAGTATATGTACAGTCCTAAGTTAAAATTCACAGAAGTCAGCAGGAGGTTTTTTGTTACTGAGTAAACCTTTGGATGAGGACTTAAAACAGCCTTGAAAGTGGTTGATGTCCAAATCCCATCATTGCAGATTAGACCATCTTGCATACACTGGGAGGGAGAACCAAACTGCCTGATACAAGTTCACAAGATGCTTTTTGATCCAACTTTTTACCAGAAACAACAACTGGCTTTTTACTGAACCCTTCAGTAGAATAATTGTCTTCACTGCTTATTCATTTCTGAGAAAAGCAGTGGGAAATGGCGAACTTTCAAATGGGATTATTACCAGCAGCCAGCATGTGTACTCGAGCTACTTTAGAAAGAAATATTAGAGTTATGTTGGAGGTACACAAACGTGCTGACAAAACTTGCTTCAGCTATGCATATAGAATCAGGTTAACCTCCATAAATAATACACAATAGTAAAGTAAAATAATTGAAGAGGATAAGATTCGATTGGCTGAATATAAGCATTTAGTATTATTTTGATGCCCCAGAGTACTTTAGATGTGCCTATGGGACTGGCAGATGCCACACGCAAAGCTCCAGAGACCTGCATTCTCCTGGGTCTGAAGCAGAAGGTGAAGCACAGCGCTTCAGGGAAGACAAAAATTACATCAGGTCTAATTATTTTTTTCAGTCTGACTATATTTTGCTAAACTAAAGTCATAAAGGTTAGACCAAGGTATATCAAAGTTTAGAAAATACACCAACCCCAAAGAATATCTGCTGTTTTAAAAGCAACAGGAACAGTTCACTGCTTAATCAGGTCAGTTTCATGGTGACATTATCTGTTCTACATTAAAAAATGTATTTTAATTTGACATCTACTTTAAGATGCAGAAATCCTTCAAAATATTAATCAAGATTATACCTTATGATTTTCCTTTTTGTCAGTGGTTTCAAAAACAAACTAAGAAACACAAGTCTAAAAAACCCACCCTCGGTTTGACTGTGTGCTACCCTCTGATGCTTGACCAATTTACTACAGCAGTAATACCCAATTTGTAAAGGAAAATATTACATATTAGGACATTAATTTGCAATGATGGCTAATTTTACACAGGATAATGGAAATTAAACTGAAATACTAATCATCCAGAAGCTTCAAAAAGGTTTAAATAGCACTTATCAGCAGGTGAAGCACACTGGTCACGAAGTCACAGGTCAAATCATTTTACATTTATTGCTTAATAACAGATCTGTAAATATTAGCAAGTACTCAACCACTAAGGAGACAAGCAAAAGCCTCATCTAAAAGGTTTCTTGCTCATAAGCTTCTGAAGCAGAGTCCAACTAACACAAGATAAGATGAGGTTTGTAGACAGATGTGGCCCCTTATCAGGTCACCTACAGTAAGTGCAGAAGTCAATCTTTTTAAAGTCTGATAAAGAAGAAAGAAGTCAAATCTTACATATAGAAACAATACAAATGATTGTTGTATGTTTAGTTACGTTAACTGTGTTTCAGCGGATCAAGAGAGAACAGTATGACAAATCATAAGCGACTGCTCTCAACTTCCACTGTATTTCGATTTTTTTACTTCAGACCTGTTGAAGGATACTTTTCCATGAAAGCTTGTCTACTGCTTTTTCAACTGACATAATTAGAGAACCATTACACAGAAACTACATCTTCTCAAGATGGGCACTGTTTCAACTGTCTATGGGAAAGTAGTCCTTGCTGAAGATGATAAACTGTCACCCAAACATCAGATGCTCTGCCATTAAGTCTGCTGTTCACCAGTAAAGCTAAAAAATAAATAAATATACACCTGCATAACTCTTTTTTCTGTGACCACATTTCCACTTACGCATTCAGACAAATCCTCTCCTGCAGGATGCTCCCATTCACAAATGCAAAACTGCAGTATTTGGATATTACATATGGCCAATCAGCCATGTGTTGTTCCTAAAGCTTCAGGAATTGAAGTTTTACAGCACAGCTTTAATGGACTGAAAATCATTTTCATATACAAAGGCTCACAGCTGTTTTCCCATGCATTACTTAGTAAGTTCTGTACAGTGTCTGTCTGGGAGAACCAATAAAACGTTGATTTATAATCCTCAGGAAATACATAATCTCAGCTGGCCCACAGCAGATATAAATAAACCACCTCATTTAATGTCTCAATTACAAATATATCAACACCCACTACATCACACCAACAGGGCTGGTGTAACAGAGCAGACCTCTTCCCAGAGGAATGACTTAACTATGAATACGTGACAACCCAGAGGGTCCTGGCAATGTTTCTGTGCCCCTGTAAGCACAACCAAGGCCGAGCATGTCCAGCCTGGTGGCTGCATTAACTATTGGGTGAGGTGACCTCTGCCCCCAAACAGCAACTTACAGCATGGAATTGAGGGCAAGTGCCTTGATAAATGACGTGAAAATTGCTTCAGCAATAAAAAAAATCAAGTGTCTTATGCATTACTGTGAAAAGATGAAGGAAATTTCCCATTGTGAGATAAAAAAAGGAACCTAGAGAACACTTTACAAGGATTGTCATCTTCAGAATCAGAATCCCTACCTCAAGAAATTCTTAAGTGGCACACCTGGTACCAGTTTGTAGGAAGGGCAGGCAGATTTCCATCCTGATACACACAATCAATCCAGGCTTAAAAAGGCATACAAACACCTGCTGAAATCGATGATTACCTGAATAAGTGCTGAAGCATCTTCTTGTTCTGCTTTTATTTTTTTAAAAAAAAAGAAAGATGATACTTTAAGTTCCTTTCTTTGTAAGAGTGTTTTTCTGAGGTATTCCCAGCAGATACTATCCCCTTGCAGATTTGAGCAGCCATGGACAAGCACCAATGTGTCTCCTGTATCCTCAACAGGCATTTTAATACACTCTTCTGGAAGGTTCTACCATTTAATTCAGAGTTTTGCATTTTACTGCAAAAGTAAAAATGAGTTTTGCTTCTGTGCTTTTAAGAAACATTGCACAAGCTCAGCAGTCCAGAGGAATGGCAGGGACCAGGGTAACACGCAGCCACCTTTTGCAAGACTATCTCAATGGCAGAGCATTTACAGGAGTATCTGGAACCACGTCCTCAACATCTTTCCACACTTAGGCCACTCCTGATCAAAGACAAGATCTTTCCTTACTAGGCATACAGTACAGGTTTCTATGAAATGGCTCATTTGACTGTAGAAATTGGTATTTATATCAACAATAGAATTTATTTGCTAAAACAATCAGTTGGTAGGGGAGGACAGTTTGGCCAGTACCACCATGTGTAACAGACATTTCCAGCCAGCTCCTTTTTTAAAAAGAGGTAAACTCTAGCCAGATATGCGTTAAAGCTGCTCAAATTCCTGAAAAGAAGTGGAATGTAAAACTGTAATTCTTCAATAACAAAGACAGCATCCAATTAATAAAGTTTGTAACCATAATCAAAAGTTTTTCAATCTCACAAATTCCAAATGTACTTAAAAAAATATCAAGGAAATTCTAGACAGAGAGTGTGTTACTCACAGACAAATTCTGGGTCTTCTTCAGAGTACTTCATCTTGCATTGCTTTAGGTGTTTACCCAGCAGGGGATACCCGTGAGAGCTGCCAAGCCTCAACCCAGCCCTTTCTCCTTAGGAAGGCACTTCCCACCTCTAATCATCCCTGCTCCCTCCCGGATCTTGTCTTGCACAATTACAATCTTTTTAAAGAGGGACGACCAAAACTACCTGCAACATTCCAGAGTTGAACACATGAGGAATTTTACAGTTCTTCTGTTTACTCCATGTTTTTTTCCTGGAAATACCTACAGCAGCAATAGCGGTTGTTCAGAAAGTATTACAAGTCAAATAATCAAAGTAAGGCTTTCAGGATGACACACTATCCATGATGAAACAGAGCAATGCATTTCGACAAGCTTGTGGATGCATGACCTAGAAACACTTGAAGTGCATAAAATAGGGTTCCCAAAGCAAACAAAATCTGTTTTTCCATTGGCCTACTTATGGCAAACAGCTGTTCTGGTCAGAGAAGCAGCCAGACCCAGCCAGCCACTCGGGGCAACTCCAGGGGAAACAACCACAGCTTGTCAAAACCTTAGGCACCACGGGGAACAGGGCTCAAAATAGAAGTCCGAGGAAGGGATGGCAACAGGCAACAAACCCAGTTTTATCTGTGCTGAATACATACACATACTGTGAAACATCTTTTCCTCCTCTTCTCATATCTGTACACAGATGAAAGAGATACAAAACCTCGAGATACAAAGGTTCAAGGTACAAAAAAAATATTGATATAGTAACTACAGCAAATGTATTCATAAACCAAACCCTCTGTCAGTTAAGGAAAGATTAAAGTTCACATACATTAAACAAGCTGAAGCAAGAGAAGAGAAAGCCTGGTTGTGTATAACATCTAAAAGATGTCACCTTTGGTGCAGGTCATTGCATGTAGGAGGAACCAGAAGAGTAGTTACACAAAGATACCTGATGATACATGGAACGTGCAAGAATCAGGCCAGTCAGCATTGCCCCAAGACTGCAAGTGTAAATTCAGACTTTCAAAACTGCAGTTGACAATGCACTGGCCTTGGCTGCGCAGGGAGCAACGTGTCAGAAAAATGGGCTGAGTCATTAAACTGCAGAATCACAGAAATGGAGAGAGTGGAAACAACTGAAGGACAGTGTTTGAAGAAGTAAGAGTTTGACACAGTTCCCCCTTATCTGAGGATCTGTTTTTTCCTTCAGTCAGACAGACGGAAGGCTGCACATACTATATAATCAAAAATGCCCGAAATTCAATAATCTTGTAGTCAGTAGGAATAAATCAACGCCCACATTACAGTAGATGACAGGACTGCATTCCTGTGGGCCAGCACCAAGCTGCCATGTCTAGTTGCCACGGCTCCCTGACACAAGAGCAAACCAAGGTGCTCCAAGCGCACGGCTCTCAGGCATGAGGGTGCTGGAGGGAAGCTCAGCACGTGAAGGGCTTGTGCCCTGTAATCTGACCACCAGCCCACTTCACCATCACGTAATTTCCCAGACCTCAACAGAGACACAGTAGATGTTGTTTCTCACGGGTTATGACCCCAGAACCCTGAACAGAAAGCATTGCTGGGATTTGTTGGATGGAGGGAATATTAAGAGAGGGGAAACAAAATAAGAGTATCAAACCACAGCAGAAGAGGACCCGTATCATGGCAGCAGCTTTTCTCCTTTGGAATAATCACTCTTGGTAAGCATTGTTCAATAAAAGAAGACCTTCCTCAGACTTAATACTCTAAAAGTACCCCTGGAGACAAATAGAATAAAAGCCTCTATATTCAGAATCCAAAAAGAAAGTCTGTATTTAAGTATTACAATCATTATTAGATTTTTTTTGATCTGCTCTTTTACACTATAATTTAAAAATTAGATGTAGTAGTGTTTGGCAAATTCGTGTCAATATGGCATGACACAGGGAAAAAAAAAAATAAATGCAGTTCAATATTCAGCCAAAATATTTCCAGGAAAACCAGGAAATAAGGGAGCATTTAATACAATTCTATTTTTAAAATTACCATTTCATCTGGGTTAGGTGCATAACCTTGTTCTCTTGGGTTCAAATTTAAAACCAGAATTGGTAGAGAGAAAGGCGTGAAAAGGACATTAAAGAGCTTGAAAGTGAGTGAAAGATCGTAAGGGACAAACAACGGTTGAACAAAAGAATAACGAAATAATGAGAATAAACCAATAAAACTGGCATGAAAAGGTATCAGAAGAAAGTGAGAAGATTCCACCCCTTCCAATAGAAAGTCTGGGAAGGCAAAGGCATAGGAAACAGCCAACCAGCCTTGAGGCAGTAAGCCAGCCACAGCTGACCACTGCCCCCCAGCACGGAACCTGTGGCTGCCCACACACCTCCTGCTTCACCTGGGCTGCTCTTCATAAATAAAAGATTGTGAAAAAAATCACTTTCGGGCTGCTTAACCTCCTTGGCACAAACAGCAACAAGGACTTCCTGAATTGCCTCAGAGTGCTTCAGAGCTATTTTTGTCACACTTAAACATTTAAAGGAACACTGTTGCATTTGATAATGGAGGAAGTTACCAATCAGGTTGTTAATCAATGCTTGTAAGGCTACATTCCATGGCCTATATAAATGCTTTCCATTTTTGTGGAGAGACTTCTAAAGAAGCACTGAAGGCAACAACCTCATACAATCCAGATAAATGCATCACTCCAATCTAAAAGTTAAATTTTCTGCTCAAGCTACTTCAGTTGGGAGTCTGTTCCAACCATCACTCTGCTGAGCTTCAGCATGCAATTCCTCACAGATCATTTATAAAAAGTTATTCTTGTAGCAACATTATCCTTGAGATTCAGCCACTCTATTCCCTCTGTAGTTCTTTCTTGTATTAACATGGTGTAGCTGGTTCCTCTCCCTTCCCTCTACCTATTCAGCCACCCAAGCCACGTTGCTGGCATCTTCTCTTAAAAGACAGGACCTCAGCCATGCCTGCAGCGTTCCCCATGTCTATTCCCATTCCAGTCTCTTCCAGGAAGATGCCCAACTCCACCTTTGTCCCTCCTTTCTTCAAACTATCACTGCTTAGATACTATGGTAAATAACCTCTTAAGATATTGGCTCAAGTTACAGTAAGAGAGGTGTGACAGAGCTCAGTGTTATCAAATGGTGACAGTAGACAAGTATTTGTCACTACTATTATTGACAACCAATTTTGATAGAAACAAGCAACCAAAAATAATCCTGTGATGTTTTACACCACAATCATTAAAATGCTGGACATTGTTAATCAGACTTAACTAAGGTGGTCTGCCATGTGCTACTGCCAGCAGTTGTGCAGAGCGGCTGATGACTGGTGACAAACTCCTACTGATTTCAACCTTCCTGTCTATTTGCTTTAAACAATTTATGAATTTTATGAAGGTGGAATTACAGCGTAGAATAGTGTATTAGAGCCTGGTCCTAAATACTATGCAAAAGGCCTCAGGCTTCTGAGTAAAGGAAGAGTTTGTTCTACAGTTACAGTCACAAATTCCTAGCTGCCTCCAACATTTTGTGTCTGTGGATCTGGAAACCAGCCTCACTTCAAATAAAAAAATTATTTCTTCAACAGAAAAAAAAAAAATATGGGAACGATTTAATAAGAAGCTTGTATATCATCAGTGAACACAAGTGATGATGACAACTGAAAAATAGCCTGCAAATGACTTGAACCTACTTGTGAACTTCACTGGTGTTTGATGGGGATGGGGGAAGAGCTGCAGCAATGTCCTCAGGCAGCGACTGCTGTTCCTGGTACAAAACCCCCACCGACTTCAATCAGAACCACACAAAGTAAGGGAAGAAAATCCTGGCTTGACTGAAACCAAGGAAATTTTGATAAAGCCTTCAAAGAAGGATAAGACAGCACTAGGGAATCATATTTCAAACAGCCTGGGGTTTCCTCTCTGTTAAATTTTATTAATATATTAAAAGGAAAATACATCCATGTGCCTAACTAGAAAATATAAGCTCATGCCAATAATTTTTCAAAATATGCTAATTCACACCAGCCAAATCTTTGCTCCTTTTACATGCTGACATTACCCATCTTGAAAAGAACTAATCCGGCAGATAAAGCATATTTCTTCTTATGTAAACCAATGGCTACCTTTAATGGTGTAATACTATTTAAATGCATACTAAAGCAGGTTGCAGAAGCAAAATTGCAACCTCTGTGATTTGGGAGTGGGAGAGAGGGTAGGGGAGAAGAGAAATAGAAGAAGAGTGAATTGAAACCAAGGAATACTTCCTATTCAAAATATCTCAAAGACCTAACAGGGAATCTAAAATTTTCATGACATCTCATCTTTGAAATCATATGTATGTTTCAAAAAATAAAAAAAAAACAAACGCTATAGAAGAGCTGAAATATATTCTAACAATCAGCCCCTTGACCTTTAATACATTGTTTGAAACAGAATAGCTTTCAAAGTAAGAGAAGAGACATCTGTAGAAGCCATACAATGAAGACCAGTGAAAAATATTTTAGGCTTTTTCCTAAAATCTGTTGCTTTGGCAGTGGGGGAAGTAATTTGTCCTTCAGTAAAGGGTAAGCTGAATCAAACCATTTACCTTCAGGAGAGCTGAACAGGATAAATCAGCCCAAGGATAAATAGACAAAACAGAAGAGCTGGTCAGACAAAAATAAAAGTGTCAGGGAAAAAGGTGTCATATATTTACAAAGGAGCTGAATCTGGATGGACGCTGGAGGACAAGCTCTCCTCACTTTTCAACTGTTTACTACTTCTGCTGGCTGTAAGGAGGGAGTCAGATTTCATTGTGAGACGATTGACGCTTTCTCCACACTGCTTTAAAGATTCATCTCTGGATGAAAAGTATTTCCAAGTGTCAGCCTAAATAAACCCTGACTTCACTTACTCAGAGTAATGACGACATCCAGTGGCCACCAAGTTAATCTCAGCCTACAACAACAAGATAACCTCTTATATCAGCACAGATCATCTCTTCCGATAAAGGTATAGATTAACACCGTTCTTTCACTTCCAAGTCTAAAAGCAGGATTGTATTGCAAGAAGATTCAAAAATTCTGGGCAAGAGACTTCCCGTTTAGGTTCCTGTACAAATTCTAAACAACATTTTCTCACTTTGAAAAACTATAAATTAAAAAATTCTTAAGAACTTGGTACTCAAAGAAACTGGAAACTAGCAAAAATAAATATATATCAAGAAAGATGGGGTAGGAAAACCTGCACATTCATATACACAGGCTGCTCAAACTGTTAAAACTGCTTGCCACATCTACCAAACTAAGTCACACATGTGCTTTTAAACTGCATGGAAGAAACCACCTTTCAAAGTGCTTCAAAGCTAAACACCAACGTTCTTGTTTTCCCCTTTTGTACGGAACTCAGTCAAAGTATTAAAATATGAAACTTTAAGTATGTTTGTATTCTTTCACAAAAACCATCTGTTAAATACTTACTTGCCCAAATATTTCTGGCAGCCCCAAAACTTGACCAGTGAAAACACCAATACAGATGAAAATCGCAGTGACCTGACCCAATGAACCACGGATTTCCTTAGGAGAGATTTCACTCAAATACATGGGAAGGGCACTTAGAGAAATGCCTACGAAGAAAGGAAAAGACATATATGAATAAGTCAAAACGTGTTTTCATGATGCTAGGTAAAAAACAAATATCTATTTAAAGGAGTCTGAGCGCCAGCCAGTTCACAAGAGAAACATAAAACCACGCAAAGAACAGAATTAAATCTATCCACAGATAATATGAATTATCTTCTACGCATGTCTAATTACTCTTGCATCATTTAACAACCATGGGATTGATTATCCGCTACAGATC
Organism: Tapera naevia; assembly: GCA_033556795.1. Classification (NCBI taxonomy): domain Eukaryota; kingdom Metazoa; phylum Chordata; class Aves; order Cuculiformes; family Neomorphidae; genus Tapera; species Tapera naevia. The sequence goes on from JAUMJJ010000098.1 coordinate 197,684, forward strand.
TACAATGATGTGCACAGGCTGCTATTTGATGCGAAGCACCAAAGGTTACTCAGAGATAAGAATCACCAGAAGAATGGATTTTATGTTTTAAATTTGTTCATTCCAAAACAACCAAAATTGTGTTAGTGGTGCAGGTAAGGAAAAAAGCCCCAGTGTGTCAGGCAGAGAGGGCAGGCTTTGTCAGATGAAATACTTTCACTGTAAAGGGCATTAGCAGATGTTCCTTTCAACACAGCCTTACAGCTGCAAGGAACTCTCAGCAGCAGGCACAAAATACTGGTGAGAATACTGCTCAGAGCCAGGAGAAAACAGATGCACGACCCTTGTTAGCACAACTGACAATATCTGCAGAGCTCCAGATGCTCAGTTGTCTGCTGGCAATGGGAGACAAAAATTAGCAGTCAGCACCGAAATTAACTATGAACTTCACACAGCAAGCCACAGACACATCTGCTTTCAAATAACTGTGGTTTGTGCATACTCATACCACAGACAAAACTTGCCAGGAAGGAGCTTAGTGATGCAAAACTCAAAAGCATTTCCCATTGCTTAGAGTGAGGCAATGATGCTGAGAAGGTAAATCACTTTAATTCATCAAGTCTGACTCCACTTAGGCAAATACTTCTTACCATTCACTGATCTGTGAAGTCACTGAGAACCTCACTGCTACCTGGAAGACTCTTCTACTGCAACAGTGCCCCCATGATTTACTTTTAAACTGGGAGGACCATACTGCTAGCAGCGACTGACGATGGATCAAACCTTCCACTTAACACTACTGGTATTAGCACGGGAGCCAAGAACTTCTAAGCACAAAGCAGCAAGCAGCTTTAAGAAACAGACTACATCCTCCTAGCCACAGGATTCTCATGGTATGAAGACAGACACCCTTTGCCAGGGCTGGAGGACCAAATGGGGAGGAACAATCGAGGTGGACAGCAGTGGCTCATACCCATCCCAGTGTCTTCTCTAACCATCTGATTCTCTGACTCTTACTCTGCTGGTCTGCTCCTGTGAAATCAGTATGAATGGTCCCCGAAATGCCTCTTTAACTTAAAAATAAAATCTAACTGGGGGACAGGAGAAAGATGATGCATGGTGCCAGCATTCTGGATATGCGCAGTGTGAGAAAAGCTTACCTGCATCAACACCCATTATAATGCGGCCCAGTATGAGCATTTCAAATGACCCTGCCAACAGTGAGAGGGACATCAACAATGCAGCTGTCACTGCAAACACATTATTGAGGACCAATGTACACTTCCTAAAAGAAAAAGATGTTTTATGTAGACATCAGCATTATGACAGTCAAATCTAGTCATACTCACAGCACACTAGGCTTTCTTAAATATCCATTAATAAAAGCAAAAAGCACCTCTTACATGTTGCGTACAGTTCCAAAATACAACACTATAACCAAATGTTCCAGTTCCAAACTATATTTCAAGTTGACACAAGGAAGAAAAAAAAAAAAGGCAAATTTTTATGACTGTATGACAACAAATGTTGTTGAGAGGGAAATGAGACACGTTGACAGCTTTATTTGTGTACAGTAAGATACTCAGCATATCCTTGAAACAAGAATCTGCCAGTCCTTCAAGAAATCCTTCCTATTTTATGGCATTTTCCTTTTGCATTCCTGACAATTCAACCTCTTTGACATCTCAAACCACTGCCCATTCAAAGCAAATGGCTTCTGTGACTCAAATATGCACAATAAGGCCAGAGAGAAAAGTACTAATTTTACTCTTGGAAATTTAGAACTCTTGAAAATGAGGTTTCATAATGCAGAGATGTTAAAATTTGCATTCTGGTGAGGAGGGTTTTTAAAAAAAATAAAAGTAAAGCTTTCTGGAGAGATCAAGTGAGTAACTGCTTTAGAAAGTACAAGTATTCCAATGCACTTACCGTCCAAAGAACTTTACAATTGGGGTAACAATAATGGCCCCTACAAGGCCACCAATGGCAAAAACAGAAACAGTTATAGACCAGAGGAGAGTCAACGTGCTTTCATCCACTGAGAAGCCGTATCTTCTTTCCCAAGTTTCATTGTAAAACTTCTTGATATACTGCAAGAAAATACATCATAATAACACATGTAAAAATCACTCTTTAAGAACAAAACTGACAGAAACAGAATTAAAAAACAGTAGCTTTTTTTTTCAGGAATCAGCTTTGCTCTTTATCTTGCTCTTTATCTTGCTTCTTGAAAGGCAGAGGTAGAATACACCACTTACTGTCTTCCTTCTATCAAGATTCTAGCAGGCCTCCTGTGCCCTGGACTAAAAGGAAGGTAGAGATATTTCTCCCATCCTATATTATATGATTCTATACAGACAGACAGAACAAAAAAAAAAGAAAAAAAAAGTCATGGTGGTGCTTGGTCTTCTTGAGAAGAATCTTACAGTAAACTTCCAAATGAATCTGCCATTAAATCAAGTAATACATCTCACCTCTTCAACACCACACTCAGATTCTGATATCTTCTTGTTTATTTGAAGTTCATTTCTAATAGTAATGAATACTAAGAGAAAACATTTTTAGAATGCTATTAGCATTTCTTGCTAATGATAATGGCTAAAAATAGTACGCAAATTATTCCCTCCTTGTGTTAATGCTAATTTTCTCTACATAGCTTTGTTACTTACAAGGAGACATCAAATAACTGCAAATATTCAAGAAAAGAAAGTACAAACCACAACACTCAATAGTAACAGATAAATGTGCTGGCACACACATCACCTGTGTCTGGATCCCATTGCTAATAAATGGGAAGGCAATAACATGGACAGGTTTTGAGGAGTTGCACATGAAACAAAATCCACTGGATTTGAACCTAATTCTTTGGAAAGGCTCCTTTGGGTGCAAGAGCAGGCCATCTCCATGTGCCAAAAAAATGAGCCAGTGGGGAAGAAAACTGGCTTGGCTGAGCAGAGAGCTTTGAGTGGATCTTGGAAAAAAAGAGGAAATTATATGAGCTTTGGAAGAAGGGGCAGGCATCTCAGGAGGACTACAAGGATGAAGTGAGATCATGCAGAGAGAAAATCAGCGAGGCTAAAGCCCTAGAACTTAAAGTGGCCAATTCCGTGACAGATAATTAAAAATGTTTCTACAAATATATTACCAAAAGTAGGGCCAAAGACAGTCTTCATCCTTTACTGGATGTAGGGGGAACAATAGCGACAAAGCATGAGGATAAAGCTGAGATACTTAATGCCTTCTTTGCCTCAATACTTTTAACAGCAAGGTAAGATATTTGCTTGGTACTCGGCCTCCTGAGCCAGAAGATAGAGAGGGGGAGCAGAACAAAGCTCCAATGATCCAAGAGGAAATGGTTAGAGACCTGTGCGGCCAATGAGACATTCACAGATCTGTGGGGCCAGATGGCTCCACTCAAGGGCATTAAGGGAGCTGGTAAAGTTTCTCTCCAAACCCCTTTCCCTATTCTACCGGCAGTCCTGGCCTGGCTGGGGAAGCACCATTGGACCGGAGACTGGCAAATGTTAAACCCATTTACAAAAAGGGTCTCAGGGAGGATCCAGGGAACTACAGGCCTGCCAGTGACCTCACTGCCGGGAAATGTCACAGAGCAAATAATTTTGAGTGCTATCACACAGCATGCACAGGACAATCGGTTATCAGGCCCAGTCAGCAAGGGCTTATGAAAGGCAGTTCCTGCCAGACCAACCTGATCTCCTTCTGTGACAAGGCTACCTGCTTAATGCATGAGGGAAAGGCTGTGGATGTGGTGTACCTGGATTTTGGTAAAGCCTTTGACATCGTTTCTCACAGTATTCTGATTGAGAAACTGGCTGCCATTGGCCTGGACAGGCACAGCCTCTGCTGGGTGAAAAACTGGCTGGATGGCCAGGCACAAAGAGTGGTGGGGAAAGGCATTAAATCCAGCTGGAAAGCAGTCATGAGTGGTGTTTCCCAAGGGTTCAGTGCTGGGTCCTGTCCTGTTCAATATCTTTATCAATGACCTGGACGAAGGGATCGAATGCACCCTTAGCAAGTTTGCAGATGACACCAAGCTGGGTGGCAGTTGATGATCTGGATGAGGGGACTGAGTCCATCATTAGCAAGTTCGCAGACGATACCAAGCTGTGAGGAAGTGTCAATCTGCTGGAGGGCAGAAGGGCCCTACAAAGCGACCTTGACAGACTGGAGAGATGGGCCGATTCCAACGGGATGAAGTTGAACAAGTCCAAGTGCCGGGTTCTACACTTTGGACACAACAACCCCATGCAGAGCTACAGGCTGAGGACAGAGCGGCTGGAGAGTAGTCAACTGGAAAGGGACTTGGGAGTGATGGTAGACAGGAAACTCAACATGAGCCAGCAGTGTGCCCAAGTGGCCAAGAGGGCCAATGGTATCCTGGCCTGCATCAGCACTGGCGTGGCCAGCAGGACTAGAGAAGTTATCATCCCCTTATACTTGGCACTGGTCAGGCCGCACCTTGAGTACTGTGTCCAGTTCTGGGCCCCTCAGTTTAAGAGAGATGCTGAGATGCTGGAGTGTGTCCAGAGGAGAGCAACAAAGATGGTGAAGGGGCTGGAGCACAAGCCCTATGAAGAGCGACTGAGGAAGCTGGGGCTGTTTGGCCTGGAGAAGAGGAGGCTCAGGGGAGACCTCATTGCTCTCTATAACTACCTAAAAGGAGGCTGTAGGCAAGCAGGGGTTGGTCTCTTCTCTCAGGCGACCAGTGACAGAAAAACAGGACATGGTCTCAAGCTTTGTCAGGGGAGGTTTAGGCTTGACATTAGGAAAAAATTTTTCACTGAAAGGGTAATTGGCCATTGGAATGAGCTGCCCAGGAGATGTGGTGGAGTCATCGTCCCTGAAGGTGCTTAAAAACAGATTGGATGAGGCGCTTAGTGCCATAGTTTAAACGACGAGTGGGTGTTGGTGTTGGGTCATAGGTTGGACTAGATGATCTCAGAGGTCTTTTCCAACCTTGTGATACTGTGATACTTTCAGGACCGACAGGAAATGTACACAAGAATTTACAAACTGTTCTTCAATGCTTTAGTCTTAAATGAATTTTCTTCCCGCCCCTTAGTTCAGTCGTCACGCTGACATGTTCATTTCCAGGATCCTGGAAATATCCCATGTTTTAGCAGTCATTATCAAGCATTTTTCCAACACCTCTTAAGGCATCACACAGTCCTCTAAGGCTGGAGGACTTGAGACATCAAAAAGAATTATGCTAAAGTAAATAAGGGCAGAAGATATCCACCAGCCTATGGAGAGATGCTCATACAATGCAGGCTCTAAGCTACACATCACCAGAACAAGTTATCTGTCCTGCCAAGACTTTAAGTGAAACCCAGCTTACAGATTTTAGGAATCACTGCACTTCCAATATTACCTTTTATAAGAGTGGTGTTTATTTACAGCCAAAAGCTGCTCCCCTTTGGTTTTCCTCAGTCACCTCACATCAGTACTCCCAAAGGGTCACCTTGCAGCAGACTGATTTGGTGACATACAGGGGTAAAAGAGATGGGGCAAAGGTTCCTTTTCTTGTGCTGCAAGAAGCACAGCTTTGCTATCGCTCACTCTTCCCCACCACGGGTACAGGGAGAGCCCAGACTCTTCCCTTCAACCTTGTGACCACAGCTCTGGTGACAGGGACAGGCAGGTGGCTTTTCCTAAGCAAACAGATAACACAGATTAATCCAGAGGCCGCACAACCGCTCCTTAGCCCAAGTTAATGTATGGCTTAACATCAATGAGAACACCACAAATTTCTCTAAAAAATACTGCAATGCTACACTGGAAAAGGGTAGACTTCATGCATACCTGTCAATGGTATGACCAAAGCCATCAACACGGTGCCCTGTTTCAGTCCAAGAGCAAAAATGGACAATTCTGGAAGAGATACTAACCACAAGGTCTGAACTTAGCATTTGCAAGGTATGGTTGCACCTTCAATCTCCCCATCTGCACTCTGTTCACCACTATAAACTAATCAAACGTTCCAAGTACTGCCAAACAGCACATTCTATTATCCTTTCTTGCCTTTACTCCTGCAGCAAGCATCAGGAGAGCTCTCATTACCAGGATGGCCCGTTTTTTAAATGGCACTTAAAACTTGAGAAATCCCATCATTTCCACTGCTCTGTTGACAGTACCAAGGCAGTGCAAGAAGGCTGTCTACCATCAGGACAATCAACACCTCTGCTCACAGAATTTCAGCTTCCTATGGATTTTTTCCAAGCCGTGTTTATCTTCTTATGACTTTAAGGTGAAGTGACGCTAGAATAAACACCCTATCTGTCTCACCCTGTGTTACTGGCACAAAAAGTACCAGGAACTTCAAGAAAATTTCCAGAAGTTATGTAGGGCGCAAATCAAACTTCCTACCTGGTGAGTCTCTTCCTAGTTCTTTGGGTCATGATTTTACCAAATAAAACACACATATTATTTTTTTTAAAAAAATCTTCTTTCATTATTTGTATAAATATTGCATCCCTTTTTAATGTGACGAACCTGTTTACATGGAAACCCAGCCATACAGTTTAGTAAGAGATTTCCACAAAAGAAGGAGCTTAGCTTTGGAAGGGAACTTTTTGAAGTGGAATTTCCATTTACTAGCTACTTTTTCAAAATAGCGTTGCTTGCAACTCCACTACATTGTTGCCTGGGTTTGCATGGCCAGGTTTTGGTAGCAGTAGCTACAGGGGTGGCTCCTTTCAGACACCAGTAGGAGCTTCCCCAATGTCCAACAGAGCCTGTGCTGGCTGGATCCAAGACGGTCCAGAACAACCCATCAGCAATAGCAGCAGCGCCTCTGCAATAACAGTTAGGGGGAAAACAAAACCTGCACAACAGAAAACTGTAGTCAAAGAGAGGAGTGAGACTATGTGGAACAATTCTGCAGACACCAAGATCAGTGAATAAAAGAGGGAGGAGGTGCTCCAGGCACCAGTGCAGAGATTCCCCTGCAACCTATGTTAAAGCCCATAGTGAGACAAGCAGTCCCCACGCAGCCCAGGGAGGACCCCACGCCGCAGCAGGAGGCTGTGCCCTGTGTGAAACCCATGCTGGAGCAGGCTCCTGGCAGGACCTGTGTAGAGAGGAGCCCAGGCTGGAGTAGGCTTGCTGGCAGGCCTTGTGTCAGGGGCCAACGCTGGAGCAGTCTCTTCCTGAAGGACTGCATCCCATGGAAGGGACCCATGCTGGAGCAGTTCGTGAAGAACTGTAGCCTGCAGGAAAGACTCACGTTGGAGACATTTCTGAAGAACTGCAGCTTCGGTGTGTATCTGATGCCCTGCCAGGGTCAACCCACCACAACTGCTTGCTGCTGTGCTTGACTGAACTAAGAGGATGTCTAAACACCCAGTGTAAAACTGAAGTGTTCAGACTTTCATTTGTGATAACTGATATTTTAATGAAATCCCCCTAAATACTGTACAGTGATTCCACAGTGCTCTGCTCCATATGCTGCAGACAACAAACGGTCAATACAACAGTTTCTAATTCAGAACCAAACAAGGCACCACTGCAAAACGCAGGAGAAGAGGCCCTTTATTTGACAGGAAACCAGAGGCATTATTTGTAATATTGGTACTGTGGGAATGAAATGTTGCACAACCCTCCTGAACTGAATTATGTGAACAGAAGTTGCTGAACATGTGCACAGAGTTACCAAATACTCATTAGTTAGGAAGCTAAACTATTAAACATACCTTATCATACAAAAGCATTTAAGAATCTTTAGTATTATTGCAGGCTTTGAGAGAGTGAGAAAAAACATGTGTGCCTACTCACCTCAACAGCAACATTCAGTTTGCTGATAGCTACTGAATTTGCATGAAAACCTCACGGACAGCAGAAAAGTTTTCAGGCAAAGGGAAGCTACTTTACAAGACTTAATCACTTCTACTACGGCAGGAGGATTATAAAAGCAGGATGTTGAGCAGCACACACCAGTTGAACAAGACTGCCCTCTACTGATATTAAATTCCAGTTCTGTCAGTCACTCACCACTGCAGGAGCGTTCACCACCGAGAGATTGTAACCATAAAGAAAGGATGACCCAAAAGCACCAGTTAAAGAGGCTATGATAAGACTCCCAGACCAATTCTGAAAAACAAAGAAAAGACAAAGTCAGTTAGTTTACTTTAAAGTAACGTACGTTAGGTTTTAACACACGCTACATTCCACAGCTCCTGCAGGCAAATCTCCTTGCTGCAGAATAGTGGCCTGAATCACTTCCACTTTCTGCAACCCAAGGAACAGTAAATTTGAAGTCACAACGTCTCAGTTAGCATTTACTGAGACACAAGTGAACATCTGAACTGCTTTCAACTTCACGGATTTTTGCTGCAAGCATCTCATCAACACCCACACCAAAAAGTAAAATGATGGAAAAGCATACTCAGCGAATAACACTGCTGGCAACATGCCATCAACCCAACAAATCAAGGAGTAGCACATATTTGATACAACAGGTCTGTCGGTAGACCTGACTTACGCAAAAGCCTGGGACTTGGCACAGCCCCCACTCCCAGGAGTATAAGGATTAGTGAAACTGTGACCCCAAAAACAAAAATTCTGACTACAAATTAGGTTTTGTAACCCAAATGCTAGTCTCCAATAGTATAATTTGCTGCCACACACTCCGGTGGAGATCCAATTTGCCCTTTTTATCCAGTGAGACACCTATAACTCCCCCTTCCCAGCTCCTCTCCTCCACCCCCCCCTCATGCTGTTTATAGCCCACCTCTGCTAACAATTTCTTCTTCCACATGAGCTGTTGAATAAAAGGTAGAACTAATTATATACTGAAGTTCACCAGTTGATTTGAGAGATTTTGCATTTTAGGGTCCTTTCCACCCTCACCAATATTACTTCTTGTCACTCAGTTCTGCTCCATTACAGAGAGCAGCAGACATGACCACTGAGACACCCATGACACATTAGTGTTCTGGTGGCTGGTTGGTTATGAATATCATTTTGTAGACCATAGCAGACAACTCACCTTTATTGACTTCTGAATACATTAAAGTGGATGTTTTTTTAATGCGTTTGAATTTAAAAGAAAAAACAAAACAGCTCTGCTAAAAATCTAAAATTTCAGGCACAGCGCTCTGTCACTTTATGCCCAGCCTCATCACTCACTGAACCCTCAATCCTTTCAAAAGCAGAAAGATTTGCTTAAGCAGGCCTAATAAACTCAGTTTCACTTGTATCACTTATAGCAGTCACAGCAGGTTAACAGTCAATACGTTCTGTCAACTGCACAAAGCTGTATATTTGCTTCAGGAAATGAAGATTGGGACCACGAACTAGGTTTGCGTAGCTAGCACATGGCACAGCAGCAGCAACAATGGACTGGAACGGGCTCCACCAGCCTCCCGGGGTAAGTGAACGTATTGTGGTTGTCAGCATATACCAGAGCTCACTTTCCACACTGTTGTCACAGACTCATTATGATCCATGAAGAAGGATGAGACACTTGCGTGCCACGTCAGGGACCGCAGCACACAGCCCAGCGTGCGTGAGGTCTGCCATGCTCTGTAGCTGCCACTCCTGAGGACTTGAAACATGCCCTGTGGGACAGCCAAGCATTCTTAACTTCTCCAGCATGATGTGGGAACTTTTCAAAAGATTACACAGTTCATTAACCAGCTTGTTTTCAGTCAGGTCAGGAGGAAGTGTACAGGCAGAAAAAGCCTCATGCAAGAAATGTATCCTGTCAGGTTTATTACATAAGCCAAATGCTATTTCTTATTATTATTAGCCAGCTTCTTAAAATGAACTGGCCACACACACAGAGCTCTGCACCACGACTTTGGTAGCAAAAGGCAGAAATTTTGACACAAGGCTTTACTTAGGTTCTGGTGATAACAACTCATATTAGGTCCCCATTATTTCTCTACTACACACAAGCATTCCTACACGTTGGAAGGATTGCTACCACTCCAAACTAATGATTCTGATGACAATATTCCTGGAGGTCTACCAGGCTGCTCCCAAAGGATTTACAAATAGTAAGTGCAAGTTCAGAAGTGCTACGCGGTAATCTTGGTGCAATATTGCTAAAGGGCTCTACTGCAACAGCATTAGATCCATCAGAAAAGTCCTGCAAACAAAATTATTTAGACCATATCGCCTAGCTTTTATTAAAAAGTCCAGCGAATGCTTAAACCTTTCAGGACAATCAAATTACATGCACATGAGGCTCAACGGAAGATAATCCAGGTCAACTCACAAAAGTGCTGCTGAATTAGAAAATCCCATATCCACTTTATATTCAAATGTTGCAAATAGCTTTGTTTAGAGCCTTGGAATTTTTCAAGAATTCAGCATGCTGCAGAAAACCTCAGGCTTACTCTGTTCAGAGTTTTACAGCTCTTGGAACACAAACTTCAACTTCTCTATGACCTGTCTCCTCATCCACTGTTTTAAATATTTGCTCAGGCCTCAGCAACGCCAGATAAGAGATGAAAGCACAATGAAGCAAAAAAAAAAAAAAAAAAACACACACACAAAATTAACCTGTCGCTCAGAAAAATATTAACCCTGTGGCAACGTTAACAAAAGGAAAAATAACACCCCATGTGTTTTATAGTGACCAGGAAACAAGGTGGCGACCACGCCTCCCTCATAGGTGTTCCTTGGCTTCAGCGCCATCCGTGTGCTCACGTGTCACTGCCATCGGCACAAGGACAGGTAGGTGTGACCGTCACCGCAGCAAGAGGTGTTCACTCAGGGAAGCTGCCTGTCAGCTCACAGCAAAGACCTGAGAGCCGCTTGCCTGTAACGGTCCGCAGTTTTGGTTTTACCACAGATCCCAGGACGCCGTGCTCTCAAAGATGCTCTTCCCAACTCCTGTCCTTGCTCGGCGCAGCATTTGGGGCAACTACCACGTGCCTTAAATCGCCTTTTTCTAAACGTGCGCCAGTTTGCATTTCAGTTTTCAAAGCACACTTTAGGGTGTTGTATTTCGGTTAGTGACTTACAAAACCCTTCTCAGATCAAAACACAACTGCAAGCGCACACATGGAAGCTTTAATACTCTTAAACGGATACAGGTGAGGCTTTCAACTGATCTTAAGACGTGGATTTCGGGAGCACCTCACCCGACACCCTAACGGGACCCAGCGCTAGGGAAGCCCCGTGCCGTCAAGCGATCGCGGCTGCTCCCGTCCGGCCCCTCGGGGCTCCGCAAGGACGGGGGGAACCTCCAGTCCTCCCCTCCTGCGCTGGGACTCGCGGCGCGGGTGGCTCTGGGCTCCTCCCGCGCCCTCCGCCCGTCCTCTGGGTCCCGGCTCGGCGCCCGCGGTATTTTTAGCTCTGCCCGCCGGCGGCACCGACAACTGCCCGAGGGGGAGAAGGGCTCGTGCAACCTGAGCTCTGCCTCGCCGTGCGGGCAGCGGAGCCGCTCCGCGCAGCCACCGCGCACCAGCCTCGCTTTTCCTCCCCTCCCAGCGCGCTGGGAAAGGGCTGCGATCGCCCCTCTCTCCGGTTTCCCGGCCCCGAGGCGCGGGCAGCGCGGGCCGGGCTCCGTGCCGCCCGCTACCCCCGCTCAGAGGGCGCCGCGCTACTCACGCTGCTGCCTGCCCGGCGGCGCCCGCCGCGCTGTCCCCGCGCCACCAGCGTGGCCGCCTCGGGCCCCGCCGCACGGTCCATGCTGCCGCCGCCGGACGCGCGCAGCGGCCGCGCATCCCCCTCGCCGGGCAGCGCGCGGGGCGCAGCGGGGGCGCGGCCGCGGGAGGCGGCGGCGCCGGGGCCGCGCCCGGCGCTCCCGGGAGGGGAGGGAGGCAGTGCCCGGGCTGCGGGCACGGCTCGAGGGAGGGGAGAGCCCGGAGGCGTTGATTGGCGCGCTTGCGTGCGAGCCTGGACGCGAGGGAATGGCGGGAAGATGCCAGGGGAGGGTTAGGGGGGACATCAGGGAAAGGTTCTCCCTCCCGCGGGTGGTGGAGCCCTGGAACAGCTCCCCAGGGGAGCAGTGACAGCCCGGCAGTATTGCAGAAGCGTTCGAACAGTGCCCTCGGTGTGACTCTGGGGGTGTCCTGTGCAGGGACTGGAGTTGGACTCGGTGATCCCTGTGGGTCCCTTCCAACTCCGGTCACTCTGATTGTGTGACCTGGAGCAGATGCGTGCCCAGCGCCCCGAATGTGGTTTCCCAGCAGGGATTTACCCAGCAACGCAGGGAAATGCCAGGATTGGGTGTTCGTCACAGCTCTCCTGCAGACTGGCACAGGGGTCAGCGGCTTGCGGGGGTGCCCCACGTGCTGTCTGGAAACCTGTAAGCAAGGCGCTAGAGAAAGGAGGAAAAGAGTTCTCTCGTCTTGCCAACACTAGAAAATGAAAATGGCACAAGGATTGTAACCAATTAAGATGCAAACCACACAGCATGTGTATATATATCTCCACAGCCTGAGGAGGTTTAGGTCTGACACAGCACAGCACTGCTTTGTAACCGATGGCAATTAGATGTGTTACCCGGGAAGGTGGAAGCTTTCAGCTATTATGTTTGAAGGTGCTTATTTGTAAATGGGGGGGTTGTTGAGCTAGAGTTGAACAACACCTTCTAGTTGGCAATGGATGAGTATAAAGATTCCCATTCCCAGATGACTGCAGTTAATATTGGTGTAAATCTGTGCTGTTTCCACTTCTGACATGCTGTGTACCTCACAAGTAGCTTAGAGTCTCCGACACAGAAAATGCCATAAAGCACTGCAGGTTTAAAAGCAGCTTATAATGCAGCAACCTGAAAGTGTCAAGATGAGCAGTGTTTGAATAGAAAGCCAGATGCTACTCATTAACGTGTGAAATGATCATACACATAGATAAATGTCAGCATAGATAAATGCTTCAGGCATCATTTAAAATATCTGATTGGAAAGCTGCCTGACAGAAAAGGACCAGGGGGTGCTGGTTGATACCAACTGAACATGAGCCAGCAGTGCGCCCAGGTGGCCAAGAAGGCCAGCAGCATCCTGGCTTGTCCCTGGAGGTGTTGAAAAAATGTAGACCTGGCTCTTAAGAAGTGGTTTAATAGGCACAGTGGTGTTGGGCTGATGATTGGACTTTATAATCTTAGAGTCTATTCCAACCTTAATGATTCTATGATTCTATAAGCAGTAAAAGAGTCAAGATAATCAAGCCTCTGAAATGCATCAAGTATGTGTGAGCTGAATCAGACAGCTGTGTTTTATTTAGTTTCATTTTACATAGCATGGTGCAAATAATATGGCTGCATGTGATTAATACATACCTAATTTCTCACCTTAACACCCTTTTATTTTTTTGACCTTTTACAATCATTGTTAGTAAGTTACAGAAACTAAACACGTGCTACTCTCTGCTCACCTCAAATTTTCATCCTGGCAGCTTCCCCTTGCTCAAATATCCATGTTCCCATGGAAAGAAACAAGTATTTGCTCTTTTCTTACATGTCAGAGTACATGGTGAGAAAGGAGAATTATATAGGTTTGCACATTCTTTTACAATAAAGGTGTTGCAGATAAAATCAAAGTTTTTTTCCTATATCCTACCGGAGTTTCAGAATTCTGAAGGCACAGAAACTATTCTCTAAAATGTTACCATTTCTCTTAATGGGTGTCTCTCCCATAAGAGCAAGGCTTTAACCAACACTAAAGTCCCAGAATAGTTTTCCAAACCCATTTTTTGGCTCATTGAAAACCAGACATTATATGCAAAGAGAAACAGAAAAAAAATGAGAGGGCTAACGGTAAGCCCATCATCAGTCCAGGTACCAAGGGGAGAAAGGAAACAGCAGCATTCCTGTGTTTAGGACACTGAGCCCATGCCTGCAAGTATTCATATACGTTCCAAATAGTTATTTTCTGCCTCCTGTCCCCAAATAGCAAACAAATGCGATGACAGAATTTGGGACATTCACTCACCTTTTCCTTCACCGCCTTGTTTTCTTTCATCTCGCCATTGCTTTGCTGTTTGTTCTCCATTCTGTTACCCTTTTAGGTAATAGCTGAGGAATAAAAGAGGCAAAGTTGTACCCTTCAGCTGGAGAAATTGTTTAGTGATTTGTTTCGTTTTGTGGAGTTTTTTTAAAAATAAAACCATAAGTTTGACCCAGCAAGGACTTGAAAACTTATAAGATATCTGGCTATTCCCTTCAAAACTCAGACTGTGATTCAGGAAGGCACAGCAGCAAACTGAGTGCAGTTAAGAGCAACCAAAGCACACATTAACTGTGCTTAAAATAGTTTACTGAGAGGGCTGCACGTTCTTTGGAGCAGGCACAGTACTTCCTTGCACAAGTGCAGCACAAAGAGAAAAGGCCCTTCAGTGAATACCCTGCCTCTGATAGAACAGGGACAACAGACACACTCCAGACTTTTGCAACTGCAGAAGGAGTTTGGATAATCAGGTGGAATTATATATGGTTGGGTTGCAGCCAGAGCATTTGGATTAATTGGTGGTGTGATTCTAGTGATGATTAGAGCTTATATTAACTAAGTTAGCTAAGGCATTTCTTGAATGGATTTACAGAGGATGGGTCATTTGTTTACTGCTCTGTCAAGAAAATTCTTGCTTGAACATCACTCTATTTGCTTTAATAACTTTAATCATCATTTATTAAGAAAATAAACTGGTTTCTGGGATTTCAGAGAGGATGGGTTATCTGTTATTTACACTGTTTCATTATATAATCTTGGGCAGTCCATCAGTCTGTTCAGTTCATTTGGAGTATGGATTACTGGGTTCCATCTCAACATCTTCAGATGACAGTGCGTTTCAAGATCTTTGCTTGCTTGGCCATTATGGTAACAATAGATCCACTCTTGAGTGCGAGTCATCAATTAGATGAATGGAGAGTAACAGTCAAGTGATTGAAACTACAGATTGGAGTGGAAATCGTGTTGAGGCCATCATATATACAAGAGGTTTTTTAAGAAGAAATTGTGGCAGTACTGGGACCATTACTTCAGACGGTTCCAAGAAATCAGGCTGAGCTTTTAAGCGAGAGAGGCTGGACATGACAGCATCCTGTAAGAGCTAAAGCCAGAAAAATTACCTTATTGTCTCGTTGCCTACCAGTGTGGTCAATACTGAAAACCTGTGAACAGTGTCTTTCCCTCCATTGCAAAGGGCCTTAGTCCATTCCTTGTAAATTACTCTTTTAAAAAGAGTTTGAAATCTTGCCTTATAAAATGAAATAAATTTTCCTTTCATGAGAGATGCTTAGTCTCAAAACAGTTTACCTGTCCCATGCCACATTTAGCAAGTATACCAAAAATAACATTAGGCTTGCTCACTGCAGCACACACATACTGTATGACATTTCGTATATAGATAATGTCAATAACTTAGTTAATGAAGGTTCTGACAGGACAGGAATAAAGCATCGTCAAACTGAAATTAAGAGCTTACAAGACAGTACCCGGGGCATAGTGCTGAAACAGAAACAGCACAGGCTCAGTCAGAAACAATCTGCTAAGCATCAAAATAGACCTAACTCCATCTCACAGCTAAGCCAGTAGCAAGAATAACTTACATCTGCCTTTCCTCATCACATTTTTCATATGACTGAATCTTCCTCATGTTCTTCGGGGAATCTTAAACACTGTTTAATGTCTGTTGTGTCTGCAAAGTTCAATAGCTGACAATGCACCATCTGTGGAATTTTTCAGACTCAACTGTCCCTTCTGTATTTCAGGTAACCCCACTTTCACAACTTTTTTTAAACCTATCTACTTGAATGTAGGAAAAGGAATGTTACCATATCCAGGACATCCAATGTGATGCAAAAAAAGAAATCTAGACTGTGGAGGGAGTGGAAATCACTGAAATCCTGCATGGATTTGTCAGTGTTACTATTGCAGTCTTGTTGACTTAATCTCAGGGAAGAGACACATGATTACCACAAGCAGAAACCTGGTCTTCAGGTTGCAGTGTTTGACAAAAATCTAAAGAAGTGAGATTCCACTTAGGGGAAATAAAGTTTGAATTCTGCACTGCTGTTGGTGGTGGCCATTCGCTGAAATGTTTTAACAGATGAGGAAGGAATACTGAAGTTCATCTTGCTACTGCCAGATAAGTTGCCTAAGAAAGGGATCCAGAAATATTCACTCTTCATTCTATGTCATGGAAGACTAGATCTGTTGGCTCCCCAGTTCGTACAGTTGGTCAGGAGGTGACCCACAAATCAGGCTCATTTACATCAGGCCAGAAGGCAGCTTCCATTCCAGCACTACAAACAGAGCTACACTTTGTTTACCTACTTATCCAGCAGTTTATTTAGCAATATATAGGTAGAGTTCATTAGTAGGTCACACAATCCAACTGCCTTGCACAAGTTGTTAGCCTTGGCAAGGATGGTTGAGCATTATGGCTGGCTCAGCCAACTGACTTGAGGCATTAATAAAACTGCTGTAATCTAGGATTGGTTTTGAACTTTGCTGGACATTCAGCATTCATTGACTGACTGCAAGTCAGGAAAAAATAAAAAACTGTCAAAAAGCTGTTGTGTTCACAAAAAGCAAATATGCAAAGGAAGCAGTTTCAAATGAACTCAGATTTTAAGCCATATTTGTTATGTTAGATGGCAAAATCAAAGGGTTGAGCACCTCAGTAAAGCAGAGCTAAGTCAGTTATTAAAAAAAAAAAATAAGAAAATTATAAGACGATCTGGAATAGATCAGTATTGTTATTGAGTGCTAAGAACTGTTTGGGCCAGTATCCGGTCAAGGCCCGTTTGCCATCTTGTTCAGTTGGCCTGAACTTAAACCAAGCCATCAGTTACTCTATCCAAGGCACATACAAGCAAGCTTCAGGCAATTTCTGTGATATAAAAGGTTCTGGTGACAAATTCCTTGTGACAGGCATACACAGCATTCACGTCTGTCTCCCAAGTGCAAAATATATTGCCTCTGTAAGGAGATTGCGTCTGTGTCAACACACTACTATACACAGGGAAAACGTGGAAGTCAGAAGAACAGCTTCCAACTAACAAAATTAATTTGTAATTATAAACCAGAGACAAACTTTCTCTCAGACAG
Source organism: Tapera naevia (assembly GCA_033556795.1). Taxonomy (NCBI): domain Eukaryota; kingdom Metazoa; phylum Chordata; class Aves; order Cuculiformes; family Neomorphidae; genus Tapera; species Tapera naevia. The sequence goes on from JAUMJJ010000098.1 coordinate 214,684, forward strand.
AAGGGTGCTTTCCAGTCCTCAGAGTGAAGATCTTTCAGGTGTAGCATAGACTAGCTTGGTTTCTTTCAAAACTACAAAAAACACACTAAGAACAACACTGCAATAGGATGCGAATCACAAAGCTTTGAAAAAAAATGTTGGTGTAAAAATAACCAGAACAGACTTACGAAGTCCTACTGGGCCATGGTAAACTAACATCTAATAATGTTTGCCTTTTGGCAGGCAAAAGTGTCCAGCTCAAGAGCTTTGGATCCCTGTGTGTTGTAGGTAAATAGGGAGATTCTTCAGAAGACTTTTTTTGATCCAACAAACTCCAAGTTTTGAATCCCACTCCTGTCCTATAGCTTGTGCGCTTTACAGCTGCTACTGATAACTTTTTCCACTCAGCTCACAACCAGCATTGTCTGTGGCTGAAAAGCACAGTGAGAGGCACCAACAGTGCCTTTCGGGAAAGGAGCCTCCTTGCAAGGTAACAAATTTAAGCTGAGGACTTCCCTGAGCTTCCAGCTGGATGCTCTGTCACTGTTCCATGGCGTGCACTGCATTGCATGGGCTCCTCTCCCGGGTACTGTAAATCACACACTTACACAAGAGAAACCCAACAACAACTAATACCAAGATTGGAGCAGACAATATGAAATACACATTTCAGCTTTCTGTGTCATTCAAAATTATGTGTAGACCTTGGTAAGCGACAGAACTATCTGGTTAAAATAGACGTTCTGGAATTCCATTAAGAACTGAAGAGATTATTCTCTCTTCAAATACTTTTGTTAAGTTAAATCTGTTCTGAAAAAAATGACACTGTTCAAGCCAGCACTTCTTATTAAAGTACCAGTGCTGGAGTTGGTTGCGGTGTGATTTTGACTTGGCACAGAATATTCCTATGGTAGTGAACCATTTGTCTTTTTCCTGTATCTGTAGTAACAGTCCTAAAGTGTTTTTACAAGATGAATTGTTGTGTCTGTATTTTAGTATTTCATATAAGTCACAATCTGAACTCTTCTACAGAGAAGGGGAAAGGTTTCATTTCTATTTCAAAATGAAGGGGGTTTTTTTAATTATTTTTTTTTTAAATGCAAATGGGGGAGAAAATTAAATCTATTTTCCATACAAATCTATTAACCAGGAGAGGAAAACATATATTTCAGAGTTAATGACTGCTGACATAGAAGGTGAGTACTTGACTAGCACAGGAAGGTATTTGTTCACAATTTTCACAAAATTGGTTTATACCAAGATAAATCTTTCCTTCCCTCCCCGAGTCAAATGCTTGAGAACATTACCAGATTTGAGAAGTTGCTCTAAAATATCAAGTCTAATTTCTAGATGCTACTCACCTGCTTGTCCAAAATGCTCTTCACTTCCAATGATTTCTGAAGTTCAGTGCAGTTCAGAAGCAGTTCTCTTTAGGTTTGCTACAGAAGCCCTCTTTTCTGAAACAGAGACAGTTAAATCATTTAATTAAACTCAGAGCCAGCTTTAACTCTTTTATACCTTTTCAGAAGTAATAAATAATTAACAGTAAAAGCAAAGAATAGTATGACACTTCAGCTGGAATTCATGCAATAAATCTTTCCTGCCCAACAGAAAACAAACTGCCTTGTATGACTGCAAAACAATACAAGAGGTCTTTGTTTCAGTCACCACAGAACATGAAAAAGCTTTGCTTCCCCCATTGGAACCAACAGATATTTGCAATGCAAGTGCCTGAGGCTAAGACCTGCATTCACATACTCTTACCCGATTGCAGGTGACCAGGTGGAGGAACACCCACGGAGTGCCATGTACTGTGAATGGTTTTTAGCAGTGATGTGTTGGGCCAGTACTTGTGCATGTGAGCCTGTGTAGCACTTACCAGGAGTCACCCTTTGGCAAGGTTTGCAAAGGCTGGGACAAGACATTCTGTAACACAGCACAGATTACAGTAGTTCATGAGATTTACAATGTCTACTCTTCTGTCTTTGTGCCATAGCAAGAACTCCATATCAGTGTTAGATTAAATACAAAAAACACAGGTCACGACAAGGGTGTAGGAGTTCTGACTTCCCTTTTGCTATCAGCGCCTTGCATCCCAAAGCGAAGCAAGCAAAAGAACACTCTTCAGTGTGCAAAGGTGCTCTCTGTTTTGGCTTTTCCCTGATAATACACGTAGTGCTTTGTTTGAAATTCCAGTGTATGTTAAATTAGGCTCCTCAGCATTTCCTCAAGGACCTGGGTAGCAATTTAATTGGATTATCTGTAGACTTGCAGATGCTAAGCTATCCAAGATGCTTTAGGTAGAGAGATAACAGATGGCAATTTGACTGAAACTATAAGTTCTAGCTCAGATTTGAAGTAGTCTTATTCTTTTAGGGAAGGTGCATGTGGTGCTTGGTTTGCATTTCAAGTTATGATTGCTTTGGCAGCTTCTATGGATCCCTTTTGACCCCATTATATAAATCTCAGTGAAGTTCTCAAAATCTATTAGGATCAATTTTACTTCACATCAATAAAAATCCTTCTCCAGTTAAAAGTTGCTAATCAATGAAAACACCGCTTTGGAGAGATAGGAAAGAAGTTCTTTGTAAGACACTGGCATATTTGTCTAAAAGTGTCTTTAGACTCGGTGCCCCTTATCTTGTAATCAACAGGAGAAAAATTAAGTGTTGTACTTTAGCCATCTGTAACAGGGTGGTTGTAATGAGAAAGAGATTATTTCCTCCTTTTCTGGAGTGAGAATGAAGAAGCAGACACATGAGTTTCAAACAAATCTTGTGACTCAGATACACATAGTAGATGAGACCTTACAGGCCCACATACATTAAATTTACATTTTACATAATCTACATTAACTGAAATCTTCTCAATTTCTATATTAATAGAAAGTGCTTAGGTCTGAGATGTTTAAAAGCAGGATGCACAGCTTCTTGGTAGCTTCTGTCATTTGTGGAGAGGACTTGTTACTTGTTGCTCAGTGTCCCATGATTAGCACAAGGACAGGAAAACAAGCAAGATAAGGCTATAGATGTTACAAAACCAGACACACGTGGTTATGTAAGCTTTGGTACAACATGCCTGTTCCAAAAAGCATGAATTCAATAATTATTAAAGAGCAGTCCACTCTGTGCTAGAACTAATCCTTGCAGACTAAACAAAACTACTTCTTTAATCCAAGTTTTTTCCAGATTTCAGACTCAGGTTTATAAATTTGGCTGGTATCAACTTGAGCAAGAATACAAAGAAACCATGTCAAGGACAACTTACGCAGTGATGACCAAGAAGAGGACAAACAAGAATTGCTCTGTTAAGTATCACACAGGAAAGAAGAAAATACGCTTTGAATTGAAATTAAAACACAACAGACAATCTTTTTAAGCAAGCCTAAGTTTAAAGCTCACTAACTGAATATTCAGAAAGAAGCCTTCAAAATTTTAATTTCACATTCAAGATGAATTTTTTCGTTGTTTGGCCATTAAAAACAGAAGTACTGGAGTACCTGTGATAACCAGGGAGCAGACAGTGTGTAACTAGATGTGTCGATGCTCATCACGCATGAAGGTGCAGCTGGTTTCTGTACAGGTAGATCCCTTTGGAAATTCAGTCTCAGGGTGGTGCCAAACTGATGCTTAGATTTTTAGTTCTATAGAAGAGGTCTGATATGGCAAAGCAGTAGCATAATTTTGGGTTTAAACCTAATTCCATAGGAAAATTAAACACACATGCAAACACTTTGCTGGTGAAAAATGAGAACATCTAGCTTCTTACTTAGCCAGACCTCCAAAACTGGAATGGCTGCATGTCCATGATGTAAATTATCATATTCCTGCACTGCTAAAACCATAGTTTTGAAAAAAAGCCGGGATACTGACCATTTTTATTTTGTATTGTTTTCAGCTTAAATATAGGATAGTTGCCAATACCTGGGCATCAGAACAAATAGTTGTAACAGATCAGGGGAAAAACACAAGAATATTCAATATTTGAAATAGTTTTTACAGATTATTACGAAACCTGGGACCAGGTACAGCAGATTATTTCCCAGTTCTCTGGAAGAAAAAGTGGTTAATAATTACCCTTTGCTGTGTTGGCTATTAGTGGTGTTTTAACCATTTTCTCTCATTTACACATGCAAGTCTGGTATGTCATCATTTAGGAAAAATCTTATGAGCCAGAAGTTTAATGTTATCATTATGTTAAGGTTATTTCCAACACTACCTTACATGTAGATTACAGCTAATTAAGTCTTTGCCAAGTTATTTCCAGTGAAGTCAGCCTAGCATCCACCTGCCATTTAGTAAATGTTGAATTAAATATTGACAAGTAAAAGCTTTTTTGTTGTAAGGTCATGCCCTCAGTTAAGACCAGAGCTGCTCCTGGGTACAGGTTCATTCCAGGTGGAAAGGAAATACCCTCAAAAGTAACTCTTTTTATAAAGGATTATGTACCAAAGTGAAGCCCTTCTAGGATGGGAATTTTGTACTCAGACCTGAAGAAGGCAGAGTACCCAGCATTTAAGTGGGTTTTGGTTGAACTTTGGAGAATACTTTCAAAATTCTCAAGACTGATGTTTAAGCAGCTTCTGTTGTCTACATTAATACTGTAAGCTAGGAAACTCCTCAGGGTTCTGAGGGCTTCAGCCTTCCTGCTCTCTTCATACAGTAGCAAAACCTGCTTCCAGCAGGCAGATGTACCTTGACAGATGGATTTGTTACACAGCTTTTCCTAAAGTCTCATTACAAGCAGCAAGAACAGGCAGCCAGGTTCTATAGGAATGTTTTTTTCTATCAGCAGTCCTGTTGCACTTCTCTTGGAATCTTCAGAGCAGTGATCTTTCTGCAAGAAAATAACAGGGCCCTTCCAGGTGAAGTTCCATGTTCTGACTCACACAGGGATCATCCTCATCAATGTAATTACTGCTTCTGGACTTAGACAACACTTGACTTCTGTAGAGGAAGAAACAAAAGAAAGCGCCTTTGCGTGCGTTGCACTCAGCCATGGCCAAAACTCGAGTCTCAGGGCTCGCACTCCGGCCCCCTGGGAGCAGCAGGCACTGCTTGAGCCCAGAGTCCGCGCATTCCTCACAGTGCTGAATGTGCCTAAAAAGGAGGCAGATCAAGCCCAGAGTAGAAATATATACTCGAGTTACTTTCTTGTGAAAGCTGGTCGTGGAAATCAAGCTAGGAAAATAAACCTTGCCAAGCTTTGCCCTGTCCAGCCTGCCCAGTTATTTTAAGCAGCCCAATTCCAAGCTTTGCTTCGAGCTGCCAGGCCGTTTTAGCTCATCTAGCAGTAGTTTAAGGTTTGATACGTCCTTTTTCTTCATCTAGGGACTAAAAATAGAGATATTTGTGCAACAAATTATTCTGTCCATAGATTCATGAAATGAGCAAGCAGCAGCTCACCATGTATTCTCTTGAAGGCTAAGATAAATTACAAAAATATTCTCTCTAAAATTTTGGAAAGATAATGTAATATGACAAATGGCTTTGAATGTCACTGCCTTCATTTGTGTAAGTAGCTCTTCATATGTAAATATGTTAAAATTCAGCATCTTGTGCACAAGATGTGAGAAATCTTCCCCCACCCCAAGCTTTAGCTGCAATTTCCATGTGCATTTAAATGTCTTTTGTTGTAGCTTTAAGAACATTTCAAAAACCATTTTGTCACACTCAGTATATTTCAGTTACATCAACATAAAGAGGCGAAACTCCCTTACATTTCCAGGGGTTATGAAATACTGGAAAGGCCAATGGCTGAAGTGCCTGCTTTGCATTTCAAAAGATATTGGGGTCAAAGTCTGTTAGTTATTACCATTTTCAGCAGTTCTTGGTGTCAGTGCCCTGAGCTCGTAACTCCTCCTGGGCTCAGGGTCAGATTAGAGGATGGGTGTAGGCACCACCTGCGAGGAGAACCTCTCTGAACAGCAGGGACTGCCCTGCAGCTCCACTCGGGAGAGCCCAGCAAGTGGACGTTCTCAGCCATTGTCTTTAGTCAAGGCTAAGCTGATCCAAACCTTTACCCTGACCAGCAGGCCTGACTTTGCAGTTGAGAGGGACTTTCCAGGAATAGCTGCTCACCAGTTCAAATCCTCTATATCATACTATGAAATAGCACCATAAATCTTGTTTCATGTGCTCTCCTGGTCGTGTTGATTGTAATGTAATGGATGGAACACACCTCTTGCCCTTAATTCCAAAGTTAAGTGGCCTACGCAGCAACTGTTGTTTCCCATTGCACTGTTGTAGCCACTGATTGATGATTTTGAAGAATGCACCTTGAGCCTTCAGAAAAGATCCCTAAACCCCACAGAAAGGCATTGTAGAGTTGGTGAATGGCTCTTAGCAAGACAGCTCTTCCAGTGAGAAGGTAGCTTACCCTGTGACTGCCCAGGCTTCCAGGCAGATGTGTGCACAGCCCCTCAGGTAACATAAAAGCACAAAGTCACAAATCTGCATTAATATCTCCTGATAGCTCAGTGCCCTCTGCTTCAGTTGCTGCTGACAACTACCACATAGGGCTTCTTTTCCGCTTCACTCATGCTCAAGTGTTTCCCCTTGTAACAACCTGTTGGTCTGATGAGTCTCAGGTACTGGATTTTAAGTTAGGCTGGAGTTGACCTCTGCACTTTCTTGCTGGTGAAAGTTTGCAGGCTGAGCAAGCTGCTGTAGTTTCCTGGTGTAAGCTGCTGTGTGAAAGGAAGGACTCTGATATGTTGTAAGGCAAGTCATCAACTATAAGATTATTACTAGATTATTGGAAGAACCTAGGACTTTTTGTGAGACAAATTTTATTGCCAATTATATGTGATAGTGATTGAATTACATCCAAGTGCATGACTCACGCCATTTTATTTCAAAATTCATTCCACTGCTATTGGTTCAAGGGGCATTACTTTCATGTTAAGACTTACGTGGTTAATTAATAGAATATTAACCTGAGAACTGAGACTGGAATCTATAAGTAGCATACACTAAGGCGTTAGAAGAATTTACAAAGTAGTGAGCTTATTTCCCAGGTAAACATCGAAATAGTTGGTAATTGCATAGCAGTGTTTGGGGTATAAATCCCCTTACCTCCCATTTATGGGTGTAATTAAAAATCAAGGTTTTATGTACTTGGTCTGCAAAGGTAATTCACTGCTCCATATCAGCATGTTATTGCAAACCGTAATATCTAAGTACACAAGCAAGTTATGTAAGCACTACAATACCATGATAATCTAGATATTGGTCGTACTACTAAATTTAGCTACTTCTGCATAAAATGAATTCCATCAAACATTAGAGTAATGCACAATACCTTCATTATCTGGGGATTGGACTGCTCAACCTATCATTGAGTTATTTTGAAAAGGAGGGTAGATCTGAGGAGAATGTTTGCATAACAGTGTACCTGGGAGAGTCTGACTGCAGAGAATTGTATAAAGACGCTTTGTTTAAGTGACAGTTAAAATTCATTGTTCCCAGATGCATATTAGCATGTGCAGGAAAAGAACCCTTAATACATGTACAGTAATGGATTCACAGGTATCTATTTTTTAATTTGGGAAGCTCTTGAAAACATTGTGGATAGTTCTGGGAGGCCGTTAGTTCATTTCTAAGGCATACAAAACAAGCAAAGAATTAAAATAAACCTTAAGGGTTCTTAAGTTGCTACTGATCCTGACTGCAGCCAGCAACACATTCTGTTGTGGACCTGTCCTCTCACAAAAGTAACGGGGAGCTAACAGAGAGGCAGAGAAGGCCAGAAATTATGAATGCTGCTGTGTGAGGTTACGTATACTAAGGACTCCATAGCTTAGAAAGGAGTTGGGCCCTTTCCCTCAAGTTGTCATTGGCTTATAAAACATTAGCAAGCTACAGATAACTGCACAAACAGCCTCACTTCAGTAAAAGTAGCCAGCGCTCTATTTGATCCAGCCTGATAATCATGTCTTATAATGCCTAGAAATGGATATTCAAGGATGCAACGAGTAACAAAGCAAGTACAGGAGAAGCCTTCCTCAATTCACTTGTCCAGCTTCTGGTTATTGATTTCTTCATTGCTTCCTCACTTACAATATGTGTTTCAATCCACTTTCCATGCTCCTGTTTCACTTCCTATTTACCTATAATGTTTGTTCCAGCATTCTATGGTAATGAGTCCCACAGAATTAATACATGAGGTTGTCATTTTTAGCTTCTTTTCTGATGGCTTCTCTGGAAGATCCCCAGTCCTTGTGTTGCAAGACTTATCCTCCATAACCTTCCTAAACCAGGTTGTGCTGGGTTATGTGCGCATTTGTACATCAACTGTTTGGCTCCCAGGGCAGACTCCTGTTGTACCACATTAAGCAATTACACCTCACAGGCTGTAAATTAGTCACTAAAATAGTTCTCATTCTCATAAACTTTACAAGACATGATCCAAGACTTCTCTTCCTCACAAGCCAGAACATGTCTTGGTTTACCGCAATTCAAACAAAAACACTACTGTGGTTGCACCATCATCTGTTCAATGTGCCCCAAGGAGTCTCCTCTCATCTAGAGCTGTAACGGACAGCCTCAGGTTTCTCCTGTACCCATAGTGGTTTGATGTGTTTATTTTAAAGAGGAATTGCTCTGCAAAAGAAATACCTGGTTTGGTAAAATTCTCCACTTTTCCTGAGGTGCTGCAGTGCTGCCAGGAAATGGCGCAAGAGATCCCTCAGAGCAGAGGCAAAAGTCAAGCTGGAGCCAGACCCTCCAGGTCAGAGAAGTAGGGCACCACAGCCATCATTGCTCATTGGGGAACGAGTAAGGGAGCTGACAGAAAGGAGCAGCCTGTGCTGGTACAGTCCTGCAATTTAAATACTCTGGGTACAACAAGAGGCTGAGAGTGGAAAGTGAAGAGCAGACAAGTCAGTGACATCCTGAGGAAGACTGGACTACTATCAGTCTACTCCAAGTTTTTAGCCTTTGGGGCAGTGTTTTTTTCCCATTTTTACCTCTCATGCTCCCTGCAATAGAATTCCTTTTTCAGTTGTTTACTTCCATTTCAGAATGGGTTAAATTGAAGTTCTCTCCCCTTCACTCTCATCTTATTTAATAATTGCTTCTGTTGTTTCTACTTCAGTTGTGATAAAACAGATCTTTACTGTCTGAGGGAGAGGGGTCTGACAGATCCTGCCACCTCTACCTGAAGACCTGGAACAGGAAATGTTGCAATTACCTTACTAGATTCTTGTACTTGCCTGTTTCTTGTGGCTGAGGAATACAACCAATCAGTGTTAGATATGTGTCTGTCAGGCCTGCTCCCTGTTCTTCCCAGCCCAACCCCTCTCAGAGCACTGCATGTACGTAGGCTTTAGAGTAGTTTTTATTCTCTGACATCCGCATCAGATGTCCAAGGTTTGATCCTGAGCCCCACAAACTGCTACAGTCCCGTTGCTCTCAAGTCTCGCTATGGAGGTAGTAGAGGAAAAAATAGTCTATTGGCAAACTCATTAACCTTTTCCCTTTTGTAAGATGGAAGTTGATTCTCAGTTAAAACCAGGTCTGGTCCACAAAGAAGGACTGAGCCAGGCAGGTAACTGTAGCAGAAGAAACAGATACGCCTTACAGCAAATTCTGAGAGCTTCAAGCAATACATGCAGGAAAATCCTTCTCATGCACATTTTCTCTTTTGCTCCTCACCTCCCTGACAACTGAATCCTGAAGATGAAACTCTGAAGTCTGATGTACAGCTTGAAGAGATCTGCTCAACAGATGATTAAGTCTAAAACTGTTCATTAACCATCCATAACTCATCATGTATCAATCAGTGAGATGAAGGGGACATTACAGCTGACCCAGAAAGAATCTTCTGGATGGCATTTAAGTTTCAGAGTAATCAGTGTGGAAAGTTTAACTTGTGTTTTGCAGAAACACTGAGAGAAAATTATCCATCCTGCAGTTTAATAACTGTCTATCAAATGGTATGGCATTAATAGAACCAAATACTGTTTTATCAGCTGCACCAGAACAAGCTGATAGTCTGGAAGCTGACATGGTAATAGTGACACTGCAGTCAGTTATTCCAGCTTTGTACTCAAGGTCCTAACAGACACTGAGAAGAGCCACCAGGAAAAAGGGAAGCCCCATGAACTAAACTGAAACTCATGATGTTTCCCTGGTCAGTACAGACTATTTGCTATTTCCCCTTCTTCCCTAACAGGGAACAGACTAATTCTCAAGCAGTTAATGACAGCTGGAAAGTTGCCTGATTGATTGTTTAATTAGGCTGCAAAAGCCTAAACCATGGAAGCAGGACGAGTGAAAAACCAACTCATGTAATTACCGTTGCAAGAGAGATGTGCAGCTTGTAGCCAGCCTGTAAGAAAACAGCCCTCTAGTGTGTCAGAATGCTTAGAGAAACCTTTAATGTAGCCATTGGTACTCCAGTATGAACTCTTATTATCTCAGAGGAAGCAAACCCATGACTTACTGTACAGACATACTTTTCACTGCATCATAACTGCATTGGATAAGCATGTAAGCCATACGCTACAGACACAAGTGCTGTTTTCATGGAAGACCCTGAATACATGTAACTGCTTGAAACAGTTTGGTGCTGGCATCAGCTCTAGTTCGATGCACTCTCAAGAATCCTCAGGGCAGCAAGGTATTGTAAATGCTATATTCTGCAGATCAGAGAGACTTTGCGCTCTTCTCAAACCAGAAATTTGGATAATTGTTGTGATCTCCTCCATTTAGTCTCCTGTGGCATTTATTATTACTACATTTTCCTCTTCCAATCCTCACAGAATTTGGTCAAAGCAAGAAATTAATTCCTGGTCTTGCCTTTCCTCATATTTTCAAAAGACCAGAACATGGCATTAGGTGAGGCTCAAGTTCTGCACTATAACCCTCACATCCTCTTGGTTTTGTCACTTAATCTTTTGATTAATATTTGTTTTCCTCTAGGTGCGAAGGATGACCACAACATCCTGTTGTCTGCAATTATCCCAGCCTCAGTTTCACTTGAAACCCGAGCTTTAACTCTTCAACTCCTTTTTCTGTGTATAAGTAATTTAGACCTAATCATAGTTGGAATGAAGGCACTCTTCCTCATCTATTTCTGAGGACATTATCTTACACTCACAGTTCACCCTAAAATCCACAACAGCAGACAATGATGTCAAAGACTGTTTACTACACCAGACCATAAGGCATTCAGACCTCATTAAGTGACCTCTGTCCTGACCTACATTGATCGGTTGAAGCCAAATACCCTTTGTGGGGTAGGATATACCAAGGACAAGATAATCTCTCAGATGGGAGGTTAGGCTGCGGTACATTTACATGCACATCTTTGCTGTGACTCACACTTCTACAGAAGCCACAGCCCTCTCTGACCAAATCAGGACTTGTTTGTCTTGTGCAAGTCTGATTGACCACAGGTTTGAGACAGCAAATTATAGATAATGTTACCCCTCAGATGTATGCTCCTGTATTTTGGTGGACTGTGTGTGAAAGCAAGTATGGGGAAGATCAACTGCACGTGGACATTGACTACCCAAACCTATCCTAATTCATCATCACCTCTAAGCTCAAATGATCTTGACTACTGATGTGAATTGTTGCTCTATCCAGATTGCCAAGGAAAAGCTTGGAGATCAAAGTGAGGGAGCCTGAAGATATGAGAAGTGAAAGGGAGAATGTGACAGCTTCAAATAACGGCAGAGATTGAGAACAAGACCTCACAATTCTTGATTATGTGCTGCTTAACTTTTTTTTTCCTCTAAAATCCAAGGAGAGAGGAATCTGGCTGTGACTTTCTTTTAATCTGTCTTCTCCTCTACAACATGTTCTTTCATGTTTGCAGGGATTGCCTTGAAATACTGACAGCTTGGCAGACAAAATATTTTTTTAAACTGTAGTTTGTCCTCTTCAAGGTTGCTCTTGGGTGTTTTCACATGAAATGGAACCATTCGGTTTCTGTAGCAGCGTAGGGTGACTCCAAACACTTTTGAGTGTAAGAGTTGATACCACTTTCTTCAAACTGTTCTGGCAATACATGCTCTGTGTTATGACCTCATTTTATCTGCTTCACTTGCTCAAGAGCTTCGATAAAGTTATTTTTTAATCCTTTTGAAAAACAGTTTGCAATCCAAAAAAAAGTACGGCAATAGCTTCTTATTATAGAACCTGAAGTTCCTTTTCAGCTGAAATTCCAGATGTCTTCCAATATTCCTTTTAAAAATATTAAAAATGTAAAAGCCTTACCAATTTGTAAACTAAGAAGCAGTAATAAGGTAATGGAACAGTAAAACATTTCATCTCTGAACTGTGGCGCAACACCAAATACTTCTGCAATTATAGCAAGCTGATTTGACAACTCCCTAGTTAAACAGAACTCTACTATTTTTCCTTCTACCCTTTGTCTGTTCTATTTGTTCATAAAATTTCTTTCTAGTAAAAGCCTAGGATGAGTCAAAAGCTTCCTTGGCCCCTCCACCAGGGTTAGGAATGAGGAACAACTTCTGGCTGCTAAGACAAAGCCATGAGAGTGCTGTGTCCCTCAGTAGAAGTCTCCTCTTTCAGTGCAGTGAGGAAGAGAAAGAAAGCCCCTTGCTCCATTACTTGTCCCATTTCTTCTCTCATTCATGAACCAGTTTTGTCTGATTTGAAAGGCAGAAATAGAGACAGACTGTTTTCTAGCAATCTGGATCATAGCCCAGCAACAGAAATAAGGAGTTAAGGTCTGTTTCTTACCTGCCACTGTTTTTACTATCAAGGACTAAAGATTAATCTTCAGTGATCTGTTGTACATTCTTAGAACCTACACTTTGATGTTTTGTTACTATGACATGAGGCACATTGGGAAACAAACACCTGAGATACAGGGAGATAACCAGGTGATTGGAGTCTGGAAGTGGATGAGGGAGACCATGCTGTGGCACAGTGCTGCTTGGGAGATTTTGTTCTGGAAAGAACTACACACACTCCTCCCCCCAGATACGCAGATTACCAGAACTGAGAAGCATATTTTTTCTCTTCTTTGGTTTTCTCTGTACAGCCACCTTTTCCCTCCTCTTCTGTCCTTGCCCTCTCACCACTGTGGCTGAGCAGCAATGAGAAAATCTCACCCTCAGGACAAAATTCTTCCTCAGTGTGAGGAGGAGAGGAATGGGGTGTGCGAAGATGGCAAAGGTAGAACAGCACCTTGCAGAGAAAGAGCTAAAACTGCCCAAAGTGGGAGCCTGGCAGGTGTCAGGTCTTGTTGCTTGAGAAGCAAGCAGGGCTGAGGCAGAAGCTGCCATCAGCTGGCTCTCTTGTTCCAGTGGGAGTGAGCGAGCCAGGCCAACCATTGCAGGTATCTGAGACTACTGGAAACACTTCGATTGCACACATTAACTCATCCTCTTACATTGCAGTTAAATGTGCCCACTGGGATAGTCTACCAACACGAGAGATGTGCTTACTGCTGGACTACTGTTCTCAGCAAGCCTGACTTCCAACTTTACAGCCTTAGAACTTTGAACTCTATGACTTAGTGCAAGTGGGATTTTAGCTCTTCCAAGTAAAGTATTTTGGGGATTGAGCTGTTATGTGGCATTCCACAACCTGGAGACAACCAATGAGGCCATTGCTGGAAAAAAACAAACAGAAATGAAGCTCGAATCAAGCCTGCAGAGTCCACCTCTGGTTTTGTCAGTTATTACCTCCTGCCTCTGAGGAGAGATACCCCAAAAAGCACGTGCAGAAGGAAAGTATTTTATAAGAATTGGGGTATTGTTCCTCTTAAAATTCTTGAAGTGAAAGTTTACTCAAAATTAATTAATACCAAAGGTCATTAAGGAGAGTTGAGTTTGTTTTTCTGATCTGCTTGACAGACTTCAGGCAGTCTGATCTTGGCCACTGGATGCGAAAGCAAAGGGTGCTTTCTGTAATTTGCTTTCTTCTATCTTGGTACTCAAAAAGATAATGCATAAAAAGACAAAAGAGAATCTCAACTTAAGCCTACAATACTTTTCAATGTTTTTAAGGAGAACAGCATAAATCTCTCATCCACAAATCACTTCACCGTAAGTAATGTATATAAACCAGAATGAGGCCCCTTGACTAAGGAATGTCTTATTTTATTAAGAAGTATATGGTGCAGAGACCTTCAAACCCCACTTTCCTGCCTTCCAGTTAAGAAAATATCCTTCACAGTTTTAAAAGCGTATTTAGACCTAAACTGTTTCCCATAAGGTCAAGTGGAGAAATTCCCATTAACTTACACAAGTATTTGATCAGTCGTCTTAAATACAAACAAGCAAAGGTACAATAGTCACCCATCTACCTATTGCAAGTTTCCACATACATTACTGCACACTAAAAAGGCACTCTGCCTACCCCCTTTTTTCTTTAGATCTTACTATGGTGAGATTATTTCCAAGTATATTGGTTAGAATGCTTATGCCAGACCCCAAGCTTACAGCTCTGTGTTTGTGCCAAGGAGCTGAAACTCCCCATGATTTTTTTGTTCCATAATGAGCATTTTACTGTGCTTGAAGATAGAAACAATTTGCAATAAAGCCACTTGCCAAGATAGCATTTGATTAATCTATACTTACATCAATTAAAGAAAGCATTAGAGAATTTGTTGCCTCTCAGCATTGCCATGTTTACAGAACAGAGCCTTCAGAAGATAAAAGCTGTGGCATTACCTGCACAGACTCCTCTCAGTCAGAAGATTTCCCTTCAAAACAAACCATTTCTGAATCAGTAAATAGATGAGTGATTGCTGGGCATCGCCTGCCGTGCTGGCACTCCAGAGAAATGATGAGAAAGTGCAGTGCCTCTTCCTTTCCTGCAAGTCAGCAGGAAAGACTCAGGGCAGTATTCGGAAAGACAGCCAAGCCCTGTGTTTGAGACAGTGCAAGGCTGGTGGAGCTGGGGGAGGTGTGCCTGCTGCCCCAGCTGGCTGGGACCTGCTGATGTCTCGCTCTGTCCCTCTTCATTGCAACAACCAAATGCATCACAAGATACACCTCTCCATTCACCAAGAGAACTCTTGCACATCCACTCCCTGCACCGGGCTGATAAGTATTGGTTTTAATTTTCTCAGGAGAGAAGGAGCTGAGTGGCACATAAGGAACAAAGTCAGCTATCAGGTGTAGAAATGTCCAGCAACTAAGCTAATTGCTTAATAATAAACCAACAGATTAAATGTACTAGAATAAAGATGAAAGAACAAAGATCACCATAACAAATGTTTAGACAAAGCATGCATTTATTTGCTTTGTTTCTTTAGTTTTTGTGTCAATCAGCCTGTTTCACTTCAACAAAAGCCTTAAAAAGGCAATCATGCCTATCTTAGAAGACCTTTGGGCTAAGAAAAAAAGAAGTTTTCTGTATTAGACATGAAAACACTAAAACAGCACTGGTGTTATGTACTTGCTATATTTTGTTTGATTGTACCTTAGAGAGTTCTGAGGAAGACAGAAGCTGAGTATTTAAAGAGTAAGCACATCTATGAAATCCTGCATTTCACACCTTCAGTCACGTGGATGCTAATAAATGAATTACATTTGAAGTTAGCTCCAGTATCTAGCTGGTTCTTTTAGAATTCCTTTCAAATCTGTATCTTTCCTGCCTGAATTTTCCCAGAACTCAGCCTTGGGCTCACAGCTATCACAGAGATTAGCAGCTTCCACGGACTCAGCACTATCCAGCCAAAGTGACCGCCTGCTGCTTGAACAGGCACAAAGACAACACACTGGTGTATTTGTGTTAGTGCCTCCCTTCAGGTTCTAATTGTGCTTTCTCTAACATCTGCCAGACCTTTTGGCTTGGACCCAGAAGACATTAATGGCAGTGCCAGTAACACTTATGGGTGATACACTCTTTCGCTCCCCACCCCACCCCCCAAAGGGCCATTATCACTGATATTAAATATTTACACAGTGGTGACTACAAGCCCCAAGATCAGCATTTTACTTCACTATCGTTGAGATATTTTCTTGGTGGAGAGTTCATAGTACTTCGGATGAAGACAATGAGTACAACAAACAAAAGGAGAAAGAACAAGTCCCTCCACCTCATCCTGCTGGAGCCTCTTGACCATCACACTAAACGATGAGGCTTTTTAAGAAGCTCTGAACACTTATGCAAATTTTCAAGACTGTCTGTTGAGCCATGAAGAGCTTGCTGAGGAGTTTGTGTCTCAGGACTATGCAAATGCTTCAAAGAAAAGCACATACTGTGGGCAGCGAATCACAGGGTGCGCTGCAAGAGCCTCCAACAATCATGTCATTCTTACTGCTGGCTTTGTGGGAATAAACTAATACCTGCTGCCTGCTTGTTTTCCCCCCAAAACCCAGGACAAATCAATGGCACTAACATCAACAGCTTAGGAAGTGGGAAACTGTGATTTAGTCTGTTCCTCAGCATTAGGAAATCTGGTCCCATCCCTGTAGTTCCTGCATAGATCAGGCTCAGGCTGTGGGACGCTTGGAAAGGCACCACTGCAGCCTGTCCTGATAAAGTGGTGCCCAGTGCACAGCAATGAAGTTGCGGTTCATGGGGAAAAGGCACAGCTAAGGGACAGCTTGGGGCTGTGGCACAAGTGGGTACGGCACTCCCGTACAGAGCCAAGGTCACAGTCTGGCGTACATTCTTACCAAAAGGGCACAAGACAGCGTCATCTTTTACAGAGCGACACAGTCCTGCTGCCTTCATCCACCTGAGAGCAGCCACTTGCCCATGACTTGGTGTGAGCAAGCCTTTGAAGGTCGCTGGAGGGAGGTGGGCATTTACCTCTCCTTCAGGACAGGTCCAAGGCTGCCCCTTTTTGCCAAGCCTCGTCCTGGCTCCTGCACTAGGGCATACAATGAGTGTATCTGCTCAGAGGAGATTCGTGGTTCAGGCCGTTTCGCCCACCTTAACCCCAACTGAGCACTGTGTCTCCTAAAGAAGGAGCAGACCCATAGGGAGTTGCCAGCCGTGCTCAGGGCTGTCAGCTTCACACAGAGTGTGAAATCAAACTTGGCTGGGCTTTTGTAAGGCCAGTTTTGAACGCTCCAATTCCACCTAAATCCTCTGTGACCTAAACTAATATGCCAAATACCCCCTCATCTAATTCTGTTAATTCGCAGTCATCAACTGATCTCTGTTCCAGGCTGCGGCCAGTTGGTGGGAGATGAGAGCCGAGAGGCTGCCGAGGACCCTGGAGTCAGAGCTCTGCACCTGAGACCTCACCTGTGGCATTGGGCTCGGGGCTCGCACCAACCTGGAGCCAGCACGCAGCTCCTGAGGGCAGGAAAAAACAGGCTGAGCACTGATGGTACTGAAATAACTCTGCCAGAGTTTTCCTACAAGCTCTCATATGTTAACAAGATACGATACCAAGGCAAGCATCAAAGCCTGTTAATGCCCCCGTGGTCAAGTTAAACTGAGTTTAAGTCATCCAGAAGGTCATGTCTGGAAACAACACACAAATACTGAACACAGTGATTGATCTCTGATCCCAAGTGGCTTTTCTGTGGAACTTCACGAGAGCTTAATCCAGAAACTACAACTTTGACAAAACAGTGAAAGAAACTCATGGAAATAATGCAAAAAAATGTTTCTTGCACTTCAATACTCACTCAAGTATATATTCAGTGCAGCCATTAATCCTTATTTTCCACAGAGCATATTTGCCTGCATGTATCTATGCTGAACTAGAACAAGGAGTACAATTTGCTATGCGGATTAATTTATATAAAGCTTTATGTTAGCACAGTACCAGAAAAAAAACCTAAACCTGTATATAAAGTAATTCTACATTCATACCCAGAAAGAGAAACTCAAGAAGCTAAGTAAAAACCTGAACTTGGTTCCAGTATATAATATTTTTAATTTGACCTCTCCTTTAACTTGTTTTCCTTAAGAAATATTAATTATGCACAAATGTTTACTTGAATTTTTAATAAGCACAAACTATATTTATTATTTCATAACACAATATAACATTTAGGTAACAAGATGTTTCTGCTCTTTTCTCTCAGTATTTGCATTGATCCATGCTTTATTCTATTTCTCGTGAAGATTGTCTGCATCTAAAGCAGATTTCAGTCTTGTGCAAGAGGATCCCGTTCTCACACTCCTCACTGATCCTACTGAGCACACTCTAACGTGAGAGGCAGCATCACTAAACTAGATTATTCTAATAAATTTGCTCCATTATGCATAATGTGATGAACTAAGTTTTTGTGGAATAAAAAAATATGCCTCTGGGATTTTATAGTAAATGCTGAGTTTTATTGAAGAATAAATTGTGGTTAATCTTTGCAAAGGATGGAACCTGTGGGGTTCTTACTGCTGATGCAAACAACCACAGTGTCGGTTACTCAGCAGTCATAGCAACTAGAAAGTTACCCAAAGGAATAGACCCTTCCTGGATTCTGTGCAAGTGCCATATACAGGTCAAGGAACACAAACATTTTATAGTTTTAAGGTCTGTTATAAATAAAATTTTAAAGAGAATTTACCATTGCTCAGTGACGTTTCTTTTTTTGATCTAAAAGCAATCTCTTGAGTAGACTGAACAGATAACAGGTATGAAGGTGGACATACAAATGGAAGAAACTGGAATCTGATGTGAGCCAAGACAATTGTAGCCGATATGTTTTAAAAATATATGCACACCTCATATATTAAACCCTCACCTGAAATACAGGGTAAATTATGGAGACATCTAAGTGATTATAAGGAGCTCGTATCAGCCAGATCGTGACAAGTCTGATCATAAAAGCTTCAAACAGATCACCGCCTGTGCCAGCAATGCTATATTTATATACAATTGAAAAGGACACAAACCAATCCCTCATCTCCCCCTGCACTCCTGTACTGTTCTCCTAATAGTGTGCCCCAATGCAACATCCCAGCATGTAAGGAACTACACAAATACAGTGGGGAGTGGGGAGAGGAAGCACCTATGTTATCAGATATAAACTTCTACTTACAGTATTCTTAATTCAGGCTGAAATTTATTCTCTTACACATCCTTCTGAGAAGCCTTCACTTTTTCCTCTCCAGTACTGCCAGCCCTCTTTTATACTATTTGTCCTGGGAGTGTTACTCCATCCTTAATTCAGATAAACTGACTAATTAGGCAAAGCAGTTCAGCTGCATTCCCTCTGCTGAATTGTTCCTGGAAGGGGAGGAACTCTTAACTCCACTGAGAGGAAGCTTCACACCTACTGACTGTAGGGAAAAATGAACCAATATCTTTAACCATTTTTCTAGATTCTTGGGGAAAGAAAAAAGAAGACATGAATTATATTCAATTTAATGCAAAGGCATCAGAAAAAAAAATGTTTATTCAATATTTTCAGAAATTCTCTGATTTCTAGCAAAGCAAAATTAGGCAAAAGTGAACATTAAAGAAGTGGTTGATGATTTCTGTGGAAACACGGCAAGCTAATCCTGAATTCTTTCAAAATACTCTGATACTTAAGCATTAGTTTCAGGTAGGAATTTAGCTACTCTGAGATACAAACATAGATCTTTAAGGTTATACAATTTAAGGTTATACAACCTAGAGAAAATCCCAAATTAGATTCTCAAAGAATTGTGGCACTGAGATCTTTTCAATATTTTGTTGGTTTAAGTTCTTAGTGTTCTAAGAGATTTCTGTATGAGTAAGCACTAGACTCAAGGTGTGGTTAGAGGAGAAAAAGAGGACTCTGGGCTGTGTGTCAATGGAAGTGGTGATGGGCAGTGTCTTGGTGTTTGTGATGCTGTCCCTGCGGTGTCCAGTCATGCGCTGGGTCCCCTCATGAGAGGGAGGCGCGTGGAGGGGTGGGAGCTCAGTGAGGGCTGTGGAACTGCCTGGGAGCATCTGACACAGGAACAGAGGCTGAGGGAGCACCAGGCTTAAGTTTGGGAAGAGGAAGCTTAGGGGTGACTTGAATTGCTCTCTTCCACGTCCTGACTAGGGGGAGGCCAAGGAGGGACACAGCTGAACTCTTGTTACAGGCGTCGATCGCGGGGTGCAGAAAGGGAAATTCTGGCTTCTGTGTGTGAAAAGACAATGTTTGGAATGGTTGGTGAGAAGCGCTGGAAGAAGTACTTGGAGAAGCGCTGGCTTCTGAGCAACCTGCTGGAATGTTGAAGTTAGCCACACACCATTCATTCAGGGAGGTGGCCTGGGTGAGGTCCAGAAGTTCCTTCCTACCAGAATTATTTCATGATTGCATGACAAAAAATTTTTAATGGATATAGCTTTTGACAGCATCAATTACACAAATTCTGCTAATGCAATAAATTATACTACCAAAAGCACTCTCTAATTGTCATACGTCAATATATTTTAGGGATTTTACTGAATATAAAGACCACGAAAGAAATCAAACTAATAAAGCCACTGGAGACAAACTAAATCTTTCTGATTAAGTCTAGAAATGAAATCAAGTCTTGAGGAAAACACGTTAACAGCTCCAGAATATTTCAAGGTATTGGTCATTCTCCACTGGACTTTGAACAGCTGAGCCTGTAACTAATACAAATGAAAAGCTTATTTTCCCAAGTCTTGATGAAATGGTTAATTTGTTGCCTATTTGCAGATTTCATTCTTTCCAAAATTATTCCTCCATCATACTTTGTTTTTTATTATTGTCATACATGTTATACCTAAAACAAGTTGTCTGCCAGTCATATTTTCTCTACATCTTGAAGTTTGCTAAAGTGAAAAATTAAGAACTCTTTCTTAGCAGCTCCATAACCACGGGTAAGTTTGTAGTTTGAGTTAGTTTCAGGAAAAAAAACTGTTCACAAACTCTTCCTAGACATAACTGATTCTTTGATAGCTTTAAACTAGAAACCTCCTTAAACTGTAGAAGTTGAAAGATCAGGATGTAAGTTGGTACTTAAATTGCTTTGTAGATCATTTACTTGTCTAAAATATGTAAGTATCTATACATCAGTTAAACTTCAAAAATATCATTCCTTGTCAACAGACTTCAGCTTGGTTAGGTTTATACAGAAGAGAAGTGAAGAGAGTTAACAGCTCATATAGATTTTACTGAGTTTGATATCTCTGTGCCAAATTATAAATGTAACATGGATTCCATGACCTTCAGTAATGTTTTATTTCTGCTTAATTTTGTAACCTGGCTGCACTGCAGATAAAGCCAGTTATTGGTACAGCCTGGAAACCTGGCCAATGATAAGAGTTTTGAAATGGACTGAATGTTGGATTTGGATAATAATACTGAATTGTTTTTATATTAGAGGTTATTTTGACTGCATAGCTGATGAGCTGGAGCAGTTCACAGAAAGAGAGTCAAGATCTGTTCCCACCCTGACATTAACCTATTTCTGGTTTATGCTCTTGTGGTTACATGGCTCACTTAACTAGATGATAGTTATTTGTCATTACCTTTTCTTTCCAGCCGTTTGTGATTTTGGTCTTCTCTCTTTCTAGTCCAGCTACATTTAGCACCTGATCCACATCCTCTGCTCCTTCCCTCCCACCAATATATCCACATCCTCAGGAAGAGCCCTAACCCACTGAAGCCTTGACATTTCTTACTGTGTCACCCAGCTGCCCCTGACCCTGATGATCTTAAGGGTCTTTTCCAACATAAAGGATTCTATTATTCTATGACAAACAAAGTGGGCTGATGTCCCTCTTGGCTACCCAATGCCCTCTGCTCATGGTGAGACTCCCAGTTCTATAACCTTTCTTGATTGGTTCTTAATTACCTGCCTGCTCTTTCCTTCCTCTTCGGCCTTCTGGGAGTCTTGTTCTAGGCAGTTGCTGTCCTTCAGAAGTTCAGTCCCTTCTATTGCCATCTCCAATCCATGATCGTACGCAAATACTCATTTCTACTCCGCACTGTATAGTAGCTGATGTCCCGGTGTCTCACTACATCTTGGCGCTGTGCTTTTCAGCCAGCTGATGAAGACATGGAATAGTCTGATTTTGTCTATAACAAAATAGAATTGAGGGGAGACTTTTCCCTCTGATAAAAAAAAAAATCACAGAATCATGGAATGGTTTGCATTGGAAGGGACATCAAAGCCCATCCAGTTCCACCCCCCTGCCGTGAGCAGGGACACCTTCCACTGGATCAGGGGGCTCAAAGCCCCATCCAGCCTGGCCTTGAACACCTCCAGGGATGAGGCAGCCACAGCTTCCCTGGGTAGCCTGGGCCAGGGCCTCCCCACCCGTACAGTAAAAAAATTCTTCCTAATATCTTATCTAAATCTCCCCTCTTTCAGCTTAAAATCATTACCTCTCATCCTAGTCCTATCCTGATAAAAATCTTCTCCCCAACTTCCCTGGAGCCCCCTTTAAGTTCTGCTGTAAGGTCTCCACAGAGCCTTCTCTTCTCTAGGCTAAACAAGCCCAGTTGGGCTTGTTCATCCAACTTGATCATCCTCATGCCCTCCTCTGGCCTCGCTCCAACAGCACCATGTACCTCCTGTGCTCAGGACTCCAGAATGGAACACAGGATTCCAGGTGGACTCTTACCAGAGTGCAGCAGAGGTGGAGAATCCCCTCCCTCACCCTGCTGGTCACACATTTAATACAGCTCAGGACACTGTTGACTTTCTGGCTGCAAGTGCACATCACCAGCTCATGTTGAGCTTCACATCCACCAACACATCCAAGTCCATCTTTTCAGGGCTCCTCTCAATCCATTCCCCGCCCAGCCTGTATTTGTGCTTGGGTTTGCCTCAACCCAGGTGTAGGACCTATGGTGGGTATTTTAGTGCCTTTTAAATACAAGACATCTCCAGGCTGAGAGGTTATATATGTATTAGAGACTTGATTTACAGACAGAAATGAAAAGGATTTAGGAACAATGTTAACAATACTTTTCAGCAATAGGGTACAGTGAAATATTTCTCTAAGTAATTGAAAATAATGCAAGGTGATTACTGTTAAGTAAGGTTGCCATTTAAATATCCTGGATGAACCCTGCTGAACACTGCTTCAGAAGATAACACCACCCACTCCTCAGAACATTTCAGGCCCCGAGGCTGTGAGTGCCTGTTGTGCCAAACAGCTCTCCTGTCTCCACCTGTGAGACAAGAGTCCTTGTTCCAGTTGCCTGCCCCTGGGTATAGTAGCAGACCCTCAGGCTGACAATCCCTTTAAAGTTTGAATCTCTGATTTACTGATAATCTCAGGTTTACACATGAGCGATGTAAATAAGGGAATTCTCAGTGGCAGTCTCTGGATGGAGTTTTTAACGTTCTGTTGCTTTTTATTCTCAGGATAGAAACAAGACAGTGAAGATTATTTAGGAATTGTTCCATTTCCAATGACCTTCTTTCTTTTTACTCCTCATATCTGATTTCTTTCCTGAAGCCCAGAAAGACCAGCTCCCCTCTCGTTGGTCACGCACAGCTCAGTCCCTTCGCTGAACTTTTGTCTGACTGAGGATCCAGCCCTCTGGTATTTTTTTTCCTCTTCCGCCAAAGTCCTCCTGTGTGAGATGTATGCCTTTCTCTTCCAATATCTAGTTTCTTTGTTCAAATCTATTGCTCCAAAGCCTCTTCTGAGGGCAAAAATAATTTGTGTTCTGGTTTATGCCTATTCCTGGCAATTCATGTGCTGTGCATCGCAGTGCAATGTTAAGTGCTTTTCTCCCTGCAGCAGCAGAGCTGCCCCACAGTGACCAAGGCAGCACCCCTCAGGAGGGCTGTTGTGGGGTTTGTCACTGAAGGAGACCTTGGGGAGCATGGGGAAAATGCCAGTGTAAACAGATACTACTGTAAATCAAGGGGCAACAGCAGACTTCTTCAAGGAACAACACAGAGGTAATCTCTGGGATTCTTTGCCTGCTCTATATTCTGGATTCAGTACAGGAAACTCCTTCCTCTTCTTTCTCCCCAGCTTCAACTTCTGGGCAAGGAAATGTAAAGATTCTTTGCTAGTGCAGCCAGTCCTCAGCTAGTGGAACAGACACGAATGTTACCAAGAGCCTGCATAAACCTGAGCAGCCTTTTCTATCACTTTTTACTATTTTCAGCTCCATGGACCCTTGGCTAAGAGCTGTCATCAGCTCAGATTACAGCCTTTTAAAAGCAGATTCAGAAAGGCGATACTTCAAAGCTGTGCAAAGAATATAATTTCACGTAGATTTGCACAGTCCACCCTAAAGGAGTATCTGTAAAATTAGCTGCTTCTTAGCTGCAGAATAACTCCTTGTAAGTGACAGGAGTTGGCCACAGTTCCCAGGACAGAAGCTATGATGTTAATAATGAGCAAGCACTCACATTGATACTTGTTGACCTTTTAATAGGTGTCAATGTTCAATTGAGAGGAGCTGTTCCTGAAGGTGTGTAGCAATAAACTACCAAATAAATTATTAGGAGCACTGCCTTCCGCTCTCCCTCTCTATGCATTGGAAATGCACTTTCAGTCACACTGCAGGCAGCAAAGGGCCTGTAGGTTCATGCCTGACACTGAATCCAACAAGATCAAGGTGTGAAAAATCTATCTGCAGAAATAAAAAGATTCCCCATCCTCTATTTCATCTGCTGAGTCTGTTACTTGGAATGATAATGTCAAGAATATTCTACTGTATTGTTGTTGGAAGAAAGCCCAGATTAAGAGATTAGAGCTTTTTACAAGACTTAGCCTCTCCATAAAAATACACCTTCTTATTTCCTGCTTTTCTTATACTACCAAGAAATCACTTCAGTAGTTTCCTATATTCTAGAGCACTCCAGCCACTCCTGGGAGCAAGGCAGAGAGTATTACCATTGTCATTTTCTCCTGGTTCTCAATGAAAGTTTAGTCCAAATGAACATTTTTTCAGAAATTTTCAATTTAAAGACAAACTATCGAAGTGTTCCTGATGAATCCTACTAAGCTGATGAAGTAATCTAGAGAGAGTTGAAATATGCCATGTTTTAAGATAAATGTGACAATGGGACAGTGTTATTTTTGAGCCAATAGAGGAGCAACAGAGCTGTGGGACAGGTAGAGCCATTCCAGCTCTGTGCCCACCACTGCTGCTTTCCATGGGGCAATTCCACCACATCACCTCTTGGATTTCCTTCCTCTTACACAGAACAAAAGACACAAAGAGCAAATACAAACATCAAAGAAACAAAAAAAAGTAACCACTCATTTTCCCCCCAGGATTACTATAAAGACTACACATCACTTACAGGAAGCAACTGCCTGGGGAAACCCTTTTTTCTACCTTACGCAATTCTGAGCCTCTCTCATCTGTTCATCATGATGTCAGGACACTCTGGCTGGCTATGGCCTATGGATCCTAATTCTGCAAGCGGATTTTCATCTTGTTTCTCTTCCTTTTCTTCTGTACTGCTGTTAATTAGCTAATCCTTCCTGCATTGTTAACAATATATCATAATTCCTTTTTCTATACGTTTACTTTGAAAGATAAACTATGAGCCAACAAATGCAAACTCCCTCTCGGAAAGGAAATGGGGAGAAAAACAAGCAAAGATGAGAATGACAAGAAAGACGAGAACTGATACAAAGTGCATTAATAAGTAGTGCTGCTTCGATATAGTTTCTCTCTTGGTTCATTTACCTTTCTTTTTCTAAGCACCAAAATAGTTATTGCTTAGTGAAAGTTAATGCAAAGAGATGGGATTGTTTTCCTCATTTTTAATATTCAAAATTTCTTTTGGTACTACTTCTAAGTATTTTCTAGAATTTATGTAAAATAAAGATCTCTCACAAGAAAGCACATTTCAATAAAAATAAACATTATTAACACTGCTGATAAGAATTTAATCTATTTTTTAGCATCTGAAAAGACACTTTTAGCTGCATTAATTTTTTCTATTTAAAAGCATGTTTTATTGAGATGCTCATTTGAATAAAAATGCTCGAAAGCTGTTTTGAAATGTGACCTGAAGGAAGCCAAGGTTGGAGATTTGGGCATCACCATTGCATCTCTCTCTTGAACAATTCCTTCTTTTTCTGGTACACTCAGAGAACAGTTGCCTCTTTCCATACATCGACCTAAGTTGTTGTAAATGAGATAGATACCACTTGCACTTGAAATGGCGCAACGGTGTAAGCAAGTTCTTTTACATTCTGTGATACCAGATGTAAAAACTGCTTGTTGAACAACCCAGGAATGATTAAAGGTATTTTGTTAGTTGAGAATATTTTTGTTAATTATTACATTTTTTACCTGAAGATCTCAGCAGCTTTATCCTTGTGGGACAGATCAAGCAGTGAAGGAACTTACATTACCTGAAGAAATCCTTCATAAATGGCCCAGAAGGATCAGGAGAGACTGTGAGAAACTTTTATTTCCAGAAGCAGAGAAAGAAAAGAATAAGTTCAAAAATTTTATGAAAAGCCAGAGGCAATGAACAAACACGGTCTGTAAGCAACCAGATTAGTAGTCACCTCTAAACCGATTTATGTTGGCAGTGACTCATCTCTCTGATAAATAAAAAGGATTTCAGCACTGGGAAGGAGAAATTTGCCAATGCCAAATGGCTGTGACAGATGCAGAGGTGGCAAGTGACTTGCTGCCTAAATTATTTTTTTTGTCTGTTTGCTGGCTCAGATTTATGAGATATGTGCACACTCCTCAGAGGTCTGACATATCTATCAATCATCTAATGAAATTTGAATCAACTTGAACTTTCACTATGGACTTTCTTCTTTTCTTAACATCAGAATACCTCAAAAATTCAAGAAAGTTCCAGAAAACATTGCAAACAAAATGAGTCAGTAACATTCTTTTAATCTGGTCTGAGTTAAGCTCTTCTTGCCAGCTAATTGGCATATATCAAAGTTAAAGTCTCCTACAAGTTACCCTATAAATATAAACATTTTGAATGAAAGACATGAACACAGAATTAAAAAAAAAAAAGAGACTAAGAGAAAGTATAAAATTAGGAATTTAGGTTTTCTTATGTGAACATAAAATACAAACCTTCTGCTTTTCTTAAGTGGTGCTGCTCAACAAGGAAAAATTTCCATGAGTTCACATTTTGTTGAAGTTTGTATGTTTCACTAGATTATAATTTGCACTAAATTAAAATTTCACCTTAAATATTAGAAGTAATGTTAAGAGAGGACAAATGTTAACATGTTAACATGTTAGTATAAGGCTGTCCTTACCCTCTGTCAAGGAGATGAGGACTATTTTTTTCTGTAACTGCACCAAAGAGCTGTTGTGACAGATATCGTATTGAGGAAGCAATTTCTACAGAATCCGCAGGTCAGATTTAATCACAAAACCTCAAACTTGGGTGTTGCTGGCCAGGAAGAACAGATAGTGAAGCTGAGAATATATTGATTCAATGTACAGTCTTCTAGTGAAAGCCCCGTTGACTCATTAGCAGATTAAACCTGCCCTCGCAGCAAGCAGAGCGTGGCAGGGTTTCCTCAGGCCTCAGCCCTGTGAAGAGGTGCTTTTGTCACAGCACTCAGCAGTTCAAATGCTGAGTTTTGCCTTATATCTGCTGTTAATTGATTTGAACAATTTTCTAGAAAATGAGGGCTTTCCTGTGACCTATTTCAAATCCCAGATCTACCTCTGGAGCAGGCTGCCTGTGGAGTTCCCCAGCACAGCTTTGGCTGCAGGCCCGGTGTCGCGCTGGTGTCTCTCTGGGTGCCCAAGGACAGCACAGGCACCGTAGGCACTCTGCCTGCCTCTTCATCACCCCAGGAGAGCCCTGGCCCTGCACGGCCTCTCTCCTCGTGGCACCCGAGGCAGCTCTGCCATGTGAGACATGTGTGAGACACGCCGAGCATAGCATTTTTCCCCTGTTACACACAGGCCCCAAAATAACTGGAACCAGACCCCAGTTTTGACCCTGAATGCACTTGTGAAATTTGTGAAATATAATGTGAGTTTCCCAACAGCAAAAAACTTACCTGGGTGTACAAGCCTGGCTCTCACTGGCACGCCCAGCTCACGCATCACTGTTGTCTTTTCAGTAGATCTTGTATCTCACACGTGACTATGAAGCGCACTTGTGGAGAAAGAAAGACAGAAAGAGAAGAGATCTTTTGCATTTGTACAGGAAAGTTCATTACTATTATGAGGCCCCTGGAGTTGAAGGTCATGGTTCTGGAAATGGGATGGGTCAAGGCTAACAAGTGCTCTTATAACCTACTTGCAAAGAGCACTCCTGTTGCGAAATTAATGACCCTTTTTAACCTATAAACTTACTTGGCATTGCCACCACATATTTCACCTCAATACTTGTCTCAATCTCGTGCGCCACAGTTGCTCAAAGATGACACTTCTTCCTCACTTGAGTTTCTGTTGCTGCTTGTTCACAGGTAAAAATTCAAAGTTGTCCTCTGCTGTTATATCTTTGAGGCAGATGAAAAACAAACCACATACCTGGAAATGAGCCTGGTTTGCTCTAAAGAAGCACTTTCTGGTGTTAGCTTTTGTTGTATCTAGATCATTGTTTTTATTAGAGGCTGCACAAGTTGTGTTCTTAGTAGTAACAGTGGGAATCCAAGCAGCTACTTAAAAATGAGTTAAACTACAAGGCTCATGAAGAGGACAGGCTGATCCCTTCTGGAGTGAGCAGAGCATCAGGAATAAGCAAACTTCCCTGTCCTGGCCGGTTGCCAGGCTGCAGAAGGGAGCTCTGATTATGTTGGTAAAGGATGCTTGTATTTAACTCCTCTCTCATGCTCGATGTTTAAGGTCCAAGGAGAGAAACCTTTTACAGTCCAAGACAAGCAAACTGGATTGAAATCTACAGCAGAGCCCTTGAGCACCTGAAAACCCAGCAAGGCTGTCGTACGCAATCCTTGACTTTCATAAGGAAGGATCTCTCCCTGTTTAATGACCAACTGTAGTCACAGGCAGCACCCCACTCAGTTACATAAAGATTAAGTTCTATTGACTTTGCAGCTGGTTCACAGCTTTGATTTGGTCACAGACATTGTTTGCTGAGTGGCTCTCATGAATCAAACTGGAGCTGAATACAAACTGGGAAATTTAGGACACATTGGCAAAGTAGATCTTCAAAAATCATCAGAAAAGAAAGACCAAGCAGTGTGGTAGACTGCAATGCCAAGAATCCGAAAAGGCAGTTCCCAGTTTGTGAACAGTTTCCTCAAGGTACTGGCAGATTCAGAAAGACCACCCTGAAGCATGATACACTTAGTCCATATTTCCACAATTGTTTCCCACACAAAGGAATTGAAAATATTTTTATGAACATAATTTTAAAAAGCAAACAATACTCCACAAATAAGTAAACATTCAGTTTGGGGGAACTAACATGGAATCAAGGAGTACCCAGATTCACTGAGGGAGTTATCAGTCTTAATCAAAGAGCTTGGCTGGGGACAATGAAAAGGACAGGTTTGCTCTTACAAAGAGCCAATTATGAAATTATAAATAAAAGTAATATATGAGTATCAGGAGGAAATATTTGTGCTACTGTTGTGATGTCGAGGTGTGATGTTGGCATGGTCCTGGGCAACTGGATTGAGATGGCCCAGCTTGAGCAGGGATGTTGGACAAGATGACCTTCAGAGGTCCTTTCTGAACTCAACCACTCTATGATTCTGTATAGATATTATACATACTAAAAAGGAATTATTTTTTATAGAAGTCAAGTAGTTTTAGTAGCTGTGGCGAAGTCACATTGAAAAGAGCATGAAGAAATGGAAATAAAATGTTGCCCCTATGTTTTCCCTTGATCAGTGTCTGAGTTTCTTCAGTTTTCATGTCAGTATAAATTGACTGAAATCAGCTTTTTCTGGTATCCCAGGGTATTCCACATCCAACCACTTCTTTCTCCATCATTTTGTGACAGACTCAAGGAATCTCCTGTGATGTTTAAGTAGGTCAGTCCTTCGTTCAGTGTTGGTGTTTCTGGGGAAAAACTACAGAATTATTCCATCGTCATCCATTTATTCATTTATTCAAAAAAGTTAGTATTGAAAGAAACCCCATCCTTAGTCCACAAAAACTTTGCATATTTGTCTTTGAGGAAGGCATGGGACTTCTTCATGTGTTTGCAAGTCTAGGGTGAAAAAACATGCCAGATCCTCTTACTGGGTTTGGAACTCTAGGCCTCATTTATGTACTGGTTCTTAATCTGAGCTGGCATCACCTTCTCTCCAAACCAGCGCCGCTCCTCAATGCGGTTACAGGCTCTGGGCATGCTGCCAGATAAAGGGAGCAGCAGCAACCCAAAGCATTCTGGTAACTGTCAGCATGTGGCATGGTTTTTGGCTGTCCCAGTTAGCCCACTGCGAGACGACACCTAGGCCTAGTCTGGGACACAGCAGACTTTGAGGACCATTCCTAGTAGGTGCTATGGACAAAACTGTGTCAGGTTTGGCTTCTCCACTCTACACAGACCTCTAAAATTATCCCAGCAGACTTTGCACCCTCAGGTGACACCTGACAGCACGCAACACGCCCAGGTCATGTCATGTTATCAGAGGATCCCCCGATGGGTGGCAACACAGCATTAATATTGTTGCAGACTCATTGAACTCAGAACCACATCTTAGGAGCCCAGAAACTGTAAAGCCCAGGAGAGGTGCAAACCCAGATACTGAGTGGTGTGAACCTTAATAAAGTGTCCCATTCTGACACTGCTTTATCTGGCAGTAAGTGGTTGGCCTGGCTCTGTTTTGCAGTAAATTTGCCACCACAGGGGTTCTGACCCTCAGGCTTGTGCCTGGTGAAAGCAAGAAACAGTATTTCTGCTGGAGGCAGAGTCAGTGTTGTTGAGCACAATAGACAATAGTGTAGTTTTATCACCAGAAAACTTAATACGTAAGAAGTAACACATTCTTGGCTGAAACTTAAATGCCTTTGATATGCATCAGACAAAATTTGATGATCTAATAAAAGTCCTTTTGACCCCAGCTTGGTAAGATATAACACGCAGGGAGCAATCTCTCCAGGGGGCATTGGGGAGCAAACTACAACCCACACAAGAGTGGCCTGAATTGTTCCCTTTAACAATTGTTTTAGCATGACACATCACCAATTTTTTGGGTAATAAATGACAGGGGAAGCCTTTTCTTGCAAAGAAAAGAAATGATTCAGTTTATGAGAAAAAAAAAATACTCAGCAGTGTGTTAAATAAAGTCACAGCAATATAACACCAAGCACTCTCTCCCATAAAATCTAGAGGCACATCAGAATGTTTATACTGTAGGGGTTATCTTAGGTGTAACGTGATGGCACAGATTGCAAAAGAGATGTGGGAATTGTGAGATGGTGTTGAGCCTCAAACAGGAAACTTCTCCAAAGAAAAAACTCTCTTCTATAGTTAAATAAACCTGACTAAATCATCAGGATGTCATCGACTGCACTTGAATGGCCACTTGTCTTGTGCAGGACACTGTTCTGGCAAAGCCTCATGCTGGCAGAGTGCCAGCCCTGCTGCGCACGGGAGGCGGGTGAGCGCGGCCCGGCAGAGGGACAGACGGGTGCCGAGTGCCTCTGCGCCCCTCTGCTAAAAAAACGCTTGAAGTAAGACCTTCCGTGCTGTGAATGGGAGGTGGGCACCCTCTCTAAGGGGCAGTGTCCCCAGATACTCAAGATGGGGTGGCTGAGGGACATTTGAACTCTCTTTCGATTGAAAGGGCAAGTCCGAATAACAAATGGAACAGAGCAAGGGAGGAGCCAAACGGACAAATAAATAGTGCAAACCAGCTCTATGCACCTCCAGTAGTGCCGACTGCACCAGCTGTCCTGCTGGTCGTGAAAATACCTGGATGTTTGACATGTCATGCATTAGCCAAATATAGCCAAATATAGCCAAATATAGGCAAATATGATAGGCAAATCCACGTAAAACACAGGAAGAAAATTTTTGGTATAGATTTCACATTTTTAGGAAGTTCTGTTACAGTACACATACAGTGAGTGTATTTCTGTTATTATGGAGCTTGCCCAGTTCATGGTAAAATACAATTTTACAGCTGGAGAATTTTTAGTTGTTGACTTCCACCTAAAAGAGCAGCCAAAATACAGCACAGTTTATCTCTTCAGAGACTCTTTCTCTAGGATCCTAGTTCCTACAAAGAAATTTAACCACTGTGAGTTGAATTAAGAAAATTATGATTTATATATTAATCTGTCTTGCAAGTACAGCATTTTTTATGTTGCCATGATAATCTAATAATCTAAAGTTTAATGATTTAATGTGAACTCCACAACTCAATGCCAAAAAAGACATATTCATATTAAAAAAAAAAAATCTATTTATCAGAACCTGGCACCATTTAGAAAACCACTCCTAGGAGATGTTATCTTTGACATTTTTATTACCTGAATTTGCTTTTCTTGTCCATAAAAATATGCAAAAGCTTAAAAATACTTGGGAGGACTTAATAGTTCAGTAAGTGATTTGCACACTACATCCTAAAACTCAGTATTGCAGCATCATTGCTTAATATATTATGCAGAGGTTAATATTTGTATTAGCTTAATGCCAAGATGATACAGCAACTCGCAAGCGATGATACCTGGGAAAGGGAACTCACCCTTCTGTAAATAAGCATTCAAAGCCAGTCTTACATTTCCACATATCATCAGGAAGAAGGAAAAGATGTCAAAAGAAAGAATTAGCCCATAAATGTGATTACCATAAACCATCCAGCAGTACCAGGTGAATGTTTCATTCCACTAAAGTCTCCATAGATCTGGGGAAAATCAGCAGCGAGAGCACATGGTGCACTTTATCTCCAGATTTCCTTTCATAAACCTGATAGCAGTTCCTTACCTTTGGAACAGGAATGGGGTGATCTGTGCCTCTGTTATCTTATGGAAGAGATGGCATCGATCAAGTCACTCAGATACTCCTCCAAGACAGCATTTCCAGAGCTCTAGCAGGACCTCATGATGACAGGTCAGGACCGAATCTGTCACAATGAGCGCGCGTTGGCAAGGCCCTGTTCCTCTTGGCAGAGCACACAGCATGGGAGAGCAGCCACAGGGACACCCGGCCGTACATGTGGGCTGAGATAGGGACAAGAGGTGTCTGGAAGGAACGCCTTAGAACAGAGGCCTGACTTTTTGGTCTGGAAGGCTGATTCTAGGGAGGTCCTCTGCAAAGATACACTAAACAAAAGAGGTGATCTGGCTAGGATCCAAGAAAAAGTAGCAGATTCTTAAAACTG
The DNA here is from genome assembly GCA_033556795.1 of Tapera naevia. Lineage (NCBI taxonomy): Eukaryota > Metazoa > Chordata > Aves > Cuculiformes > Neomorphidae > Tapera > Tapera naevia. The sequence continues at coordinate 247,720 of JAUMJJ010000098.1, forward strand.
TCAGCATTAGAAACCTCATCAGTAAATTCCAAGAAGTTCTCGGAGAAGACAAAGTGCCCTGTCGAGCTGAACTGGGGGTTTTCTGCTACTTGCCATTAAAAACTCCCCTCTTTCAGTCTATATGGATGCATCACAACAAGTGTTCTCTGCAGATGGGCCACTGCTGAGAAGGAATGGTAAAAAACCCTTGAACTTGTTAACAGCTGAAACAGAGGGAATTGACACCTGTTGGTGTCTTTTCAAGTTCCCAATGTTTTTTTTTTCTGCAAAACCAGAAGTACCAGTACACAAAACTCAATCGTACAAAACGTGCACCCAGATTCCAGCTGTTATGGCAGAAACCTGTCTCAGAAAAACAACCACCTGTGCTTCCTCCTTAAAGTGCGCAATGCTGGCACATGGAAAGAGCTTTGACTCTAGATTATAACACAGATTAAAACTACTGACTTTCAGGTAAAGAAATTTTTATCTTCTGGAAAAGGTGGATAAAAAAAGATTTGTAAATGAATCCAGCCAACTCTATGTAGTCCCCTCTGGAAGTGTGGGAAAACTGCCTCCTCCTGTCCCCAGGGGGACACCCTGCAGCCACCACTGTTCTCCCTATGGGGCTCCCCAGCCCACGTGCCCACCTCCTGCTCTCCCAGTGTCTCCACTGAGTGCACCTGATTACGATGAGGGCAGAACAGCCCTTCCACTTCACCGTGTGCTCCAGGGACCATGGTGCTATGGGCCAGGCAGCAGCTTACCTCCCTGCTGTTCTGCCAGCTGCTGTGGCACAGATCCTTGCTCACATCAAACATGCAAATTAAGCACCTATGTGGTCTTGAAAACCCAACTCAGCTGAGTCTCTTTGGATCCTGTGTGGGCCTCAGTCTCAATTTCCTTTCTGGTATCCTGTAACCAGGTACAAAGGATTCCCCCTGCACAGGAGCAAACAGTGATGAGCAAACAGGAGGTTTCCCAGAGTCATAAGATTTTGTGAGAAGAGTCCTTGAAAGAAGACTAGATTTGGAGAGCAGACATGGAGGCTACGGATAAGAGAGATGATCTCCAGCCCAAGATGATCTGTAGGATGGTGTATTCTTGGAGCAGGATGAACTGTTCTGGGATGACATAGGGATGGTGTCTAGAATCACTGATGGTAGTCAGCATTTCTCCACTTCCCTGCCAGAAATGCTGTGTGTGAAAAGATGAAATGACAACATTATCAAGGGAGAGTACTGTGTGTGGAAGCCCTTTGTCTTCTTTGGTTGCTCTGACCATCTGTGAGAAAGCAAACAAGGATGGTTTAATAGTACACGCATTGGTCAATCCTCAATATTCTCAGTCATATCCTGTGTAGAAGAACTGTTGTGCTTCAGATTTTTTTCAGGCATACCTGCATCACCAAGAAGCCTGGAGACAGCTATGCTACCTTAGTCAGGTTTGGTGTTGTCTTCTAGGTTAGGTGCTATCCCTGTGCCCCTTGAGCAATCTGCTCACGGCACATTCCTCTCTGTCCTTGGGTGCCCATGCACATTGCCACCTCAAGACTGGCTCTGCAGCACAATCAGAGCAGTCAGGTGCAGGAGGCCACCTGCAGAACCCAAAGGACTGTAATCAAACCACCTTGAAAGACCTTTCCTTCCTATCAATCTTCTGTTGGCTCAGCTGGTCATTGACTCTTGCACAGTCCAGCTGTGACGTTCTCTGTGGATTCATGGTTATCAGGGTATGGTCACCAACCCTCCTTGGTCTCAGCTCTTCCTACAATTGATTTGGCTGCCTGATTACACACTACAGATTTTACTTCTGGTCTTACTGACTCCCTTAACCTAGACATTGTAAATCAAGTTATGCTGACCACAATAACTTGTTTACATAATTTAACTTGTTTTGTTGTTAAGTCATATATGATCTGGTCCCTTGATAAATAAAGGCTCGTTTGTTCATGTTTTGTTTCGGTATTCAAGACACTGTACAAACCTCCACTGTTTTCAGCTTTGATTTTGTCTTAATGGATCCAGTACCTCATTGAATCTGTTCACCCACTGTTCAACCCCTACAGCAACCACAGGTGCCACAGCTCCAGTGCAGGCATCTTCTTCCACCAGCTTTTCTCCTGGCTTGCAAACTGAAGACTCACATTCTCTTTGATTCAAGTTTGATCAGGCATCACTTTCTCTGCTTGTGTAAGGAAAGTTTGTTACAGACTTGCACTTAAACATAGGCACATAAACATAGTAAAACCTTATAAAAGCACATTTCTGACACTGTCTTACCTTTTCATCTCTCAGTTTCTTTTTGCCTGCTTACATTCCAGTCCCCTGCCAAGGGCCACTCGGCCCTGGCACTTCTCTATATCGTACGTAACAGACAGAACTGTCTCTGCGAGCAGGGCATAGCACCGATCTGACACGATGTACCCACCATCAGCCCCTGGTAAAATGGTCTCCTTCCCCAGCAGACCCGCTGTGATGGTCTGTGGACCTGGCTCCCTGACAGTGCCGAGCGAATGAGCAGAGCAGGAGAGAGCTGGGAGCACCATGGACCTGGCTGGGCTGTGGGCTGTGCTGGGCACCGTGTATGCCACAGGCTGACAACACACACGGGAACAGGTAAATCATTTCCTAAACAGAAATGGTTTCGAAGCGCTGGTCTGGATAGGGCAATCGGCTGGAAAAGCCGAGTGGGAGCTGCACTTGGCAGTGCTGCTCTGCCACCTGGTGCTGCAGCGCTGTGCTGGCAGGTCAGCCCTTACCCAGGTGTGCCTCTCCTTCCCGGGTCAAACCTGGCACCTCTGCCTCTCCTGCCAGCACTGCACCAGCAATGGAAGAAACACACGCACCAGGTTACTGCATGCAACGATTTATTTTTAACTCTTTATGACTTCTAACACCAGTAGATACCATTCCCCTTCGCACAGCACAGTGCTGGTGGCTAAACAGCATCCTACAATGTGGTAACAATTGGTTGCAAATGTAACTCCTAGTTAGCCATTGTTTTTACATTTATAAGCATTATGTTAGTTCTTAGTGTCTAATTCTAAAAAGTATCATACATACACATATGATCTAATTAGGTGTGTTCTTAACCCCTTTCTAACTTTGATGTTTCTATTTTACATTTTTATACAATGTTGATTTTTCTCCAGTTGTGAACCGAGGCACAGCTGGTCTGCTGCACGCACTAAAAACTTGTTTTTCAGCTGCTTAGAAGTGGATTCTCTATGAAGATTATAAAAAATACTGAGCAGAAGGGACCATTTCCCACCTCCAAATAGATGCTGCTCAGAAATCAATAGAACGAGTGCGTCTAAAGTACCTCATGCTTTAACTTATTTGGCTGCAGGTACTTCCCCACAAAATTTCTCCACCCCGAAACCACTACATCTGCCTTGTGGGGTTGTACCTGGGTGTAGTCGCCCCCTCTAGAGCCCCTGCACTAATAGTGATACTGACACTCTGGCAGAGCAGCTGCAATCCAGTTCTGCCCCCTCGTGGGCCAGTGGACACAGAACGGCCCTTCAGAGGCAACGTGAGAGCAAGCCCCGAGGTGCTGTACAGACTGGGCACAGGTTGCAGGTTGCATGTAGACGACAGTACACAGGAAACAAAGGTTAAATACGTCAGCCCAGAAATCCGTGTCATTTCTGGCCTGTCTTCAGACCATCTGAATCACAGCATAGACACCTGGTAAATATTCAGCCCTGGCTACTCCAAGCAGACTCCCCCCATTTTAGAGCTTGCAAGCTTTGCAGAGTCAAGTAAATGGAGAGGCAGGCGCTGAGAGCTGGCTGACACGCTGAGCAACTCTCAGGTAGTCAGATCTTATGATAACCCAGCCTGAATAATGTTGGTAAGGCACATTTTCAGGGGTTGCTAAATGCAGATGACTCATTTATTCCTGTGGAATAGACTTGCTGGCGATCACACAGACCAAGCAATCGGGAATGACAAGCAGCTCTGGGTATCCAATACGAAATCCCTTTAGGTATCAGAAACAATCCACACTCCAAACTTTTCTCTTTCTCTAAGGGAAATCCTAACCGACTGGTCTGACAGACATGTGAAGGCTGGCTGACATGAACCAACAGTAACAACCCCACTGCAGGTGCTCACGGTTACACAGGCTGTACTTTCAGCTGCCAACTCACCTACAGGACAGGGAAAGAAAACAGCTAAGCCTGGCTCACATTTTGTGTGTCTCTCTCAGGTTGCCTTACAGAGAGCCAGTGTGAACCATGAACTGTAGAACCTCGCAAACCTACAGCCATTTACCTCTCTCCTTTCATCAGGATGTAAATGTTATTACCGCCACGTGACTGAACAGTTCAGAAATAAAGACCATCAGTTCAGATTGAGTTTGAAAGTGAGGCATGTTCTTCAAAGTCAATCTCCTTCCTGCAAGTCCCAGGAAACACACAAAACACTGTTCTGTCATCTTTATTACAGAAACAGCAGCACCTCTTCAGATATTTATAACAGTGCACACTGCAGTTCTACCTCTTGAATTTTTCAAGGAAAAGTTGGGGTCTGTTGTTAAATGGGGGAAATAACATAGCACCAAATTGTAGAGACAACTAAATGCTGTTTGGGCTTGTTTTTCATGGACAGGCTTGCTCCCAGACATCTGTGTGCTTCAAAGTGAGGAACGGTGGCCATTGGGAGGTAGGAACATTAGGGACTACCTGAAAACTGGATGCATTTAAGTTCGTAAGGCCATGATAGGACCCGCCCAGACCTGGTGGAACAGGTGGTTAATGTGATTAAGAGAGTCATCTATAATCCATCAAAAATACCATGTTTGTGGTGGGAAAGCCCTAATGACTAGAAAAAAAAGCTGATGCACCCTACTCTCTGCTGCAACCTTGAATAAATGAGCAAGCCAGGGAACAGGGACTGGTTCAGTTCCACTGCAGTCCCTGGAATTCAATCCTAAATGCTTGCAGGCAAATCACACTTGACCACTCGATACCTAGGCCTTTTACCACTGATTGATAGCAATGCAGACTGGGGGAAGGATGTAACACAGACCCCTCCTCCCAGGGCAGCCTTCCTTAGGAGCTGAGCTACAGGAGCTGGAGGAATGGACCACCAAGTGAGAGCAACAAGTTAACACCCAGCTGTGGCAGTAGGTAACACAAAGTGGTCCAGAGTGACAATATAAAGGCCACGGGGTTCAGCCTCCTCCTGCTAGTAACAGGAAAGGCAAACAAGGGACAGTGGCCACATAATGCAGCTTGGGAGCTTCAGGATGGACATTAGGAAAAACCTGATTGGAACAGATTGCTCAGAGGCTCTGTAATCTCTATCCTTTTTAAGTTTTCTAAGACTGGGCTAGAAAACAAAACACAGCTCACCTGGTCCAGTGTTGCTCATGGCCCTACTTCAATGCATGAGATAAAATCAGACAGGAGGTATCAAGGGGATCTTCAGGGTTCCTTCCATCAACATGTCCAGGAATTGGTGAACTGAGGTCAGTCCTGCCTGCAAAAATATCTGTATTTCAAAGGAACTGCCTTCAGTATGCAGAGACCTGCAGTTATTCACTGCAGTCTAGAACCGCCTCAAGGGGGGCAGTGAAGGGGCAGGAGGTACTGATCTCCTTTCTCAGGTGACCAGTAATAGGACACAAGGAAATGGAATGAAGCTGCGTAAGGGGAGGTTCATCGTGGACATTAGGAAAAGGTTCTTCACCAATCTCAGCAAAAAGTGTTTGGTCACTGGAGCAGGCTCTGCAGGGGAGTGGTCACAGCACCAGGCCAGTCAGAGTTCAAGGAGCACGTGGACAATGCTCTTAGTCAGATGGTTTAGTTTTAGGTAGTCCTGCAAGGAGCAGAGAGTTGAACTTGATGACCCTTATAGGTCCCTTCCAACTTGAGATATTTATGATTCTGTTACTGATCAGCTTCATTCCCAAGCCTATCCAGGGAGCTCTGCACTCACAGCACAAACATCTGCTGTACACATGAGAACTTGTGACTCACTCTCAGCCCAGCCAGTTAAGGGCATCATTCTGCTCCAGGGACAAGGAAGGCACTGTTTTCTCCTCAGTCGACTTTCATTGCAGACACAGCCATGGTTAAGTTTATCAGAGGGAAAAGGTTTGATCAGCCACTCCTTCCTTATCCCACAACCACGAAACAGCATCTTCAAGGACCTACTGACACGTGCAGCGTGAGGAATTCTTGGATTCTCTACTTATAAACGTAGCTTCAAAAAGTTCAGTTCCAGCTTGAAGAGACTCCACAGCTCTGGCATTTTGCCTCAGAAAAATATTCATGCAAGTAAGATTTTTCAGGCAGAGCTTCTCAGAGTGAAGGCAACTAACACTGAAGAGCAGAAGCATTCAGCAGAAGAATGGCTGTTATGGGTCTACCCACAATTCTATCACTTGTTTAACTTTCTACAGAAGAAACAACTTTCATCCCCAAATGAATGTGTGGTGTCCTTTGCCTTTCCATTTACCCACTGCCAATTCAAGATCTCATTTAAGATCTGCTGACACTGTTCCACAGAACAGCTGCTGTTTCTGACAGCACAGAGCAGCTTCTTGGAAGGCCTGTGTTCTGTACAAGCACAGCAGAAATGGAACAGACAACAGGGACTGAGTCACAGTGTTAAAAATGGAGGGGAGAACCCCTGCAATACAACTCTGAGGAATTACTGGCCACATCAGCTTTCCAAATCTGCAATTAAGCTGCATTTTCAACAAGAAGTCTGTGCTATGGCATTTAGTCCAACAGAATTTTGTAGTTGGGATTTGTTACTGAACTACAAAGACCATATTAATCCTTAAGGAATTAAAACCTCAGGCCATATGCCAATAAACAGCTCCAATGGAAGCTGAAGCATGAGCAACCACCTCTGCAGGCACCCAAACACAAGCCTTAAGGCACAGCTTACAGCTAACAGGCATTCCACAGGGAGTACTGCAAGGCCTTCCAGGAATCAAAAAATAACTGCATCCTACACATCACCTTTCAGACACAGTGCATAGGGCTCCTGCATGCAGGCAAAAATACACCTGCAGCAGCAGGAAGCTTCAGGATATTCTGTCTTTTCATCAAAAAATACATTTCACTACCAGGCCCATCTCTCACAGGGAGCAGTATTTGCCTGCAGAGATCTGCCTTGCTGCTCCCCCTGCCCTTCCTCATTACTCAGATGACAAGGACTCAACAACAGGAATTGCCCAGGGCTTGGCAAAACAACTGAGCAAGTTTTACAGGCTGACCACTGAGAAACCTTGTTCATTTGGATCTTGTACCTAATTTCAAACATGCCCTTTTCCAAAGCTTCTCTTGTCCTTGTATTGCTAATAAATAGACACACAAAACTGCTAACGGAGAGATGCAGTAAGCACAAAGAAACCATGATGCAAAACACTCCAATGCATAAGTTGGTTTGCATGTCAGAAGACATCTGCTCACCACTCCTGAAAAAAATGAACATCTTTCCTTTTAAAAATGTTTCACCAAGTAATTTGACAGGCAATTTTTTTTAGCAATTGAGCAATTGTCCACAGTGTGAGAAGCGGCAAAAGCATTTTATTTGCTGTATAATTAGTGTCATTAGAAGTATGATTGGTGAAAAACAACACACAAGTCCACACAGAAAGGAAAGCTTAATAAAAAACAAAGAGCACGGTGGTGGTGGTGAAGACTTAGCAAAGTTTAAAACGTCTCCCAAAGTTCTGCAGAGCAACAATTCATTTTGGCCAGTAGAGATGGTAAGACATCTTACCACTACTCTGCACCAGAGGGTCCTCCCTCACCCTTGTTGGGCAGCTGAGCATCAATCACTGAAATGTGTTGCACAGTGTGAGAAGGGCATCAAAAACAAGATTATGATCTGTTTGCAGTAGGCAATGGATTCCATGCAACTGTTCTGCACATGCACAGGCATAAAGCTCACTCAAACACCATCTTCCCAAAAATCACTTCAAGTCATGACAATGCTTCACTTTAACTTCTGTATTTTCAAAAAGGTGGCAGTACTGCATTTCTTAAACAATAACATCCTTCTCCTCCTTCAAACAGAAAACTTTTCACCTTCGAAACAGAATGTTTTTTTTTCCTGACACCGAAATGACCAGACATTAATTCAATGTAACAAATGTGCTTCTGGAGCAAGGAATTGCCACAAAGATTATTTGTAAACATTATACTCACAACAGTAAGAACATCAAAATCTCACACTTCCACCTTAAAATAAACCACAAAGCTTTGACAGGAAATACATAGAAAGTTTATTATGTATGTACCCCATTTTGTTATCTGGAAGAGAAAGTCTGAGGCAACAGTTTGGTGCAGTACAGAGAAGCAAAGCAATATACAGTAGCTGCACACAGCTGGATTGGTTTCAGATCACAACTAAATACTCTTACTATGACCATTAGTACAGAAATGTTCTGTAATTAGAAAAAATGAGAAGTATTACTCTCATGCTGTACAGTCTCACGTTTCTTGGTTAGAAAAGAACTGATTGAGTTTGAATCTTTCACGCCTGAATCTTTCACAACAACTTGCTTGGCTGTTGCCTCTGGAATGTTCAGCACAAAGGTTAAGCTCCAGACATAATTTAAGTGCTTTTCATGTGCAAACTGTTACTGGCTAAAGCTTTCAAAGTACATTTAATTACAGATATGAACACCCTGTAAAGGTATGAGGATATAACAGCAGACCCAGAGGCCAATACAGATTTTTTAAGAGAAATGCTATGTTCCACTGCAGTAGTTCTAGTCCCTGATTCAGTTCTTCCAAAGAGAGGGCTTATTTCAGTTGTAGGAGATAGACCACTCTTTGACAGAAGCATCATGGGATGTTGTTACCAGAGTGTGTTCATCCAGCCACGCCAAGCCGCTGACATGGTGTAATCTGTGAGCATCTGCATGGCAGTGGGAAACAACAGCAAATAATTAGGAAGGTTAGGCTGACAAAATAACTTCAGCACATATTCCAAATGTGACTTTCAGCTGCATTTAATACCAGTAGCATATTCTAAGAGTTACTACAGAAGTAACATAACAGGAGTTATGTGGCATAACAGGAGGATCTGGCTACTTCAGCCAGATCAAGATTAGGCAAAAGGCTAAATTAGTTTGGGAACATTCAAGGTCTGCTTAACATTAGTTCCAGAAAACAGGCACTGTTATTGGATTTCAAGAACTACCAGTGACTTCTAAAAGTAAGATTTTGAAAGAAGCATACCTGGTATCTTGACTCTGGTCTCTGGATCACTTACGGTCCAAACATACACCATCATGTCCATGCCTCCAGAAGCAAAGTGTTCGTTGTCTGGTGACCAGGCAATACAAACGATTTTTGCATGATGTCCATAAAAGACATTATGTTCCTATTCAGAAATTAAGGATACAGTGTTATCTTATTAGTTTAAGGCTACTTCAGGAAGCCAGTGGCTTTTAGTGTGTGGCATCACAACAAGCTGCTGCAGGACTCCAGACAAGATACATCCCAGGTGCAGACCGATGCCCTACACCAAGCCATGGCTTCATTCTATGCTATTTATTTAAATCTTAACAGGCTAATAAAATCCAAACCTTTTGCAAAAAAAACTCTTAAGACTTTTTCTATGAAAGCTGAATCTGTGAGATGCACATGCAAGAAGTCACTTCCTGATCAGAGGCTTTTAAAATAACTGCACAGATGTTTCCAAAAGTAAAATTTCTTCAATTTTACTTAAAAGTGAAACTTATTGAATGCCATCCTGCATTTTTTACTTCGGTCTGGTTTCAGTCAAAGCTTCCAGGCTGATACACGACTGACTGCTCAGCTGGAAAGTGTAAACTACCTGTTTTTTGATTCTTGGTTTAAAAGACACCAGACTGAACAATAAAGCAGGTTTCACTGCTGTAACAAAACCCTCTCATTGCTTAGTTCTTATCATGGAACTATATTGCCACAGCCAGAACTTCACTGCCGAGTCTGCTTTACTTCATTGAATTTTGTTATATTGCATGACTTATCAAAATGAGCCTGCATTCTTATCCATTTTACAACTATGAACACAAATTCTTTAACAAGCATGTGTTTTTTAAAAGAAAAGTCAACAAAAGAAGCCACACCAGTGATTTGTCTGACCCAAATAGTGAACCTGCATATTTTGTAACCTTTTGTATTTACCTACCGCTGGTCTGTGGAAATCCAGCCCCTTCTGCCATAAACTGTGTGTCTGTCATTAGACAGATTTCAGATTTTCCCCAGTAGCCAACACATGCTGCACATTTCCTCACCTGTTCTCATGATCTGGAGGCTTCACACAGGCTGCTGTGAAAAGACCACACCAGGTGCAGTCACAGAAACACCAAACAGAAAGCAATGATTTAGCAACTGAGTCTCACCAGCAGCACTGTATTTCACCACAACAGATGCAGACACGACCTGACAGTCAATTTGTTTTTAAGCAAAAAGACCTCCCGATACCACGACTCTCACCGCGTAGCCGTCAGCGACACTGAAGACAGTGACCACTTTGTTTGCATCACAGACCGCAAGAAAGGCACCGTTGTGAGAAAACGCCAGGTCAGTAACAGGACCTTTAGCTTCCAAAGTCTTATCATCATTTTTCAATGAGGTTCCTTGGATTGAATACAAACGGACATTCCCATCCTGCAAATCAGTAGTGAATAAGAACATATGGTACAAAAATAACTTTAAAAAGAGGAAGGCTTCCAAAACTTTTTGCATCAGTTCTACCTGGTAGTGCTTATATTAAGAAATAGTTTAAAAAATATGTCATTTACACTGGCTACACTCCATCAAGTCTAGAACCAAGACCCAATTGCTAGGATTTGGTACTTTAAATATACACTGGGTAAAAACAATTTGATGATTTAAAAACAGGAAATACAAGATAAAAAAAGAAATATTTATTAGGTCATAACAGTGGGAAAACCTGGGGAATGAAAGCCCAGGAATACCAGTTACACACTGTTTACTTATTACAACAGTGCTGTTGCCAGCTGCCACCTACTCCTCAACACCTACACCCACTGAACACCCGTTACTCCTTCCCGTGTTCAAAGCAGTACGGTTTTAGGAATCGCAGCCTTACCGCTCCTCCCACTGCTGCTGTGCCTCCTCCAGGATGAATGGCTACAGCTTCTGGCTCATAGCCAAGGTCATCCATAGAAAAACATTTCTTCTTGTCTTTCATCAAGACAATCTGTAAATAGAAAGCCATAAGCCAAGGCCCTTCTTCAAAGTGCCCAATGGAAAACCATGACTAGGCTGCACTCTTAGTCACAAATACAAATCCACTTTTATTGCTCAGAAGTTCACCATATTCTGATCTGAACACAACAGTTTCATTCTCTTAAAATTAAAAACACCAATGCCTATGTGCAGTGCCCAATCTGCTGTACTGAAGTACTCATGTGCTCCAAATCAGGCAGTGCAGGGCATGCTCTAGTGCCTGCAGCTTTGCCTCATTTAGTTTAAAGTAAAAGAAACGTGAACAAAAGTATTTTTAGCAATGCTTACTCCCTTCCTGGTTCACTGTTAAAGGAAAGGAGGCAGGACTAAGTTAGTAGCAACTTAATACTACAACACTAAATTTAAAGGGTTATTTCCTACCCGGTCCTATACTATAGACAAAATTATAATTCACACTGAAAACAGAGGTAACGTGAAATTTTAAATCTATACACAAGATTTAAATTGGTACAGGATGCAAAACAACAAGCCTATCAAGTACCCCACTTAATTCTGTTCCCCCTAACTCTTACTACGGAATTCTGTGGATGTGCAAGGTGATCCCACACTGAACAGGTGTCAGAAACCATCACATCACCATACATGGTATTGTCACAAAGCACCTGTGTTCATAATCTGTAAGTTAATACTTACCTGTCCAATGCACAGAACCACAGTGTAACCGCCAGGACCCACAGCTAAACATTTTGGTTGCACATCCATTTTCACAGCATCCTGGCCACTGGAGGAAGGTGTGCCAGAGTGGAGAAGCAGGAAGAACAAAGCAGAAAATCACTCCATGTCTACCATGATTTAAAATTGCCCATTTCAATAAATCACCCACTAATGATCAACAACATGCATAATTTTTGTTTCTTTAAGTAAACTGCAAACTTTCCTTCTGTTTGATGTTTGAAACATCCTGATCAGGTACTACACTTCTGAAGTCAATGTTACTACACTGAAGTCTAATTTTTTAAACTAACAAGGTGATTCCTTAAAGTTTTTTGCTTCGTTGTGGTTTCCATGAAGGAACAGCTGTGTCCCACTCTCCTAGCCACATTATTACCAACATTCCTGGGCATTTATGAACCATGAAACAGACACCCTTCCCACAGTCCCCTAACCGAGCCACCCAAAGCAAGGCAGATCTGTCTAACCTGTGGAAGGGGTGAGACAAACTGAAAAGCCTGGGATGCATTTCTTGTTGTCACAGAAAAACGCAAGGTTGGTACAGCAATCATTTCTACAGTTTCCGTGGTAACTGAAAACCCGAATAAACTGCAGCATAAAATTCTTCACAAAACAACAGAGCCTGACTGTAAAACAATTAGGACCACAAAGCTATAATAGAAGGCAACATTTTAACTCACCTGTAGTCTCTCTTGCTAAGGCTGGTGTAGCGCACAGTGTCATCCATGCTGCAGGTGACCAGCTGGTCCATTTCATCCACTGCCATTCTAGAAACCTGGTTTGTATGGCCTTTTCCAGAAAAGCCATCATTATCTCCAGTTTCAGAATCCCAATAATGTGCAGAAGAGAATTAAGGAACATTTGAAGACACTGGTACAGTGAGATATAGCATCAGACCCTGGCAGACCAACCTGATCTCCTTCTATGACAAGGTTACCCGGTTAATGGATAAGGGAAAGGCTGTGGATGTGGTGCATCTGGACTTTTGTAAAGCCTCTGACACCATTTCTCACAATATTCTGATTGAGAAACTGGCTGCCATTGGCCTGGATGGGCACAGCCTCTGCTGGGTGAAAAACTGGCTGGATGGCCAGGCCCAAGTGGTGCTGGGGAATGGAGTTAAATCCAGTTGGAGGCTGGTCATGAGTAATGTTCCCAAGGGTTCAGTGCTGGGTCCAGACCTGTTCATTATCTTTATTAATGACCTGGATGAAGGGATCGAGTGCACCCTTAGCAAGTTTGCAGATGACACCAAGCTGGGTGGCAGTGTGGATCTGCTTGAAGGAAGGGAGGCTCTGCAGAGGGATCTGGACAGGCTGGATCCATGGGCTGAGACCAGCAGGATGAGGTTTAACAAGACCAAATGCCCAGTCCTGCACTTGGGACATAACAACCCCATGCAGTGTTACAGGCTTGGGGAAGAGTGGCTGGAAAGCTGCCTGGAGAAGGACCTGGGGGTGCTGGTCGACAGCAGCTGAATATGAGCCAGCAGTGGCCCAGGTGTCCAAGAAGGCCAATGGCATCTTGGCCTGTATCAAAAACAGTGTGACCAGCAGGACAAGGGAGGTGATTGTGCCCCTGTACTGGGCACTGGTGAGGCCACACCTCAAGTACTGTGTGCAGTTCTGGGCCCCTCAGTATAAGAAGGACATTGAGGTGTTGGAGCGCATCCAGAGAAGGGCGATGAAGCTGGGGAAGGGGCTGGAGAACAAGACCTGTGAGGAAAGGCTGAGGGAACTGGGGTTTGTTTAGTTTGGAGGAGAGGAGACTGAGGGGAGACCTCATTGCTGTCTACAACTGCCTGAAAGGGGGCTGTGGGAGAGCGAGTGTTGATCTCTTCTCTCAAGTGACAGTTGATAGGACGAGGGGAAATGGCCATCAGATGCGCCAGGGGAGGTTCAGACTGGATATCAGGAAGAATTTCTTTACTGAAAGGGTGGTCAGGCCCTGGAACAGACTGCCCAGGGAGGTGGCTGAGTCACCATCCCTGGAGGTGTTTAAAAAAAGATTGATGAGTTTTTAAGGACATGGTTTAGCGGATGATGGGTGTTGTTGGACTAGATTATCTCAGAGGTCTTTTCCAACCCAAAGATTCTATGATCATAAAAAGTTAAATAATTGACAGAATATCAAGGGTTAGGAAAGGACCTCCTGAAATTCAGCCCAATTTGCTGTTCAAAGCAGCGTCAGCTACAAGAGGCTGAACATTCCACTGTGTTTTCATTATCTCTAGGGATGAAGACTCTACAAAGCTCCCTGGGCAACCTGTTCCAGGGTTCATCCAACTTCATACCCTCAAAATATTTATTAAATGAAGCTCTGATGTTCTGTAGTGACCCACTACACACAACCAGCAGCAAATATAGGCTATTGGAACCATTAACATTAGGTCTGAGATAGGAAATGCTTTTTAAAGAACTGCAGTTAGAAGCTCTGCAACACTGGCTTTCCCTTGATGTCACACATTAACATCAGCTTGAGCTACGGCTCTGCAGAGAAACGAGTCCTGTAACTCTCGTGGTTTATGCCAATGTGACTCCATTTTAATCCATCATGGCAGTCAAGGTGACAGACTGCAATTTTATTTGTAAGCTCCAGAACACTTAAGAAGAGCTGAGAGCCTTCTAGTTGAACACATCCCAACCTCACCCTTAATGTGCCCTTCGGGAACCAGATTGCATTCCCAGGGTTTTGTTCCAGAAGCCAACAGGACTTAAATAGCGCCTTGAAAGAAGTACAAGTTCTCTTCAGTAGCTGAAAAAGCCTGATGGTATTTGGGATACAAAATAAAGAACACAAATGTGTCACAACTACAAAACCCACACCTTAACACAAGCAGAAAACACACAACTGAACAGAAATGCATGTTAAGAGACAGATCCACAGGAGTTTGATTCTTGTCCTGAACATCTGAAAAACATCTGGAGCTACAGAACAAGGAACAGCAACGCACATTTTGCCTGTAGGACACTATGTGGAAAATCACAATAGGCTAATTTTATATTTACTTGCTCCCCCACACTAACAGTCTATGAGAAAGAAGTGACCATTGGAAATTAAGAATTAAGTGTAGCAGCGAAGTTTAAAGGCAACTAGTAAAATATGTAATTTAGAAAAAAGCTGAATAAACTTCTTAAGACATAAAATACTCACTCGTGACCAATAAATAGGAGTTTTTGAAAGGATATTAATATGACCGTCGTTACTTCCAGAGTAAATATAGGACTTTCCACCGTTTTTATGCACTGTAAGACACTGAATTGATTTGCTATGACCCTGTGAATGGGACATAAATAATAGTTATTGATGGGCAATTTTTCATCTTGACATATACATAAATCAAATCTATCTGAGGAGAATTACAGTATATTCAGAGAATAGCACATCATTTTATTCACAGCCATCAAAAGTCACCCAGAATACAAATCACTAATTAACACTGCAGTCATTTAACTGTGTACCAAAGAATGGTTTGGTCTGAAAGGGACTTTAAACATTATTCACTTCCAGCCCCCCTGCCATGAGCAGGGACAGCCCCCAACTAGGTCAAGTTGCTCACAGTGCCATCCAACCTGGCCCTGAACACCTCCACGGAGGGTGCATCCATGACTTCTCCAGCAACTTGTGCCAGGGCCTCTCCACCCTCACAGTAAACAATAAAAAACTTCTTCCCAATATCTAATGTAAATCTCTTTTCAGCTTAAAGCCTTTACCCATTGTCCTATTGTTACAACCCCTGATAAAGATCCCCTCCCTTTCCTGTAGCCCCCTTTTAGCACTGAAAAGCTGCTCTAAGGTCTCCCTAGAGCCTTCCCTTTTCTAGACTACATAAGCCCAACCCTCTCAGCCTGTCCTTGTACAGGAGGTGCTCCAGCCCTCAGATCATCTTCATGGCCTCCTCTGGACTCAAACAGCTCCATGTCCTCCCTGTGCTCAGGACTCCAGAACTGAACGCAGGGCTCCAGGTGGGGTCTCACGAGAGCAAGTACAGCAGGAGAATCCCCTCCCTCGCCCTACTGGTCACACATTTGATACAGCCCAGGATGCAGTTGACTTTCTGGGCTGCAAGTGCACGTTGCCAGCTCATGTTGAGCTTTGAATCTACCAATAAATCAGAGCCCTTTTCTCTTCAGGGTTACTCTCAATTCATCTTCTGCCCAAGCCTGTCCTTTCAGGGCCTTGCACTTGGCCTTGTTGAACTCCATGAGGTTAGCACAGGCCCACCTCTCAAGCCTGTTAAGATCCCTCTGGAGGGCACCCCTTCCCTCCAGTGTGCTGACCACACTACATGGCTTGGTGTTGTCAGCAAGCTTGCTGAGGGAGCCCTCAATCCCAGTGCTCACGTCTCCAACAAAGATGTCCCAATACCAGCCCTCGAGGTATGCCACTTATCACCATTCTCCACCTGGAGACTGAGCCATTGACCACAGCTCTGAGTGCCACCATCCAGCCAATTCCTTATCCACTGAGCAGTCAATCTGTCAAATACTCATTTCTCCAACTTAGAGACAAAATGTTATCTCTAAATTGGAGAGACATGGGTTTGATGGACTGCCATTTTCATGTACTGCTCCTTGAAGAGAACGAACAGGTCTGCTGGGCCAAAATACCTTCGTGACCTTTTCATCAACAAAGTTTGCTTTTCAGGCCCTTTATGATTGAGCAAAGAGGATGAAATACGGTCATGTACCCACATCAACTGCTAGAATTATAGCAGCAATTGCCAAGAATCTGGGACGCCTGTTTCTAGTTCATGTAAAAATCTAAGTTCCCATGAGAGTGCTATGTCAGCAAACTCTTTAATTCCTAAATTCAAAGCCCAACTACACAGCAACCCTGGTCACCTTTTTCAAAATAAACTAGCTCTGGTAGAATGAGACATCACTGGTAGTTTTCTATATATGCTGTATTCCTTTCCTCATCTCAAGAATGTTTAAAAGGTGCTATGTAACATGACAAACTTAACCAAAATCAAAAGCAGCCTGTATATTTGCACAAAGCACAGTATCACATGGAAAATTAACTTCTTCATTCACATGACTTGCAAGAGTCAGTCACAAACAGCTCACCACAATTTAACCAAACCATTTTTCAAGTTGTTATTCCATCTAAACAGCTTCAACCACTGAGTCATTTACTGCAGAAACTGGTGCAACAACAGAAGTTTAACCTACCTTTATGACACGTAAAGGTTTATTTGGATTGTTCTTGTCCAAATAATTGATATAGCCAGACAGGGAGATAGTCAGCAAGTGGTCTTTCTGCCACAAACAACCCAGCTGTTGATCCAACACATTTGATCCCATGTTAAAAGTATTGACAAGGGAATTAGCACCAACATCCCAGATTTTAGCAGTTTTATCTCCGGAAGCAGAAAGCAACTGACTACTGTCAGGGCTCCAACTAATCTGAAAAAAACAAATGCCACCACAAGATAGTAAATACATTTATTATTCCAAGATTTCACAGTCCATGAGCTTGGTAATGAAATAGTACAGACCATTTGCACAAATGAAGTGATACTTACAGCATAAATCCCTCCATCATGAGCTTTGCCTCCACCAAGAGCACACACTTTCTCTCCAGTCTTCCCATCATAGACAAAAATCTTAAGAGAGCACAGACACACACAACTTAAAAGGGAAAAGCAGTAACAAAAAGGTCCGAGAACTGCAACACTGTTACCTGCACTGCACAGGTCAATGTTACTGGTGCGCCTGCAGGTTTATTGAACACTAGATTTCTGAAGCAGCAGCACAAGTATTCCTGCATTTACTAATTAAGACTAAACAAATGAGATGACAATTTTAAATAATCACAGTAAGCCACTCTGTACATTGGATCCTGGCATCTGAAGTTCTGGAAGAGGGTATATTTTTGACTCCTGCTGTGATGGCAGCTGCTCAGCACTGCAGTCACAGGAATCTGCCCTCTTAGGAGGCACCACCTGTGGCATCAGTGCCAGTGTCAAACCTGCCCTGACCAGTGCAGGGTCCACATGGAACAGAGTTTCTATCTATGAGTTCAGTATTTCATCCAGACACCTAAGGATTCTAACAGAGACACATGTATACCAAAAGTAAGATACTCCTGCCAAAATAATCTGGAAGTAATATGCCAGGGAGATAGAATGGGGAAGAGTGCCGAGTGAGAACAGTCTGATTGACATCAATTGTTACAGCTTTATAGGAGGATAATTAGAAGTTAAAGGCAGTCATTTCTTGGCATGGATAAAGCAGCAATACGAATTTTACAATACTAACCCTACTCCCAAACACAAGAAGATCTTCTCCTACTAAAATCACTCTAAAAAGAGTCCCTTTTTTACCTGGCCATCTGCACTCGCTGTAGCAAATCTGTTCCCATCATGAGAAAACCTCACACAGTTGACAAACCGTGTATGGTCCTGGAGGAAAAGAGTAAGAATCAGCACACAAAATTAGAACAGATCTTTTTACAAAGAAGATAATCCAGTAACAATGAAGTTCTTACATGCGAGCCATAAACTAGCTGTGTGTGGAAATGCCTGCAGCAGAGAACTGCTACAGAGCCTCTACCTGAAGGGGAGCATGGGATCAAGAACAGCCCAGGGAAGAAACCATGACATCAATACTAATGTAGATTAAACAACTCGAGGCAATACCAGGTGAACAAATATCCAGTTTCAGGGACAGGCAGCAAAAAATCCTTAGCTGCAGCCTGGCTGCAAACATGGGATTCACCCTCTTTGGTCACCGAATTGTTCTGCAACATTCTCCAGATTTTCACTCTTGCTTCATTTCACGAGCAAGTTTTATGCACAAAAAAATACTTTATCATTCTTATTGTAAAAAAAAACAGGCACAAAGAATAAATTACTTTACTGGAACTCCATTTTTGGGAGACTGCTTTAGTAGTAGCTCTGCGAAGTAACCAGGCAAGACTGATGTACGGTCCCCAAATAGATTATTTACAAGTAGGAGACTATTCAAACCACGTTATCTAGAAAATACCTGTTAAATAGCAAAGCATCACAATGAGGCCAAAGCTCCCACGCAAAGAGATTTGGGAGACTATTTTTAGTGTTACAAAAGGCAGGCTGTAACCTACTTTAACCACAGGGTTTTTTTCCTGATGATACCTCAAGTTCTAATCTAAAACCATAGAACATCCTGTACCAGAATCCCATACCATCAACTCAAATATCACTTTAAAACGAAGACTAAATCACACACCAGCCTAAGCAGCACTGGTAAGCAACCCAGACTTCAGAGTTCCAAAAGAACCAGGTTAGCAAAACAAGTATCAACTGAAGTTCACAAACATATTAGGCAACTACATCATTTCATTGGATTGCAGAGCTCAAAACAATTCCTTTTCTAGAACAAGAACAGAATCCTTACTAAAGTCAGTCTATGAAGACTACTCAAGGCACACACTTAAGAAAATAAAAGTTCTACTACATTTTTAAAAACAAAATAAGAACTGAACATCTTGGATATACCACTGCAGTAACAACCAGTATCTCTGCAAAACTTTCCTGGGAGCAAGAGACAGGTCTTCTACCATCAGAAACAGCTGGAGAAGCTTTAGGTTTTTTTATTTTCTGTGGCCTCAAGTAAGAAGGAATGTCTTAAATGTGGTTGTTCCAGGATTTGTTTCATTTACAAAAGATTTTAACTAGTAGAATTGCAAGAAACAAAAAGTGAAAAGGAATGTAGAAACAGAAAACTGACCACAAGTTACATATCCATTCCTTATTGTAGAAAGTAGTTGTTTTCAAACACCTACACTCATCCTTTCTAAGCTGCCCTGGGATTTCAGATTTGAGCACTCAAGCAGATTGGAAAATTCCATTCACACCATCACATTTCTTCAATCAAGCACCTTGGAGAGTACTGAGAGACTGTACACAGAGCCAAAGAAACACCCTACTAAAGTCAAAGAAGAAAAAGGAAAAATATAAATTGGAAAAAAATGCTTCGGGTTTTCTTAAGAATTTATTTCAGTTTTCTCAGCCTCAGACAAGCCCTTCAGCTATACATGGATTTAAGAAAGCCACCTGATAACTATGCCTCAAAAGGGGGAGCTAAGAAATTCTGTTCTAACAGGTAGCTGTGACGAGAACCCCGAGCTTGTTGGAAAGCTTTCAGTCAGCTTGCTGCACGCTTTAACAAAACTACAACTAAACTTAAACTCACGCTTATTGTAAACTTGAACTTGAACGGCGGTCCCTCGAAGAAAGCAGCACAGTTGTCATCACTGCCGGTCCCCAGGCGATACGGCCGCGTTTGTTTGATGTCCACACTATTGATCACTTTGTTGTGCCCAGTAATCTCGCCAACAGAAGAACCACTATCCCACAGGAACACTGCTCCAAATCTAGTTAGAAAAGCACACCATAACTACAATTCATAACAGTCACATGCGAATTAACTTCCTGAGCATCTGCAAACAGCAGATTTGAGTGCCCTCAACAAAAGAAATTAGGTCATCTCGTTAATCTCACACAAGCGCATCATAGTTTCCTCAAGGATATTTGAGATCTTCCTAGAGAGAATCTAATCTTCAATAGAGGACACTTGCTGAAGGGGACAAGCAAGCAAGTTTTATGTATAAAGCTTACAAAATTCAGAGATCTAAAATATACTATTCAGTAAGTCTGTCAGTTTATAAAAGAAAGCAGTAAGTTATCCCATCTGCCCAGTAACTACACAGAACACAAAGCTAGAGTAACAATGACATCAGATCATTTATCTGATTATTTAGCCAAGATTAGGCATCATCACTTTTACAACTATTACTACTTAAAGGTTTTAAGGAAGAGTTGTAACAGCACTTCTGTCATTGCTTACTTTAATTCACGTTAAAACAAATATCAGTACAATCAATACAGTGGCATCAAACTGCCAGAGGAAGGTTATTAATAAAGTTCTATAGAATCACTTCAGCGAAATTCTAGATTGAAAGCACACCCACCTAACAGGAAGCTGGCAGAGTTTCTGAAGGAGAGCAAATTTACATAATGCAGGGGGCAGCTGTAGAGAGAGACAGAGGACAGGGAACCTCTCTCTAATATTAGGACATAGGACAGGATGGTGATTAAAATACTGGTGCAGGGGGTCAGAAAAGGACCACACTATGTTTTTCAGACCTTTAGGCATAAGACTACCTGGTCTGGAGTCTGCTTTAAATATCTGTCAGTCATTTAACATTAAAGAAAGGACATAAACCTGACTATAACAGGTGCCTCACTTAGACAAGGACAACTGGCTGTGATTTTCTTTTAATTACCATAACAAGGCCTAAAAATATGGCACATTGCTTGGGAGAAAATTAAGGCAATATTTTTCCTTGTTTTTCTTTTAATACTTATTTAGTTATGCAGTCTCCATCTGGAAGAGGTGAAAGAACAGGGAGAATTGTCTTCTATTTCTCCCCTCTTACTCTATCAGAAACAGAAAAATCCACCAAAAGGCGTAGTCAACATTGTATCATTGACTACAACAGCCACCTCTTAAAAACAAACAAGACCACGCAATTTTGAAGTGAACAATTCTAACAGAACTGTATTTTCCATGTGGTTTTACAGCTGTCAAATGCTATCAAATTCTGCACAAAGAATTATGCTGCAGAATAGCACAACTTGAAGTCTAAACAGGAACAGGTCACGATTTTCTTCCCTTGAAGAACTAAGCTTTCTGCAAAGAACCTGCTTTGTTAGGATACAGTACCTCTGTGTACACACATGCAAAAGAATTACTCACTTTTCCCTTCCTTCTCCAACCACAGCAATTCTCTTGCTGTCTTCAGTCCAGGCAAGGTCCTTTATCTTTCCTGCAAATGGCTGATACTCATACTTCAGTATATGTTCCTTCTGTGTAGTATCCCAGATTCTCAGTTTTCCAGAGACATCTGCCATAATAAAATAAAATATAACTATTGTTGTTCCAGCGTGGCTGTGTCACGTGACTCTGGAATCTGCCAGAATACAGATTTTCAGCTACACTGAACACTTGGACTAGGGACCTATTATCTTACCCTATTACAATTACTACAAATAATTTGATTTAAGAATGCTGAAAACTATCTGTTTCACTGAATCACGCTTTTAACCAGACATTAATGTTCAAAACATGCAGCAATGAACGCAGCACTTGGAGCCAACTTCTGCAAACAGACACATGAAAAAACTGCATAGTAAGAGGGTCGTAACTGTAACGTTATCAGCTGGTAGGTGTTAAGTATTGTGTTACAAAGCCCCAAACCAGCACACCCCCCTCACCCCTAGCAGCTACAAGACAGCTCACCCACACTTCAGTGGCAAATCAGCCACCCTGTGTCTACAGGGAGGGAGAAAGCTGGTGGACAGCAGCTGGAGCACTAAAATTCATGCCTCAGCCTTTTAGTACCTTCAGTGCAAACCATAGAACTCCGTTCATACACACTCAGCAGCACACTTTGTCTGTTTAGAAGCATATTTACACTTCAATGTTGTGTGGGGATACCTGCACTACCTGGATTACTACAAAAAAATCCAACAGAACATTCAAAAATGGTGATGTCAGAAGCAGTCAACACAGCACAGGTCGTAACAATAAGACAACATAATGAAAGCATCCTTGGTCACTGTTTCCTCTCAGTACTACACATTCCTAGAGCTCGCTTCTGTTCAGAGCAATGGCTGCAGTGCAGCATCACAACCAGAGGAATACCCAGACCGGTTTACACATCTTTAATGAAACGCACAAAGTGTACTGCACCCTTCCTAAAAGCCACTGTTTCAGAATAAGCCATGTGCTAGAATATATACCCTTCACCTCAGCAGAAAGTTTGAGATCTGTTCACCATTTATTGGTGCATTTTTACAGTTCAATTAAACATATAGCAACTCTGTCTTTAGGACCTGATCATGGACTCATCTACTCCACTTCTGCAAAATAGGACAGATGCAGAATCCTCCAATTTACAGACAGAATGTTATTGAAGCAGGATTTTAGTGTGGACTTAAAAACCTAATTGTTTGCTCCATCTATTAATAGACAGGACACATACAGCTTTAACTTTGTGGCATCTTCCATTACAACATCTGTTACGACTGCAGTAAGAGAAGTTACCGTAAAAGCCATAAAGCATATTGCCAAAGGTCTGTCTCATCAAGCAGATGAAGTATTAATGCAGGTTGCAGGGCTAATGCAGATTTATAGACAGAGAAATGAATCTTGCATGTTAAACTTAGAAACAGCTTAAACAGCCTGACGCTATCTTCAGACCCCATGCTCAGCAGTATCACAGAACTATTATAAATGGCACACAGAAGACACTTTAAGGGAAATATTGCACCCTAAACTCATTTACTCTGTTACAAGAGACAGCTTCTTTCAAAGTCAACTGAATATTCTCCTATAAGCAAGGAGCTTCCTTAAGCTGACCATTAACGAAAAAAATTTCTTCAGAGATCAGGCTACATACACATTACTGCTCTTTTACTGAGGACTGAAAATCTGCAAGACCACAAATACAAAACTGCTGGTTATTCTGAGGTTTAAATACAGAACAAACACAGAGCACTGGTCTGTACAACAAAGAATGCAAAGTGGATTTTAAGATGGTATTCCAATTGGACATATGGTCCACACGAGACCAAGCCAGGAAATCCCTGGCTCCGATTTCTTTCAGATGGGGAAGGAGGGAAAAAATAGGAAAAAAAAAAGGAAAAAGAGCTGTGCTATCAGTGTTCTTAAAGCTTCCCCAGTACTCAGAAAATACATATTCTAATACAGCTTTCTAACATGCAGGAAGCCAGTGGGTATAAAACATTTTACTTCAAAAAAAATTGTTCCCTTAAAATTCCTGAGAGAAACTCCCATTCTACTAAGATCTGTGCATGAGTCTGGACTCCCTTTCTAAGGAGCTCATATTCAGTATGATTTATTTTGAGATATATTAAAGCATTTCTGTATTTGGGCACATTATCAGTTAAAAAGTCTTCAGAAACAAGGTAAGCGGATCTAAAAAAAGCCCCACAGATTAACTGCAACCACTTTCAAGAAATGAAAGTTAATAGTATTGTATTTATCAATATTCTGTAACTGTGTACCAGCCCTCCTGAAAAAAGATCAATTATTTGAAGCAAGCTTCTATTAGAGTTTTAGTTCTTTGTAGTAACCAAAAACTGCAATTATTTCCACTAACCATTCAGAAAATTCACGTTGTAGAAATTCATGTTCCCCATTCTCAGACAAGTGATTTACATACCTTGCATCAAAACTGAGAATTAACCTCTTTCCATGCTAACTTATCAAAGAAAGTTTTTTTTTTTTAGTTTAGGTTACATATGCAAGAAAAATCACACCAAGTCTTGCCAAGTTCAGCCAGGAAGAAAGGGGGAGGGAAAAGAGAGGAGCATACACTCTTCTAGAATCCCTCCCCTGCTCCCAAAGTATGAAAATTTATTAACTGACAGAAACAACACTCCCATATTTCAGAAATAACTCTTCATTCTGCTACATGTATACAAATCATTCATTACACTAAAATTTGTTCTCTTTAACACTTCACACTAAGTATTTACTGTTAATTTTCAGGTTCTTTTTGATTTAAATAGTAAGTGTTAAAAAGACCAAGGACATCACTAAACTTACTGTTTCAGAAAAAGTTTAGAATAACTATAGAAATCACTCCTCCCTTAGGCTCATACACATAATTCCACTGAAACAGGTCACACTGTACATACTCTGTAAGTAAAGTGAAGTGTTACTACTCTGTTTTGCAGCAATTTTTGCATCAAGCACTTTACCAGCTCTCTCCACAACTCCATGCAATGTGCCAACTGACCCCTTACCTCCGGACGCTATGTAGAATCCACTGGGAGCATACTTGGCAACTACAACCTGATGGGCATGCTCAGTGTAGATGTCAGCAATTGCAGGGTTCTAGTTCAAAGGAAAAAAAAAGTTACTAGGTTGTATTTCCTGGTTTTCAAAGGAAAAAAATCTGACATTCAAAGACAAAATTCAGAACTTCTCCTCACACTCCTCCACTCACATGCTTCCTTCAGCTTAAATTGAGCTATTGCCTAAAACTGCAAAGCGCAGCACACATTGCAGAACACTGCTGTCCAGTACCCCTAAACCAACACACTGATTTCTAACAACTGACACAAAGTACTTCCTCTAACAGGGAGGCCTGCTGTGATCCAGTCATTTCCAATAGCTGCTGAAAAGAAAAAGACTCTCCAAAAACAACGGGAAAGGTATCAGGCTTTCTTTTTATGGGGCTGGCCCAGGTCAGGCAGTTACCCAAGTAGAACAGTAAACATGAGCTGTGCATTGCAGCACACCTCCAGAAGTTCTACCATAGTCGAGTATGAAAATTAAGGATACAGTTAATTATATGCATGGCCCTTAACCATTACCATATGTACTCAAGATCACTCAGCAAGGTGGGCAAAGCTTGCTCTTTCTTGCCCACTGCAATGTGATTAAAAAGCTAGTAGACTCATGCAGGAAAAGGTATTTTCCCTACTGTCAAGAGTTGTACTGGAATGCTGAAAGAAATTCACTGCCTCTACCTCAATTTTACCTCTTCAGTCTTCAATGTGTTTTCAGATGCCTCAAGCTCAACACTAAAATTGACTCAGTGTCTCAGCAAGATCTGCAGCATTACACTACAGAGGCGCCACCAAGATCAAACCAGGATGATATCAAGGCAAAATCTGCTCTTAAACTAACCGTATAAAAAAGCCATTCTGCATGTCTTCCAAATACAGTGCATTTATGCTGCAGCACTAATACCTGCCAATTGGTAGAAAAATTCTCAGGAGTAGCGTATCTTCCACCTCCAGAAACTTGACTCATTTAGAGAACACAAAGGCCCATTTTGACTGCTATAATTAATACAAATCTACTCAACCAAACCAGAACACCACCTGATGTTATGGTATGACTCAACCATCCAATCAGGGAAAACTAAAACACCTGCTCTGTGTTGGAAAGCAGAGTCTCCTGATCACAGCAGTTCTTGCTATAGCAGTACCGTTACATCCCAGGAGACAGAATACCACTCACTCACACAAGAACAGCTCTCTTTCACTCCTGCTTTTATACATTGCTCGAGCATGTTACAGCCCTAAAGTCAGAGTCATCTGCATTTACAGCATGCACATCACTCGCCATTTTGTGTGCAACTGGATTTTATCTACGCAAGATGGTATTTTTCCCCATGCCACATACAGCTGCATCACCTGCAAGTTCAGGGAGCTCAACCCCCTTACACTTTATTAGTAATGGCATACATTAGTAGCTGCTATTTCACAGCAACAATCTCCAAGAGTTCAAGAAGCTAAAAAGATGACAGACTGGACTTAATAGACTGGCTTAAGGGGTAAAACAAAAGATAAGAGTTCCAAATTTAAGATACAGTAAACAGATTCACGAAACCAGCTAGTAAGTTAGAGTTGCTAATTTAAATGCCGTTTATTTGATAAAGAAATGACTTTACAAGCAGAGATGTTAACATGTCTTTCATATCAAACTGCAAAAAATCCAAGCCTAAAGAGGTTTTAGTATAAGATTATAGTTAGCTGAGACAAATGCAGTACCCTAGTACTAGACTCAACACTGAAACCAGAGCCACACATGAAAGTGAGCAGTTGAAGCTCCAAGCTTCAAAGTACGTTTAGACCCATGAAGACAATAAAATATTAAAGAGCTATGAAACCTTACAAATATCACTAGTCCTTCTGACTCACAGTGCATTTCTGGCACTGTTTTTTCCTCATTAAACTATGTCTAGCTCATGCTCAAAGATCGAGCATTAACCCTGGATGCTACGCTCATTGCCACTGACAAGTTAATACTAGATAGCTTCAGATATAAGAGGAAAGTGATCACTGCATTTTGATGACGTGTTTTTAAATTAGAGTACAACCATCCCACTGGAGAACTTTTCATGAAAGGATTACACATGGACCTCCCAGCATTTCATTTGCTTGTTCCAAAAACTGTTGTACATGTCTTCAGGGCTGGACTAGAAGATCTCCAGAGGACCTTTAAAACCCCTACCACTCTGTGATTCTATATTATTCAGAGAAGGCACTGCTCAGCTAAAAGGGCTGCACTTCCATGTCCAGTTACAAACAAACCACAACATTCTCCAAGAGAAAAACCACAGTACAGGTTTTGGTTGGTTTTTTGTGTCACTGCTACAAGACATTCTGTAGTTGTTTGCAGAACATGACCTGTCAATTATTAGCAGCAGACTCTCCTTGCCAGTTAGGTAAGTTTGCATATCAGCACGAATTATACCATAAAACTCAAGGATTCATGACCTCCACCCTCAACTTCCCTCGAAAGTTTCAACAGTCTAAATTTTAATTTCCACAATCCCATTTTGCCCACACTGAGACCATGCTCCACATTCTGACTCATGTTGGGACAAACATTTGCACTGAGCAAATCTTCATTGAGCTGATGCAAGAAGATAAAACCAAATTGTTTTCTTCCAATTTAACCACCAAAATAGGATCAGATGAGCACTAATGACAGTGCCATCCATAACGGGGGCAAAAACTGTAACATAAGTAGAGTGGCTTTTCTCTCTTCTCTCATCACACTGTACGCCACTGCAACATTTAACTGGAGCTTCTGGTTTCAAAAAATTCAACTTTTCTTGATACCAAGAGTGAAATACTATCACAATATTATATTAAGACACCAAAACCAGAGTGCAAGCTCATTTTTCATTTTAAGTGGATGAATTTAAACTGTTGTTTGAGAAATTTACAAAGAATTAAGTTACTGGCAGCATTTCTATATTATGGTATAACAAAAAAGAAGTGTCTGAATATTGTGGTGGTGACGGCATACATCAGGAAAATAGCTTTTAAAAATTCAGTTCACAAAGGTGATTTACAGAAGCAGCCATAAACAAATCCATTGTTGTGGAGACCTAAAAATTCCAGAGCGGTGTGACCTACCTTCCTGCAGCCAAATCTGCACAGAGGAATGTAAATCTAGGGGATAATTTGATCTTCTAAACAACAAAAGTTTACTTTGAAGAGAAATATTTTTTGAAAACCAGCAGCAATACAACAGCCTAGACATGTAATGCTTCACACTTTCCAAAGGTATGCCATCTGAAGAGAAGTCATTTAAACAACTCACTTAACTAGAGAAATGTTATCATCAGAGAAGAGGAAAAAAAATAACCCCAGATCTCCTCTAATCGATGAGAAAAGTTCCCCATACACAAGGCTGAGAACTCAGCACGCAGGCAGCTTGCCACCAAGCCAAGACACTGGAAACTGCTTCCATTCCTGGAGTGCAGGGGGCGGGAAGGGGCCGCAGAGCAATGCATCTGGAAATAGGTGCTTGCAGGCATTTGCACGCCTCACAGGCTGAGGGCCCCACAGAGTAGACAGGGAAGGGCTCATTTATTAGGCAAACACAAACCTCAACTTCACAACAGCACTACTTCAGAAGATACACAGGGCCAACCAGAACACAGCAGTCCCTGTAACTCCTATGCAAAGGGAGAGAGAGAACTGCACAGCCTACGGGAATTTTCTACAGGTTTTCCCAGTCGCCCACGGTTTTATGCCTGAGTCACGCACCCTGCTCACTCCCTGCTGCTGAGCACAGGTCTGGGACCACGGCTGCAATTACCGAGCATGAGCGAAGTACAGGCTGGCAGAGGAGAGGGGCTGGGAAACAAATAAAACTTAGCGAAAGCTCCGCGCTACCAAAAAAAAAAAAATAGATGAGGATACGTTACATCAACGTTTCTGATGACGACGCATTTTCCATTGGTGTAAAGAAAATTGTTGCCCTTAGGATCACCTCCGATAATTTTGGAAACGCCTCGTTCGACCTGCGGGAGGCTGGCGAACACTTTTTCTACGGGAAAGAAGAAGAAGGGAGAGAGGGCAGAGGGTGACATCAGACGCTTCGCTTCTCCCCGCTCCAGGGCGCAGCCGAAGGGCGCGGTCACTTGTTGCTGCCCGCGGGCTGCGAGGCTCCGCCAGCCCCGCACCCATCCCCGGGGCGGCGGGGACCACACACCGCTGTCCCCGGTCCCCGCCCCGGCTGCCACCCGCTCCGCGCCACCACGCCGCGGCTCTTACTGATCTCGTACGGCATCTTCGCCCGCTCGTTACCGCGGCAGCGGGAAGGAAGCCCCGCCGCGCCGGCCTCGCGCTCAGCCCCGCGGCGCCCAGCGGCTCTGAACCAGGAAGCGCCGCGCCGCTCGCCCCTGCCTTTGACCATATATAGTCAACTCTGCTCGCGCCGCTCCCCGCCAGCCCGCGCCCCGCTCCCTCCCCCGGAAATGCCGTCGACCTCGGACGGGCCCGGCGGGGGCGGCAGCGGGAGCGGGCCCCGCCCCGGCAGGGAGGGAGCTGCGCGCACGCGGCGGCAGAGCGCGCCACACGGCCCCGTCGTGCGCGCCACCGCGCGCGCTGCGTATGCGGCCCCTCCCCTTTTCACTGCGGACTCTTCGTGGCTTGCGCGGAGGGGCGGCGGCGCATGCGCGGGGGCCGGAGCCGGAGGGGTTGGCGGCGCATGCGCGGGGGAGCTGGCGGCGCATGCGCGGGGGAGCTGGCGGCGCATGCGCGGGGGAGCTGGCGGCGCATGCGCGGGGGAGCTGGCGGCGCATGCGCGGGGGAGCTGGCGGCGCATGCGCGGGGGAGCTGGCGGCGCATGCGCGGGGGAGCTGGCGGCGCATGCGCGGGGGAGCTGGCGGCGCATGCGCGG
This sequence comes from Tapera naevia, assembly GCA_033556795.1. NCBI lineage: Eukaryota > Metazoa > Chordata > Aves > Cuculiformes > Neomorphidae > Tapera > Tapera naevia. Next base: position 277,342 of record JAUMJJ010000098.1, read on the forward strand.
GGGAGCTGGCGGCGCATGCGCGGGGGAGCTGGCGGCGCATGCGCGGGGGAGCTGGCGGCGCATGCGCGGGGGAGCTGGCGGCGCATGCGCGGGGGAGCTGGGGGGTGTGTGCGCGGGAATCGGGGCGAGGTGTGGGGGTGCATACGCGGCAGCGGCTGGAGGGGAGGTTGGGTCCGGTCACCGGGGCTGTTGTGGCGGCAGCGGGGCTGGAGAAAGTCTTACGAGGAGCGGTTGAGGGACCTGGAGGTGTTTATCCTGGAGGAGAGGAGGCTGAGGGGAGACCTCATCGCTGTCTACAACTGCCCGAGAGGAGGCTGGAGGTGCGTGTTGGTCTCTGCTCCCAAGGGACAGGAGATGGGACGAGAGGAAACGGCCTCAAGTTGCATCACAGAGGTTTAGACTGGATATCAGGAAAAAAATTTTCACTGAAAGGGTGCTTAGGTGCTGCCACAGCTGCCCGGGGAGGGGGTTGAGTCCCCATCCCTGGAAGTATTTAAAAGAGAGGCAGACGACTTTCTCCAGAATCTTATTCAGTAGTGGTCGGGTACAGTTGGACCCGATGATCTCAGGAGTTTTTCCAGCTAGGCCATTCTGTGATTCTATGAAATCTGAGCTCATCCACTGATGGGACAGAGCCGAGGTTGTGCAGAGAAACAGGCCGAGGGCAGCCCCCGGCCTGCGCTGCCAACCCCTTCCCACCCTTTTGCTGTGAGATGGGCAGTGGCAGCGCAGCTCCTGCTCTCCTCGCCCTACGGCAGCGGCCTCTGACTCCTGCAGCATTGCTGAACATGGACACTGTGGGAAATTCATCCAGGTGATAGACTCATAGAATGGCTTTGAGATCATAGAGACCAACCTTACCTGTCCACTGCTAAACCACATCCCTGAGCGCTTCAGCTACCTGTCTTTTAAGCAGCTTTGGGGATGGCAATTCCACCACCTCCCTGGACAGCTGTGCCAGTGCCTGAGAACACTTTCAGTGAAGAAATCTTTCCTGATGTCTGATATGAACCTCCCCTGTTGCATCTTGAGACCATTTCCTCTCATCCTATCGCCTGTCACTTCGGAGAAGAGATCAACACCCCCCTCACCACAACTTCCTTTCAGGCAGTTGTAGACAGTGTTGAGGTCTCCCCAGCCTTCTTTTCTCCAGGCTAAACAACTCCTGTTCCCTCAGCCACTCCTCATAGGACTTGTTCTCCATCCCCTCCACCAGCTTTGTTCCCCTTCTCTGGACATGCTCCAGCCCTTCAATATCCAGTAGTGAAGGGCCGAAAACTGAACACAATATTTAAAGTGTGTCCTCACAAGTGCCGGGCACAGGGGCTGTGTTTGGGCACTATTGGGACACTTAAGGCACTGTGTACCTGAAGTTATTGAGGGGAAAGACGTTCAGTGTTGCTTGGAGACCACTGTATTTATAAGTAGGGATTGAGTCAGCCATGGTAACCTGCAACAGAGGCTACGTTGATCTTCTGGTCCCTGATTTCCCCCATTTATAGAGGTGTTGCAAAGGTGCTTCCTGTCTGCATTCAGTATTTCCTTGAAGGTCAGTTTTAACCTCATCCCTTAAACGTTTATTATAATCTCTTCTCTCTTCTGATCACGTCTGTCTGGTGACCAGTGATAGGACCTGAGGGAATGGCAGGCAGTTGAACCAGGGGAGGTTTAGTTTGAATATTAGGAAAAGCTTCCCCCAGTGGGTGGTGGAGCACTGGAACAGGTCCCCAGGGAAGCAGTCACAGCCTGACAATATTCAAGAAGCATTTGGACAACGCCCTCAGACACACAGTGTGAATGTTGGTGTTGTTCTATGTAGGGACAGGAGTTGGAAAGGACCTACAATGGACATCGAGTCCAACTCAGGACATAACCTGATTCTATGATAATTACTACGGTCTGGGCCACATTTCCATAGTTTTAGTCCATTCAACTCCAAATATCACTGCCGTGCTTTACAAACTGCAGGTTCATCTTGAGTTGTCTGCTAATACCAAGTTGAGTATCAGCTTAAATTAATGTGGAGAGAAAGCTGAAAGGAGAACCACATACTGTCCTTCGCATCTCCAGTATAACTTTGGATAATTCGCATTTTTGTCTCCTTACAGTGCTATTGAAATAAATCAAGAGTATACCATCATTTATGCCTGATGCAGAAAGGCAAAGCGTTTATATCTGATTGGCAGAAACTCCTGAAATGGGTGCAAGTTTGTGCTTTTGTCACTTGCTCCATTGATAAAGTGAGTTAGTTTTTTCATATTAGATGGGAAATAAGCATCAGGATAAATGACTATGACAGGAATTCCTTATTCACAGAGTGTGGATGTAGTGTGTAATAAAAGCAGTGCTCTTGGTGTGTTCTTGGCCAACTGACCTGTAAAACAGACATGGGAATCCCTGTGGAATTCTCTTGGGGGTTGGGAGAATGGGTGGAGGGGAAAGGAGAAGAGAAAGAAAGTGTTAGGGTCTCAAATGCAGAAAGAATTATGTTTGCAGTACAGGGGTCTAGAGACTTTCGTAGATGACATTTTCTCTCTCTGCAAGGGTTGCCTTTGCAGTTTCTTAAAGCACTGACCTCTGCTCACTAAGATCCTTGGTGTAAGTTTGATAATGACTTGAACTAACGTAGCTAATGCATTACGTATATCTTATTCAATGAAGTCTCATAAATATCCAAATAATGGTCTAGGCTTGGCAGTAGCAAGTTTGGCTGTGGAGACTCCTGTGAAAAATGTGGAGTCAAGTTTCAGAAGGAATTTTCCTTCTTTTTTAGATGCCTCAAGTATTTAAGAGGCTAGAAATCCAAATCTGCAGTGGACTGATAAGACCCAGCGTGGTGCTCCTGGAGCTTCAGTTTTTCGGCTCATAGTGAGGGATGGAATTAATAAATTCTTACTTTTCCCTCTGCAAAGACTGAGTTTTTATTAACTTGATTAACAAGTCTTAGCAATTTTTCCATGTTTCCACAACCGTCCTTGTGCTTTAGCAGAATCTTAGGGGTTTTTTTGAACAGAGGTTTCCAGTCAGCTCAGGCTGCAAATACTTGGGGAGTCACAGCCGATGTGTATCTGGTGGCAGATTTATTTGAAATAGCGTAAGAAGTTACTGCTTCTCGGTGTCGTGCAGCTCTTCTCTTGAATGACTACGTGGGGACCTACCCGTGTCAGTTTATATGGCACACCTGCGGGGAGGGTATTCTTTGCCAGAGGGTGGGCAGCAAGTGCTAACTGCTTCATTCCACTATGCTGAATCTGCCAGAAAAGTCTGCCACCCCTGGGCTTACGTTTGGCGAACAGTAAGGTGGTTCTGAGTGGTTTGGGAAGCCAAGTTTTGCTATGTCTTTTTCCAGGAGTGTGAACATGCCACCTACTAGAGCGTGTACTTCATCTTTGTAGCATTAATTACAGAGTGAGGACATGCACATCATACTGGAACGCTCTAGAGAATGCTCAAATGTTATTATTTGCTTGGTTGATCATAGATACAGCGTGGTTTGTAAAATATGTAATCATCAGTTTCTGTTCCAGAAGGCTCATGACCTGCAGCATCAGTTCTCCAAGCACGTACGTATTTATTTCACCATTGGGCATGTGATACAAAGAAGTTGCTCAGGAGTTTGGAGCTGAATACTAATGTTATGTTTAAGGCTGTGGGCCAGTATTAAGATAGTAATAGGCATAAAGACCATTGCTTGAGGAAGATGTGTGGGCTTAATGCTGGACTGTGGACCATTAGCTAAGGAAGTAATCAAAAATCAAAGATTATGCTGGTGCATTGCTCAACATGTGGAATTTCTAAAATTCTTTGCAACTTCTCATTTTTTTTAGCTTTATTTACTGTTCTTTTCTCACTAACAAATATGACTTGAATACTGATGGAAAACACACCCCTTTAAATGTGGAACCCAGCAGTATAGCCTCAGGCACAGGTTAACAGCTCCTTAGAGAGTTATTTCACAGTCTTTTCGTATTTCCACCTCACTTAGCATAGCATTGCATTAATACACAAGTTTTGTCTGATGCTGAGTAGCCATGGCTTTTCTAAAAGGGCTGTTAAAATATTTCTTCCTTCTGTGGTGGATTTGTTTTTAATCCCAGGCTGCAGCTGGTTTATCTCTATGTCTTGAAGTCTAAATAGTGAAAACTGTTCCCAGATAGTCAAACAGAAATGGAACGAGAAGTTTGAAATGAGAATTACTGTTACACATCATATCTGCTTCTATTATGAAAAGACTTTAGAATGCTAGATGTTAATATGCAAGTGCTTTAAATATTATATATTATTAATAAAATATTTATTACAAATATGAACAAAACAAGTACTCTGTTTTGTGCCCTAAGAAATACTGAATTTTGATTCCAGCCAGTCATGTGTGATCAGTGTCAGAATGCTGATTGTGAAACAATGAAAAACCATTGGTATTAATATTTTAATTAATATTTTCTGACCCTGACACCCTGAAATACACTGAAAGCTAAAAATACAATACTCTGAGTTAGTATCTTAATAGAAATATTATAGCAACATGGTCATTCAATATATGACGAAGCAAGCATGCTAAGAATTAGGGTGAAATTCTGGTTTTGCTGACCTTTGTCAGGTCAGAACTTCTTCCGGATGTGTGAAGATCAAGTTCCCTGCAACTTAAGGGAATTTCGTTCTGGGTTGCTGCAATCCTGCAGGTGTGGCTTCCCCAGGTCATACCCCGTTCCCTCATCCTCTGCTCAGACACTGGCAGTGCTGTTCCTGTTCCTAGCTCAGTGGCCTGACCTGGGCCAAACCAAATGAAATTTTTGCCTGGTTGGTTTTCAGTGAAATGAATGTTGGCCTATTTCATGGGGCAGCTGAGAGAGCTCAGGGCCTGGTGCAAAGGGCTGGAAATGTGTGAGGGGAAGTTGCAAAATCAGCAGTACATGTTTACATGAGCTTCAGCTGTTCCAGAGCTAAACCTTCTTTATTTCTTTCTTTCACAGGTTCTTAACTTTGCCAGAGAGCCAAGGGAAAATCTGAGGTAAGGCTCAAGTGTCATGAGACAATTGGAATAGTAACTGATACCAAAAATGCCAGCAAATAAACTCTCTAAGACTTGTTTTGGAGTTTTAGAAAGCAACATCTTTTTTTTACTGCACTGGGCACATAGGGGAACAATTCCATCAATGCATAAAGCGACAGGAGCTGGTTACAGGATGTATTTCCCATCTACTTGCATATGTATAACATTTCCCAGAAATCTCATGCATATCCTATTACTTTCAAGGACTAATTTTAATGTTATTATGAACATCACAAGAGCCAAATCTCCACTAATTGGTACAGTACCAGTTTCAGGCCAGTTTATTGGCCCTGAAAAGCTAATAAAATAAACACTTCTGGCACTTCAGGCTGAGTATCATATATGGACCTTTCTAGAAAGGCCAAAATCCTGTGCTCTTCTCCTAGTTATATAATGTTAATCTCAGATGCTCTGAAATACAGGGTTATCTATTAAAATACTGTTGCTGGTCCCCCTTCTCCAGAAGCTACGTCCCTCTTTATGTTTGAATCAATACAGCTTTATGTGGAGCTATTAGTAATACAAAGATATGACCTTGTTACACTGAATTCTATCTCAACAAAGGTAGGTTTTGTCCATAACTCACAAAAAAAAATGTAAAGGTGTATTACAAGTACCTTCAGCTATAGAAAGGAAAAGGATATAGAAAATTTTGAAAAAAAGAAAAAAAGTAAACCTGTTGTATCAGTCCTATCTGTATTTCAGCAGTAATACAGCATTGTTTTGGACATCTTGTGAGGAAATGTACCAGAGGAGATGACAAAATAATTAACATCTAAGGGGAAGGAAGCCATTTTGATACCATAGAGTTAAATTGCAGAGAAATTCAGCACAGGAGTACAAAAGTGAATTTCAGAGGATAGGCAAGGGGTCCACAGGGAGGCAATTAGATCCTTTTTAGCCTTGTAAGGGGACAGTCATTGAAATTAAGAGGCAATTGATTCAGAAGTGATAGAAGGAGCATTGTGTGATTAACCCATGGAATTCTTTGCCACAGGCTAACTTCCAGTCGAATTCCTTCACTGAATTCAGTCACTTACAAAGACAACACTTAAGATGATTTGTACATTAGAATACTACTTGTAATTGCCTTAAATAAGAAGAAAAACAATGGTTTTCCTGATTAAAGGCATCAATTACACAGCACCTGGAAGTAGGTGTAAGCATCTGAAACATTACTTGAATGTCTTGGGGAGGTTCTGTGTCTTGGCGTGTATAGCTGGTATCTGCCACAGGATACAGGTTATGGGCTACTCTGTTTACTCCTTTGAAAATTAGTCTGACTGAAACAGATGAGATCATGATCTTTTGTAATGGAGGCATGGGAAACCGTATCTATTTATACTTTCATATTTCACCACAACCTAAGCCAAATTAAATGGGGCAATTTACAATTGCCAGAATTGTTGAGCATTTTAAAGGACCCCTCTTTCTAACACACTTAAGTTGTGTTTGAAAAAGGATCTTTATTAAATCTAGACAGAGTGGTCATGTCATAGAACACATCACGATGTCTGCTGTGCTGTAGAGACTCTGGTGTTGGCAAAGTTTCCGTGGCTACTGCCATACATGGGAGAAGCCGTCCCTTTGTTACTCGTAGGAAGAAAAGGAATAGATAGCTTCTAAACCAGGCAAGATTTTGTTCTTCCCAGAGATATTTTTATACATAGAGTAGTGAGACACAGTTACAAACAAAACAAATTCCTATCTAAATGCTCATTCTTGATTTGGTCTGACAAGAAAGGCTGTGATATTTGGTTGCAGTGCTGTCATGAACATGAGGAGAAATGTGAAAATATATTGGACATAAACAAAAATCATAGTATTTCAAAAAGAATTAGGAGTACTATGGCCAGACATAGACTTTAAAAAAATGTGTGTTGGCTTCCAGCTGTCATTCGTGTACCTGGCATACGCTAAAGGTCAGACAGTGTCCTTCATTTACTGATGTTCCTGATACCATGTGTGTGATTCAGATTTGGCATCAGCATTTTGCTTTGAGTCATGGTTCTCTTTCCTACTTGTTGGCTTTGTAGCTGATATTGGCCACTCCATTTATAGTGTTCATGTTTTGCTGGTGATGTAGTCTCTGCTCCCTGTAGCATAATGCTAATGCTACCACTAAAAGCCAAAATAATTTTGACTGCTGTGTTTCTGTCGTGTATCTGGTACAGATTGCCCACAAATAGGTTTACAAATGTAACTCTATTAGCCTCATCCTAAAGATCTAAATCAGTCTATTTTCGAGCAGTTTCACACAGCCTTTTGTAAAAGGCAGAGGGATCTTCAGTTTTTCCTTGAACTGCTTGGTACAATTTTGCTACAGTTTTTTTTTTGTCTAAGAATTTCGTGCTTTACCTCATATAAAATCAGATGCTGATATTGTTTGATCATTAATCTCCCACAGCTCAAATTAGGATCCTGCTTAGGTTCCCTTTCTGGTATGAAGTCCTCTGGCCCATCTGCCAAATTTAGGCTTTTATTTTGTTCTTGGGCCTTTTTTACTACTAATCTCCTTTCCAGAAGTAAAAGAGTGTTAAGCAAAACCCGAATATCTCTGCAGTTCAAGTTTTGATTCTTTATGATCATTTGAAAAGCCCTGTTTTCTCTGGATTCTCCCTGTAGGACCCTGCTGATTCCTTCCAGTTCAGTAAAGTTGAAGTTGTATGTGAGACCTTCCCTCCATTCCAGTTGCCTCTCATAATGGAGATTGAGTTGTGGTGTTTGTTTGAGCTCCTATCCTGCAGCAATTGGACTAAAATTCCCACTCTCCCTCGCTCCACTCTCATGGTCCCTTGTTCCACTTTCACTGTCTCTAGATTCTCACAACATATGCCCTCACCTCCTTCCATCCTCAAACTCCTGGTCATCAAGATTCACTGATAACTGTGGATCCTCCTCTTCGCTGCCTTCCTTCAACTTTAGACACCTTTTCCCTGTGCTACGCGCTGAACAACACTGTAGAACATTACATGAGCATCTACAGAAGGTGGTAGTAGTTTACACTGTTTCCTTATTTCATGGTTGTTCCATAATGCAAAGAATAGGTCCAGATATGCTCTCTCATCCCATTTCTCCAGCTTCTGACTAAACAACAACAACTGCAAGATGGTATTATAATTCAAAGCCCCCATTTCTGGCCATTCTTCCTTATCATCCAGCTTATACGTTGGGCAATATTCTTTTAATTCTGTTTTGACAAGGGGATCCCCCCAGACTTGTTCCAGTGTTTTCAAATGCATCCCAGCAGAGAGCAAGAAGGAACCTCCTCAGCCAGCTGTCCTAACCCTGTAATATTTTTACTCAAAAAAGAACGTTTGTAACCAAGGTTTCATGTACTCTGGTTATCACTATACGAACGCACACGAAAATACCAATGGTAGTTATCATGCTACCATAAATACTACAAGATGCCTTACACCAGGGGTGGCAAACTCACGGCCCACAGGCCAAACCCTGCTCTCCACCTTGTTTTATCCGTCCCAACACGTTGTTTGTCCCCAAGGGCAGCGACGTGCTCCTGCCAGCGCTGGGCACGAGTGCAGTGTGTGACGCGCGTCATGGAGTGGGAGCAGGAGCACAGTGGGAGCAGGAGTGTGACAGCCCTGCCTTATACAGCACATCTATCTATATCCATACCACACTTTTTCCCCTCTTTTTTTTTCAAATGCCACAGACAATATCTCATAAAAAGCGTTAGAGCTTTGAGTCGCTTACCTGCCCATGAGAGGAAGCTAGGTCAGAGTCCCCGAACGATAGTTCGGTGTGTGCTTTAGCATCCAAGGTGCAGCTTGCTGCCGGGCGCAGGCAGGTTGATCCAGGCAAGGCTCACTGCAGTCCCACCAGAGTCACCAAAATGTTGTTCAAAAAGCAGATCTGTTGCCCGGTGTGCAGTCAGCCCATCACCGAGAGAGACGTTCTTTATTTGGAGTTTGCACAGATTCTGGACACTTGGGGAGACAGACCCTACAAACTTACATGTGAAGCCCCCAGCATAGGCCCCACAATTTTATACATTGCAGAGGATAGATACAGGATTCCTGGAAAAGACATGCATATTTGTAACTAATCATGCTATCTTGATTTTTTTACTGTATGTGCACCCAAAAGCATAAATGTGTTATACAATCTTCACACAACCTCTAGTGGTTGCTCCATTGTCCTTCACTGATGAACTTCTGCTGGTTTCTTGCTGGTTTTTACTCATTAGTCCTTGCATCTCTCAGTTATTACATCCTTGTTTGGTTCACCTTGTCTACCAGACTATTTTTGATCTTAAATTTGCCCCCCCCCCGGCACTCATTCAAGGTTATTTTTGCTAAAAAGACACTACATTTAATCAAATGTCTCCTTTTTTAATACCAAATTACGGAAAGTGTCTTTTTTTTTTAAAAACATATTGGAGAAAGTGTCTCCTTTTTTCAGTTTTATAATTTTATGATGTTATAATTTTATTATTTCTTTCATCAATAGCATAGTTAATAGCATAAGGAATGTTTCTTATAACATGAGGCAAGAGGAAGTTCTTCCTCCTAACATTAATATTAGTCTTGTACTGGAGATTAGATTGCTTTCCAAGAATTAGAGTCATAACACAGTTTCTCTATTCTAAATTAACAAGCTCTTTAGGAGATAGGTTTTGTTCTCATTAGTAGAGCAGAACTGTTCTCTTAATTAAGCAAATGAAGCAGACAAAGACTGACATATGCAAATTAGAATGAAGCCTTGTAGGCAAGAGGAACAAAAAGAGGCAAAAGACTTCAGAAAAGCAGTAGTGCCACAGAATAATTCATCTGACTACAGGGAACTGCTGAAATGAGTATGAGGTAGATTTGCATCAGAAGATGTGACGATGTGATCCAAAAAAACTTTCCTTAGCGCTCTGGAAGAGGCACTGTCTCAACTCCAATATCTAAATCAACAAAATGTGGAGGATTACTCAGTCTAGCAAAGGGAATTCTTAATTGTGCAACATTTGTGAGGACAGACTTCAAATTAACTACAGCCAGGCTGGTATCATTTTCCATACAGTGAAAATCCGATTCTGAACTATTTAAGTAGCCTTCAGAGGCCTTTGTTTTCTGTGCTTCTCTGAGCTTCATTTTTAAGTAGAGTCTGCCAAGATGACCCCACTGAAAGGGGAATCAGAGCTTCTTAACTGAGAAGCTCCTTAAGTGAGATTAGATTAACTCCATTTGTAAGCAATTTCTTAACTGACTATAGTCAGAGGATTCAATGTGTTGAACGTCAGGAAACTTCCTGTTGCATAGAAAGTAGATCTAATGCGGTCCTAATCTACAATGCATTCAGTAAGAATCTTTCTGATAACTTTAGATTGATGAAGTTCAAATATCCACAAATTTAATAGTTGCTAGGCAGGACAAAAAGAAAACTTCTTTTTCCTATATCAGAGGGCTTAACTATAAGTGCAAAGAAACAGTGCTAAGGGGCAGAACAAAATCAAATACAGCCATGAAGTTTCACATTGGCTGCTTAGCTCTATTCCTTTGTGTTAAAACATTGTGGTAGAGTTGTCTTTTTAATGGTGGATTTATTAATGCTTTAAGAGTGGATTGCTAAATATAGCTGGTAGTCATCCAAATTTCTTCTACCATTTCTGGATCATATATAATGCCTGACTTTCACAGAGCCTAAAGAGCCAAAAGCTAAAATCATCACTACTGAACTGTCTAGAATGTGTTGGTGATCTATCTGTATAGGAAGGTAAAGGTTTACATACTTAAGGGAATTAAATATCTAAATCCTCTTAAAATTGTGTTCTTTCTATTGAAACCATTGAGAATTAGGTCTCTAAATAGAATTTAAAACCTAAATCTCTCTGTGGTGTTGTACCGAAGTCATCACCTGCAATATCTGTATAGTCAAATGTAATCACTCCTTTTGACACTGTGAGAACAGATGTTACAGTGTCTCTGGTTTTAGGAAAAGAAACAGGTGATCAAGTTGTGCACAGACACTTGGGGTGTGTGAAAATTACTGGTGCTGTGGTTTTCTGGTGGAGAAAGAGCCTTGAGAGAAGAGGGGGAGAGTCTTGGAAAGAAAGAGGAAAGAAAGGTAGATTTGGTGTGGGTTCTCATTTGTGTGGCTACTGTTTGTGTCTGATTTGTGTGTTTAGTCGTTTACATATACAGGTATCTATGTTATATATATATGCTCTGTGTGCCTGTGCCTGCTGGGAATACATCCTCAGCCTCACCACTGGTTGGACCCAGGGATGTGGAGCTGCTGCAGCCTCACCTCTCTTGGGCTGTTAGGTGCAGCATGATAATAATTTTCTAACATCAGTACTTAGCCTGAAGGCACCAGTGCTTGAAACAATAGAGCTGGTTTGTACTCCATGAAACAGATTGAAGACGAGGTATGTAAACATAAACAACCGGAATTTAGATAGATATTTAATTTCCTAAATGAGGAAAACAGTAGCGTGGTTATGGTTTCCTGAAGAAAGAGTAGCCATTATTAAAGGAGCATTCATAAAAGGCATCTTCTGACTGTGAAGCCATATTTTCTAGGAAGAATTACTGAAAATGACCAAAACACAATACTTATACATTCTGTGTAACAGCATTATTTGGACTTTGATGTAGACAGGCACCATCTGATACGCCTCTCACGTTCCAGAAAGCCTGGCTGTGTTGGGGTAGTGGACAGAGGCTACGCTGCAGGTGAGCGAGCACCAGGGAGAAGCAGCTCTTGCTCCTAACTCGGGCCTCTGCTTGCTCTCAGGACCTTTCTACCAGAGATACAGCACTTAAAATTTTTTAGTACTGTTTTCTTTACAGATCCCTGAAATTAATGGCAAGTGTCAGATGATGCAGAAATGAATCTAGGATCATCTGAAACTGCCGTAGTCTAAAAATAAAAGCAGAACTGAGTGAGTGTGCTTGGGAAGGAGCAGCTCTGCCATGAGGTCAGTGTAAATCTGAGAGAACTGTTTTCCCCTCTGTGCACTGGGCTGGGGCTTTTCTGCAGAAACTGCGGCTTCTCTAAAACATCCGTAAGGGTGTAACTGTCTTGCTGGTGTATTTCTGGCAGCAAAGCACAGTAGGCTGAAAATACGAGATTCGTTCCTTGTGTAAAGTCAGGTCAGTCATGTTCCTCACTGTCAGACTGCAGCACGACACGGGCTACTGTGTCATGGAACCCCACAAACGCAGCATTTTGAGTTGCTTCGAAGGTGTGTCTGAATGAAACTTCTGCTTCACACTGACGGTCACTGGTTCTTGTCTAGGGATAAGGGAAGTACGAACGCTTGTTTAACTGTGTTACCATGACATTTTGTTCTGGTAAACCAGAATCTCTATAGAGTTTGCTGAAACGAATCTTGTTGGTTAAGCTGATTCATTCCAGCAAATAAAGAATTCCTCATGATGAGTTCTCTTGTATCTTTCTGGAAACAGTTGAGTTGAGTTGCAGGGTGCGTGGCTGGAGTAGAGATGTTTAGTGTAATAAATCCCTTCCCTTAGCTGCAGAAATGAATGAAGATGACTGTCAGCACTTCATATATGTCAATGTCCTCCATCCTTATATGGATCTCAGTAGCATCATAGAACTGAAAGGAAAAAATCCTTTTTAGGTACCATTTAATGCGCACTATGACATAAGGATTATTTTGAGAATAAAAATAAACATCATGAAACTAAAGATACAGTTTGAGGTGCTGCCAAAATTCTGTTCTGGTAGTGCTGCCTGTAGATCAAGAAGCATTAATAAATCAATGAAAGAAATAGTCCTTGTGAAAAAATAAGATTGTAATGGGATTGTCACAGTTTTAGGAAAAAATTATCCAAAGGTGACGTTAAAAAATCCAGTTTTAAAGCTGAAGAATGCCTGCTTTATGTCTCAATGCACTTTCTTTGAAAATGGAGATGTCTGACTGATCATGCCTGTTAGGCAGACAATAAGTAGTTTGGAATTTTTCCTACAACTGGTGCAGCAATCTTTGAGAACAGTAGCTTCTGGTGACACCAGATGTATGAAAATCCTTGAAAATTTGTCTTAAAACTGCACATGGCAGCTCTCAAGCTCTGAAACACTCATGTGGATTTAACTGGGCACTCCAATGATGTTGGCTGTCTATTTGTGTCATCGTTGTGATGAGAAACCCTAACAGAGATCAGCTGCTTTAGATACTGCACACTTTGATAGTGAGAGGCAAAGAATCTGCAGCTCAGACAGACAGAGACAAAAGTGAGAAAAGCAGTTGTGTTATTCCCCTTTCGTAGAGAGAGGGGTCGAAGCACAGGGGAATTATGGAGTTGTGGCACTCAGTTTCTGTTGTAGCAGAAGCAAGCTTACTCGCTCTCCTGTGCCCGGCTGTCCAGAAGCCAAGGCAGCTGCAATAACAGGGAGTTGAATCTCAATGTAGATTACAAATCTGAAAGCTGCTTTTTTGCTCCCTTGAAGCCATCTCTTCTTCAGGCTGAACAAGCTCAGCTCCCTCAGCCTTCTCATCGGGTCAGGTGCTCCAGCCCCGGCCGTCTTTGGTGACCCTCCTTTGGAATGCCTCCTCTGTCTTTATGGTAGTAGATGGCCTAAAAGTGGACACAACAAAATTTCTTTCAGATTCTTTGGATTCAGAAATGCACCACTAAAGAAATTACCTCTATTGAAGCGTTCTTGAAAAGGTGGATGGGAACTGCCATATGAAACTGAGTTTCAATGCTTTGCAGGGTACAAAAATCTAGTTAATCAAATCTTGTAGTTACTTGTTTTTAAGAATCATTAAATACCTCAGGAGAGTTTTATGGTTTGTAAGACCAGAGTTTCTAAACATATGAATTCTCCGTACTGGAGCAAACTCCAACCTTTAATTCTTGAAGATTTGATGGAAATATTTCCTGGAAATCAGTAATTCTCTAATCATCAAAAGCATCATGTTTTTCTACCTTCGTAGAGAGCTTTGTTAGTGAACATATACTGGGCTAGTTGAATGCTCCACTAATTTAATATGGCATTTTCTCCTCTCCTAAAGATGATGCACCAGCCTAAATAGGATTGTTCCCTATTTTTAATTCACTAGCATTTTTGATGTCATGGCCTTAATACAGTATTTCTACACACACCACCCCCCCATCTCCCCATCTGGGTCACTGTGAAAGAGAACAGGGGAATTTTCTTTGCACGATACTGAAGGACAATGAATCTTTAACCCTGTGTGTAAATGCAGCAAGTACCAATTAAATGCTAATGTTACTGAAAAAAGGCCTTCATCACCCTCACAGAAAAATCCACGTGGAGCATGAAGAGGGAGGATGCTGCCCTGTGGCTCCCTGCTACAGCGCACATGAGACCAGAGCAAGAGGAGGCCCTTCCAGCCAGCGACGTGCACAGACAGAGAGGCATCAGTGTAAATCTTTATATGTATGAGATAGGTATCAGCGTGTATCTTTATATACACAGACACAAGGCAGGGAAAGGGTTGCAGGCATGTGACAGCCCCACTGGGTGTTGGGGACTTTCCCAAGGAATTGAGGCTTCTCCATAGCCTCTATTCCTGGCCAGCCCGCTCTGTTCAGGCATCAGTCTGTGTCTGCAATGAAAGTACTAAAACAGGTTGAAGAAAAGGGCAAGTGTATTTACAGCAACAAGAACAAACGGTTTATAGTCCTAAATATTGCAAAGGACAGGGCTCTGCCAGCAAGGCACTAGAGCAGCCCTGAGCAGGAGCCAGCGGCGGCAACGACATCTGGTGTCAAGATCTCAAAGAAACAGGGAGTTTCAAGCCAGGATCTGCTCCACTGGGCCTTTCTGCAAGAAACCTATTTTATTTAGCTTTGTTTTCTTCCCAGTATCACACTTCCTTTGCTCCCCACATCCACCCTGTCATCTCTTTGAAACTCATTCTCTTAGTGCATGATTTGAGGTTGCAAGCCCCACAGTCCATGGCAAGGGGCCCACCTTTGGATTCTGTTGTATTGCACTGACAACCTGCACAGGTGTGCTCGGCAGATAGATGGGACGCACAGTGCATCCCCAGCTGAAGTCACAATGAAATATTTAGCCAGGTTCAGCATCCATTTTCTCTATGACATGCTTTTTCTCTCACTTGGTTATAGAAATTATGATCAGCTGCCCATCTTGCTGGTCTCTGCCAGCTATTTTATTGTTGGTGTTCTTAAGAGCTTTTATCCATTTAATCTGTCACAAGCTAGGGAGACAAAACTGAAAATATTTCATCTCTCAGGATCATCTCTCCTCTTACCAAACATCTACAGTGCCGGGGCTGACTGTTTCCAGAATGAGGAGGGAGAGCTTTGTCTTTAGAAGTGGAGAAAGTAATTTTCCAGTGGCAGAATTACCACATGAGACAAGAGTGTTCTGGGAAGCTATATCCTGTGTAACCTGATATATCCACCTTCTAATGTCTACACAATAACGTCTTTTTACTGAATGCTCAGCAGAAATGTAGTTTTTCCTGTGGGATTCTATGATTTTATCAGCTCTTACCCTTGCGTGCCAGGGGAAGAAATGTCTCTGGCACAAGATTTTCTGCTTGCAATAGAAATGGGCAGACAATCCAGACAGATTGACTTGATCCAGTAACATAAAAGTATGTGGATTTCCTAGGAGTTTTACTTTTTAGGAATTATACCTAAAAAGAGTAAAAATGAAACCCTTAATTTAAAAAGTGAAAACAGTTTGTATTCTGCTTGTATCTACTTGCCACATATTTCAGGCAAGTGTAGCTTGGACATCAGCTTAAGCATAATCTGGGGCTTTTTTGCCAGAGACCCTGATTTCCAGTGCTTATCCCTAGCAGTGACCCTGAAGGCTTTTTGCAGTGATCAGGATTACAGGACCAACCATCATCTGCGCTTTGGATCTTGTTAAGTAAATGAAGATGTGGAAGGAATTCTTCAGGCACTTATAAATGTTCCTAGACAGTAAAGATGCTCCAGCTGTGAGAATATCTCTCTGAAGCAAGCCAAAGGCTGGCTTATCCTCTTGATGAGAATACATTTTAGCCTTATTTACCAGAGTATCACTGTGATACACAGATGATCGAGGGCACCCTTAGCAAGTTTGCAGGTGACACCAAGCTGGGTGGCAGTGTGGATCTGCTTGAAGGAAGGAAGGCTCTGCAGAGGGATCTGGACAGGCTGGATCCATGGGCTGAGACCAGCAGGATGAGGTTTAACAAGACCAAATGCTGAGTCCTGCACCTGGGACACAACATGCAGTGTTACAGGCTTGGGGAAGAGTGGCTGGAAAGCTGCCTGGAGAAGGACCTGGGGGTGCTGGTCGACAGCAGCTGAATATGAGCCAGCAGTGGCCCAGGTGTCCAAGAAGGCCAATGGCATCTTGGCCTGTATCAAAAACAGTGTGACCAGCAGGACAAGGGAGGTGATTGTGCCCCTGTACTGGGCACTGGTGAGGCCACACCTCAAGTACTGTGTGCAGTTCTGGGCCCCTCAGTATAAGAAGGACATTGAGGTGTTGGAGTGCATCCAGAGAAGGGCGATGAAGCTGGGGAAGGGGCTGGAGAACAAGACCTGTGAGGAAAGGCTGAGGGAACTGGGGTTTGTTTAGTTTGGAGGAGAGGAGACTGAGGGGAGACCTCATTGCTGTCTACAACTGCCTGAAAGGGGGCTGTGGGAGAGCGAGTGTTGATCTCTTCTCTCAAGTGACAGGTGATAGGACGAGGGGAAATGGCCATCAGATGTGCCAGGGGAGGTTCAGACTGGATATCAGGAAGAATTTCTTTACTGAAAGGGTGGTCAGGCCCTGGAACAGACTGCCCAGGGAGACTGCCCAGGTCACCATCCCTGGAGGTGTTTAAAAAAAGGATAGATGAGTTTTTGAAGGACATGGTTTAGCGGGTAATGGGTGCGGTTGGACTTGATTATCTCAGAGGTCTTTTCTAACTGGAAGATTCTATGATTCTATGATGCTATGATGCGATCACATAAAATTGTGAACTGCAAATAGCCCACAAGCATGAACAGAAATGGCAACGATGTACAGTTCTCCAGCACATGTGGATTTTTCTGTATATGTATGATCAGTGACTGCTGCCTTCTTAAAAAAGTTCCCGCTCAAAAATACAACTTTTTTCAAATGTTAGGTCAACATGCATAGAGAGAACATGAAAAATATCAGCCAGTTATGGTCTAAAGTCTCCTCTTGCAAGCAAATGTGACTCAATGAAACAGTGAGTTCAGTGAACTGGGAAGGACACATTAATTCAGTTTAAAATGTTCTTGAAGTCTGAAGGACTCTGTGGCTCAGATTGCAGAGAATGGCATCATTAATCAGTGTCTGTCTTCAGGGAGAGTCTTGTTCAGAATGATAAGATTCTGAACTTACTCTTCCCCACTGCAATCACTGTTAAATGTAGAGCCAATTATGTATAAAATATTTATAGTCTCTGCCTGCATCCCTTTTTACTGAGGCACAGTGATTTTCTAGTAGGTTTGATGTTTTTGGACTGGTGCTCCTTCCCTTGCCAATCCCATCACTGCTTGTGCTGTCTCTCGGGATCTTGGGGTGAGTTTCTGCCCTTTTTTCCATGCAAAACTGGTGAGTTTGTGTGTTCTGTGATACTATTCCCAGGGGTATCTTGGTACCCCCAGTATGGTACCTGACTTCCTGGAGGCAGGAATAGCAGAGATATCCTTCCTGAAACAACTGCTCAGTAACACCTGTTAGCTGTTATTCCTTACAGATCATACCAACAGGACAGATAATTTTTGCTGTGTCTGTAAGTGGTTGGCCTTCTCTGCTAAGCTGACTGTCTTTTCTCTTCTATTATTAGATTGGCATTGTGTGCTGTTACTGGTTGGTGGGCTTTCTGCACCCTTCATGGCAGCTTTGGGTTCGCTTGACGGGCCATTTGTTCCAGCTGCTGCTCTACATGCAGAGTGGGGCTGCCTGCTCCGTGCTGAGTAGGGATTGCTGCCTGCTGGTTGGGGTTCTGTCCTTGCTAGTAGGGCAGAAAAGACATGGGTACCCTTTGACCCTGTTCTCCTTGTCTGGCATTGCCCTCAGTTCCAACCCATCTCTCTGCCTGGTACAGAAATTAAAATCTGCTATAGTTTTTTATAAATTACCAACATAAACTTTTGTGTTCCTACTGTGATCAGGAGGTGACGAGAACTTCTGTGTTGGCTGCTGCTTGCAGGCAGGTATGAGAGTTCTCCCCTGAACTGTTCTGCAGCTTGCGCTGCCAGCCCGAAACTTCTGAGTGATTGATACTCAGCTGAAAGAGAGAAATGTCTGTTTAGCCTTGGTCCATAGCGAAGAGATCAACAACAGCTTTGTCAAATGTCCCCTGTAATGTAATATTACTTGTTACTTCTAAATTCATTCAGTTTTCCAAGTTATCCTGAAAAGAAAAGGATACTGGTATCTTTTAAGTTTTATTGTAGGGACAAATGTCAGGATTAGATTCCCTAATGCCTACTTATATGCTGCACGTCTTAAAAGCACCCCTCCAGGAGGCAGGTTAGGACATGGAAAGATTACTAATTATATATCACTGAATGGAAGATAAAATTTTCTTAATTCTCTTTCCGAGTATTTTCCTCTGTTTTTTTTATTAATTTTTACATTTTTTTAATCTTAAAACATTAGCAGCAATATTTATTAGCTAAGAAAACCTGCTAGTAGGAGTATACTGGAATAGTTTCCTGCTATACATAAATGCATTCAATTTTTTTAATATGTTATGAATTTGCTTGTGACTGACACTTTCTTATTATTTCATGTATAATAAGCAGTATAGGAAAACCATTTTCCTATGCTGTTGAGTGCCTGATACCTTTCCAATTACAAAGCAAAATAAAAGACACATGTTAGGAAAGAAAATCAATCATCTTGCTTATGTCAGACAGCCTAAGTGAAAATAAACCAGAAAAAGCTGGAGGTGGATCACAACAGAATTTTTAACACTATTCTTGGTATGATATTTGAGGAAAAGCTTTTACATTTTTTAAACTGAAACTCTAGAAATACATAAACTCAGGTCAGGAAAGTGAAGGGTTAAAGTAAAAAGGTGCCTGCTAATTCTGCAACAGTAGATCAAGAATAGGGAAGTTCTAAGAAATGACAAGGCTTTTATGACTCAGGCAGCTGGGGCACAGAGCTTAATGTGAAGCAAGCAGCACCCTCCTGGTCAGTAGTGAAGAGCTGGCAGATCCCTGCTCGTTTGAAGCAGAACCTGCAGGTTCTGCTCTATCCAGTAGAAAGGGCGCTTGCAAGAGGTGATGGAAAACTGAAGGCACCTGGGAAGTCCCAGACAGCCACACAGCTTGGGCCAAAGAGAGCAAACGTTCTGGAGGGAAGAGAGGAGTTTGAGGTGTGGTGCTCAGCTCACTGGTTTGCATGTTAACCCTGAACATTCCCCTGGTCTATCTCAGTTATCAGACTCCACGCCTGTCCCTGTGCTGTTTCCACGCTGTGTGCAGACACCCCTGGCGTGGCAGCGCGTGACTCCCAGCAGCTAAGGCTCAACAGTGGTGACACCAAGCTTCTTATTTCTTGTCCTTAATCTCTCTGCTGCCTTTCTTGGCTGATGTGGACAACAGCTCCATCCTGTGACTCAGGCTGATAAAGTGCAGTAAGGGATCCCCCCTGCTCTACTTCCTGACTTGGCTGTGAATGTCTTTTTGCCCCTTCCCTCTGTTCAGTTCAGTACAGGTTAAGCACACCTTCAGGTACTTTCCCTACCTTGCTGTAACTTCCTTCCCTGCAGCCTTGTTTGGAGCTGTCTCTTCACTCCCCATCACTCAAAGCACAACACCTGCTGTTCTTGTGCCTTTTGGGTCCTTTCCACCAGCTGGTTTAAATATTTCATTTTTGCCTTGAAGGCCCTCAAAGCTCCATCCCATTCAGCACTCTGCTCCCCTGTCTTACCTTGCTTCCCTTGCTCCATGGATGCCTGGAGTCTTTTCTTTAGGCTGTTTTCTTTCTTCATTCCTCTCTGCAGGACTTCTTCCACATTGTATTTTTAGAGATGTGTGATCAGAGCTTCAAAGCTCTCATAAAGAGTATTGTACTTTCACAAAGTGTTTCTGGGAAGCTGAAGTATAAAGCTTCACACACTGCCAGTTCTTTATCAAGGTGCTGTATAAAGGCTTAAATCTCTGACTGATGTCTTGCTGTCCTAACCCATGTCCGTCTGTAGCACTGCAAGCTTTTCAGACAAGGGCTGGCTCTGGCTGTTGTCTCTTTCATGTGCCTGAATGCTCTTCCTCACAAGTAACTCTGTAAAAAAGATACAAGCTGTGTTTTTTATTGTACCATATACGTCAGCAACCTTTCTTTGTAATACTGCTGGTGCATCTTGCTGTGTTGAGATGGCAGTTGGGAATGCACGTGCAGCCATTGGGAATGAATTTCAAAATAAATGTCTGACTGCCCAGGTCTTGATTTGTCTTTTAATTCCAGGGCTTTCTCCCCCACACCCGTAAGTGTTCCAGAAAAGGAGCTAAGAGATTTCTCTCTCCCCTGTATTTAAAATATCCTTAAATTTGGGTGAAATACTCTGACATTTCTTCCCCATTGAGAGTTCTGCCCTGAACTCTCAATTGAAGAATCAATTCTTGCCCATTGATTGCGTTCTACACACATCTCATAGGTGATGGTTAAGGAAGATGATACTCCTCATTTGCAGCACGAATACCATAATTTTAACTTATTAAAATATTACCTTTCATTGGTTTGCTTATCGACTGAATGTGGGATGATACACACGTGGTAGAGTCTGGGGACTATTAAAGTACAGTATCCAGTTGTATTCTGCAGTCTGGGAAAGCATTAGTGTTTTCCCCTTCTGTTCTCAGTTCCATGGTAGCATTTTGCCAGCCCCATAATATTAAAATGCTGACAATCTAAAGCAAAACGTAGGCTGAATGTTTCTGTTCTTATAATGCTCAAAGAGACTTGGATGTGGTTCTTATTTCACCATCACATATTGAAATGTGCTTTAGCTGCAACTATGTTTGCATGTTACTATGCTTGTACCTGTAATATTCTTAGTAAACAATCATGTAATGAAAATTAAACTGAAGTATTGTATTTATATGTTTTGTTTAGAAATAAATAAGAATTTAAGTAACAGTCATGAAAGACAACATTGTACACAGCTATTGATGAACAATCCAAATCAGTATATATACACACATATAACAAAGTGATTATATGATGAGAGAGCTTTCTAGTATTTTCTTTGCTAGCTGCTGTAATTTAATTATAGAATCCTAGATTTCCCAGCCTGGTGAGTTGTATTTCCAGAGCAGTGTGTGCTGTTTACTAGAGGCCAGGCAGTGACTGTGAACAAGAGGTCTGTCCTTTACAGTGCGTAAAATACAGAGCTGAGTCTCAGTGAGGAGTGTGCTGTTTCAATTTAAAACAATTTCATGGATGTGGTTGTATTTCACAGCTTCCCTTTTCTCTAGGTCTGGAGGGTTTTTTTTAAACTTTGTGTTTCTCAATGTTACAATGCAGAAAGCATAAGGTGCTTGATGTGTGCTGTTTTTGTGAAAAACCAAATGATCTGAATGCACAGAGTTAAAGTGTGTGTGTGAGAGAACCCATGTGTACCGTGCGTATCGCACCAGCCTTGTGTGTCACAGTGTTGGCCTGGCCGGGCAGACAGCGTTACAGGTGGGGTTATAGTGCTGGCTTGTGAGCCAAAGTATCACAGTATCACAAGGTTGGAAAGGACCTCTGAGATCATCAAGTCCAACCTATAACCCAACACCAACACCAACACCAACACCAACCCATCATCTAAACCATGGCACTCAGTGCCTCATCCAGTCTCCCCTTAAACACCTCCAGGGTCGGTGACTCCACCACCTCCCTGGGCAGCCCATTCCAATGGCCAATCACCCTTTCAGTGAAGAAAGTGGGACAGGAGGATATAAACAATGCAAACACTTTTATTGTACGAACAAGCAGCTGCTTGGTCCAGGTAGATTTGCTTTATGGAAGGGCATGGTGTGGCCTTCTTTTTGGGCAGATGGGGTGATCAGGCTGAAATGGGTTTGTCATCATGTTGTTCCTTCTTTTGTCTGGGTTTGGCTGTGCATGCAGGGGAATGAAGAGCACCAGCAGCCCGGCCTCACTCAACCGGTGCCACCTGCTGCTGCTGCCGCACACAAGCTCTCGTCAGATGCAGGGCCCAAGGGAGTGACCTGAAACACAGCAGTGCTCTGATGGGCCAGACCTGAAGTCACTTAAAGAAAAGAGTTGAAAATCCAGGTTCTGTTGGTGGACACTGTGCTCACTGCTCGTGTTAGGCTTTACCAGCCTTTTTAACCTCTTCGTGGTGATGCAGAGTGTCAGGCAGTAAAGGCCCCATGTAACTCAAATCGTGGGTTATTTTTACTCAAGGTTAACTCTCCTCAAGGCAAACATCAAATTCCTTCATCCTTCTGCACTTGTTTAGTTTTCGCCCTTAGAGGTGAAAACTGTTCTAGGTACCTGCCCGTATTCTCTCATGCACTTTGCTACCCATGACCACATTGGGTCAAGCCACACAAGTCTCACAAGGAGCAGCTGAGGGAACTGGGGCTGTTTAGCCTGGAGAAGAGAAGGCTGAGGGGTGACTTTATTGCTCTCTACGACTGCCTGAAAGGAGATTGTAGCCAGGTAGGTGCTGGTCTCCTATCCCAAGTAACAGGTGATGGGTTGAGAGGAAATGGCCTCAAGTTGCACCAGGCACCAGGGGAGGTTTAAATTGCACATTAGGAAAAATTTCTTCACTGAAAGAGTGGTGAATTATTGGCAGAGGCTGCCCAAGGAAGCGGTGGAGTCACCATCCCTGGAGGTGTTCAAAAAATGTGTAAATGTGGCACTTCAAGACATGGTTTAGTAGGCACAGTTGTGTTGTGTTGATGGTTGGACTTGATGATCTTAGAGGTTTTTTCCAACCTTAATGTTTGTATGATTCTGTCTCTGTGAGAAATTCCCAAATGGTCAGTTAACTTTAGCAAAATCCAAAAACGGATTCTTAAGACACGCCAGTGTGGGTCATCTGATTACCCAGGGATGCTGGTGGGACTGAAGAGCCATTGTAACAAGGCAGAAAGCACAGGGGGAGAAGGGGAAGGTGCCATTCTTCATTTTGTCCATAAATTGGCTCTCAGAGAAGAGACGAAAGCTGTAGTTGTTAATTTTCTCCATGAAATGGTTCCCAGGCTGCAGCAATATCTGCCATTGATATGCTTTCTAGCCACATCCACCCACAGGTTATGATAAGGCAGGGACCAGATTTCAAAGACTGTGGAGGAACTCTGCCTCCTCTGGGCTTGAGAACAGCCTGTGAGTCCTATGGAAGGAAAGACTCAAATTGTAGTGATAACTTCTGCTGTTCTGGAAGGATGCAAGACAGGCAGAGACTGTATTTACCTGTTAAGAACAAGTACATCTCACAATTTGATGCATTGCTAACATCAGATTCAAAGACAGAACTGTGAACTGAGATACTGTCCTTGAATAAATTGAAACCCTGGACCGTTTTGTAGTGTTTCTGCTGACTGTTAGAGTGTAACAAACCCTGTGAGTGCCCGTGATTCCACAAGAATAGCAACATTATAGAAAAAAATTAAGCTAACAACCAAACCCAAGAGCATTGTAAACAAATCCATCGTGCACAACTCTGAAAAATCAGTTCATGCAAATGTCTGATCTTGTGGTAGATGGTGCTGTGTTAAGAAATGGCTAATCAATAGTTCCAGAGCACAGAGCCAGAATGGTTTCCAGATGGGCTGGGGGTAGGAAATCTGGGAAAATGAAAGGCATCTTGAATTCCAGTTTGGAGGAACTATTCTTGTTTTTTTAACTGCATTAAATGCTGCAAATGTTTATTTATTGGTAAAGAATGATGTAGAAAGATTTGTTCTGATAGCACTTCTCCATCCAAGCTTTTAAAGAAAGGAAACACACTTATTTTAACTCCCTTATTCAAGTGCAAAGTGCAAAGTCCCTTCTGTTTGCCAGTAAGGTTAAAATGGTACCTCTGCTAAATTATCTACTTCTTTCTAGGCAAAATCTCTATTTCACCCAAGTTCAAACGTGACAACAATAAAAGGATTTCAGCATTTATCCAATGAAAAAAGTAAACGACAATGTAGAAACATTCACGGGGGAGTCCAGCTGTAAAATGTGAAGGCAATATTACTCTAATTTCTACATTGACTTTAACCTCTTTCGGTGGCAGAAATTGATATCTGGGTGTACACGTGAGCCAAAAATGCCCATTCAAGTGTTCTTTCTTGCTATGTTTATTGAAGGTGGTAAGGTTTTGGCAATGGAGGAGATGTCTGATTCTTCCAACCTGGTATTTTAATAGAGCATTGTAAGAGTAACTGAAAGTCAGCTATTTGATGTGAAAATCTTTGCTGTGATTTCAGCCGGCTCCGGTGCAGCTGGAAATGCGCCGCATCCTGCTGCTGCCAGGACAAGCCCTTTTCCTGCCAGGAGTCCCAGAGTCTCATAAGTAGCTCAGTGATGTTATAAATCATCTGATGTGTAGTAGAATAATCTAAAATCAGGCTCTATAATTTATATTTTCTTATTACTGTAAATGTCATTTGGTGTCTCTTAACAGTTGTACTTATTTGTCAGGAGCTCTATCAATAGGAAGTCTGTATCCGCACCTCTCTGGGCAAAGAAACATCTCCCTTCAGTCTTACATCTGTGGCCTCTGCAGATGAACTGATGCTGCTACAGCTGCCTTTTGAGTTAGTCATCACGATGCTAATCTATTTCTTCTGGATCATCTTCCCCAAATAGTGCATTCTCTGTTTCTGCTTCATTTTACATTACTTTTTGATTTGTTTTTCACTTTTCCAATCATCAGCCGGTAATGGCAAATTTTGCCTCATGTTTGAGCCGTGATTTGTTGTTTGGGGTTATTGGGGAGCAGACAAAAGGCTTCTGATAAACTGACTTCTCATTCCAGTCTCCTCTTTGGGAAAGTAATTGAATTCTGTATTTTACTTCCCCCACCTCAATCAGTGACTTAAACAGTGGCAGCTTTCCACAGCTATGTCCCAATTGCAAATGTACATTTATTTTATATTTGGTTTTCATCAAGAAGTTTTTCTGTATTCAATCTTTATTTAATAGCAGTCTTAATTTCTGTTCTGAGTTAGTCTGTCTGTCCACCATTAGAAATATGCTACAACTGTCATTTAAAGTGAACACACTGGCTCTTTTCTTCTGTCCACTTCCTTTACATACCTCTGGCTGGGGCATGTGCTCTGTTGTTTTTTTTATATTCGAAGTTCAGGTTTTAGTTCCACCTAGAATAAGAAGCAATGGGAAGGTTTAACCTGGTTGGTATTTTTGTATTCTGTTCCCAGTCTGACTTGAGCTATAAGAACTGCCCCTTTTGCCTGCATTCCCGTTACCTGTTCTGCTTTGTGTTGTGTTTCACTATTGTGAGCTCGAAGAGCGGCATAATTTCTTGTGGATCTCTGAATTCCATTTCAAGTCCTGTTACTGAGTGGCTGTATTATTTAATGCTTATTATGTCCTTTTTTAAAGAGGTGAAGTGACAACTATTAAAATCATCGCTGCTTACTGCAATTAACTCAGTAATGAGCATAATAACGATTGCTGTATAAAAGGCAGGAGAAGAATTTAAGCTTTCTCACAATCAATGAAGTGTGCTAAGCTGTATGAAGAACCAACAACTGCTAAATACACCCCCAGGAATGCTGGGTGCCAGGCTCAGCCCTCAGTGTACGGTGCTACCCAGAGAGCTTCTGCTGAGCATCAGAATAAATGTCTTTCTTGACCCGTGTGATCCGGGATCTGAAACTCCCCTGAGCAGCTTTTGTGATAAAACCTCTATTACCATTTGAATATCCCAAACCAGTCTGTTGGGAAATGACATCCTCATTGAAAGCTCCGGTTTTCTCCTTTCAAAGAGTATAACCACCACAGTGATAAAGTTGTGTAATATTATCCAAAGGCTGACATCCCATTTCACTTGATTTAGGTTAAGATAAGAGGAGTGGGAAGTATTTATTTACATCATCTTAAACAACCAGGACAGCTGTACAGGTGCCAGTGTTTGTAAAAGGCATCAGTGAAAAAATGAAAGAAAACTGGCCTTTAATACTTTTATACAAAAAAATAAATCTAAAATCTGCCTGTAATCTGCCAGCCTGTTGTGGGCTCTTTGCTGGCTCACACAGTCAGGAACTTTTCGTTTCATCCAGGCTTTATGTCAAGGGTTACATTTATCAGAACAGATCTCCTTTAGCACACACGTAGTGTGTGCTAGGTAGGAAAATTCCTGAATTTCTGTATTCTTGTTTTTTTTGGGGAAAAAAGGTTATCAGCAATTTTGAAGACACAGCATGTGATGTTTGGGTAGGGGGAAGGAAAGGGAACGGAAGAGGAAATATTTCTTGTCCTGGTGGTGGTGGGCGAATCAGTGCACTGAAACATTACACCAGATTCAGTTTTTATGCACAACTATACAGTAATGAAAAAGAGGTAGAAATTTTTTAATTTATGTAAATTGCTTGATGAATGTAAATAATTTCTCCACTTGCAGAAACATTTAGATATTTATGCACTAAAGGACCTTAAATAAATTATTTCTGTTGCTCTTAATAGCCAAAATTAGTAATAATTCAAATAAATCAGTGGTTGTTGAATACTGCTCTACAGTTTTAGTTTTTTTTCTTAGGCAGAACTCTCAGAAACCCTCAGTAATAACATGAAACCAGACTAGTACTTTGCCTCTAGGTTGAAACCACTGTTTGAAGTTACATGGCTACACTCAAGATCTTAAGCAGAACAGTTTACTTTAAGAACTTAATGAAATTTATCCTTTTAAACTCAGAGACATGTTTTAGTAATATCAGTTCAGAATAAAATGCACTATAGTAAAGTGCATAAAGAATGTCCTCATTGGAATCTTTTGGTTCCCTTTTTGTTCAACTGTTTCCATGAAAAGATACGGAAGAATGCAGTTTTCTTTAAAAAAATACCAATTTGCAGCTGCCTGAAAATGCCTTCCTGTCTTGGAATTCTAATTTGACAAAAGATTTCTCTGTTGCCAATCTCATTATTCTAAGGAATTATTTACTACAACTAAAAATATCACCAAGGAAGCTTGTTCAGACATCAAACTGACTTTGAAAAGCCAAATGAGTTCATTAGGTGTTTTCAAAAGATTAGTTGCATCATCCATTATCTGTTCAAAGTCAATTAACTGACTTTTATTTAAAACTAGAAATCCTTTCTACAACTGCCTGCATTATTTTTTTTAGTGATGGTTACAAGATAAAGTATAAAAGTAGTCACATACATTTCAACCTGGGTCTTTCCCAATCAAAAGCTTCTCAAATGCATTTCCTTCTGATGTAGCTTGCAAGAGCTGCAAAAGAAATGAGCTCGATCAGTCCTCGAGCAGGACTCTCCAGGTGTCCAACATTCTGCCAGCAGGGCTCTCTCCCTATTTGAGTTGCTCTCTGAGCTGTTCAGACTGAGGCCACCAAACTAGACTTAGGCAGGTAATGCTGAAGGCTAAGAGACTCCCTTAGTCGCTCATCCAGGCTCTTGCACAGCACCAATTACATCTGGCCTTTCAGCCTCATCTGTAAAACCGGGGAGGTTTAAAACCCCCAAAAGGAGGAGAGAGTAAATTTAACTATGTGGGGCTGAAAGTGGTTCTACCAAAAAAGCCTGGGCTTTACCCTTATCTAAAGTAATTTATTTATTGTCACCTTTCTTTTCTGGGCACACTTAAAATGAAAATATCTATAGTTGTAGTGTATAGGGAACAAGTGTGATAGTATTTCTCACCTCTGATTTCTTATAAATGGTAGAGATGATAATATAGAAGTTATAATATTCAGTACGTTGTATTTAATTCTTAACAAAATATTTTTCAGCTCTGTGAATATCTGAGATTTTTGAGGCTCTATTTTGAAGCTGTTTGGTAAAGGGATGCAATGTTTCCTTTCACTACACTTACACCTATGTCTGAAAATAAGGAATTTGCTAAGATTTATTTTATGACTGTACAAATCTGAGACATTTTTTTTTTTTGTTCCTTAATATTAGATTGGAGAGAGTGAATAATTACTATAAAAGAGCAATGAGACTCTTTGAATGGAAATGGGAGTTAACCACAAAGAGAGTTTATAATAGACACTTGTGACTCATCAAAGGGGTATTTAAAATGCATTAATTGCTAAAGTTGCCAAAGCAGCAGGAAATTTTGAAACCCTGTGGGTCTCAAGTATGGAGAATTTGTGATTTTGCAGTGCTTTCTAAAATTAAGGCTCTTTTGCATCAAGTCATTAACAGGGACAAAGTTCTACAGTAGCAGGCCTGCTGGAAGACTGTCCTAAAAAACACACTCTCCTGTCTTTGAATTGCGTGGGTGCAGTGTTCATGCTATCAGATATCTGAGATACTTCCCAGCAACCTACAGCTTCAGGAAAAAATTAAGTCAGAAACTGTATAAACTTTTAATCCATTTCTAAGATAATAAATTAAAAGATGCCCCTTAAAAGTGATTTTTGAGAGGATACCCAGAATGAGAATGCAGTTCTCAGGCTTGATTGAAAATGTTATTTACTAACTCTAGAAGCTACACAAGTGAAAATATTTCCTTCTACTGATTCATCACCTTCAGCTTTTCAGGAATTAAAAATCATAGGTAGAAAAGTGAAACACAAACAATAATGATGATCTGAAATTCTGAACTATGGGAAGAAACTAAAA
Source organism: Tapera naevia (assembly GCA_033556795.1). NCBI lineage: Eukaryota > Metazoa > Chordata > Aves > Cuculiformes > Neomorphidae > Tapera > Tapera naevia. Next base: position 306,119 of record JAUMJJ010000098.1, read on the forward strand.
CCAACACCAAACTCTTCTTTTGTCCTTTTTCATTTATTGTACAGAAAAGGGCACACAGCGAGCAGACTTCTTCTGCATTTACATGTGCTCTCGAGCGTCTTCTTTCATGTGAAACCGGGATCCTTTTAGAAAAAGTCATAAGGATATTTTTTTTCATACAAGGGAATATAATGTAAGGCTGCCATAGCTTTGACAGGGTTTGAACACATATAGGTTTAACAGGGAGGATCTTCTACCTGTCTTTAATTTCCCCAGAGTTGGCACGACAATAATGAGAAAACAGAAGCTTCAGAGAATGGGTAATATCTGAAAAAACTCTTTTAACAGTTACAATGATTAAAAGAGAGGTCTAAGGTACCTTTGAAATGTTGGTATTTTGCTGGAATGAGGGCCCAGCTGCAATGGGGCAAAGAAACAGAGAAATTAAACCCTAGGAGACAGCGTAGAAGGCAGTGGCTCCTAGGAAAGCATTGAATATTCAGGAGGTGTTGGATTAGGATTACTGTAAGGTTTATTTTTACCAGATTATAGTATTAAACAGTAGCAATGGATTGTGTCACTGCATGTGTATATATTTGGAAGTGAAACAAATAGAAGAGTATTTTAATCTCAGTTAAAATAGGCTGTATTGTTGATGTTTTAGTGAACCTTGCAGACTGTGTATGAAAAGCCTGGAAAGAGTTTTAGACATGACAATGATAATGATACCTCGCTAAGCATAATCCTCTTGATTTCTGTGCAAAATGTAAGACTATTTTGGATTTCTCTTACTGTATCAATACAAACCTTTACTATGAACACATTTTGTTGCTTGACCACATCTGTTGAAAGGAAGTTACTCTACCTTTAGATAGATTCAAATGTTTTTAGGTATTAGCCACAAGCTGCAAAAATAGGTGGTGAGAGAGAAGAGGTCACTTGTCACTCTGTGTGTTTTTAATCTAGTTGTCTACTTTAAATTTTTGCTCTCACTTACTGTTTCCTCCCCATACTCCTTCAGGAAGCTTTCTGAGAGCACAGGGATACCCACCACTGCCATTTGGCTTCCTGGGGGCTGCCACTTGAGATGTGCCAGCTGACAGTGGCCACCAGCACTAGAAGGGGCTCTGGCTCAGCTTTGGTCTCTTTCTTGCAAGTAATCATTGCCTGTTGCCCTTCACAAAAGTGCCCAGGTCAACTCCACTTGAATGATTGCTCACAATCTGTGTGTTGAAAAGCTGTTGCAGAAGCACCTGTCTCCAGTAGTTGAGAACCTCACTCCAGTTTCTGCATTGACCGTACTCTCCAGTGGCTTCTCTCTTGTTCACCTTAACTTTCATCTCTTAACCTGTCTTCCCAGGGGAACAAGGCTTAATGTGGTCACAAAGCACAGAACTTTCACCTTCGCGCTTAAGTCCGTTTCCAAAATTAAACAATTGGATAAATGAGCAGAGGTCTACCTCAGAATGAGTTTCTTAAGACTACAGAACCTGGTAGTTTGCAGGAGGATGGACAGCTAAATGAACCCAGCCGGTAGCTGTTCCGCCTTGCTTGCTACTGGCCGAGCAAAACACACTTTGCCTAGTGAGAGGCAGAGCAAGGCACGGCCCCGGAGTTCAGCAACAGGAACAGGGCAGCGAGGCCTTGTCCGTGTGAGCTTTGTGGGGAGGAAAGACGGGCTGTGTGGGAGCTGCTGCGGTCACCGACAGATAGGGAGGTGGGTGGGAATACTAGGAATTCTGCGGCAAGAGAAGACAGAAGATGCAAGAGACTTGTATTTTTTCTTCTCCAAGGCTTGAAGTGTAAATTTCTTTAAATCGAAGGTGGATGTCCCCGGACAGGCTCGCAACGATCCAGGAGCGCTCCGGTGACGGAGCAGGAGGGCGATGTGAGGGAGCGCAGCAGCAGGGTTACGCGTTGGCCGCTAGAGAGCAACAGATGACCAGCAGTGATACCCTCGGTAGGCTGAACTGAGCGTGCTGCGGCTATGTAACGCTTTCAAAAATACAGATACAGAAATTAACATCATAATAGACAACTACCCTCTTGGCAATAGTTCAAACACCCTCCAATCAAACAAAATGGCAGGAGAGAGCACTCTGGTGATGAGTAGGAACCTGTATCTAAAGAAACCTCATAAAGAAGCCTCATACAATGTGTGCACTTTGCTAAGTCCCTTGAAGGGGGAATGTATGGTACAGCATTAGGATCAGCTGCAGAAATGCAAAGCAACACTAAGATGGTTCGTTCAGTGTCAAAGTTCAAGTCCACGTTATGAAGAGCTGGGAAACTGTCAGAATTGAAGCTTCTTTTGCTGCTATTTTAAATCCTGCGTATTGTTATCATATGCAGCTTCTGCTTGCAAATTTCAGAAAACAAAGCTTGCATTTTTCTTTTCTAAGTGCTCTGAATGTTTACAAAGTGCTCTGTTTTCACCCTGGAAGCCAAGATGTTCCACTCAACATAATTCAGATCACAAAGTGCATTCACAGAATAGATACTGAAGCTCTTTCCTCTCCTTTCTCAGAGTTCTGAGGCTGTTCTATTGCATTATTGCAGCCTACAGAGTCAAAAACCACATCCACCTGAATGCAGTTATGGTAGTGTCCTGAAGGGGGACAGGAGAAGCTGTTACACGAGAGTGCTGCAATGGCTCAGAGAGAAATTCTGTATGTCTCCAAAAAGTGCCCCTTTTAATTTTCAAATTGTGTTATCACTTCTGGTTTTCTCAGGTTTTCCAGCACATTGCTTTATTACTTTTTTTTTGGGGGGGAGTGGGCGAGGCTTGTGAATTTAGTAACAAGCAAAGCAAAGCTGTTCCAAGAAAAGCTCCTAGAACGCTTGATTAATCTTGCAGCCTACCTACTCACTCTCTTTATTCTTTTTCCTCCCGAGCCTTCTCCAAACATACCTGTTTCACAGTTCTGCACATGAACTGCAAAGCTGCAGATTTACAGCAGCAACCGGCTACCCTATGGCTCTCATGGCCCTACAAGCCAGGATCAGCATCTGATGTCAGATAATCTTGTTAGAAGGTGGAAAGAAATCCAGGCTGATAGCAGGACGAGCAGCAGAGGAGCTGCGGTAAATTCCCGGTCTGTGGGTGTCCCGCGGTGCAGGGCAGGACCAGTCTCACGGGGTTTAGCAGTGGTGCAAGGATGCAGGAATGGTATCATCTCTTTGCTGTAGAAACAAGTCCCACTATGAAGTAAAGCAGAATGCTTGCTCGGATGCTGCTTCCATTTGCCAGTTAGCAGCGTTACCGCCAGCATCTGCTACCTGGGGAACAACCTTGAGCATTTCCAAGTGATGACCCTCCCTTCAGGGTCAGCGATGCTTTCAAGTATCCAGCCGGCACTGCGGGATCCCTGAGCCACGGGACAGACTGACAGAGAACAAAAGACCTCGCAAGAGCTGGGAATTCAGAGGTCATCAAAGACTACTGGCAAACAAAAGGGGAGTGATAATGTGGTAACTACATCTGAATTACTCCCTCTCTGGTAGCCTAAACAGGTTCAGGGCTGGAGGCTGTGCGAGAAAGGGGAGCTCTGATCTGATCTGGTCAAGTCTGACTCATCACTACTAAGGCGGCATTGACGAGATAGGGAACGAGGTTAGAAAATGCAGGGAAGGGACGGAAGCTGGAAAACACAGAAGAAGATGCCAATTGGCTCTCAGGCTTTCCATAACAAAGGCTTTTCTGGATGACATTGTTTAGTCTGTCCTCATTTGCAGAGCAAGCCAGCTAAAGATATCTAGGAAAGAGTGGTAAAAGCACTTAATCTGTGATGAGTATCAGATGACAGATTTCATCTTACTGTTATGAAATATACTTTTTGTACTCCAGACTCTTTCAGATACAAATAGATGAGCTGAAAAAAAAATTTGACTTGTGAACTATTTCTTGAGTTACTACTTGCGTTACAGAATATAATCTCTTATTTTAGGAATGTTTGAAATTTTCCTGGTTTTGAAGAAAACAACCTTCTAAGTGTAGGTCACGGTTCTGAAAATTTTGCAGACCAAGAAAAAAGGCTAGGAAACAAAGTATAGAATTACAAGGGTAAATATTTATTCATGTGCATGAGGTGTGCCAGCCAAACTGGGTCACCTTGAATGTGGCTTTACACAGGGTTCTCATACCCTTCAACCATTCAGGTACAACATGATTTGACTAAGCCACACTACCAATTACTAAGCATAGTAATACTTTGCAAAGCAACTGTATTTGTGCAGCATTCTTGCTGCTTGTCTATTGATCCAGACATCCTTAGAGTCAGTCTTGCTAGAATTCTTGCCTATGACACTGGCAGGGTTTCAAAAGTGTGTTAGAAGGGCTAGGATGCTGGCTTTACCCTGGTTGTCTATGATATCATTTATCTTTCATAGACAGCTCTACACAATTCCCACCTATAACTGTTTACATTACAATGTACACTCATAATTTTTAGCCCTTTGTTTCTATCATCTTCTTTCAGACAGACGTTTACTTGGTTGTTCCTAACAGGAAAGCTGAAAGCAAAGTACCTTTGATCATCCTATTTTACCTTTCATAGAACCTTTTCCACTATTATCCTGTCTTTCCTGAGCTGAGGAACTCAGAACCAGATGCAGCTTTCAAGGTGAGGTCAAATCATGAATTGACATAGCAGCATAAGCGTGCTTTGTTCTCTGTTCCTTTTCAAATCCCACCATACAGCTTGTTTTCCTGAACTCTATTAAGTACTAAAGTGAGGTTTTCACAGAAACACATTGTTCTTGTTCCTGCACAGTACTGATCAACTTGGAGCTAATAACTTTATGTTTGAAGTCAGGATGTCCTTCCCCACTGTGCATCGCTTTTATCTATGCAGAATGCAATCTGTCATTTTACAGCCTAGTTATTGAGGCTCATAAGGTCCTTCTGCAGATCTTCAGTGGGCTTTTGTCCTTAAGTCCTTAAATAGAAGGCAGTCACTGGAGTGCCCAGCACCTTTTCCAGATCACTTGTGAGTAGGTTGAGAAATTTCAAGCACAGATTGCATCTGTGACCTCCATACTACAAGTACCTTCACACCCACTCCCACCCCTGTGCTCCATCTTCGACCAGTTATTCATTCCAAGACATTTGGTCTTATGCCATTACTGCTTAGTGTCTTTGACAGCCTTTGTTAGAAGCCTTCTAGAATCTCAACAGGCTTTATCAGCCAGAAGACCTTCACAAGTTTTGAAAAGGTTCAGTAAACTACAGAGCTCCAAACTCCACTGTTAATAGTGTTTTATCAAAAGATGTAGCAGATTCTGAGGGCAACATCTCATTTTGGAACTAAAAACATCATAGTTGAGAGGATTCTTTTACCCCCAAAGTTCCTTGTCTGATAGCTTTACCTTTGTTTTTGTGACCTGACAACCCTTTCCTAAAACTCAAGATCCCCAAAGATCCATGTTCATGTCTAGACAATGCTAAGGACCAGTCAAGACCTGTTTCCAATCATTCCAGTACAGAACTGATCGGAAGATATAACTTACTAATGGTTCCTCTTATCACACGGAATCCATGTTAACAAAACAATCAGCAAACCAGAGTATAACTTTGAAGTCATGTACTAAAAAGCTCCATTGTAAAGATAGCACTTGGAAAGAATTTTGGACCCTATTAAATATGGTTTCCTTTTTAAGCAGAGTGGTTAGATACTGCAGTTATGATAAAGGTGCTTTTAGAGGACAAGATGCTGGCAGTTAAAATCCCTTTTTCTCCTTTCAAATTTGAGTAAGAACAGTTTATTTAAAGAGAAATTTTGATTTTATAGAAAGCATCTGAAATATGCAACAACTTCATCATTGTGATGCCTTCAGTAAGGCTGAAAGAACTAGGTTTGTCCAGCCTTGAGAGGAGAAGGCTTAGGGAAGACCATATTACCAGGTATCAGTACATAAAGAGTGTCTACCAAGAGGATGGAGACTCCTTTTTTTACAAGGAAAAGACAAGGGTAATGGGTATAAGTTGCTCCAGGGGAGATTCCGACTGGATTCCAGAAGAGAATTTTTCACCATGAGAACAGTTAAACATCAATAATTTACCTAGGGATGTGATGGATTCCTGCACACTGGATGCTTTTAAGGCTCAACTTGACAGGGTGCTGGGCCATTTAATTTAAACCATGTATCACCTAAAAAGGCTGGACCAGATGGTCCTTGAGGTTCTTTCCAACCTGGCATTCTGTGATTCTATGATTCAAATACTAAAGCTGTATTTGACTAAGACCCCTGTTTGAGTTCAGGCTGAGAGCACGTGAGCAGCCTTTCTGTTACCAGGAAGCTCCTTTTACTAATCTCGCCACAAAGAGGAGCAACCAAACCTGCAGTATTTGATTGAAGTGACTAAAAGGCTATTCCTGAATGCCCAAAAGCTGCCTGATAGGCACAAAAGGGCAGCACGCTGTGCTCCAAGCAACAGCATCACAATTTAGTAGATTTAGTAAACAATACATGAGCCAGCAGTGTGCACAGGTTGCCAGTAAGGCCAGCAGCATCCTGGCTTGGATCAGGAACGGCGTGGCCAGCAGGAGCAGGGCAGGGATTGTGCCTCTGCAATCAGCACTGGTGAGGCCACACCTCGAGTACTGGTGTCTCAGTACGAGAAGGGCATTGAGGGGCTGGAGAGTGTCCAGAGAAGGGAAGAGAGCTGGGGAAGGGGCTGGAGAACAAGGCCCGTGAGGAGCGGCTGAGGGAGCTGGGGCTGTTTAGCTTGGAGAAAAGGGGAGACCTCATGGCTGTCTGCAGCTGCCTGGGAGGAGGCTGTGAGGTGGGTGCTGGGCTCTTCCAAATGACAGGAGATGGGCCGAGAGCAGATGGCCTCAGGTTGCACCAGGGGAGATTCAGACCCGGCGTTGGGAACGGCTTCTTCTCTGAGGGGGTTCTCAGGCCCTGGCACAGCTGCCCTGGGAGGCGGCGGCGCGGTCTCTGGAGGTGTCTGAAGGCCCCGGTAGGTGAGGTGCTCGGGGATCCGGCTTAGCGAGTGACCGGTGCGGCTGCACCGAGGACCTCGGCTCTCTTCCAGCCGAGCCATCCTGCGAGTGCCTGGCTCAGCCCGCGGCGCCGCCCGCAGCTCCGTGACGGCGGGTAGAGCTCTACCGGCCGCCGCGCCGGCCAATGCGGCGCCGCCGAGCCCAGTTCCGCCGCCGCGGGGGGCGGGGTCGGTGGAGGCGGCGGCGCGGGCCCTGCGCCCGCCGGCAGAGCACCGCAGGGCGGCGCGGGAGGATGGCGCTCGGCGCTGCCGTGCGCCCGGGCACACGGGGAGCCGCGGCGGCTGCGCCTCCGCGAGGGGGCCCGCTCGTCCCGCTCGCGCCCCGCCGGGCCAGGTAACGCTGCCCCGGCGGCCGCCGCCGGCGCGGGGGGAGGCGGGGGTGCCCGCGGCGCGCGCGGGCTGCGGGCGGCGCCGTGCTGCCCCCTGGCGGCGCCGCGCAGCCGCCGCTCCCCCGGCGGCGGGCGGAGGGCCCGGCAGCACCCGGGCAGCGGCGCGGGGCGGCCCGCGGCGGGCCCGGCGCGGGGGCGGGGGCGCGGGCGCGGGCGCGTCCATCCCGGAGAGGCGGCAGCGCCGGCGCGGGGCCGGCGGGCGGGGCCCGGGGCAGCGGGGCCGGTGCGGTGCTGCTGTCGCGTGGGCGCCATCAGGGCCGCACGGACCCTGTGGGCGGCGGAGCCCGGTTGTCCCGGCTCGTCTTGGCCCTTCTTCCTGAAGAAAGGAGGCGTCCGGGTCAGGGCCGGCGTTGCTGAGCGGAGCGGAGCATCCTGTGCTGGGTACGTATTGTGTCCTGGGAGTGAGAGTTCTTTAAGCTGTGTTGTGGTTTTTAGGGTGTTCGGGCACAATAACCGCTTGATTGCATCCTACATTGCATATTGTTGCAAGAGAATCCATTGTAAAAAAGTGCTGTTATTTTGCGTTTGGGTGTAGAAAATGCCTTTGTTTTTTTCTAAGTGACCCGTTGTTACAATAGATGTAGTCCTAGTGTCCTGAGATGCACGTTTTATATTAAAAAAACCCCATTATTATTAAAAAGACAATGATATTCCACAGGACTTCATCAGCATTCTGTTCTTTATTGCTGCTACAGTAAAAGCTATCATCCAGGCCCTTTTCTTGTAGGAATTAAATTTGTGCAAGTGGATTTTAGTGTCTACGTGAGTGTTTTGAGACGTGGACAATGAGAAGTATATTCCTTTAGTAGGACTCTGCCCCTATGTCTCCCATTTTCCTCAGTGCCACAATTCGCTGCTTTATTGCTCACAGGCCTTAAAGCTCAGACTAAGGTGATGCTAAACACTGGGCAATGGGCTTAGGATATTCAAAGAGGTTTCTAAAATGGTTGTAGATTGTATGAAGTGCTGAAATGCGCAGCATAAATTTAGCAGTTCATCATATGTGTCATGATAACAACTGAAAAAATGTGTCTGAGCGCTCTCCAAAACACTACTTTTGATGCAGTCGCTATTTGAGAATGTGTTGCTTGGGTTATTGCAAGACCACCAAGCGATGGAACGGTAATGTCAGAAATGTGTGTCTTTCAGACCCAAACAAAGCTGGGCCTCATCCCTACAGCCAGAGCAGCAGACCTCCATTTCAGTAGAACACTGTAGCGTAGGAGTGTGTCTCTGCCTTCTTGCAATGCCAGTAAACACCGATAAGTTTGATATTTTCCATCTGTGCATTCGAAAAACTGATTTACTTTTAATCAGTATTTTGCATAATTTTATAAGTAGTAAAATTTTTGAATAGGTGTTTTTCTGTAGAGTGAAATGTATTTTATAATAAAAGTGTATTTTATAATAAAAATAAGCTATGAAAACTTGGTGCATGGTCTTTGCTCTTCTTAATTCTGCATTGATATTCCTTACAAATTTTGATGGAAAAACTTAACATGAATTTCAGATACAAGAAGTGTTATGTGTAATTACTTGTTATTGTGAAACAAAATGTCTTTTTCAGAAGAAATGATGGTAGATAAAATTTCTTTGGTGAATTTGAATTGTTGGTTTTAATACAAAATCAATTCTTTTAATTAGCACAGTACATTATACTTGAGTGAAGCACTTTGGGTCTCTCATAATTGTTAGGCCTAAAATTAGTGACTGACAATTGGGGGCTGTGTAGTGTGGTCAGTAGAGCAGTTAACTCTGCCTAGCAGAGAGAGTCAGTTGAGTTAAATGGGTAGGATATGGAATGTATGTAACTGTAAAATAGAGACAAGGTAATTTTAAGTTTCCACAGAGATTTAAGCTTTTCAGAGGCTCATTTTACACATTGCATCTTCCTGGTAGAGTGATGCACAGTGTCTTCCAGTTCTGTTTGAACTTCTTTGTCTTAGGAGATGCCCTATTATTGGCTATTTGATACCAAAGCAGGCCTCGACTGTTGGCTGCAGTCTTTGACCTTTGTGTGTGAGAGGGGTGTGCTTATCTATTTGGTCTTATCTATTTGGTCATTTATGATAAATGCTCGCTGCTCATCACACCGCTTTCATGCATAGCAGCATATAACGTGAGATAAAGGGAACTAAAACAATGGAAAACAAATACTTTTCTTTGAAAAGGTGAATGAAGTATCGATGCATTTGAAGTAAATGGGAATCTCAGGGGTACAGAGTGATGGGAAGATGGGAAGACACTGGCAATTCCAGTCTGGCGGTGAACACATCAGTGGTTTGTAATCTACTGCAGACCAAAAACACTTGTACTGGGTGGGTGTGTCAGGCTACAGGGGATGTTTCCGCTTATTTTTCTTGGTTTTAATTGGTCTGTTTCTGTGGTGTCCATTGTTTGGGATGTGTTTTGTCTGTCGCAGATGTGGTTATCTCTGCGTCTTGAGCTGCAAGATTCAGCACATACTAGTGTGGTATAAAAGGCAAGGATATTTGTCTTTATTAAATACACCACTTTTTAATGTCACTGAGTTGCAGGCGTTTGATAGAAGAAGTGAATGAGAAAGTTTGGTTTATGTTCCTTCCACTGTCCTTTTCCTATGTACCTCTTACATTTCTTCCAAATTTTTTTTAAACCTAGGATCTCTAAATTTTTTCAGTTTCTCTGGATTTAGGTAATTACTGTATTTCAAAGTATTTTTACAAACTTTTTTTCTGAATCCATTCCTGTAAAGACAGGAACTAGAATTGTTTTTAACACTACTGGTATCTTTTACTCCATTCTTCGTCCTGTTCTTGTGTTTGCCATTCAGACTCCTTGTGGACTTTTAGGACTTCTTCAGTGATAATCTTTGGGTGATCTGCATTTTATTATAACTTGAAAAATTTAGTATGTGTCTTTTAATTGAATCTTCTGAAGCATATCTCTCTGAACCTTTTAAATGTCAAAACAAATCTTCAGTGGAGCGCTTACCCCACCCCCTCCATCCCCCCTGTTGTCCCCTGAAGTGAATGAATGCTGGATTGCATCACCACTCTCTGTGTACATTGATGATTTCATTTTTTTCAGAAGTAAACAGAAAAGTAAAATTACTAATTTTTATAGAAGAATGATATTCCAATGTAGTTTTGGACTTGGTTTATCCAAAATAATGAGAAGTGGACCCGTCTGCATCAAAATGTTTCTTGTTACGTGTTCAGGAAAGATTAGTGAAAAATTAGCTAGGGAGACAACAGCAGTGTCACTTCAGCATCACCTGGTTATTCAGTTCTTTTTCACGTTGTGCTGGGTCTGACTGAGACAGAGTTAAACTTCTCCATAGCAGCCTGCATGGTGCTGTGTTTTGGATCCGTTTTTGGCTAAGACAGTGTCAATATTTCCCAGTGTTTGCCTCTTTCTGAGCGGTGTTAGCCCAGTGTCAACATTTTATTCCCCCTCCTCTGCCGCAGTGAGTAGGCAAGAGATGGCAAGAGCCTGGGAGGATGTAATGCTGGGACAGCTAGCCAGAGGGAGTCAGGGGGATTGTCCATGCCATATAACGTCATACTCGACAATGACAACTGGGATTAGAGGAAGAAGGACAGAGAGAGCCTGATGTCCAGGGTGGCTGTTGCTCGGAGAGTGGCCAGGTGCCTGTCTGCTTGCGGAAGGTGGTGAGAGATTTCCTTTGTGTCACCTCTTGCATCTTTCCCTCACCTATTAAACGGCTTTTGTCCAGATCCATAAGCTTTCTTGCTCTTTTTCTCCAGTTTACTCCCCTTCCTTCTCAGGGAGGGCTGGGGAACCAGGGAGCAGCTGTGTGGCTGCTTCAGTGCTGGCTGGGATCAACCCACAGCACAGCTGAAATGTGATGGCAGTAGCAGAGGACAAATGGTCCATCTGAGACCACCAGAAACACTGTTTTTTTCTTTTTATTTCCTTTTTACAATCTGAATAATGGAGAGCATAATGTTACTAACCTTAGAAGTGCTTAAAAAATAATCCTTCGATCATGCCACAGTAGTCGTGTGTATTTTCGTCCTTCCTGGGAGGCTGCCATTGATTGGTTTTTCACATAGGGTTTTACACTGTCTGCATTGTGATGAGATTCCTACAGCCCTAAGAACTCCCTACTGACGAGTGTTAGAGGTATGCAGCCATCCATCTCCTAGAGAATGAAAAGCCCATTGTGTTCTCCCTAACCAGATAGCTAACTTATTTCCACTGATATTTGGGGTTACATCGGTGTTCTTGCCCTTTGCAGAGACTCATCTTTAGGGCAGCATTCCTATAGCAGGGATGTTGGCAAATGGAGCGCGGGGAGATGCAAGAGAAACTTTCTGGATCAGATGCTTATTCATGTGAACCCATGGTGGAGGTGTGCCACAGTGTAAAGTTTTTGTCATTCGTGTAGGATCATGGTAGTCAGATGCTACTGAGGTGATATCAGTGCTGTGCTTTTGGAACCCAAGTCAAGGCCTGCTGTCTCTTTGTGGGCTTGGAGAGCCACGGGATTTCAGAAGTAGAAGCCTGCTGCAGTATGTATGGAAATGCGAAGGAATCCACAAGTAACCTCACGAAGTAGGGTCTGTACATGAGTGCAGAGCTGTGTAACTGTCTGTAAGTGAGAATGTTTGAATAACAAAGATGTTGAGTAGATGTTACTTATTGCTGTTAGCTTTGGGCTTTATCTTACTTTATGTATGCCTCAAAAGGCTAATTTAGTTATTTGTTTTCCAAATAACAGAGGTCTCACAGTCTTGGCAAAAGCTTAAAGGCTGAGGTATTGTTCATGTTAAATGTAGAAAAAAGACAGAGTGCTGGAACTTGTGGGGCTGAATATGCCACATCTGTTAATACGGTGTTTTACACTGATATTACTGTTGTTCTTCTGCCTTCCACTGTTGTTTGTTTTGCTTGATTGACACATTCTGTATTATCAGGATGGATTGAATTATTTATATGCCTATCCACATATATAGAAGTAATTATACTGTGATATTAATAGAAGTGAAAGTAATTATTTTTGTAGCCACAGATTGTTTTGGCTTCCTTACTTCGTGAACATACGAAGTATAAACCACATCTTGTTATGTATTAGTGTTCAAGAGTGTTTGGATCGGATACCTTAGCACTGATGAGAGAAGAACTTCCTTCTGCATTTGGGAATTTCCATGCAAACTTAAAAATCTTTAGGTTTAAAAACTCATAATCTCGTGTTCCTAGTAACCATTGTAGTCACTTTTCTTTTTTCTGCTGGGATTCACAGATGAGATGGTACCTGCAGTGTCTCATGATATCTTTTTCTGCATTGACTGTATATGAACTGAAATCATGTTCTGCTGCTTAGTTCTGTTGCCAAGTGTCGGTCTTGTTACACTTGCAAATGCATTTCTTAATTGTAAAATTCTTTGTGACATGGAAGAAATAGCATGAACTCTTTAGCTTTCGATGCATAGTGGATACCTTTATGAATTTTTGAATGCTTTTAAGTATGAGCAAATGTTAAAGGATTATTTCATTTGGTATCTTTTACTTAGAGTTAATGTTTGTATGCGCAGGATAAAATCAGTGGTATATTAGCAGTAGACTTGCCCTCTGTAATTCAGCTGTGGTCCACTAATAGTCCAATTATTAGTTTATTGTATTTCAGTAATCAGTGAATTGTAACTGACTTAATCTTCTGCTTTTTATTCTTTAGTGCTGCAAGTTGATTGAATAAAATTAAGAGCATGGAATATTATATGGATGCAGTTCCTTAAGCACCGTTTCTTCCAGACTGTATATTCTGCAGATTGTTGACTTGAATGGTTGGTTGAGAAGCGGCACACACAAGACTAACACCAAGAAAACCTTGTTTGCTCCTGCTGTATTTGGCAAAACTGCTGCAGAGTCACATCTTCTGAAATGCAGTTGAAAAAAATGAGGGAAATTTTACCAACGTTGTACCCTGGCCAAGTTAATGATGAAAATAATTCTTTAACTACATCTCCAAAGCAATCTTCTGAGGATAAAACAAATCCATCACAAGGGGATGGTGAACAAAACTGCTGTTACCAAGGGACTGAAGCTGAGAGTAATACTTTGTCACTGATAAGCTGTATAAAATGCAGAAGTGTTCAGAAACTTTCAATTCAAGATATAGAAGAGCATAAGAAGCTTGGGTGGACTGAAGACAAAATTTTTATCTGCAAGAAGTGCAGTCATATTACACCACCAGCTTTCCATTTTGTTCCTGAGGGTGCCAATGCCATAGACTTTGAAAAACATGAAAAAAAAAGCCCAAGTAAAACTCAGAAAACTTTTAAAGTTAAAAACTTTCTGCCAGGTAAATACTACTGTGATAAATGTAGATTTTCAACAAAGGATCCTTTGCAGTATAAAAAGCATGTAGGTCAACATGAAGAAATTAAATTTATTTGTTCTCACTGTAATCATATATCCTATACCAAAGGAGAATTCCAGAGACATTTGGTGAAACACACTGGAACTTTTCCGTATCATTGTGAATACTGTGAGTATGGTGCTGTTAGGCATGATTATATAGTAAAACACACCAGAAGAGTACATAAAGCACCCGTGAAACGGCTGTCAAATGCTGTCATAAACCACAAGCACAAGAAGTCTTGCTTATTGAGTAAAAGCTCTTTATTTGAAAAGCAGAAATATGATAAAATTCCTTTTCAGAATGAACTTTCAAATTCATCTTCAAATATGGTTTGTGAGATTCCAGAAAAAGTAACTACACGAGTCTGTCTGTCTCGTGATGTAGAATGTAACATAAATGCAGCATCAGTCCTGGATAAAACAGTATTGGAGCCATCTGAAATAAGTGTGTGTGAGAATCAAAGTGTGGAAGTTGAGGTTTATTCACCAAAAGCGGAGCCTTTACAGCCTGGGATGCCTTTAACAGTAATTGCACCGTCGGAGTTTGTAGTTCCCTCTAACTGTCTAGCTCAGATAGTAGAAATTAAGATAGCAAATGGAGCACAGCAGCTTGTTCTTAAGCTAATTCCTATCAAAGAAGGAACCTGCAAACCTGTGAACTCTGCTGGAGGGGAACTTGAGGATCAAGGTATAGAACGATCTGCGGAAGGAAAAAAAATACCTTCTATGTCTCAAAATGAGTTGTTAACCATGGAAGCGAATGTAGACAAATTATCCAGTGTTAGTAACCAGCCTAATTTGGGCAGTAATTACAACAAGATTTCTGAATGTCTTCTTTCTGATTCTCAGCTCTCAGGCTGTAACTCTGCATCTATACAGAAGGAAGATGCATCAAAATTATGCTTTCATTTGGTGAAAGGTATTGATGTCCAGTCAGGTTTTTTACAACTTTGTTCTCCATCTCTGGTTGTAAACCGTACTGAAAAAAAAAGTGATCTTAAATCCTCAGGTTGGGAAGTAGATGGGAAAAATAGCTTGCATAATGACTTGTATTGTTATGCAGGTGTGGATATTCCATTTCCAAAATACTCTCTCTCTGAAGATAAAAGTTTCAAGAACATTTCAGTAGAGGCTGTTCAGGAGGGCAAAAATTCCTCTTCTGCAGTCCTAAAACAAAAGGAGACATTGCCTCTAAAGAGGGATGAAAAAGAACGTAGGAGTCTGCCAGTCAGCTCTACAGAAATGCATTTAGCTGGTGAGAGCATTGATAGGAAATCTGTTCCATCTTCTGAAGCAGGGAAAAACTTTTATGTCCCTAAAACTCCACATTTTGAGCACATGACTTCTGGCTTTAGCAAAGAAAAGAGAATTGAAACCATAAATCAAAAGAACAATCTTCTTCTGGAATCATTAGAACTACAGAAGATGGAAAATAAAGGCAACCTTTTTGAGGGACCTGTTATTTCGTCCGTATTTTCTCTCAGCTCTGGGGCTGAAAATGTTCCAGATGGGGTCAGATGGGATGACACAACATGCAATAAGAAGTCAGCAACATTGCTGTGTAGAAAGATTGCTCAGCTCATGTCCGCTGCTGACTCTAAGATGAAATCCATGCCTTTGAGATGTCAGGCTTCTAGTAAAAAGGTGTTTTTCCCTCAAGAAAATTTGTCAAGCTATGAGAGAGTTGTTCCTGCCACTAAGGTCGAACAGTCTGCGTCTTTACCTCCAGTGCACAGTGGAAATAATGTGGTTACTGTTGAAGAACACAGTGAAGATCAGCTGCTTACATTTTCAAGAACATCTAAAAGCAGGGTAACTAAAAATTCTCATGTTGCTACTCCAGTGTTTATCCCCAAAGGGACAATGCTGAGAGTGCTGAAGGCTACCAGCAGTCAAGACTCAAACGAAACCGAAAACAGGAGTGAAATTTCAGCTCCTTCTGTGGATTGCAGTGAGATGTTTCTGCCTCGTCCCGTTCCTGTCAGTGGCTCTGAGACGCTTGGCAGTGATTTGCCATGTTCGCCTGAGCACAGTGAGCAGAGTGCTCAGTCCCGAACCGCATCGCTCAGGCAGAGACCAAAGCGAGAGGCAAGTCTCAAAAATAATAGCAAACAAAGTGGTGTGCCCCTTCAGAGAAGCAGCGGTGCAAGTAAGCAAAGCAAACCCTACTCCAGAAGTCGACTGGGTCCCAAAAATAAAGTGCAACAAGGAAGAGTCCGGGAACTTCCTAAGAGGAAAACAAGAACTCAGTCGGAAAGCAGCTCAAGTTCTGACATGTCCTATCTGTTGACTGCAAGGCGTCTTCGGCTTGTCCCTCTAAGAATGGATCAGTTAATAAAATGCCCTCGTCGTAACCAACCAGTTGTGGTACTGAACCATCCTGACGTTGACTCGCCAGAGATAATTAATGTCATGAAGACCATCAACAAGTATAAAGGTCAAGTCCTGAAAGTAGTCCTGTCAGAACGGACAAGCAGTTGTCTCGGTGTCAAACGTTATCGGAAGCGTCTTACACTTCAGAACAGTGAGACAGGAAACCAAGCAAGAAAGCAAAATATGTTAAAAATGAAACTAAAAAAGACGCATAAAAATAACTACCAAGTGGTGGAAACTTCACCAGCTGAAACACTTCAAAGTACGTTTAAGTGTTGGTTTTGTGGAAGAGTATATATGGATCAAGAAGAATGGATAAGTCATGGACAGAGGCACTTGATAGAGGCAACCAAGGGTTGGGATACTCTTTTTCTCCCAGCAAAAAAACACTAGTGAGAGGCTAGAGGAGGGTTGCCTTCTTGTTTTTAATTAGTGCCACTGACTTGCTTGGAAAGGAAGATTGAAATAACTTACTTTGCCAAAAGGTCTCTACTGTTAGCAGAGTGGGAGAGGAGAGCAGAGTTGGAGAGACAGAGAAGCCAGTAGTGAGGATAAGCACTGCTTTGCACTGTTATGTTCAGATTTGTATTGGAGGTCAACTTTATCTGTTCCATAGGAGAAATCTGAAAACAACTTGCTATGCAAACATCTTTCTAGTTCCCATTCTCTGTGCTAGGATGCTGTGCTGTAACTGGGTGTTGCTAGGTCTCTGTGGATTAACAGCTCAGCTGATGAGATCTTTGTAAATTAAAAGGGTTTAGTTTGCTTTATTACAGCACGGTGTTTCGTACATCCGTGTACTGAAAAGCACCTTTGATCCTCTGTGGGCAGCAAATTATGTCCTAGGTTTTAATGGCAAATTAAGCACCATGTGCAAGAAGTAGAACTTAAATGCAAGTACTCTGTTTTCAGTGAAACAAAACCACTTCTGCTGACCTCCGAGGAGATACAAAGGTACAAATGAAGACTCTGGGATCAAGAATTACTCCCATTAGGTCAGATAGCACTAAAAACTTTAATTTTGTTTAGTACTAGTCTTTGCCTAGCCTGTGTTGTGTAGGTGTGAGAAAAAGAGCAGAACACTGACAGCTTTCTTTACCATCTTTGTTGAACAGGCAGAGCTGGAGATACCTCAAGGCTTGGACTGCTAGGAGAGAGAAGCTTTTCTCTATGTGGTCTCAAGGCTGTTCTGAACTCTGAGGAAGTAATAGCCAAACCTAAACCCTCTCCACCATATGCGTGCATGACCTGATAGAAACACATGTGCAGGATGGGGCGTTTGGTTAGAGCTGTAGTGAGTGAGGTAACGCTTCGGGACAGGGCGCGTTGCTAAAGATAGAGACCTTTAGAAACGAAAAACTGTGTTGCACAGCTTTTACATTGACAGTGTTGAAACAGATTTTCAGTGCAATCTTTCATCCTTCTTAGTCATTTACATGTTGTGAGAATATATTTTTGTAGGCCTCGGTTCTAACAAGCACGTGCCTGGCTACCTGTGTGTGTGTGTCTACGTGTACCTGCTGACTTCGGCGCAGGGTAAACCTTGCTCAGTTGCTCAAACGCTTCCTTTGTCAGGGCCAAATTTCCAGTTTTTAGTGGTTAAGAGGGATGGGTGATACTGAAGTCTAATGATTCTTTACATGAACAGTAGCTGGTTTTCTTCATCTTGTCAATTTGAAATTGTTTTAAAATTGCATTGAATGAACTATATTGAAGCACATAGTTACAATTAAAATGACTTCTTAAGTTTTTACAGATGAGAAAATACTGATTCTAATGCTGGATGTGTGTTCTATGTTTGAACTGAGACTATTCTTGAAAAGTTGGTAGTTCCGAACTGTTTTCACTGTTGATGCATTTTTGTAAGCAGTTTAAGCTGGGAATATTTTTTTTATATACTTCAGCAAATTATACATTTTTTTGATAAAGTATGTATTGTTATCTGTATTGAAATGTAAATATTTTGAAACTGCATCTGACTGAGGTTTATTTTCAAAACCAGTTAAAACCTTGTTTTCCAGTCATTTTGCAATACAGTGTTAAAATCCTACAGATAGTTGGTGCTTTAAGTCAGGCTTTTTCATAATGTATACATGGAAAATTTTGTATCATTTATATCAGATTGACCTATTCCACAGAACAAATTTCCTTTTGTCTGTTTTGTCAATAATAATGAAATGACAGTTCTCATTTTGTATTCAAATGGAATTATATTTTTTTAGGTGGGTACACTAGAGGATTTTTCCACTTCATATACTTTGATGCCAAACCTAACAGTACTATTTGCATTTTCGATTGTAAAAATAGCTTCCATTTTAAAATTACGGCATATCACATCTAATAAGTACTGGAACCATTAACACAAGAAAAAAAACAGTTAAAGTTCCTCCTTTGAACTTTTTCAGTCCAGATTACTGTTTGAATTAATTTTGTTTCTATAGAAGCTACTAAATAAATAGTTTTGAATTTGCTTTGTGAGAGTTGTCACTGGCGAAATCAGAACATTCCTTAAGAAAGCTGTGCAGGGGGGCAGGGGACCTGTTGCTGCTGAGAGCTGTAAACTCTGGGTACTTTAGTTGCGCTAGAGAAGTTTGTCCTTGGTGAACAAGTCTTCTGTTTTAGTAAACATCTGCAGAGCTTGATAGGCCACTTTCCCAATTTGCTGTCGAAGTTGTTATGCTGTGGCTTTTTCATGGTTTCATTTAGAAAATGCTGCTTTTGTTTTAACATGGAAACCTGTAAGTTAAATTATGTTGTGGCTGTGAAACTCTTAGAGCAGCATGATGTCAGGCTGCTTGTCCTTTTTAAGAGCTCTGCTGTCAAACCCTACCTGGCAGCTTCTGTTTTGTTAATTTTTGTTCTTCTTATTAGGTAATGCCACGTCAGAATAATTTCCTTCAAGTTGAACAGTCTGAGTGGTTTGAGCGAAATAATTGTAGTGAATCTTCTCTTGCGTTTTGATGCAGTATTGAGAAGTCAAAAAGTTGCAAGGAAATACCAGGCAACTGCTAAAATCTTTTAGAGCTAGTTTGTGCCACTACGTATTATATCCTAAATTATGTTGGAATGTCATGTTTTGGTCTTGAATGTTTTTATTCTTCTTGTTCCTATTCTGCAAGGATAAAGTTACTGAGGTTGCTTTCTTGATAGATTCCAATAACTTGATCAAACTTCCGAGGGTGCTTAGAAAGGAAAATTATGGATGCTTTGCAGAAAAATACTAAACTTTGCCTTTTTTTTATTATGAATGTAGTTAAGCCTTCCAAAACTCAAATTATATGAATAAATATTATTTTATGTTTTGTTGGAAAAATATCACCTTCTTGTTGTCTTCAGTGTACACTGGGATATATTTTCTTTCTGAATTTAAAGCACACATGCTGTTCCTACTGATGTTTTTTATCTATTTGCAAATGGTATGAATTCAAAGGGACTGTTTGCACAATGGATATACTGTGTAAGTGTTTGATGGCTCAGGTGTGGGATAAAAGTGCTCTTAAGCTAAAGAATAAGTGTTAGTTAAGTAATGGATTTACATAATTAAAGCTGCTTTATAGTCTGCCCTGATACCTGTGAGCACCAGTTGACACCACCTGTTAACTTCAGTGGCTGCTGAGCACAGCTTGTAGTTGGGCAAATACGTAAGGACACGGAATGAAGTTATTAAACAGTGAATACTCAGATTAATAGCATTTCATGTGTATTTTTAAAAGCAAGAGTGTTTTTTCTATGACTGTAGTATGTTTTATTAGGTTTTACTGCTAACTGAGCTTCAGCGACATTTCGTTAAGCAAGATTGAGCCTGGTGTTGGCCTTGTGTTAGAAGATACAGTGCAAGATAAGCAAATTGCTTGATCATCATCAACATATCAGGATTTGGTCTCTTTTAACACTTGTCTGTGACTTAAAACAATGGCATAGACTTTACCTGTATTTTCAAAGTTAAAAGCAAGTTGCAAGAATCAAAAAATGAAGTAGATCTCAGTTGGAGAGAAATTTTTTGGTAGAGTATTTAGAATGCTTTGTAACATTACAGGAAGCTCCTAACTCAAAGGCTAATCTGATTTTTGACACATTTAAATACTTTTTCTATTTATATCTGCACGAACAAATTGGTGATGTTAAGGCAGAAAATACCTTTTACATGACTTGAATGGATATGTAAGGTAGCATTGTTTTCTCTGGATTCCTGATTTATCCTTTCCGTCAATGAGGGTGATGGGAACATGTTTATAGAAGTCAATGATTTCTTTCACAGAGTTAAATTTCTGGTGGAAAAAAAAATTGTAATCAGTGACTGAAAATGAAACTTCTAGATGGTTTTATCTATAATATTAAAAGACTTTCAAATGATAGTGTTAGAAATAGGCAACCTTTTGCACAAAATTATGATTAGGTTAGATAGAAGTAATCATAAAAGGAAAAGCACCGGAATTTAATCCTTTTGTTTCCTTTGTGTGTCATGTCTTGTGTAGGAGAAAGCAACGGGCTGCTTAGGGCAGAAGAGGAGCACATTTAAGCCCTGAGAATGAAGTATCACCCGTAAAAGTTTATGATGTCAGATGTAAATGATAGATTGTGAAAATGTGTTGTAGTTGTAATTCATAACTTTCCCCTGTCAAACACTTAATTGGCATTACAGGATACTTTATACCTTTTAATGTACCTTTTATTTTCCCATTCAGTTTACTGAGAAAGTTGCTCTAAGTCCCTTTAAACTGTGGAACAAGAAGCGTGTCAGTCCTGTTCTGTGGTGTTCAAAACAATGACATCTTCCAGCCCCATTGCTAAAATGATAAAGGTGTGGTTCGAGATTCCTGAACTGATCAAGCAGCAATCCAAGCTATCCAAGGTATTTATCCTCATCTGGCCTGGTGGGAGTCTCTTATTCCTACTGTTCCAATGGTCAGTAATCATTGACTTTAAATAGTTCTCTTCCCTGTGTGTAACAATTTCTCGTCCCCACACCCTCAAGCTGTCAGTAAGGCAAGCTCACTGTGACATCTGTGCTTATCTTGTGTCTCTGTTATTTCAAATTTGCTACAAGCATGGGCATTCACTGTGTGTGTGATGGTATCTAAAGGTAGTTTCTGTCATCTCCAGCGGATCCACACCTGGTTTATAATGAGAATCTGATTAGATTTGTGATCTGGTGTTACTGTTCCTGTATTATTTCAAGATGAGAATTATTTGATCTCAAAACCAGTGTGCTAATTTTTTAAAGTTTTGTTTTGATAATTTTTACTTGTATGCATTTGTTCCAGTTTGCTGTTTTGTCTTTGCCTTATATTAAGATCACTACTGCTACTAGAAATGTGGGCAAAACTGTGGTTGTTTCATGCCATACAAAGTAATCCTAACTTTTTTATCCTAAACTTACTCTCTATCAGCATGAGTTCTTTTCCTGTTTTCTGATGGCTTTTGTTGGTTGGAAAGTTAAAAAGTCTTACTGTAATTGTTTATCTGCTTTGGAAATTTGACTTACCTTCACTTGGCTAATTGACATTAGTCATCACTGTACCTTTAAGCTGTGGCTTTTTGGTAATGAGGGAAAATGTTTTAGCAGTTACAGTTACTTAGATCCTGTTTTACTGATCCCATACTCTTTTTTGAGTTAGCGAGATGTAAAATATTAAGCTGAGTCTCTTCGTGGAACTTGAAGTTGACTCAGACATTGTAGTGATAAGCACTGATGGTCCAGAATTTTGTATCTTCAGCCCTGTTTGTTAGGCATAATGACACCTAAAGCCATGAAGGTGAAGAAAATTGAGTGCTGCAGAATTGTTCATTTCCTTTCTCTGTCTGAAGAGACTCAAAGTGATCTCTGCTGTCTTACGAATGTCCTATCTGCTGGTCTCCAGACTGTTCTGGTTGGATAACGAATAGTATCTCAAGGACTGCTTGTGAAAGGTGTAGTTATGGATTGCGTAGTGTTGGTGGTTGGACTCTGAACCAAATGGCAGATCCTGAATGAGAACAATGTCATTCAGGCTGTGGGGAAGATGTTTGCCTTGGCTCATACTTAAAGCAGTAGTATCCTCTGACCTGTGTTCAGTGTGTCCTGACAGGAACTTTTGACATAATGCTGTCTGGGTCTTCAGTATTGAAA
The DNA here is from genome assembly GCA_033556795.1 of Tapera naevia. Taxonomy (NCBI): domain Eukaryota; kingdom Metazoa; phylum Chordata; class Aves; order Cuculiformes; family Neomorphidae; genus Tapera; species Tapera naevia. The sequence goes on from JAUMJJ010000098.1 coordinate 328,341, forward strand.
ACTGGCTGGTGTGGAGGAAAGCAACAGCCAAGAGAAGTGTGCTCAGAACAGGCATTTTGAATGTAAATGTCTAAATTTCACATATGTCCCATTTGGGGATCTGTTCTTTATAGTTGAATGTGATTTGGCCTTTAGTGATCTCATTATAATATATGAAATGATGAAATATGTATGTAGATATGAACACCTGTGCCTCAATTGCTAGCAAAAAGTGTACCTCTTCTAACTGGTTTTGTTGTTGTCTTTTTTTTTTTAGCAGCTTGTATTCATTGTATTCCAGCTTGGTACTAATTTAGTTGCATGGAACTTCAGTTACTTGCCATTGATCACCATCACATTCACAATTTTTGAAAATAAAAATATGATGATTTGTACTTCCCCCCTTCTTTATGGCCTTAGAGGGCTGTATGCTCAACTGTATATAAAAACCAAGAGTTGCAACCAGATAGGGAAAACTTTGAGTAATGATGTATAAGAAAAACCAAGTTTGTAACAGATGGAAATAAATAATCCAAAAGTCAAAACATGCTGCAGATAATCAATAAGACTGAACCTTTGAATAAAATGGACAACTGGGGAGAAATGTAATAGGTCTGCAACTGTTGTTGAGGTTGCTTTCTCTTCAGCAGGTGAAGAAGGGACATTCAGCTTATCCAGATAAAGCAGCTGCCCTGTCTTTGTGTACTGCAAAGTGTGCTGTAGCAAAGGGAGGGGCAATGGAGAACATTCTGAAAGGCATTTTGGCGTTGGAAAGTTACAGGCAGCGATTTTGCTATAATTCACAGCCTTCCAAATTGCTTTCACCCTCCTGAGATAAGAACCTTAAGCGAGTGCAGAAGCTGAGACCACTGTTTTCAAGAAAGAACATTTTTGGGGATCCTTTCAGACTGCCTGAGGTGGAACCAACTGTGCTGAGCAAGGTTGGTGCTGTTGATTGTTCATTATTGCACACGTGTTTCCTATGCAGTCCATGGCTAATTTTCATTTTCGCATCTACTGTTGAGAATAATGCATAGGCGTGGGTGGCTGTTGTTTCTGTGACTCCCCGGTGCCACCCATCGCTCTCCAGCAAAGCAGCTCTGAAATTTTTCTGTTACATTTCATCTACAGGAGCATTTCTGGGTTCAAGACAAAGAAAATTTAAAAAAGAAGGCTTAAGGTAAACTCATAATCATTACAGAGTGGGCTAAGTAGAGCCAACTGTAAGATATGGTGCTGGTTATTAACGAGATGCTTGAAATTCTTACTCTGGAATTGTAACTTTGTGATTTGATTGTTGTCTGTCCAGACCCTCTGTGTAGGGTGCGCGCGTTCTGTGGGCAACTTGGAACAAACAACTAAGTCATATATTTTGGTATTTCCTGAGATGGGAGGGGTGGTGTTGGCCTTCCTTTTAGTTCAGTAGGAATTGTTCAGATTGTTTGTGTATTGTTCAGGTAATTTTCTAGTTGTGTTAACTGTTAAATCTCTTAAAATGGTGAAAAATGGGTTTTATGTCTATTCTGTAGAGATAATGCAGGATGGGTATGGTGCACTAATGCACCGTATTTCAGTTCAGTTCCAGTTTTTCCATCAGTCATTGTATCTAATCTGAGCCTTTTTTTAACAAGGCCGTTACAGGAAGAGTAAACAATGTAAGAACTACAGAAAACTAAACTTGCTTTCTCCTAAATCATTCTAAAACTATGGGAAATTATCGGGGAGGTTCAGTTCAGAAACACAGGGAGGTTTTTTTCAGAAGACTGGTAATTTATTACAGCAATACCAGGGTGATGGTACCTGCAGCAGTTCTTGATCTGTTCTACCCCTCTGCTTCCCAAACTGTTTCAGTGTGATTGAACAACGAAGGACATTTTACCCTCATCATTAAACCAGTGTTCTTGAGCTAGTAAACCTTCCACCTCATCTCTGAAAGCTCAGGAATCCTATCCCATGTTTTCTAATAAGAATCCAAACATCAATCTTGGACCTACCCAATTTAACAAGGTAGGGTCAGGGTTGGTTTCAGTTTTTTAATTCTATCTGTAGAAGAGGTATTGACACGCATAAAAAGGGCGTAATTGAAGATTCAGCTACAGAGGCTTTGCTCTTCAGTTGGATTTCTGTCATTTACATAACTAATAACCCTCATAGCAGGTTGTTGGTTTGCTTTATTTGCTATGCAGCTGCTCCTCCCTTATGCTGAATTTCATGTTCAGCTGAGCATTCTTTAAGTTTCTTTTGATGATTTTTTGTATCACATCTTTATAGAGGTGACTGTTGCAGTTTTAACTTTGTTTTTTTCTTCTGTGAAAGACATGCAGATACAGTATTTGTTATTTAACCATCTAGATAGAATAAGAATTAGACTCTTACCATGAATATAATTGAATATGATTATGTAAAATGCACTGCTAATCTAAAGGGGCTTTTAAATTGAAATCTCTCATATCTGAAAGACTGTTTGGTAGGGACTCACATGATTTAATTGCTTCTTAGTATCTATGACAACTTTAGCCTATTTCTTTGTTTTTTTTAAAGATAATGATTCTGCTTTTCCTATATGAGACAGACAATAGGAGACATTATGCCGCCATAACAGCTACAGGCCATGTTGTCAGCTATCTGGAGTTGTATATATTTTAAAATATCTACTTATATTTAACAAGTTAAAAAATACGCTAAAATAATACGTATAGCTGGAAAAGGAAGATTTCTTTCCCCTTGGCTTGGCAGGTGTCACTTAGGATAGGTAGAATTATTGTAAGTACTTAGGCAGTTTTCACATTGATTTAAATTTGAATTTGAGCATGGAATGTAAAATTCAGTTTTAAATTATTATCTTGAAGTTGCTGGAAACTTTGAGAGCATTGTAAAAGAAACTTTAATGACACAAAGTTTATATGGGAGAGTTTATAACTAATCTTTAGTACTAAGAACGTGTGCAGTGCAGCACAGCAGCAGCATCGTGTGACGTTAGATGGGATTTCACTTACGTCATCTCCTTTCAGCCCTGTTCCCAGCGCATATTGTTGGCTCTCCTCCAGAAAACGCACTTTAATGTTGTACACCCTTCTGTGGTAATGGACAACCAAAACGTACGGTTCAGCGCTTGATTTCTTTGAGCAGTCTCTAACCAAGAATGTCTCGTCCTGTACGACACAAATTTAGGTTACAGATTGTATGGTTTGTTCAGAAAAAACCTCCTAAGCATTCATGGACAGTCCCTTCTCCAAGAGATTACACCCCAGATGTGAAGATAACCTGTACTCACAATGTTTTGCTCTAACAGTGCCTCCTCTGCCTCACGGCGATCACATTCTCCAAGGTACCATTCGTATTTGGTTAAATCCTGAATTTTAAGATAGCATAATCAGTGTGTAGAAATTAACCACAGCTGGCAGAAACAACAGGCAGTGAAAGCAGATGAGGTGTAATCTGCATTTGAAGTCTGTTTAGCGCAGTTTATGCAAGTAATTGCAGTGTATCTGTATTGAGAAGCCCTGCTAGGAAACTGGAATCGAATTGGCCGTGTAAATTCTTGTCTGTGCTTTCAGGAGCTCGTATTGGACTGTTTTCAGGGGTGCTGAATACTCACATCTTTCTGACCATTTAACTTTCTGAGGAAATGTTTTCAGCAAACAGCAGCTCTTACAGTTTGTGTGCCCTGTAGTCATAATCTTTTTTTCTTAAAGCCTGTCACTCTCTGAAGTGTTCTTTACCTTTTCAGTGGGTTTGGTAAGAGATTGCATTTCCTGTTTTACAGTTGACTGTTCTGATTTGGTTTTGCATGCCAGGTGCGGTGTAGGAGATGGTGACTTCTGCACTGCCACATTCTCTGTATTTAATGCCGACCCTGTAAAAATAAATTCAGATGGAAACAAGTTGTATTTTTAAAACTTAAGTTATAGTTACGTTTTACCCTGTCAGTTTCACATAGTAGGTCTGAGAACAGTGTTTATGGTTTGGAAATGCAGTACTGTGATAGGAACCTTTAAAATGCAGAGCTGTCAGTTATGGCTGGGCTTGTGCTAATGCAAGCCAGTGATTTCACATTCATGCCCCAAGAGATTTAGTGCATTAAGTTCGTGATGTTTGCTAATTAGCATTACTCTGCCAGGTTCTTGTGCACATAACATAGCAAAATATGAAAGATAAACTATTAATGAAATAGCAATTGCTAAATAAAATAATAAATATGAGACTTTTGTATTCCACAAGTGTGATGGTTCTGTTCTACTTTTTACGCCTTGAGCTTCTTGTATTTTGTGTCAAATCAGAGCTGCTGTTACCTTGGGTTATACTAAAGGCCCTTATCCTGTTGCCCAGTTAGCATTGTTTCCAGCAAGCTGGAGGTTCTGCCATGGTGATGAATTTTGGTCTGCTCTGTGACTTGTTTCAAGTAGCAAATTTAGGACCAAGCAGTGAGGTGACTCTTGCACTAAGAGGAGGATGAAGGTCCCCAGCTGCGTGTTCGAGCTCCACCCTGCACCCTGCGAGGGCAGCTGGTGGAAGGGAGCTCAGCCAGCTGGAAGCAGCCCTCCCGAAGCAAGTGTGATTCACTGTCTGTGGATTTAGGGCTGCTCTTCACCAACGGGACCCAGGGGAGCCGTTCTGGGGTGGGGCAGGAACACAAAGCTCGGGGTGGTGTGGGAGGCTCAGTTTGAGTCTGACCAGGATGTGGCAGAAGCAGTGCAAGAAAAGCAGTTGTTGGATGTCCAGGTCAGCTGCAGTCTGCAGGCTCACAGCATGGGTGGAAAATAGCCTACTCTGCAACAGAAGGCATTTTTGTTTCATGCAGTGCTGGCTGGAGAAAGGACCTAGTTTTTATTGTAGGAATAAATGAGAAGAATGTGATTATCAATGACTTCCGTCTTTTCTTTCTGGTTATTGACAGAAGAGACGGTACTGTTTGCCAAAATGGTATTTCATTGTGTTTTACCTATTGTTCATGCTTTATCAGTTCATTATTTTTCTGCTCATACGTAGCATACATATGACAGAATATTAAAGAAGTTTGATTTTGAATATATTATTTTACAGAAGAGTAATACTTTTCATGCTATTTCACTGTTTCATGCATACAGGTACTGTATTCTAGTTTGTAAAAGTGTTTTAAGACAGTAAACAACATCCAATGATCTCAGTAGACAAACAGCAGTGATAATCTTGGTCCGTTCAGAGATGAAATCACTTTCACAGGGTCTGGGACCAGACATCTACATGCTGGTTCTACTCTCAGTTTGAGTTGTCAAAGTGTGAATATGTCACTGCTCACCTTACTGGATCCCGATTTTGACATCTGAGTTCATACTGTGTTTTTGGTGGCTGTCCCCAGGTAGTTTAAACAGAGATCCCACATCTAGGACCGTGTTTGCTGTGTATGTTCTATAGGATTTTTTTTTCCTAGTCTAAAACTGTGGAACAAGAAGTGGAAAATTCTCTTGCAATGTCTGTGGTCTGGGTCTGGCTGGAATGAAGTTGACAGCAGCTTGCCAGGAAATTAAAGAAGAATGTTTTAGATTTTTGAACTGAAAATAATTTGTTTTCAACAATAAAAACTAAATATATTAGAGACAAATATGTACTTGCATAGGATAAAAAAGGATATTTGTGTAAATTTGTTAAAATTAATATTTCTTCTTTAAAATTTTTTTTCTCCAAACATGGACTTGAAAGGAAACTGTAAGACAGCAGGGGGAGAGACCACTTGTTTGTTCTGCCTCTCTTGTTTCATGAGGGCAAGGAATTTAGAGAGTGAAAAGGAGACCCAGAGAGCCTGAATGACCAAGAGCAGTGGTGGGATGGGAAGTGTCTGAAGTGGAGATGAGAGTGGGGCACCTAGAAACAAGACTGAGGTACTGCTGAGAACAGCAGGAAACGGGAGACCTAGATGAGCTTTGTGCATGCTCTAAAGACAAGTCTTTAGTTGGTATTCAGAAGAGAGTCTGTGGAGTTGGACCCCAGTGCAAAACATCTGTCAGTAACCACAGGTGGCTCAGTGGAAGGGCATCCCCTGAGTAGGGGAGCTGGAGCCTGTGCAGCAGCTGAGGGAGGTGTGCTTGTGTCTGGCAGTGAACAAAGTTAAGGTGAATTCTGTTTTATCTTAACAAATAAGATGTTCTTCCCAGTGTTATTTGCTTTTACCAGAAATTCATGTTATGCAGCTTATAGGTTTTTGGCACAGCTTAGGGGTTTGGATGCAAAAGGGCATTTGCAGAGGCAGTTAAGGGAGGATATAAAGGTATGTAGTCAAGAGCGTTAGGAAGTTACCAGCATGGATTATTCCTATAGTTCCTCAGTCCTTAAAACCCCTGGCGCTCCCAAGGTACAGACTCACTTCTGAAGGGATGGAGGTAGAGCACAAGCAATCTTGGGTGCTACATTTTAATGGCAATCAAAAAAGCAAAGTGACTGATGTCATGTTATTTGTGTGTACTCCATCTAAGATGTGGGTACACCTCAGTATCAGTGAATCTGTTCTCGAAAGACAATATCAGTGTTTCTTTTATATCATCTTTTCTTGTTAGTATGCATTTCTGCAAAAAGAAATATTTACAGAACAGAATGGTAAGCATTTTCTCTGCTTACACAATTCTTATTTTGAGGTTTGGCTAAATAAAAGGATTTTGCTTTTCAGAAGTCTGTAAGTAGATGCTGCAATGTTTTTTCTGTCTCTTTGGAAAATGGAAATACTTTCTAATGCAGGTGTAAGTATATTCAAAGATAGGGATGAGCGACAGCAGTTTTGGGTTAAATATTGATGAGGCCGTATTTTTCTAAAAGAAATTGGGTGAGAGGTTGTTGGGCAACAGATACAATATGATGTGACAGCAAAAAGCTAACACAGCTTTTAGTAGTGTTTGTAGAAGTATTTTTTTCAAGATTAGAGACAGTGCATATGAACCCAGTGAAACTCCTTCTGTGTTGCATTCAGATTTGGTGACCTTAAAGGCAGGGAAAGTGAGCAGAGTGATGTTGCCAAAGTTCTGAGCTGTGCAGAGGCTTTTCACAGGGCACAGCACTGGTGTTGATGCTGTCTTTGGGTGTATTCCCTTTGCTAAAGCCAAACAACCCAGGGCAAGTCCTGTTTCCACCTATAATTGTTAGGCCTGCCTGGTAATGGCCTCTCTGAGTCCTTTTCTCTAGGAATCTGGGATAAACCTAGAGGAATTTATTCAAAGATCAGTTCATTTGTTTACCCCCAAGGCATTAAACCCATAGAAGCTGCTCTGTGTTATCCTGGACACCTGTAGCTTCCATGTAGCCCAGCTGATGGCAGGCCTGGAAAGGCAGAGGTGCTTGTGTGCCTGGCTGTGCTGTCGCAGGGGGCATCTCCGTGTGCCCAAACCATTTACCTGCTTTTCCTCTCCCCGTTGTCCTTCACCAGCTTGTCCAAATCCCCTTCCTTTTCTGGGTCTGGGGGTCTGCAGTGGTTTAACACACTCTAGGTTGGGTATTTCTTAGTTTGACCTAGGCATTGGGTATGGCTGAGCGAGTAAGTCGTTGCTTGTTTCACCATGACTGTTGCCTGTGCCATGGTTTTACTTGGTTTCTGCTCACTTGTTTAGCAATCCCCTTGGAGTAACTGTGCATTGAGAATCCCCGGTGCAGACACACACACAGAAATACACATCTGTTCCTTCTTATTATTCATCCCCACCTTGTCTAGTTTTCAAAGCAATCTCTGTCTCTTACCTGAGCTGCAGGTGTTTTTAGAGCTCCGTGTACATTCCAGGCTGGGAAAAAGCAACGAATGAAAGTAATATCAGAAAAACATTTCTGTCAGTGACAGTATTTAAGTAAGAGTCAAATTAAACAGCAGGACACAGCTGTGCTTCCCCAGAATGCCTCTGATTGCAGCTTTGGGCCTTTCCATGTTTTGGGGGGTAATTGTATATTTAGTATCTTTGATAGATTCCCATTAATTTTACCAGCTACTTTTTGAAGTTATACAAGTTTTTACTCTCCACAAGAGTATTTGGCAAGAGTTTCACATTTTAACTGCATGTGTAGTGAAGCATAATTTGCTTTTATTTGTTCTGAGCCTGTTCCCTGCTAATTTCACCTGATGCTCCCCATCCTTCTATAGGAAGACCCGGGGAGCAGCTGTTCCCTGTCCTTTTGCATTTTCTAGACTGCTGCTGGGTACCCAGCTGCTTGTTTGTTGTGCTGTTAATTAGAACAGTTACACTGGGAAGAGCACCAACCAAATCACTTCACAGAGCCACTGGTACCACACAAGAAGAAACAACATAGCAGGGGGTCACAAATACTGTCCCATTTTCTCCAGACAATAATTTTATCTTGAAGAAATGGCATCATTGTAAGCAATGTACTTCCTATAATTTATCTGGTGGTTTGGGTTTTCATTGCGTACTTCAGGAGGATCGAGATTTAAAAGCACACGAAGGAAAGAAAGATTTGTGTAGGTTTGAAAAGAAAAGTGGGAGCAAGTGCGGCAGATTTCTGTGGAAGAATAATTGGCCTTTGAAAGGCCAAGTATTGTATTCTTTGTGTATAAAAATAGAAAATAAGTGGGAGAGGTAATGCTGAGGCTTGGAGATGGCAGAGCTTCTTTATATATTGTATTTAACACCCCATCATGGAACGGGAGGCAAAAATGTAATACAGCAGGATGCCATTACAGATGAAAAGGGAATGCACAGTTAGAATGGCTTGAAAGCAATTCCCAAAGATGGTTCTTTTCATGTGCCAGAGCAAAACATAATATATCACTCCATGGCATCAGAAAGTGATATCATCTTGCTTTTATTGCATAGTGAAGTGTGAATTACTAGGACAGAATGTTTAGGCCTTGAAGTATCCAATACAAACTCATGAAATACTTGTATTCCTACCCAGCTTTAGGATGATCCTTCGGTTTGTACTGTTGTGCCTGAAAAGATCTGTCAGGTTTCTTCCCCAAATCTGTAACTGTTAATGGAGAGAATAAGAATTTATTATTTCCTCTTATGTCTAACTGACAGTATCCAGCAACTACCGTGAAATAAATTAACTAAATTCATATTTGAGAGGGAGGCAGTTCAATAGAAAAACGTAATGGGCTGCAATCAGTCTGATTTAATGAGTCAGCTAATGATTTCAGTGGGAAGCATTTTTACTGGTACTGAATGTTACAGGTTTTGCTGATGCCCAATATGGCTTAATATAATGGTAAATAATGTAGATGCTGTACTAGAAGAATATGTAGCGTTCACAAATATGTGACAGGATAGAATGTATTGATGCAGTCAATACATTTTCTAGCTGAAAGTAAGGAAACTGTGCCGTAATCTGCAAAGGAAATGCCAAAGGAAATTATGAACTCATTAATACAAAGATATAAAGAACATAAAACTCATGTAGCCTCTGTCTTCAGAGTATTTCAGAGTAATGTTTTCTCGATGGACCTTCACGCATGCACACAGGGAGTAGATGGAGCTGTTTTTCCAAAACTGTTTGTACATCTGAACAATTGACATGGCTTTAAAACTTTTTTTTTAGCAAACCTGTTTTTTGTAGCTTTAGAAACCTGAAACTTTTAAAAAACTTTCTATGAAAGTTTTCATCCTCAGACTATGGGAGAGGAGCATGATGGAGGGAAGGGTGGTGCTCTCTGTGCAAACTCCACTCTGTTCTCTTTGGGTATCCTTCCTGCAGGATTTTAGGATCCAGCACGCTTATTTTTCTCCAGAACCTTAAGACTTTGATTTTCTTAGAACAAGTGTGATACCCTGGTTCCCCAAATAGCTGTAGTTACTGCCAAGTTAAATTCCTGTTTTCCACTGTGTTCTCCCCAGGTGTTGAGGTCGCTCTGTATCTCTCTGTTCTCAGCACAGCTATACCTGGTGGAGATCTCTCGTTTAAATATCGAGCCAGGTGGGCCAATGCTACAGAATAGGACAGAGGTCAGGTTCCCATGCCGATTACTTCAGCTGAATGATCAAATATTTTGTTCTTGGAATATGAAGGAAAGAAAACAAATTAATATAATATTAAATACAAACCTTGGTCTCTTCCAGGTGCCTGTATAAAATGATAAGATAGACAATAAATATTTTTCGTTTGATTACTAACTCCAGCTTACCCCAATAGACCCAACAATCTTCTAATTTTGAAACAATTCAGAGACATTCAATCATTAATACCTGATAACTTTGTCAAAAACTCATGCTGAATGCTGATCTCAGTCCACTGGAAACAATAAGAACTGAATTTTTAGAGGCATAAGTGAACATGGTTTACTGTGCTGATCACCATTTCGTGACGAGTATTGTGGATCAGTTTAAATTACAATATACTTTTCCTTCTTTGATCTTGTACTGAAAGAGGTTGATTTTGATTGATGGGAGATAAACTAACCAGAGATTAAAATAATTTCTTTTGAGGCTCCTTAACTGACAGTATGATTATTTTTGCTATCATGGCAGATACTTCATTCAAAATCACTGTGTGGAGAGTCTTAAATCAACATATTATGTTAAAAAGAAGTGAATGATTGACAGCTGTCTAAAGACCAGAATTTGATTCATAAAATTTCACTGTATTTCTGTGTTATTTCAGTTCATATGGGAATAGTAGTTATTTTATTGGTTAATTTGATACACAGAATACAACACATAAATACTAAAGAGAATGTTTTACTCTTTGTAGATGTTGCATTTTCAGTTTTCCTTAAAATTTACTCCCCCAGCAATGTTTACCCGTTCCTTAGAAACCCGAAGTCTCATTCAAGTGGGAAGAGACCGAGAGTCCAAGCTCCTGCTTTAAACATGGTGAACTGCAAGATGAGACTTGGACTTGGAGCTTTGACCTGCGTCTTGCAAATCTTTCAGGACATAACATTTTCACAACCTTTCTGGGCAGCCTGCTCCAACAACCTCATAAACTCCCTAATAACTATTTTTTCTTCTTTGTTTCTGGTTGGAACCTCTCTCATTTCAGCGTTGTTGCCTCTTGCACTTCCACTGTGCACTCTGAGTGCCGTGCTCTGTCTTCTTGACGCTCGTCTCTTAGGGCCTGGGGGCTACTCGGGACTTCTCTCAGAGCCAGCCCTGTCCCATTCGTTCCACAGGGGAGGTGCTGCACACCCTGACTGTACTGGTGACCCTCTGCTGACCCCAGCCCTGTGCAGTACTCCAGCTGTGCTCTGACCAGTGATGGGTAAAAGGGAACGGTCCCTGCCCTGAATCTCTTAGCTCTGCTCTTGATACGGTTCAGGATGCCGTCAGCCTTCACGAGGGCATGGCAGTGGCTGATGTTTAGCCTGTGGCCCCCTGGTCCTTTTGAGCAGAGCTGCTGCAAAGGGAGTTCGTCCAGCCTGGGCAAGGGGTTTGCATTTGTCCTTTCCACCTTTGGGAGGTTCCTCGTGACTCTTTCCTACAGCCTGCCTGGGTCCTGGGGAAGGGCAGTCCTCTCAAACCTATCGACCTGGCATTGGTGCCCAAAAGCCTGGCACGGGCACTCCCTGTCCCCTACTCCAGGTCACACTGGAACTATTTATGCCTTCAGATCTCCATAAATGGGAAGTGATCCAAATTATTTCCATGTTATGAGATATACAACATTTCTTCTTAAGTTGTAACCAAACACAGGGCCCGTGAGGAGCTGCAGTATTTGTACAGCTGAACAGTGCTTAGCCAGAAATACTAATTTCAGATATTTATTGTTTTTGAGGGTGCTTTTGTATTTGATATGTAATGCATCAGTATCTAGGACAAGACAAAGCTTTTTGTGTTAAAATATTATCTTTCTTGTTAATAGATAGTGTTTTCTAGCATTAAATGTTCATTACAATACTGCAATCAAACCATGTTTTGTACTGATCTGTCTAGAAGAGTTTCTAACCGTGGGAGGAGTGAGGTTTGCGACAGCCGCCCAGTGAAAAGTGCGGAGAATTGGAAGTCAGAGGATTTGCAAGTTATAGCTAGAACAGTCTGTGGATCTGTGGAACAGCCTGCTGTGGTAAGAGATGGCTGAGCTTCAATAGTACAGACATTCCTGTTGCTGTTCTGGGGGAGGAGAGGGAGAAGGGAGCTGAGTGATAACACGTGAGGTTCATTCTGGATTTAAAGTCTGTCAGTGTTTTATTTCTCTTATTGAAAAGGGTCATCTTATTTTTTAGGTAGCCTTGTATTTACATAATAACACTATTACACTCCCCTATTGACCTTATAATTTCAGTTTTCTGCTTTTAAAAGTCTATGTGAAGTCTGTTTCTCTGAACATGGATGTCTGTTCTGCTCCCTGTTCTTAGGCATCTGCAGCATCTCGCAGTTACGAGATGTGCTTTTATGTGGATACTTGGAAAGGTGGCTTTGCACTGCGCCTCTGTTTTTATTTCTGCAAGCAGTTTCAGGAACTCGCCTGCCGTTCAGAGAGCAGTGGTATTGAAAAAGCTGCCCATGTTAATGTTGGATGCATTTATGACCCTAAGCTGGTGTGATTCTTAGTATATTTTTACCTAATAGGCTAAAATATGGTCACAAGAGAGGCTGTACAACCAGGGAATATATGTGGGTGTTATGGTCCTGATATATGCAAAGATGATTACTTACTTCATTTTGTTCCTTAACAGATAGATGTCTGGAAAATAAAGAATTATATGCAAAACATTATCATAAAATAATAATCACTTTGAGTACTTAAATACTTTGATTACATCATCACTGGAAGTTAACAGCCCTTGGCAAGGGAAGGATTTTGTTACTGCTATAGAATTTCAGAGGCTGGTTATTTTTTTTTACATAAATTATTTGCAGGAGGAGGTTATGGACTACCATAAAGAAAGAATGGCATCCACTGAATTAATTATGGTAAATGAGAAAAGTCTTTGGGAGCTGGGTAGAAGAGATATAAATTATCAGCTTTCTCAACACTTCTCATGCCAAAATGAACTTTAAAGACAGCTATAAACGCCGGTAAGTTCCCTTAGAACTGAAGAGTTTCCAAAATTAACATTCACAGAGGCAGAATGTAAAGTGTAGAGGGAAGGAGGTGCAAACAGAAAAGAATGGAGAGCGCTCCTCATGGTCCTGATTCAAGTAGGTGTTTGGCTGCTTTCCTACCTTCTCCCTATCAACAGGAATAACTTCCTTTCCTGAGAAGGTCCACCAGAAAATATTCTCCCCTCTAAAAGGGTGTGATGGGCACTCATGCTTTCTAGCAGCATGTATCTTAGAATAAAAGAGAGGGAGGACCAGGTTCTAGAGATTATGTAGCAACGTGAGCATCCAGTAGTTTTTTTGAAGGCTCCAGGATTCAGCCCCTGCATAGCTTATAGCCTGGTTGGGGAAAATCTGACAGAGAATTGTTCTGTTGAACCACTAGGAGAGAATGCAGAAGGGGACACACAGTATAGAAACCCCTGGCAGCTGCTTTTCAACACTTGTTGTTTTCAACTTCTCGTGTGGCAAGAAGGAGTCTCTTTCTTGTGCCTGTGCTGAAAACATCAGCATGGGGGGTTAAAGAGGCAAGAGATTTGGGAATGATCTGTTCGGGGAAGGTGAAGAAGAGCAAGGAGAGGAACTTTCTTGGGTTTGGATATTTGCTTTGGTGTTTGCCTCTGCAGTTTGTTAGCTGGGTCTCTGGGGTTGTTATTTGACCCACGAAAGCCTCTGTTCAGGACGTGGCGCTGTGCCGCTTGCATGGCCCACGCACCGCAGCTCCCAGGATGCACCCCAGGATCTGCACATACCCCGTCTGTTTCTTTTCTTTTTTTTATGAGGCTAATTAGAGATAGAGAGTATAAATAATATCTTTAATTTTATGTCTTCCAAATCTTGTGGGAAAAGAGAACTTGCACTCCTAAATAACGTCTGTGACAGCTGTGCTTGCCATCTCGCAGCTAACGGCTGCAGTGTCCGACTCCTCCACACTGCACCTCCTATGTGTGTTTTCTCCTTGCAGAGCTGTGACTGGACTGAAGATGAGTGAGAAGTATTTTGAGTGAAGTGCTTGTGTGGGAAATTGGTGAAGTATCTTCCCCAGATCATGTGTGGTCTTAGTCTGTGCCACTCCTCTCTTACTTGTCTGATTAAAACAAACAGCACAATAAAAAAAAACCCAACAAACTATTAGAAATATTTTAGTATCTGTAACTGCAATGAGAAGTGGAGTTTGTTATTACATTAGCTGCAGCCTTTTACTTCTAGGATAAGAAACAACATACGTTACAGAATTTAGCTTTATAATAGAACCTTGCAAATCTAAGGGCTCAGCATACTGGTGTCTGCTGGCAAACACAGCTTAAAACAGCATTCACAGAGCTCTCAATGTGTGTGTTTCCTTGCCAAGGTAGAGGATCAGTCATTGGATTTGGAACTTTCCAGCTATAGGGCAGGCCACGCATCTGAATATGAAGCTACTTCATATTAATAAAATGCCTTAACACTCAACACATTTTGGAACTGAATCTATGAAAGAATTAGAGCAACATTCAGGGAAAAAACCCCAAATAACCGATACTTAAAGCTTACTCCTTAATTGTGTAGTTATCTTTAAGCAGAAGATTTTCATTGATTTGTAACCTCCCCCCCCAGATTTGTAGTGACCTCTGTAAAATGAAGCACGATTCCATCATGGTGAACTGAAACTGAAACCCTTTAAGGAAGGATGGACAGAACCCAGTTGTGCCTGTACTTCTGGCTGCAATGGGTTTTTGTCGAGAGGCGTTCGGGTGTTACACCCTGTACCCCTGGATGTGTGTCAGTCCCCTTTGGTACATGTGCTCACCACCATCCTTGTTTGTGAACGTGCACTTGGTGCGCAGCAACCGCACAGGTGCCTCTGGTTACCTGGCAGTGTGCTCACGCTCAGCTGACTGGATTTGTGTGTTGTGGGAAGAAAACAACCAGACCCATAGGCTTGGTCACACAGCTGAACACAAGCAGTTTGTGCATCAGGACTCATCCACACTGTCTTGCCAGGATGCTGGATGAGCGTGGTGTCATATCATGGATGAGGGCAAGAGGGACAGGGCAAGAAATTGCTTCAAACTGGATTCATTGGTCTCATGGCCTGGAGCAAGACTTTTGGCTGCAGATTAGTCATTTCTTTTGCTGATTGTAACTCCCCTGGGATATGCAGTGTATTTCTGTATCTACAGTGGCACCAATATATTTTCCCATTGCTTGTCCCAACTGTGCTAAGCAAGTGCAAATGTTTCTTCTTAGAAGTGATTGCAAAACTGCTAAAGGTTAGCAAGAAAAAGTAGGACAAACCTTAAAGTATTCATGAAAGCTCTGCCTACTTTTCTACTCCTTCTTTACCGTTATTTTGGAAGTTTTTTCTTCAAAAAATGCTAATGTCACTAGCATTTCTCTCAATTATTCACAGCTGTCTAAAGAACTTATTTCTTAAGTAAAAGAGATGTGATGGAGTTAAATTCTTGTCGTTTGATCAGGGAGCATATTTTGGTTCTCAGGGAATGAGGATGAGGAATGCACGCATACCTTGTGGCTTTTGCTGATGTTAGAAAGGTGTGAGCTTGGCTGAATGTCTTCCTCGTGTGAAAGAACTGGCTGCCTGTCTTCGGCTCTGGAGGAAGGGGCTGATACTGCTTTGGCAGTGTCTTCAGAGGTCTAGAGAGTCAAAGGAGAATTTGAAGATCTGTTAGGGAATAAAGGAGGCAGAGGTACTATGTTGTAAGTGCAAGCTCAAGAAATAAAACACTAGAATTTTCCAAGAGCATTTAACTGTGCTTGGCTTAGCTCAGGTCCAGGAGCTTCTTGGGGCCCCTCAGTAGCAACAGGAATTTTGAATAATATTCTGTGTTTGCAGGACGTTGCTGTGTTCGTGCTGCTTAACAGCAGGTGCTGAGCACACAGCTCGCTGGTACTGGTACTTCTGGGTGGGTGAGGTGTGTGAGAGGCCCCACCAGGAAACACTGTGGTTCAGACATACAGGAGAAAATGCTTTTCATCCCAGAAGACTCACAGCTAACACGTGCCCGGGGGTTTCTGGCAGATGTGGGTGTGCTCTGCCTGTGCTCTGAGTCGCTCGTGACCCATCTCCTGCCTGAAGCTGCAGCGTGGGGAACCTGGGTGAGTGAAGCTGGAGGTGCATCCTTGCTGCTCTGCAGGGCTCCAGGGGAGGAAGCCTCCTGCGTGTGCATGGTATGGAGCAAAATTAAACCAGGTCAGGGTTAAAGCCTGTTCTGGTCACCATAATAGGAACAGAAACAAGCAGTGAAGTTTTGTAGAATAATAAAATGAGAATGTTCTTGTTTCTGCAGTTTTTCAGTTTTGAATTTGTGAAGCTACACTGTCCTTTTATGGTCTTGTTTCACATTTTAGCAAAGAATAATCTGAATATGTCTCTAATGCTAATCATACTTGAAACTTGTTTACTGCTTTTATAACAGTCAGTACAGGCACTGAGGAATAAGCTTGTCAGTCCTGGATGACCTTTTGAAAGAAGTCTTAATTGTAGCAGTTATTATTGTTTCGGGCTGAAAAGATCAAGAAGCAAATATTTTTCTGTGATATGCCCACAAAAAAATAAATTAATGGAATAGTGCTTGGTCATCTTCTATGGGAATAAGTGGCAGTATTGCAGTTGATTTCCATGGACATGATTTACACTTGTAGCAAGAAAATGGCAGACATTTAAAAGGCAATGAAGTCAATATTATGGTGAACAGAGTCTTAAGGCACCAATCAAATCAGCAGATTTTTTTTCCCCAACAATTTAAACCTGGGTTGAACAAGATTCAGGATTTCTAGGCTTTTCACTTGGTTGGAGGCTCAGCCAAGTGGATTTTAAAGATTCAGGCCTGTGCTCCAGCTGTCGTTGCTTTCAGCTGATCTTCTGTTTTCCCTAATTTTACTTCAGAAGCTAAAAAAGGTCCAGACAGAGCCAGGCAGTGAAAGGATGGGAGCTTATTCCAGATGGATGCGAGTGTTCATTAGCATTGAGTGCCCCAGAGACTACAGGTGAGTGACCTCTGTTGTGACCTTACCTTAGGGGAGGCACAGGTTTCTGGAAAAGAGAGGAAACAAAAGATACATGTAAGCCTTTTTTTCCTTGTTTTACTAAGAGAAATGTGGAGAGTTTAGGTTAGGTGGATCTTCCTGTGTCCACAGTGGAAGTGTTTATGTTCTGTCCGACACATATCATCGTGCTTTAATGTGCTATGTTAAAATAACTGAGGGGTAAAAGGTGCCTACGTGAACCATGAATGCAAATGAGATAAGGTAGGACACTGAAATGAGTTCACTTATCCCTTTGTTGGTGCTAGAAGAACTGCAGCAAGCTTTAAAAAATATATTAAATGGCAAATTGACTTGTAAACATTTCAAGTGATGAAAGATTTGGTTTACCTGTGGTCCGTGCATTGCGACTCCTTCTCCTAAAGATAATGATTGGTATTTGTTAATAGAGTGCTGTCCATATAATTCACAAAGGTATTGTTGTTACTCTTACTGGCCGCCCAGCCCCATCCCTCCCCCTCCCCGGCTCTGCCTCAGAACTCTTTGCTCCGAGGTCCCCATGGCCTTCATCCTTCTTCTCTCATCTGCCTCTCATTAACTCTTCCTGCTCTGCAATGGGAAGCGCTGATCGTGTGAAGCGAGGGCTGGGAGTTCCATGGGAGGTTGGTGTCGGTGGGTGTGCGGGCAGGGACCGCCTGCCCTGCGCTCCAAGGGCTGCCAGTCAGCCCTGCTTCACCTGCTGCAGATTTTGTTTGGCCTCTACTTTTTGGGGGTGGATTTGTGGATGGATTCAGATGCAATTTGTAACGTTCTCAACCATTTCTACATCTCTCCACACAAAACACAAGGCTCAGCGCACTTGGAGGGTTACGGCGATCATAGAAGTGTTGAGAATCTTCTTGCGCTGTAGTCAAGTGAAAATATCACTCACAAACATTCATTTCATAAGAGACATAACAAGGAATTAGTTAAAGCAGGAAAAAAATATTTGGGTTTTTTTTTTTAAGCCTAACATGTAAAATAAAGGAAATACAAAGTCATCATGACGCTTGATAAAATAATTTGGTTTTATGTCTGAATTTCAGCATGAACAACTGAGGGTGATATTTATTCAGGTATCATAAATTTAAATATTGTTCAGAGACTTTATGTGTGTGATTATAAAGTTGTTTGGGATACTTTTTTTGTCTGTTTTAATTTTTGTATAGAAATTTGTAAAAATCTTGAAAAGTGTTGAAAGTAAATACTTTCTCAAATTTACTAAAATATGATTGATTATTTAAATAGGGCATCTTACTGATTAAAAACCCTGTCTTACTCTCTTTGCATTAGATTTTGAATTTGAAAATGTTTTTGTAAGTTCTACACACTGAAATCCTAACTAATGCAATAAAAAAGACATGCAATATATCTTAAGTTTTCCTGCAAGTAAACCAAGACAAATTGCTCTGAGTAAAATCATGGTACCTGAAATATTTAACAATTCTAGAAAATAACTCTTGATGAAAATTCCTCTGTGCTGTTCATGCCATCTTGTGGCAAAGCCACTTAATAGCACAGGGCATGAGAATAAAAGTTAAGATATGTTCAATAGCAATGTAGTTCTTATCTAAAAATAGTAGAGCCCTCTATAGGAACTGTTAGCTCAAGATCTACTGAAAATACGTGTAAGCTGCATACTCAAATTGCAGAGTCTGCCTGCCTGCATGGTTTTGGTTGATCTTTCCTAATAACAGCACATGTCTCGTGGAGGCAGACAGAAATGTGAATCCAGCTCACTAAATCCTGGTGGGATCTGAGGCTTTATCTGAACTGGCAGCCTCTTGCTGGGACCTTCCCTACGGATTCTGCAGAGGCTGAAGCTGTCTTACTCGAATTTCTCTCAATTCAGCTCTTTTACAAGCTACATCAGAATTTGCTCACGAGTCAGTCAAGTGTTGTAGTGCTTAATTTCTCCTAATCTGTAGGAATTACTTGGCTCTATGTTTGATATTAATGATACAAGCTAAAAGGGAAAAAAATTATCAGATTGTTTCGTATAGAATTCTTTGCATTATTTTTCTTGTTAGTCAGATATAGTACTTCTGAAAATTAGCTGTTTCAGCAAACATAGGAAGGATCATATTTTCCTGACTTGGCCATTGCATTCTTTTTGACCATATGTGTTTGAGAGATTTGAAAATGATACAAGAAAATATATCGTTCCCTTCCAAGGTTAATCAGACATTTTATCCTACAGTAGCTGACTTCCTGAGACATTGCTTCATCTACAGTATATCAAATATAAAAAAATTATCCAGAAAAGTTTATAGAAACCTACTTTTAAAATGATCTTATGATTAAAATCATAAATTAAAAGATTTAATAAATGCCTCATTAGGTTCTTGACGAGTAAGATAGCATTCTGTCTCTGATTTCACCACGAGAAATAAAGCAGAAAAAACAAAAATTAAAGGTACACTGGTTACACAAAATTATAGGATTTTGAAGGAAAATTACAGTTTATGGTAAAGCAGTGGAGAAAAAAAATGTGCTTGGTGATGTTGTGTATAATTGGTATCTCCTTAGTGAGAGGGCATTGCCGGGTCGCTTTCGTGAACAGTTGCCCTGGGGTCGAAGTCCTTGGGAGTTGCTGTGGTTGGTGTTACTAAGTGAAAACAGACTATACTTTAGCATGTGTTCAGACAAAATGCCTCGGCAGGACAGGGAGGGGAGAAGCCGGGGAGAATGAGAAGTGAAGCACAGCAGGAATCTTGCAGCTTTTGGTCGAACAGTTCAGGAGAACCCAGGCTTTCCCCTGCCCTCGCATCCTTATAATTGCAGGGAAATGGAAACATTGCTTTTAAATGGCTCCTCCTGCCAAGCTGAGGAACAGGGAGATCAGGAGAGAAAATGTATTGCAGATGTTGTCTATGAGTGGCTGCTGCTCTGAAAACTGTCTTTGCTATCGTCTGCCGTCTCTGCTCGTGTACAAAGCTAAATATCAAGCAACAGTTTCTGTTTTGGATTGCAGAAACGAGTAGATATTTGTCATACCTGTGACA
Source organism: Tapera naevia (assembly GCA_033556795.1). Taxonomy (NCBI): domain Eukaryota; kingdom Metazoa; phylum Chordata; class Aves; order Cuculiformes; family Neomorphidae; genus Tapera; species Tapera naevia. The sequence goes on from JAUMJJ010000098.1 coordinate 348,298, forward strand.
CTTGGCGCACTCCTCCCCTCCAGAAGAGACACGTGTTTCTGTGAATAAAACCAAATAAAGGCATGATTTCAGTCATCACCCGCAAAGCTGCGGCGTGGCCAGGGCCCCTGCTGAGGGCGTTGGAGCGAAGTGGGACCGGAACGGCTCACGGGGACTCGTGTGTGCTGGTATAGAGGAGAGGAAACCTGTTTGTGACAGGTTCAGGGTCTTTACTTACAGCTGAGCTTCGAGGGGGCTGAGATATCTGCTGGCTGTTCATTGGGGAAGGGGTACCCGAAGGCCTTAAACAACGTTTATCTGTATAAGGAAGAAAAAGAGATACTGAGTAATTCAGTAATACTGTATTTTAAGTAGAAGAGGTTTTAATGTTCAAAATAACATTTTTCGGGTCAGATCTTGCCACTTTTATAGCATTATATTTTTTTCTGTTTCAGAACTGTCCTCTCAGTACCTGTATTGAGGACATAAGCATGACCCTGGTGACAGCTTTATAGTTCACCTCTGCAATGTGGTTAAAAAAAAAAAAAAAAAAGCCGACATAAAACTCAATCAGACATTTGACCTAAATTGTAATGAATTAGTGAATTTGTTTTTCATTTGAAACTTTGTTCTTGGCAAGGCCACTGTGTTGTTCTGGTTCTGTGAGGGGTGTGCAGTGCTTTACTCTCTAGACTGATTTTTAATTTTTACTTTAGCTTTTACTAGATACTCCACCCATGTCCATCTAAAAGAAATGTGCAGGTTGTACACTAGCATGTGTTTTCAAGTCATTAATTTTATATCTCAAGGGCATTTCCGTATTTCCTAGAAAGAGGATGAAATGGGTTGCTAGCATTGTTTTGCTTTCCTGAAATGCATTTTCAGACCTTTCCTCACTCTTGTATATGGCCACATTATAGTCACTGGACATGACACCCAGGCAAAAAACAGCTCTTTGTTTAATGTGTTTTCTGTGAAATCATAGAACAAAAATGGTGTCATTTTGGGTATTTCAGAACAGTCTTACATAAATAACAAAGATGCTGAATGCTGACTCCAAGTATATTACTAACCAAGATAAAAATAATACTTGGAATTTGCTTCAGATTTCCAAATAAAATGCACAAATGAGTCTTTGCAGTTTAACATAGAATATCTGGATGTTCAGGCTGGTTGTGATCTGTGCACAAACTGATAAGTTTACTGATATTAAAAGGCATTGGATTGTTTAGACAACAATATGACTCCCACAAAAATAAGTAGAAGAATCTTTGCTGACTTTGATGTGAACTGGAGGAAGCTTTCACATATTGATCCTGTATTTTCAGATATTTTTGTTTTCTGGTTTCCATCATTCCTTGTCTAGGATTTCCCCCCATTTTTTTAATGATTTTAAACCTCCACAGAATGTTTATAATGGCTTCAAGCAATGGATACCTAGGATGATATTTCTGTTCCCTAAATGGAATATTAATTGGTCTATGTATGATTGGGCATTAAATGCAACTTAGAATGGCTTTGGTAACCCAAAACTTGATTAATGCAACTGTCTTGCAGAGGTAAGAATGCCTGAGAAGTGCACTCAACGTAATTGCTTATTTCTCCATTGAAAGCAGCAGGGAACATCTTTAAGAAAAATACTACATTTCTTCATCTGCGAGTTATCAGCTGGAGGAAAGTTTCTTGTGTTCTTTAAGATGTTTTCCGTCTTAAATGTTTCTAGGCTTAAAAAGCGGTGGACTTTTTGGAGATGGTTGTGGGTTTAACCAGTCAGTTTTTTTGCATGTTCCAGGGGAAGAGGGATCACAGGATTTCTCTCATAAAGATAATATTAAAATCACAGAAGCAGTGTGATTAATTTAACACAGACTAATGGAAATGAGGGTTACTATTAAAAATGCAGAGAGAGCTCTGCTCTTGTTTCTGCCCACCAGTGTTCTATTTTTCAGTTGAACTGTTTCATTTAAAAAAGTATCTGTGCTGTTCCTATCTAGATCTGCCTCACTTCCCACAGATGGCAAAATTTACCTGCATATTCGGATTCTTGTAGAGGTTTCGCTGGAAGGATTCTCAAAGCATGGAGGGCCTCCAGAGTAGAACTTACAGTCTCATAACTGCCTTCTTCCTCCTCAGACACCTTGGAGGAAAATTGTAAGTCACTCTTGTTCTAGATGGAAGAACAGTTAGGTTCAGTATTAATTTCAAATTTGGAAATTTTTGATTACCAGAACCAGACATTGTAGTGCATAGGAAATTTTCTGATGGAAATTTAAGAGCTGGAAAGAGCTCAGGAAGGATTTTGAGGACCTAAATTTTTTATTGAGATTAATAAAAAAGCTATTTGGGAGACAGTTTAGGGCTCTCTCCAGATTTGGCCTGTCACTACTTTTGAAAATATAATGACAGTCTTTAATTTTATGGTCATTGCAGATATTTGAAATTGTGCCTCTCATTATATTGTTCGTGTAGTATTTGTATTGTACCAACTGTTTACATATGTTACTTGCAAGAATGTATTAACTATCTCATCACATATGTCACAATTTAAAATAAAAACGTGCTGTTTTTGAGAATTTGTGAATGTGCAGTGCAGGTGAACAGGATGACTCTGGAAATGTCTGGATGTATCTATACACCTGCCCCAGGTTTGCTCAAGGTTATTCTCTGGAGTGTGCTGTTGGCAGCCTGGAGAGTGACTGCAGGCTCCCTGCAGGGAGAGAGGAGCTCAGAGAGCTGGGGGGGGATTGCTGCCAAGTGAGCTCAGCTGAGGGCAGACTCTGTCTGTAAGTCGTATCTTTGTACCAGGGTCAGTGTAGGTGCATCTGCACACTTGGATCACACTTCCCTGCTGTTTGTTTTAATCTCTTCTTGAACTCACTGCTAATGGGGACTCAGTCACTTCCTGAGGTGTCCTCTTCCAGCCAGTAACTGTCCTCTCAGTTCATGCTTTTTCTTGAGTGCTACAAATTAAACCAATTTGTTCTACCTTTCAAGACACTAAAAAATTGGTTACTATTCACTTTTATTTCAACCTGTATGCTTAATGCCTATAATTATATTTCTTTTTAGTCTTCTCACTAAGCAAGTACAATGCTTTGAAGTTTTGCCAAATCATCCACAAAGTGAAAAGATTTTGGACTTCTTATTCCCAGTGTTACTTTTGTGTGAACTGTCTCCAGGTTGCACACACCTTTATAACAACATCACACAGACCTCCAAGAAGTGTTCCTGATGGAACATTTCAGGGTGAGGTTTGCCTTTATAAACACCCCCTGTGCTGTGCAGAGCCCTGTGGGACACCTGGGTCAGCAGGCTGCGCTGCCGTGTCTGTGCCCAGTTCAGCAGCCAGACCACTGTCAGCTACACTGAGGGTGGGCATTTCTCAATCAGTCGTGCAAACTCTTTGCACATTTTTATCTAGACCAGGTCGCAGGCCTAACAAAAATCAAGATACGTCACATCTACTGTTTCCTTTTTGCTTGTTATGGTCATATTTTTGCCAAGAAGAAAATCACTTTGCTTTGAGGAGTTGATGAGATGATGAGATGTTCTTCTTGTTCATGTTAGCAATTTTTTAGATAATCAGAGTTATTATTTCCCAAAGATAATTTCAGACTGATTTTTTTTTAAGAATCTCTCCAGGTATCCAGTGGACCCTCAGGATTTGCTTTCTTTATGAAAGAAATTGAGGCTGCCGCTGTTCTTTTCCACTCAGGAAAACTCAGGATTCCTTGGAGAGTTCCCAAAGATAATAAATTAATGTCTGAGAAATTACCTGCAATACTTGCTTAACCTTCTTAGCATAGGTAAATATTCTCCTGGCTGTTCTTTCCCCGTTCTGCTCTGTGCTACTGCTGCCTTCTGGTTGGTATTAATGCCATAGAACACCTGATTGTAAATAACATTTGTATGAAACTTGAAGCAGCCGAGGTATTGATTGCACCACCCCTCTTTAGTTATGCTCTCGTTGTTCAGTTTACTTATTAAGCAGTAGAACTGTGCCTTCCTTTCATCCTTCTCTGTCTTGTGAGGTATTTGCAGTCTTTTCCTACGTGCCTGAGCTGAAACTCAAAGCCAGCTTTCATATATGGATGGGAAGACATCGAAAGGTGTGCTGTGAACTTTTCAGCTTTCATTTGCATTGGTTACATATTAAACCTTGAGGCTTGTGAGTTATGTACTTGTTCAGCTTCACTCCTTTTATTTTCACGTGATCTTATGATAAAGGAGTATTTTAGATTCAGATCATAAATGGAAAATTGACAAGTGAGTCACTTCTCTAGTTTAGCTTGCACTAAAAAAAGTAAAAGTTCCCATGTATCCTTCAGAATTCTCATGCTTTTTTTTGCACTAACAAGCAACAAGGATTGCATTTTCTGTTACCAGCATTATAGTCAAGATGATAGTAAGAGAAATCAGGCAGCGAAAGAAAAGTAAAATTTTAGAAAGAACAGAGTGATACTTACAAAATGGTAGTTATTAGCAGGAACTGTCCTTCTGTTTTCTGTACGAAATGGAGAAAAACTGTCAGCAGGTGTCATTCTGTAGAAAATGGTACAATAACTGATAACTTATATAAAGGAATAAAGACTGCCAGCTGGTGCACAGTATTTTACAGACACTAAAACAAGGGAGGTGAGGTAAATCCATCCATGCGTTTGTTGACCTACACAACGCATGAGGAACTTTGCTGTGTGGAAAGAGGATTCACAACCACTGTGTGTCTAAGCCTGCTCACAGAAAATACTGAGAGAAGGATGTGCTCCATCGCCTCTCTCTGAGTTTTGCTGCTTGGTGCAGAACTGCAAGGACTCACTCTGGTGAGCCTGGGGATCCTGGCCTGGAAATCTCCCTTCTGAGAGGCTCAGTGTTCTGAGCTGCTGAAACAATCCTTGCTCAGGCTGCCGCAGCCTTGCAAATCTTACATCTGTGGCTACACAATAGCCTGACTTCAAAAGCAGAGCATGGAAGTCCCTCTCTTAATTGTAATCTATAACATAATCAAAGCATTCTCTGCTGCTTAGGGAGAAGGGAGGATTGTGGACTGAAATCCTTTTATGCCAAGGAAAGAGTTAAAACCAGACTGATTCTTGCCCAGGTGTTGTCACTACTAGAGGTGTGTGAGAGAAGGGCAGCATTCCTCAGCCTTTCCTTCTAGCTTTGTGTTGATAGAAACCAGTCTGTACCTGAACAGCCTGTTGGCAGTTGTCACTATTGCTCTTTCCAGGTTGAATGCTGCATGAGCCTGGTACTGCAGAGTTTTGTACACCCCAGCAGATGGCATTGCCAGCTCATTTATTTAATATACGTAGTACTATCTTTGCTCAGAGGGTCATTCACGGGAGCAGGACTGGGAAGAAGAGTTATTAATGCAAAATTTGTTGTCTGGTTTTCTGTTTAGTTATGCTGGTGCAAATCAGAAGTAAGCCCAGTTAAATCAAAGACATTAGGTGGTACCAATATAAGGATGAAAAATGCAGTGTTTTTTTACTTCTCTTAACAAAAAACATTAGTTCTATCCTCAACAATAAGAAATAAACAGCAGCAGTGGTAAACATGGAAGGTATTGGCCATGCATTTCATGGCTTAATGCAGGAAGGGGCTATCGATGCAAGCCTTTGGGGTGATTTATTGCTATCCAACATCAGTTTACAGTTTGATGTCCAGGTTAGTTTATAATCTAATCTGTTACACAGAAATCACCAGAGTCTGGAGAAACTCCAGTCTTCCCTCTCCTTTTCTTCTAATGCTTCCTTTGCATGGCATGAGTGAAGGGAGAGGCAGAGCTGCTGCTGTCCTGTGGGTGTTCCCTTGAGAGAAGGTGGGCGCCCAAATATTTGCTCTGTGCTGGCTGAGGAGTGCAAACCAGCCTGAAACTGTTCCTTGTGTATTTAAGAGTGGCATTTTGGTAGTGAAGGTGAATATTTCACTCTGTCAGCTATGCTCTGTGTATTGGGCCTTTGGAATGAAAAGTGATAGAAGACCATCAAAGAGCCGCACTGCTCAGGAAGAGACTATTTTGATGTTTGCTATAGATATTGTCCTGAAATACCCAATTTCATGGCTTCTGGTGTATTGGCTGTTGTATAGGGGTGAAAGAGCACAGAATGTTTGTACCAGGTAGTTGCAATCAACTTGACCTACTGGTATCAATATCTTCTCTCTGCAAGCTAATGACCTGCATCTGGCAGGAGTCAGAATTACCTCAAGCTGTAGGGACTGATCATATCTCATTCAGGCTTAAAACTTTTTGTTGCTTTGCTACATCCTCTGTGAAATTAATAGAAACAATATCAGTTATAACAATAGTGAGGAGTTACATTTGTATGGCATATGAGTGGGTGATTTTCTCCTGGTTGACAGAGAATGCCTGATGTCAAAGGACAAACGAGAATAAGTTAGGTGGCTCCTGACCTCTTCAATAGGAAAAAAAAAAATGTTGCAAGGAAGAACCTGCATAGTTTTCAGAGGCACTTTTTCTGTCTTGTCCAAAAGTACAGTGTAAAATCTTGTTTTGAGTGTATGGGCATTTTACTCTGGCCTCTAGGGGGATTAAGCAAGACAAGGAGAAGCTTCTTGAATTGTGTAGGTTTAATTCCAGGAGCAAGCAAAAGGCTGGGCAGGATTCGCTTCAGAGACTCTGAAGAAGGCTTGAGAGTCAGTGCCAGTTATGGTGAGCTGTGTGATATGGCCAGCTGGCCACAGAGGACAAAAGTTTTCCAATAAGATGATAGATTTTACTGCTGCCTTTTCTTTTTCCAGAACTGTTTTTTTTTCCTACTCTAAATATGTTTTCTGTATTATGTAGATGCTGAATGCATTTAAGCAAACTTAACATAACAGACTAAAAAATCTTGTGTACTAAATAAATCTATCTGGCTAACTCTTCCCCTGTTTAGTTAGATAATTTATATTATAATTTATATGCATAATTTATATGCATTAAATGACTTCTCACTCAGCTACAGTTGTGAAATAGCATATACTTTTTCACTGACTTAAGTAGGAATGGCGTTTTAATCATGAAATCCGTGTGATTTAAACACAGTTAATACTGACCATAATCTGTCATGGAATCAGATTTGCAGATCCTTTGTTACTGTCCTGTTGTTTTGGAACAGCCCACAGCAAGGAGAGAGGGGCCCATCACCAGTGGAGGTAGAGCAAAAAGGACATTTCCCTCAGGTGCTTTCTAGAAGTTATCAGCCAAAGTAATGTTTTCAGTCTCCATCAAGAGGGTGACTTATTGATGCCTTTTTGCAATGTATAACATCATGAGGGCAACATTTTTTGAAGACACTGGAAGTAAACACCTTTTTGAGTCCTTCATTAGTGGGCACCCAGTTTCCATTTAGTGGGTATCCATTTCTTTTCTTTTTTTCTCAAATTACATTTTAATTGTTGTGCTCTTACGATGTTCTGGTCCATCGCACCACGCATGGTACAGACTGTCACTGACTCGGTGTGATAAATACAGTATAAAGGCAGGCTGTAGTACTGCCTTTTTCAGTACTGGAAGAATTTTACCTGTTGGATGAACATCCAGATTCATGGCTGCACAGATGTTTGGGCAAGATCTAAAGAAAAAAAAAATCCACCTAAATATTAGACATTGCTATTTCCATGAAATTTCACCAAAAGTCTGGTTTAACAGAATGAGGGAAAGCTGCAAGGATAATAATAACAAAATTTGAAAAATGATTTGGCTGTTTGGGAAATGCAGCAATCTTGGGTCATACCTTATGTTTTTGATCGCTTACATCTCCAAGTTTGGTGCAGTCACAGAGAGCTCTATTTATCTGGCAAGCGTTCATTTTGCACATAAATACTGCAACAGCCTCATCGATGCTTTAGCCTATTGGAATGTTGTTGGAGGGATGAATTTGCTTGGGGAGACAGGAGCTCAAGCTGTCTCTCAGCGTGCAGCAGTGTCACTGCTCCCTCCCCATTCTGCCAGCCAGCCATCAGAATAACTATTTTCCCCAGTCCTGACGTGGTATCCTTCCATCCTGCCATTTCTCTGTATTTGGAATATATGAGGTTTATTGAGTGTGGTGCCCAGGATGGTTTATCTCTCGCCATCACCTGCTTTACCTCCTGGACTTCAGCTCTGTATCAGCCTGCCCAGCAATATTTATGGGTCATTGTGCAATAGTGCTTAGTGTTCAGAAACAACAAGAAATACTTTGCAATGAAGATGTGGCCAGGGATCGTATTAAGACTGCATTAATGCACACTTATTTTATCTAGTATCTAACTATCCGCTCTTGGAATTGCCTGAAGTTTGTGAAATACCAACACAAATCTTTTGAGTTTTAACTGCCCCCATTACAAGGTAATTTAGGTTACCAACACCTTTTGAACAAGGAGTGAAACTGAGTGGTTTCCTGTTTAGTGAGTAGGCTGTGAACCACAACAGAGGCATCTGGTCTTTCGCTCTCTGCTGCTTAGACCATGGACACATCAATAATAGAACTTTAATTGATGTTGCTTATCAGTGCTGTAAAAGTGATGTATTTACTTACTTATTTTTTGGCAAAGTTATCTTCCTGCTGTTTGAATCTGCTGGGCAATGCACTGTCATTTTCCAATTAGCTCTGACGGAATTGAAAAAGTTTGCTGTTAGTAAGTGGCAGTAGTTGGGGAAGCAATGCAAGCAGAGTTGAAAAGCAAATTTTCATATCTGGGAAATGCATATCTGTAAATGATTCCCTTCTATACCTCAAGCACTTCCATTCTCTGAATAGTTTGATGATTTTCTTGTTTATAACGATTGGGAAAACAGAACAACATTTTCCTATTGAGAGAATGAAATGCTGGAAACTGAATTCTTCAATCCAGAGTTTTGGTTTCTTTAGAGTAGGGTACTTACTGAACCCTTGTACAACCAGGTAGGAATTAAAACTCAGGGGCACCTATCCAGGGCCCCGGCACCTATCCAGGGCCCCTGTTGCTGGTAAAATACTTGCTAAACACCAGCAACGTCGCTCTCAAAGCAAGAGATTTGTTCCCTTGGTCTCTCTGCTTCTGGCTGCTCTTGAGCCTCATTTACAAACAGAGCTCCTTATTTTACCTGTGTAAAATAATACTGGTCTGTAATTCTTGAAACAAACTTCACTTTTACCCTTTGACTACCAGAGACTTCAGTCTTTGCTACAAAGGAGTTCAGATAGCTCACCAAATAAGTCTTACAGATTGTAAAGATGATCTTGTTCTCCTGAACAATGTCCCTTGCACCCAGTCCTACCCGAACTTCTTTGAATTCATAGATCCTATAATCAGTGCTGCCAAATCAAGTTCAATTTTTTCTTTATAAATATGACCCCGAATTGTATTAAAAAAACCCACCACAGCATCAAATGCCCTACTTTAATCCATATTTGGACGTGCACATTGATAGTTAATTTTCCTGACTGTCCGCGTGGAAACACAAAAGGGTGAAATGCAAAGATGCAAATATCTGGAGAAGGAGAATACACGATTTAATTTTTTACTTTCAGCGGTGAGTGGAATGCTTGAACAGTTGCTATAACTATAGATAATTCTGGTTAAATGGTTACATTTATACTGCTGAGTTATCTCTCTTGTACATCAGGAATATGAAATAGCTGATTTCTGTCATCTCTGTGCTCTTTATCATTCATGTATAATTTTTTTGGTCCTTTAAAAGAACAGTTTCATTGCTTGCAAAACTCTTCCCTCAGCTCCCCCTGAGGCAGTGTCTATTACAAATGCAAAAGCCTATTGTGTGTGAATATTGTGAATACAGTGAACATCATCTTTTGTGTTGGAATTTACTTCATCCCTCCCTGACCCTTCTGCTGGCGAATTTCCCGATGCGCACCTGAAGAGTGACCTGCAAGTTCTCCCTTGCCTGCACCAGGGAACTATTTTAGTCTGTTTGGTCTGGCTTTGTGTCTGTGAGTAAGGTGCATGGAACACCTCCACAAATCCTTCATCAGTACCTGTAGCATAAATGGCTTAGAAGTACAGGATTTATCAGAAACGGGTTCAGGCTGTGAGGACCTTTTGGGTGATCTATGTTAAAAAAATCCCCACCTTGCCCCAAAATATTATAAAAAATATTTTTTTCCTCAATTTTTGCTTTTAAATAACAGCTTTTACATTTTCAAAATCCCCATGTCTAATTATAGGGCCAAAGCACTTTTCCTCCACAGGATTTTCTTCATTTTCTGGTTGATGCTACAGGAACAGTTGCTCCCTCCTCTGTCAAACCCTTCTTCATGAGAGACTGTAAATGGCAAAATTTGGCTCAAAATATTCAAGGGCAATTCCCTATTGGTTAAACATTATCGTGGTTATCTGGTTTTGTAGATACTGATTTTTGCAGTTCTTTGCATATTTATTTGCTTTTGCAGAAGTGTTTGAGAGCTCCTATTATACAAAAGTTCCTCCCTGTCCCTGGTTTGAAAATCCAGGCATACGTAGGGCCCATGGAGAGAGAAAAACACTTTTGTATCATTTCTGCTATTGAAAAAGGTCAGTGTTATGTTTTATGGGCTACTTAATACAACAAAAGTGTCCTGCTATTTATCCCTCTGATTATCCCAATCCATGGCTTAAAGCTATTTTCTAAAAAAAAAATTTTCCCAGAGTGATTATTAAGGGATGAAGCGGCTTGTTTCCTGGCACAGTGACTACAGGTGACATGTGCACTGCACGTGGCAGTGATTGAATTCTGGGCGACTTTGCAATCACAAAGTCATTCTGATACGCAGCGGTTTCAAAGGTCGTGCTGTTCCTTGTGTTTTCTGGTAACCTCTGTCTCTGAGGAGAGGTTTCATGGAGGGGTTTGGGCTGGGAGGAGGCTCAGCCGCTCTGTTGTGGCCCTGATGAAGCAGGACTGAGGCCAGCAGGAAGGTGAGAGGGCAGTGGGAGATGGTGAACCTGCCTCGATGGGGCTCTCCTGCTGCTGCAGACACCTCGGGTCTGGATGCCGCCTGAGCAGCGCTGCACCCTGCGATTTGGGTGCCCGAGTGCATCCTGCCTGGCTTCCAGGGGCTCTGGAGATCGTGGGCTGAAGCCCACAGAGTGAGGTGTCTGAAAGCAGGGCCCCAAACGGCCTGAATAACAAAACACCACTCGGTTTGGTTTGGTTCTTTTCTCCTTTTACTGAGCTGCCTTTATCTTGACCCACACATCTTCCCACCTATTCTCTTCCATCTTCCCCTGTCCCAGGGGCAGAGGCAGCAGCAGCTCCGTGGGGTCTTGCTGCCAGCTGGGGCACAGCAGAAGGGAAGGGAGGGAAGAGTCATTTGACCTTTTGACTGTCACAGGGATTTCAGGATCGGTTTTGGTGCAGGCACATAAGTGTCATCCAGATCTGAGGCAAAGACCTACCCACTTTTCTGAAACGTGTCCCAGATGGTACTGCCATAAAATGGGCTTCTGGTTTTTGCTTTGAATTTATAAAGGTCAGTTTTATGAATCAGTGCTAAGAACAACCATGGAACCATTGCACTCAGTGTTGTGACATGAGGTAAAAATTCTGTAAACCAGATGCTTATATGATAAACGTACTTAAACTTCTACAGCTGTGGTTCTCCAGGTGAGTCATGCAGAAAAAGAACTGTTTCTTTTACCTAAAGTAAATGTTAAGAACATAATAATAAATATTAAAGGCATATTATGCATAATGATGAAACTGGTCACTTGCAAAACTATGACTGGCACAATGCATTTGAATTATTTTCTTCTAAAAACTAGTGCTCTGTGTTTCCTTGGCAACCTTTGAAATGATGTGTATGAACACATCAACTGATCAGCATAATAGCAGTTCACATAACCTCAGAAACACAAATACAATGAACATTAATTAGTTATTGTACTGGTAAATGCTGATTTTGGAAACGTTTCTTTAGTGCCAAACTGCATTAACAAGCTGCAAAATACCAGCTCTTTGCAAGTGCACAGGCAAAATATTAGAAGACATTAAAACAAACTTTCTCAAGGAAAATGAAGATGTTATGAATCTCAGTTCTGTAGCACTGGTTAATGCAGATATTCATGGTGACAATTAGGTTACACAGAATGCACTTTTGTCTTATGGCCTCATCTGGTTTAGAATTGCTGTAATGAGTCCTAGTCAGGTGACTTTGCACTAGACTGGAGAGATTAAAAAGAGATAAAATGGTAACCTGTAGTGGCTGAAGAAGATGGCATTAAGGCGTGCTTAAAGCCAAACATTTGTGATTGTACATGAAAAGAAAATATTTTACTCAATCTTAGTTGCAAATGCTCACAGAGACTGGCCTTTCTGAGCCATCACTGCTGCAAAACTGAGATTTGTTTTTTGTTGTTTTCTGTGACATGCTGTGCCAAGAAATGCCTGGAAAGGATTTAGTGTTTGGCCTGCTTCTCTTTCCACAACTCTTCTGTCACAGCAGACAAAACATATTGACACAGCAACAGAGTGTTTTGGGACACTTCAAGCCAAATGCTGCAACATAATCTGAACCACATTGCAAAGCTTCCCTGGGGACGTGTGGCATGGAAATCCTGCCCCTGAGTGAAATAGTATGAACCCTGAGCCTGCCTTCCTCCCCTTGCCTTACCCGGCCTGTGTTGCTCCGTAGTGGCAGACATTGCACGAGGCAGTGCCACAGCACTTCATTAATAATTAGTATTTGTTTAAGCACAGCACCTGCCACCTCAGCCCACACACCTGAACCAGCCTGGATTTAGCCAGGTGCCTGTAGTTTGAACTGCTGGTACAGTCAGGCAGTGCCTTACTGGCTGAAGAGATGCTGTCGGGAGAGACAGGGGCCGTGAGTACCCGAGAAGTACCCACAGACATTTGACAAATGCTGGTGGGAGGCTTCAGTACCTGTGGTTACTGTTGTGCATGTCTGTGCCGAGCACTTCTGTGTCTACAAGAGCAGCTCTGCTGTGACAACAGCATAGAGCAGGGGGATCAGGCAAACGGTGCACTGAGACAGAGGTACTTATTAGGTGCAAGTAGAAATTGTCTCTCAGTGACTGCACTAAACTCACCTGAAATCACGTATATTACAAGAAGGTGAGGAGGTGCATAAATGAACCCAATTTATCATGTGGAGAGTGTTTTCAAGTTGTTCAGACCAAGCGGTTAAGCGCTAAAGTGAGTGGGCATGATGGGGGGAAGTCTTTAGTGAATGTAAAGTGGTTTATAGTAACATAATAAAACGATGAACTTGAAGTGCTGTGGTTTGTGACCATGGAAATGGGAGTGATTCAATTACAATGCCTCATCAGAGTTTGGTCCTGGGATGATATTAATGCTTTGTAGATGTTTAGGGTGGCATCACTGCAACTATTTTCATTTGTACAAACTTCTGTGCCACCCCTTGGGCTGTTTCACATCTAAATGACAGAGCATTTCTTATGGATTAAAGAGCAAAGATGTGAATGGGAAATGAATATTTTTCACTTTTTCATGAAGATCCTGCTAACAGAGGCACTCTCAGGGGACACAACATTTAAAGATATGCCGTCTAAAGATAATTCTGCCTGCAATAATGTTCGTTCAGGATGTTCATGTAGATACATTTTCCATTACTTTTTCTTTTGCTCCTCCCTTGTAAGCATTATAATTTTGAGACTTGTTCTGTGTTGTTATTTACAAAGTTATTTTTACTGGCTTTTTAAGTCCATACATGAGGCCACATTGCTTATCTCTGCCCTTGCACCTTGTAATGAAGAGTGCAAATCCTTATCACCTGGGTAAGTCAAAGGGAAAAAATATTGCTTGAAATTGTAGGGTTACCACCTGCTAGACCTTCTGGGGACTGCTTGGTGTGAAAAAGGGAGCTGAAGTCTCCTACCTTTCCACTTGCCTATAGAATACGGAGGTACCCAGGGTCAGTGCTCAGAGGAGCTGAAGGTTTATCTCCCTTCTCTCTGCACTGGGAGCAGACAAAAGCAAGGCAGATGGTCTCTTGTCTAAGAGGATGCAGTGCTGGTAGAGATACTTGCCTGGAAATGTGGGGTGGTGCTGTGCACCCAGCACTGCCCAGGGTTTTGTCATTACCTGTGCAGATCTTTCTAGCCTGTACCAGAGCCTGGCGATATTCCCCATAGCCCACCTTCCTGTTTCAGTAGAGATTTAGCTCAGAGTTCAGTGCCTGAATCAAAATTCCCTCCTTACCCCTGTTATGCTGATGGTTTGCTGCTCCTCTCCAACAGCAAACCATGAACAGCCTGAGCAGGCCTTTTGCATGTGACAGGCAAGAGATGAGACAGAACTCAAAGGAAATACCATTTCGGTCCTTTCTTGCTACCTACCAGCAGGTAAGCACCTTTAATTGAATTTCACTCTGTCTGAATTAAGGTGGAGTCATCTGCATATGAAAATTAACAGTGCAAGTGCTTGATCCCTCCCTCGCAGAGAGAGTTTAACCTAAAATATGGCTCTTAGCATCCAGGGAGAATAAAATTACCCTGCCCAAGGGAGGAGAGAAATAGCTATCTAGAGAAAAACCCAGATGTACCGAAGCCCTCCAGTTTCCAGCTAGTACACTGTGAACGTCTATCCACATCCTTGGTATCTGTGAACCCGACACCATTAGGCTGCAGTTACGGGTTGCCAATGAAATCCAGTTTATGGGAGGATGAAAGTGATTGCTCCAAGTTTTCTCAGAGGAGTCGTTTCCATCCTGTACTAGAGGTAAGTATAGTAGTCATTCTTTGAAGTAAAAATGAAAGCAAGCAAGTATCTTCATAGCTGTTTCTTTCATTAATATGCCTATTGTTTGAGTTTCTGAATCATCAGCAAATAAAAATAATTCATCCGATGATATTCTGTTTTTTTTTAAAAAAAAATCTCCTTGGGTTTTGTAAGAAATAAGCCATCAACATTTACTAACGCCTAAGTTCTTCATGAAGGACAGCAATTAGTGGTTTCTGTGGGAAACTGACTGGGAAACTATGGCTATTAATTATCTGTACATTTCACAGGATATTTTGGTGTCTTGATTTAGCAATCTGGAGAACTCACACTGAAAAATCAAATAAAACAAATGCTACAATTTGGGAGAAAGTGAAGAGGCTTTGTTGAATAGGTTATATTTGCTTATTTAAACACTCATATCACTCAGATTGGGGTTCTGAAAAGATTTACATGTTTAAATTAACCTACTGTTGGCTCTGTAGGCATTTGTGATTGAAAAGACTGGCTTGTCTCTACCTCCAGTTAAAAAAAACTCCTCCACTTAGGAGATTTTTTCTCTGTTTGTCTCTTTCAGTTATCCAAGTTGTTGTAAACACCCATGATTTTGGCCAGTCCTAGATTGCCATCTGTGTCTGTTCCCGACTAATCCCAGATTAACCCTCCTTTTGCTTTTGACTACTCTTGCACAGTTGTGCCCTTTCCTGGAGGGTGCAAACTCTGCAGAAATCGTGGCTGGTTCCTGCTCAGCAGCTCCCTGACCTTGTGGCTTCCCGGGGCTGGAGCTGGTGCTGCCCGATGGCTGCAGATGTGTGTAGGGGAAACCTTGGGTGTCCACGTGAAACGCTTGCTAAAGGGGACAGACCAGGCTGGAATGCTGCTTCTGACCATGCTGCTTCTGAAGCCTTTATGAATAAGTGCCTGATTCTGGTCGCTGGCAAAGATGAAAACAGGACACAGCACGACGTTCCTTTTAGAAAAGATTTCTCAAATAATCACTTTCAACTGCAGCCTAATATTTAATCCCTGTCCCAGTTCTTCTCAACTTGAAGGCCATTCAACAAAAGCAGAAATATCCAGGAACCACAAACAAGCCATTCTGTGAATAATTGGGCACTCTGGGTTTTCATAATGGGTTTGAAAAAAGTTAGCTCAAGTTTGGCTGTGATGCACGGGCATTTGAAGGTGCTGAAACTTAAACAGCCCTCAAATTGTCCATTACACTCAATTTTATTTTTTTTTTATTTCACTATTATTTCTTGCATTTAAAAACTTGTTCTGGGAAGGGCAGGCAAGTGAGAACTGGTCGGCTCCGCTGGAGGGAAACTTAGCAGTGTCTGTGGTGAGAGCTGGAGAGGGTTCTGCTAGGTTTTAAAGTGAAGCTTAATCCATTTACAGCAATTGGAAAGTTTCATTCAATAATATCTAAAATCCAAAATGACCATTTTTGGTATTCTTTTCCCTATTAGAATATGGAACAGAACCTAGAGAAAGATGTCCAGAAAAATGAAAAGGAAAGCAACATTTATCCTCAGCTGTATTGACCATCACTACAAAGCTGTTCCACAAACTCCACACCCCCCTCAGTACGTGCGTAGACTTTTTCAAAATAATTACTGTCTGTTAAAAACATATATTCTCAGGTTGTTTGATTTTGCATTTGTGTTCATATGCATCAATAACTTTTTTTCCTTCTTGCTGTCAAGATGTCAGTGATAAGCACAGAATTATTCTCTTTTGGCAGCAACAGAAATTTCATGTTGGAGACAGAGGCTGCAAAACTCTTGTGCTTTTCTCTGTCACCAGGGTGCTTCCAAAAGGAGCAGCTTAGAGGCTGCCAAGCATGAACATGTGCTGGAAGAAAGGAAGATTATTTTATTTTACTAATAAAATAATTTTTAAGGAGGCTTAAACTAGGTATTATGAAATACTACTTCACTAAAAGGGTTGTGAAGCATTGGAAAACTGCCCAGAGAAATGGTTGATTTACCAGCCCTGGAGGTGTTTAAAAGATGTGTAGAGGTGGCACTGAGGGACGTGGTTTAGTGGTGGACTTGGCAGTGTTAGGTTTATGGTTGGACTCTGTGATGCTTTAATGGCCCTGATCAACCTCACCTGGGTGTGTCCCCATGGTTCCTGAAATATCTTCATTTTCTAAAGGCAGAACTAGAATTATGTTGCATGTAATAAGGGAAGCAGCAAGAAATTCAGGAAATTCCAATTCTGTGCTAAAAGCTTAGGGACCGATGGCGGCTAACGCTTTGCTCTCACAGCCAGGGTGGCTGCCTTGCTTTCCCAAGGGCCAGAGATGGCACAAGCACCTTGAAAATAAAACATAAAGTAAAAACTTTATGTTTAAGTGATTCTGTGTGAATTGAAAGATGAACTTTTAAGCATAGGATTTTTTAAATGGAAATGTTCAGTATGTGAGGGAAAGCAGATGAGAAGGAAATCATGAGTGTGTTCAGATCAAAACCACAGGAGCATCAGATGTTCTACCAGTTGCTGGAACATTGACATTAACCAAGCTACGACAGCTCTCACAAACTGAGCTCTGCACCACAGAGCAGGGAGAGCCAGAACGGCTTTGAACTGTGCATTTTCCACTCCTCCTTAACGCAGCCTTTAGTTATGTTGCACGTACATAAACTGCTCCAAATGAGGAACTGGAATGAGAAAGAATACTGCATTGTGAAGGAAATGGGTGATCAGCATTGCAAACAAGTCTTTGCTGTGACACAGTAAAGTATTAATAAAACTAATGTTTAGTACCAAAGTATTATATGCCCCTTCGATCACGCATCATCTAAAAGAGCATTTTCCAACATCTCATAGCGATGTCTTACTTCGAAACTTTCAGCACTAACTGGAGAATCCAACATACTTTAATAATACCAGATGGCTGTGAAGTGAATACCGAGCTGTATTTCACTCCTGGGGGTTTGTGGCTATTCAGAAGCCACTTGAGTTCCAGGCTCATGGTTAATAACATCAGCAGAGCCACTCCAGCTAATTACAGCATTGTATTTACTCCGTGGCTTTCTATTATACTTTAAGTCACAGCAAGAAAAGGGCAAGCGTATAATCCCTCCAAGGACATCGTACTGCCTTTGTTAAAAAGACTGAAAAATCTTCATAGCTGTAGACAAAATGTAAATCCCAGTATGGAATAAGAGATGCTCTTTAATGTCTCCTTGGACATGGAGCAGCTTATTGACAGTAATTCTGGCTTGGCCAGATAGCAAACATTACACTGCTTCTCATCGAGGGCTGGTAAAATGAAGAATTGCCTCCTGCCTGGAGGGGGAAGGGAGGAAATGGGAGGTGGGAAAAGTGTGTAGAAAGGATGAAAAGAAAGTGTATCTTAAGAAACATCGCGCTGTCCAGTGTAATTTAATTTTTCCTCCTGGTTTCATCCCATTCTCTACTTCCATATCCTCTTCATTTTATTTCAGAAGGAGAGGAAAGGGATAAATAAAGCCAAATTAACTAGAATGTTTTGTTCATCAAATAATTAATACAAAGTAAATCTATTTCACCAAGGAAATCTTAAGACATTTTTCAAGAGACCTTTTTGTCAGCAGGGCTGTAAATTATTGAAAATAAAAGGCCCCATTCTTAAAAGCAGAGCCTCATTTCAGAGGAAAGAAGAGCCACGACTGAAAACGGGCACTGCCGGCCTGTTGTCGAGGTGTGCCCGCTGCTCCTGCTGCGCTCCGCTGGGCGAGGGTCAGCAGGGACCCCGCAGCCTCCCCTTGGGCCCCGGGCTCGGCCTGCGCTGCCCCTGCGGGCGGGGGCTCCATCGCCGCCTCCCCGCGCCCAGCCGTGCGGGGGCGGCCCCGGGGCCGCACGCGAGCGCTTCGGAGGCCCTGCCTCGCCATCAGAGCAGCTCTGACACCCCAAGAACGGCAACTCTCGCTTTCGGCTCCTTACAAAGCTGCAGGGGCTCCGTGTTTGGTCCTGTGCAGAGGACGGCCCCTGGCCAACGCAAACAATTCACAAATGCTAAAATGTCTACTTCGTCCAAATCATTTTTTAGAGTAAAGCTATATTTAACATTGAAAATTAGTGCTATAGATGGCTTCTAATTTATTAAAATGTGTACATTCACAAAACTGATGCTAGAAACCATTGGATCATAAAATCTAGCATCTGCTGAACCTGGCATCTTGATCCCAGCTCAGGTTCCAGCTGTGGCTCTCTGCCTTTGAAGTACTCACAGCTGGGGTTGAAGCTCCTCTCTGAAGACAAAGAAACCTGCTGCCTTAAAACACTGGTTTTACATTTACTGTAGCTTAGTTGGAACTTGACTTAAAAGACTTCTTCTCATTGCAGAGAGACATCTCTGTGTCTGCTTCAAAGGCAGGAGATACCACAACACCTTTGGTCTCGGGTGCAGTTAAAGATTCACTCCCACAGCAAAGGTAAGACATCAGCATTAAAACACAGATTAAGATTCAGTCTGTAGCTGTGTTACAGCTGGGTGCGCAGACCTTAGCTGAAGTCTGAGCCCCTTCGCCATGCAAAATGTCACTTAATTCATTGCAATATTTCTAAGGCACCTGTCACCCTTCTATTTGAATGCCTCTACCTGCCGCTCAGCAGGTGTTTTTTCCAGAGCAAGCAGAAGGTAAGCTCTCCCAGCTCAGGCTCCTGTTTAAAAGAACAGGGCTTACTCTGCTGAGCTGCCCCTGTCTGTGAGCACTTCAAAGGAGCAGCCACAGCAGGGGCCTGAGCTGATAGTTTTATCTGGCACACTGGTAGTTTTATCTGACACGGGAGCTTTCATAAGTCTTCAGCCTTGAGGGCAACTTGTTAATAATAAAAAAAAAATTAAAGTTGTATATTGCATGGCTGTTATAAGACCTTGAAGAGGATAATTGTAGCCAAATGTTCTTTCCCTCGGGCCAGCTTTGTTAGAAAATGAAGTAAGAAACTGAAAAGGGGATGAGTGCACTGTTCCAGGAACTCTGTGTTAAGCCCATGTCTGTACTGCACCCACAGAGCGACAGCGTGTGGAAGGGTGAACCACAGTGTTGTTTGTTCTCTGATATTGTTTTATGACGTACCAAGACACTATTGTATGAGACATTATTTTTCCTCATGGTCTTAGTTAAAAATATTAGAAATACTGGGTTATGCCTTTGCCTGTTGTACCATACGACTGGCTTTTGCAAGGTTTTGAGAGATTTTGGGAATGTCTTTTCTTGAGGATTTAATCTCATAGCTTTAAAGGTATTTAGGTATTTATTTCCCATCAATTTCCAAGTTAGAGGGAATAAATGGCTTTGTTGTTTCTGAGATAGAGAAAAGCATGTGCATCTTGTGTTTTTTATTAGTTTTACTGATGAATTCTAAGTGACTTTACACACCTGGGGTTTTTCTACAAAAATTACACTGGTTCAGGTTCACAGACAAGTGTTTTACTGCCAGCAGTTCTAGATACTACAATAGTTCCTTCAGTGATTACTGAATTCTCTATTTACAGAATGCTGTGTGTCATGGTCCAAATTCATACATCATCATAATTTTTGGGGTTTTTTGTCTGTTTTTTTTAAACACCTTCAGAATTATACAGTCACATTGACTGAGTCCTGCCACTGATCAGTTAGTCTCGAAAAGGTAGGTAAGCTGGGATGTAAAGGTGACTTAGCTACATATTTGATGACTACAAAAGCTGTAGCAAAGTATATATCTGATAAACCTGGCAGGACCTCAAGAACTATTATTAATTTTCTAAATCAGATTTTCCCCTTCTTGTTCTGAAGTTCAGTGCCCCATGAACGGCTCACTTCCTAAAACACGCATTGTGTTATCTATGATAGCTCAGAAAATGGGTATTTATCAAGTCTTCCCATGTAGCTAAGCCTGAAATATGAAAAAGTCTCCCTTTCTCCTGAACAAGTAAAAAATCTGCAAGCGAAGCATAGGTATAATTTTGCAGACACAATGACACGATATTGGCTATTATACACACAACTTGGAATAAAAAGGAATTTGTGCTATGTCATTATGTTAGTCCTCCTACATACCCACAAATTCAACCCTCCATCCTCTGCATAAAATCTAACTGCGTATCTTTAATTTAGTTACGAGAGAGACTTCAGCCCAGATAAATCTACTAAATCTAGTTTTGAATTGAGAGCTGGAAGCCTTGCCTGCTCCTGGGGGCAAATATTCTGCTAGATGGTTTCATTGAGCGGTTGGGTATATTGCCATCAGCAGTGAACTAACCAGTCTGAGCTAAATTAGCTATTTCTGTACAAAATCTGGTAGCTACAGGGTGTTTTTGCAGTAACATTTTCTTGGTGTCTGGCTGCCTAAAAATAACCACAAGAGAAAAAGAAGTAGCTGTTCTTTTTCACAGATTCTTATCATTTCTGCTGAGGGGGGGGCTGCAAGCCCTCTGCTCTTAAGTGATCCTAGCTGATGGGCCTGAGCCTGAACAAAGCAGTGCTGTAGTTTAAAACACCCAACAGTCTCCCCTTCCCCAAACCACAACCTCTTGTTGCTGCTGAAAATAATGTCTTCTGAAATACGGCTTTAGTTGTAGACTCAGTGACATGAAAAACCTATGGGTTTTGCAACCCTGTAACTAATTTCGTAGCCTTCCCTGTGTTCCCTCTGAGTTTCAGTTCTACCCTTAAACCAACAGATGAAAAAAGTGAAATGTGTTTGTGTCACTGGGGGAAAACTACCAATTAGGACAATTAAAATCTTGAAGCAAAATTAGACCTGGTCTATCACTGCCCTCTGAACTGCCTGGCTCCTCCAGCAGTCACAGGGTGGATTCCTTCATCCAAATACACACCCCTGCCCCTGCTCTGGAAGTGACAGAGGCATTAAAGGATGCATGGGAATGCACTAACAGCCTTCCTGACATGCTGTTAGAAGAATGGCAAAATAATAGGAAAAAACAGTTGCAGCCTACCAAGATTTGCATGTGCCATACATGGTTCATCATCATGGACAAGCCAAATGTGGGTTAGATAAGGGGGTAGTGAAGAGGACTGCAAACTGGCTGAACAGCCAGGCCTGGAGGGTGATGGTCAGTGGCACAAAGTCCAGAGGGAGGGCAGTCACTAGAGGTGCTACCCCAGGGGCTGATACCGGGGCCAGTGCTGTCAACCATCCTCACAATGTGCCAGAGCACAGCCGTAGCGAGTTTTCCAATGATACAACACTGGGAAGAAGGGTTGATCCAGCAGTTGGGTATGCTGCTATTCAGAGGGACCTTGACAGGTTGGAGAAAGAGGCAGAGAAGAACTTCAAGAAGCTCACCAAAGGCAAATGCAGAGTCTTGTCCTGAGGGGAAACAACTCCCTGCACCAGTTGGTGCTGGGGCTGGAAAGCAGCTTGGCATGGTGAGACGTGGGGGTCCTGGTGGACATCAGCTCAATATGAGCCAGCAATGTGTCCTGGCAGTAAAGAATGCCAGCTTCATCCTGGGGATCATGAGGGCTTTTGCCAGCAGGGTGAGAGGTAATTCCTCAGCACTGCTGAGGCCACTTGGGTGTGGAGTTCTGGGCTGTCCGATACTTGCTCCAGTGCAGGGCCACAGAGATGATTAAGGGACCAGAGCGTGTTTTGTACAAGGAGAGTCAGAGAGCTGGGAATGCTCAGTCTGGAAAATAGAAGGCTTGGGGAGATCTTATCAATGTTTATAAATACTTGATGGGAGAGAGTAAAGAGGAAGCCAGGCTCTTCCCAGTGGCATGCAGTGACACAACAAGAGGTAATGGGACCACACTGAAATACAGAAAATTCTATTTAAATACAAGAAAAAAATTCCTTACTCAGAGTGGTCAAGCACTGGCACTGCCTGGAGATGTTGTGGAGTCTTGATCCTTGGAGTTACTCAGAACTTAACTGGACACAGCCTGAACAACATGTTCTGGCTGATCCTGCTTGAGCAGAGGGACTGGAATAGATGACCTCCAGAGGTCACTGTGGTTTGTCCACTTTTATATTACAGTAAATTAAAGCTTTCTAACTATTGAAAATACATTTTCATATTAGTAGTTAGAGGAGCTGTTAAAGGAATGGGAGTGTCTTTAGAGGAAGGCCCTACATGGTGGCTCTTGTTGTTTGGAGTGCTGCAGAAAACATGTGGAAAAACCTGGAGAAGAGGCAATGTGGGAAGAGGAGAAATTTAAAGGAGAATGAAGGCAAAGCTGTGAAAAGTCTGAGACAAAGATTTAAAACCAAAGACTTATCTGGGGAGTTGTTTTCCATTGACAATTTTAGTAATTACTCTCAACTACCTAAGGCATGATTTGAAATAAAAAACACATTCCTGGCAGCATTTGAGTTGTTCCATTTTTAAAACTGAATTGGTCTGCAACAAAGAGAACTAACTTCAGTGCTAAATATTTCCTTTCTGTGTGTGCAGTTGAGCCCTGATGCAGCAAACAGTGACCGAAGCAGTCAATACGCTGTTAGATGTTCTCTACAGAAGAGAAGAGAATGAGGATTGCTAAGAGCAGCAGATGGACAGTGATTTTTGTGATGCTACCCAGAAGCAAAGCCCCCTAAAATGAAGATAATGAGGTTGTCGTAGCACAGCATTGTAACACCAGAGTAACTACTGTGGAAGTTCAGATACTAACTGTGAGAAAGAGAAGAGATGTCCCAGAGTAGAAGAAAGATAGGTAATCTTATTAAAGAATTAGATTTCCTTTGGGGAAGAGATCTGAACAGCAAACACAGTCTCTGCCTCTCAGCATTTTCTTAGTATTTTTTGCAAAAGGCAAATGTGAATTTAGAGAAGGGAGGAAAAAGAAAACAAAAGAAAGTGAAAAGTTATTGACTCCATCTCCCACATGAGTTATTCATGTTGGATGCTTACAGAAGAGAAATATTTTCAGAGATGATTTCTGACAAAATAATAATTTTAAATTCCATTTATTACCAATGGAAAAATCTGTTGGCTCCAGGTTATTTCAAACATATTCTTAGAGCTATCCACCTATATATGACTCTGGAACTGCTTTGAAAAAACTTATCTTTGAATGTCCCTTTTGAAGAGAAGGACAGGAGGCAGCGTTTCTCCTTGAAGGACATCAGTGTGGGATTCATACAGGTTGCACCCTGTGCTGGGAAGTGCTGCTGAATTGCTCTGTGGCCTTGGGTGAATGACTCTGGCCATGCATCCCTGTGTTCTGGCTGGCTTCACAGTCAAGCCTAGGCTCTGTTGCCCATCCACACCACGACTACCAAAGGGTTCCTACAAGCTAACTCGAGCGGTGCAGCTGGTTTTGCCACATGTTGGAAGATCCTTTTGTTTCTCAGTCTCTCGAGGGCTGCTCAAGCTTGCTTTTGTGTGATTTCTCCCAGCTTTGCTGTCTTAAGTGCTAAGTGTAGTGGAGTTAGGGATATCCTTCAGAAATGGTGCTGGAGGAGTGATCAGAGAACCAGGAGATAAGGCAGGAGAGGACGGTTTCAGAAGGGACAGAAGTAGAAGGTACAGTTCAGAAAACACGTGGAAAGCCTGTGAGATTGCCAATAACCTTCAGTGTGAGAGAAGCACAACATTAACATCAATAATAGGTGCAGTAACAGCCAAGTACAGAGTGCCAGGGAGAGGCTGGCAAACACTCAGGTACAGTACTTACTCCTTGTTCATGATTCCTGGTTCATGGAAATGCAAATCTTCAAAAATGTCTGTCATGAAAAAGTAAAATACATGTTTTATTTACAGTCTTAAAAATCTAGATGCATTTGTAGTCAGTCCTTTTTTCTGAATACTTTTTGCTAAATTAGAAAAGAACTTAATTTAAGGTATCATCTGTTCTGAAGAGAAAAATGCCTCAATTTTTCAATGTTGACAGGAGTTATTGTTTGAAGATGTCATGACTGTGACTAGCATCATGAAGTGTATGGTGTGGTCACATTTTAAAGGTGACCTTAATGAAATCCCCATTTGTACATCAGCAAGTTTTCATTCATGCATCCATTGTGCTGCCCTTACCATCTGTGCAGTCAGGAACGCAATGGGCACGTACAGATTGGTACTTCTGTGAGAGTCGAGTTTGACAAACCAAGCATAAATTTGGAGAAGGATATCTGAAGATCAGACCTAAACACTATGGGTCTGTGAAATGCCTTGGTCACAAATGAAGGAAGTAAAATAAATATTGGCTTGCCTTGGAAAGCCAAAATGGATTGAACTCATCTTGTTCTGATAGGACAAGGGGTAACTAAAGTTTGAAACTAAAAGAGGGATAAAGAAGAAAGTTTTTACAATGAGGGTGGTGAAACACTGGCCCAGGTTGCCCAAAGAGATGGGGGAGGTCCCATCCCTGGAAACATTGAAGGTCAGGTTGGATGGGGA
This sequence comes from Tapera naevia, assembly GCA_033556795.1. Classification (NCBI taxonomy): domain Eukaryota; kingdom Metazoa; phylum Chordata; class Aves; order Cuculiformes; family Neomorphidae; genus Tapera; species Tapera naevia. The sequence continues at coordinate 373,275 of JAUMJJ010000098.1, forward strand.
TCTGAGCAACCTGATCCAGTTAAAGATGTCTCTGCTTACTGCAGGGGAGCTGGACCAGAGGACCTCTAAATATCACTTCCAACCCAAACCATTCTATGATTCTACTCACACGTACTTTTTAAAATTTTCATTTTGTGGTTTTGTTGGAGAAATCTAAAATTCTAAAAGCTGTTTCAGAGTTGCCAACTATTGTATTGCCAGGTCTTTTATGTGGATGACTCAACCCATTTTCCAATTGTCTGCTTGTCTCTGCCTGATATTTCATAATAGAAGCCTTACTAGTCCCATAATTTGGGCATAGAATTGGAATTTACAGCTTTTCTATTTGTGCTATCTCCATCACTGTCCACTGCCATTACTTTCTCTCAGCTCAATAACTGTAGTGAGGGTTAAACATAGTCTTATTTTCTTCTCTCCTAATGTTCTGCTACATGTCAAATGGCAGGGCCTTGCAACTTTCTCTATACCAATAGTTTCTGAGCTTTCTTCTATTCTTATCCGATTTCACATTTTAGTTTTAAATTAGCCTGAAATTCACACATAAAAATTCTTAAATTTTCTATTTTCAGAGGTGTGTGCACACCCAGTTTAAATACTTTAATTTTAGCTGTTGCTGAATGATATCTGCAGTGTGCCAAAATGTTTTATTCTTGATTTTTTCCTGATGTTTTTCTGTGCTGATTATTTTTATTCAGTGTTTGTGAAATTCCTGGTAGATGTCTATGGCAGATTGCTCTTTATCTGAAATCACACTAATGTGTTTGTGATGGCAGAAATAGCCAGCGATGGCTTGTGATTTGCAGTAAGCAGTAATAGTGGAAGTAAATGGACAGCTGACTGGAAAAAATGAGTCCTTAAAAACTTTTTTAAAGTTAAGACAGAATAAAAATTCTGGAAGAAGTGCAAGAAACAACATTTTCATCTAAATGACTGCTTTTTAAAAAGTTCACCAGGGAGTGCTGATTCCTCTTTATCACATAACAAGAAAAGCTACTTTTTCCTACCTTAAATATTTGGACATTATATTTCAGATATCTGGAAATAGCTTAATATTCTGAAAAAAGCTACCTGAAAATCGGCTTTTGAATGTAAGATACAGGATCAAAAGAATAATATATGAAAAAGTTTCCCACATTTTCTCTGTTCCAATCTTTTCACTTGTTAAACTTGTTTTCAAAATATTAAAAAAAGATAGCATGAGCCAAATTGTAAATATATAAATCCAACAACACGAGTAACTCACAGTATTGTAAATTATGGGATTAATAGGAATTTAATAATTACATATAGATATGTAATAATCTGGATTTTGAAATGTTTCTAGGCATACTGGTGTAGAATGGATCTTAAAAATACAATATCTAAATTAGACACAAGGAGAAAACTCACATGAAAAAAATCAAACCTTAAAATTTTTCTAAGGCTCTCTTTGAGAGTTTTGGAAGATCGAGGTTGTTAGGAGTGGGTTTGTAATACAAACTAGAGAGAAAATTTCTAAAACTGACAAAAATGCCAGGGAGATCTAAGTAAAACGTAACTAACAGATGATCCAAATTATTTTCCTCTAATTCACAGAAATACACCCCTATTTCTTGTCTCTTGGCCTTGCTGGGAAGCTCTCACAGCACAGGAGTGACACTGTGCAGGCTTCCCCCACACCGACTGCTTCTGGCAGTCGGTGTGACTGCGTTTGGGTGGCTGCCCCTGCAGCAGGCGGGGGGCCCTTGGAAATCAAACTCTTGGAATAAATGCAGGCAGTGGAGTTACCAGACTTGTCTGTTAGTGATTAAGAAAAGGTTTTGCAATCATTCAGACTAATAAACTCGGTCCAGATTGTAAAAGTAGGTGGATAAAAGAGGAGCAAGTGACAACCAACAAACTGGAGCTTTGCAGCAGGACCAACCAACGTGCTGGGGCCTCAGGATGTGCTTCCCACTGCCTCCCTCCCTCTGTCCTTCCAACGCAGGGACACACAGACACGCAGCACACTGTGCAGGACTCCGGGAGAGTGTCTTTGTCTCTTGGCTAAAACCCTGCGGTGCGCAGGGCCCTCATCAAGCGAAGTGCTGCGGGCCACGTGCCAGCACCATCGTACTCGCCATACCCACCAGAATCTACTCTTCCTTAAGCTGGGCGCGCATGGGACACTTCCATTCCACTTAAACCCAAGGAAAATAAAAGACCCAAGTCACCACCAGTTTATAAGAAGCGTAACTAGGTTTAAAACGACAATGAGAATTGGCTTTTATGTGCTGCCTGAAAAAATGACTGCAGTCGGCATATGATGCGTGGTTAAAAAGCCAGCCAAGTGCTATTTGCCAAGAACAATGAAAATTGCTCTAATACTGCTACTTGAATGAAATTTCAAAGTGAAAGTCAGGGAAAAAATGCAAACCCATCTGTGTTTGGTTTTGTTTTAAGTCTTTTGCAGAAAGTGCAGCAGATTTCCTGGGGCTTTTACTTTCAGAAGGATGCACAATGCAAACAGATTTCGCACCTCTGCAAGGAATTTCATGAGTTGTTTGTCCGATGATCAGAATGAAGCAAATCCCAGCAACCTGCGGTGTCCTTGGGATGACCCAGTGTCTCAAAATTAGGTCACTCTCTGTTCCTGTGGATAGTTAATGTCAGTTTGTTCTGTGAACAACTTCTAGACAGTCTGTCCTAGTTAGTGCTTTTTTATGCCATTGTTATTTGAATAAGAAGAAAATCTACAGGTCTGCAAGAATTTAAATATTTCTTTAAAACCCCTCTAATCCAACATAAAATAACCAAAACAAAACCTACCTGGCTTTGGTATACAAAAAAAAAGAAACAAAAAAAGACTTTCTTCCCCCAATCAAAGGTGAGCTAATAAGAACATAATTTGTTTTTGAAAATGGGACATAAGCTTCTAAATCATTTTGACAGCTTTGAAAACTGGATTTGAAAATCTAGCTGACAGCACAGCCAGATTCCTTGTCAGGCACCACTGGAGGAAGAACTGAAGAATTTGGTTTTCAGTTCTGTAAATAATTAACTCAATCTGTCTCTTACACCAATTCCTATAAATAGCTAAAAACGTCTCCCAGGAGCTAGATTTTCATGCAGAGACTGCGACACTACAGAGGCACAGTGTAAACTTTACACTGCTCATCCTCACTTGCTTGGACCTCAGTGCTCCCACAACAAAAATTTAATGAAATGGGTGGATTTTGCTATAGACATTGCCATATGCCTGGCTCAGAAAATCGGTTGTGAGATTACAGTTATGGTGCAAGAAATGTTGGGAAGCTTAATTTTTATGCTGCCAATGTCCTGCTCCATCTCCTCTTGAAGTACTTTGTAGTATCAGGCCAATTGCATTTGGTACAAGAGGGAACAGTGGTAGAAACTACAACAGTCATTTTACCAGCAAGTATAAAGCAGTTGTCAAATGGTATTGTCAAGATCATTTTCAAAGTCTGTCTTCACAACAACAGCAGTCACATGTAGGAGGAAGTACTTATTTATCTGATTTAAATTAATACAATCTGGTTTCACTAATTTGTTTCTGACAATAATTAGCATGTTGCTCAATTTATTTTAATAGCGCATCGATTTGATTCCTTCTCTTGCCAGAAATGCATCCAGAAGCTTCACAGTAACAAAACGTCTCTCCAATAGGAGCTGCCAGAGTTCTCTGTAAAGACAGATATTTATGAACTATTTGTGTTGGTTTATCAAGTGGAAGTTTACAATGCAGTTCTAATACATTACTTCTACCTGGAAACATAAATCAGCAGTGCAGGAAATGAATACAGTGATACCAGGTAAAAACAGAGTTGCCTGGCAGAGGCTCTATGCATTTGTTTAAGGGAGAAGGGAAGAAGATGCTTTAAGAAGGCAGCACGAGGCTTTGCTGTCTTGCAGCGAAGCTGCCCGGGCAGCAGGGCATCCCAGGACCGTTTCTCATCCCAGGACATCTGCTGGAACCAGAGCAGACCGTGGAGGACCAGCTTCTCCCTTGGTTACAACTCCCTTCTTTCCTGGAAACCTTTCAAAAGCAGAAGAGCCCAAGCAGAAAGAGGAGCGACTCACGGGAGGTTTCCTTCGGGGCGCGTGGCTCCGGAGGCAGCGCAGCGCCCAGACAGCGGCGTTGGCGCCTCTCGAAGCTCCAGGTCGGTGGTACCGACCGCTTGGCCCGGCGCCAGCAGAACGCCGCTCCGCCGATCCTGGGGAGTTTCCTGCGCAGGGCCGCAGGGCACCAGTCAGCGCTGGGAGGGCTGCCCGGGGCGTAGCCGGGGCTTCCTCTGAACCTGCTTCACTACGAGATGAGACAGAGGAAGACTCTCACTCTTGTTTACCTTCCCCATATGCAACAGCTCTGTCTCCATGGTAATAGCCCTTCCACATCTCAGCGTGGAGAAAATCGATTTCTTTAGCCGGGGAAAATAATGATTCCTCACGATTTTAGATTTTCTCAGCTTCTGAAGCTTTTCAAAGAACTTATAAATGATTTTAAGATATGTTTAAGTATTTTAATTACCTATTTCTCAAAAGAAATTACTATTTCAGGAATAATGTGCTTATTCTTACACTATGGCTTCGAGGGGATTTCAGTAGATTTTTGTACCCATGTAGATGATTGCTGTGTAGAACGTGAAGACTTTCCTTCTGTTCTAAAGACCTATATGTAAATAGAAAAGAGGTATGTGATTTCTAAAAAGTTATACTTCAGTAAATATTTTTTTCCTACTAAAAATAACATCTTGAGAAGACCCACCCATAGAATACACTGAGGAATGATGTCCATTGTAAGAGCATGGCAGCGTTTGAGGGAGCCCCGAAATTAGCACACATGGGGCACCCACAGAGTAGTCCCAAAAAAACTTTGTAATGGAATTTCCAAAACAAATACTTCTGTTTTAGACTGACCCTCTCTACAAAGCTTTGCTGCAGGCTTGTAGGTCTCAGGAAAAAAAAGGGTATTTTATCTGAAAATCTGCTCTTCGTGCAAGGAAACAATTAGAAATGGAACAGGTAATTCCAGTTCTCAATTAGTTCAGCATATGGCCCAAAACCCAATAGGTATTTTGGTTGTATTTGGAAAGCACATTATGTTTTTATTTAAGATATTTAATGAAAACATTTGAAGCCATAACATTTACAATACTGTGTATAAATAAAATACTATGTGGAGCCACCATTATGGCAGATGCATAAATTTCTAATATGCTGCAAAAATACAGAGTCCTGATTTAGCATAAACTGGATATATTCACTTTTAGAAAGTGAATGTGAACTCTGTGATTGTCTTTGTAAAGTACCTGCAAATTCACTTTCCTTCTTTCTTACTGTGCTATATGCAATCCTAGAGAGTGGCTACAGGAGTTATTAGGAGGAGATTTAACGGTGGAACGATGAAGGCATGAACACTGCCTGTGGCAGGAAGGGCCTTTCTGGCTGCAGCAGCGCCTCCACAGCTCTTCATCCTCTCTTCTTGCTTTCTGTTCAAGGGTTCATCCAATTGAAGCAATGCTAACATGACTTTTGTTTCTGTTTTAGAAGCCTGTCCTTGCTCATATTCTACAAAATAGAAAGATCTGAAGCTGTGAGGCCGTTTCTGGTGGAATTGTATCTTTTGTGCTGTGTTTCTGATTAGGGCAATTTTTTGCCTAGATTTATTTTCTTTAAGTTGTTTATACAAATAATTTCAGGTGACCCATTTCTAGTTGCAGATTCAATTGCCACTAGGTTCCACTAACAGGTCAGCTGAAAAGAAAGTGGAAAAAACCCAGCCATTTTAGAAGTTTCTTTTGATATTTCTGAAATTAAACCTTTGTTTTTTCCAGACTATGTTCACATAGATACATTTATAAAAGCTCTATGTGACTCCCGGGGAATAAACCTTCCTTGCTTTGTGGATCACACAAAAGTATTTGTGACAAATGCCTATCTTTTTAAAGGCACTGCTGTGAAGTGCCCAGTCTCAGAATTTCTTTGTGTAACCATCATCCCAGAGCAACAGACATCGACAAGAGCTTCCCTCTGTAAGCACTGAGATGTTTCAACTGGGGAAGCTGAAAAATCTCACTTCCTCAGAAAATCTCTCAGCATCTTGAAGTTGTTCACTGCTAAATTCCCAAAGACTCTTTTCCTCAGAAAATGTCTTTTAATGTTATGGTCAACATCAGTATTACTTTGCCTTTAGTAAGTAGTACATTGCTACTTTAATACCCAAACTATGAACTGTAAGGAAATGTCTGCTTTCCAGAGCAGGGACTTGATGGCCGTGTCTTTATGACTCTGAAAGAGCAGCATCCCAGGACAGGCATAAATGCCGTGCGATTTGCCTCCTGCAAGCTTTCGATCTGCAGGGCTGCTTTGGTAGACAGCCTGTAGACACCTGTGGGACAGGTGTAATGCACATGGACTTCCTGGGCGTCCTTGCACCTGCGAGTTATCATGGGCTATGGAGGATGCTCTCCTGTCCCACGTAAAGCTGTTCTTGTAGGTCTACAATATTGAAGAGCTGAGGCTTAGTAAGGCCAGGCCAGTAAAATCACCATTTAATAAACTATTTTTCTTCAAGAGACAGAAGAATGTATTGTAGATTGCCTTTTGTGTTTTGGAGGACAGTGCCTTTTCTGTTTATTTCCTTTAGTTCTTAGATAAAGAAATAAAAGCCCTATATTCAAATGTCCATTTTACTTACCTTTCATTCCTGCACCTTTCATTTTTCTTTTGAGTCAATTATTTTGTTAGTCATGACAACATTGGGACATGGCTTTCATTTTGAAATACTGCAGGTAGCCATTAACACAGGATTAAATGCCAGAATCTTTTCTAACAACATCATTATTTTTGTGTGTGGGTGCTGATGAACTGTGATGGCAAAAGTAAACACAAAAGATGGCTTTCACGACAGAATTTAGAGGCATCTAGAGAAAATATAATGAAGAAAAAACTCAGCTTTGAGATATATGGAATAAAAACTTGTTGCCTTTCCTGTGTCAGTGAAAGGGCTAGAAAACAGGGTTAAGAGTGTGGATGCTTAGGAGGAAACTTATCTTACCTGGGTACACGGAAACTCTATGCTAAGGGAAGCTGGAACAAATCAATGGTGGTACAAGACCTGTTATTTACATGTTGATTATGTTTGTGTCCTACTGGTGACATTCCTGTAGAATAGGCATTGTCTTTGTGAATGTCTGTGTTTTGGTGAATGAATGAATTTTTCTGTCTCTCAGATTCCAGTTTATGTTTTGATGCTGGATAGCTTTATGGATATGTTATGCTTTGGTGGACTGAATGATAAATGAAAATAAACAGCAAAAAACTTGCATGAATTCAGGTCAAAATTAAAGAAAAGTAACTTCTGGAGGAATGAAAGCTAAACTTTGGGTGCACAATGACATGTTTAGCTTTGTTTTAGCTGATAATTCTGTTTAACTTTTTTTATTTGTACAGTTTGAGCTTCAGGTGCCAAGCGTAAGGACTGAAGCAGGAGACTGCTCACTCCGTGGTCAATTTTTCTCAATGATTCAGAACAGCATCTCTTTATGTGCTCTGAAGTGCTCTGACCATTTCCATTCTTTCTACAGAGAATCTGTAGAGAACATAAATTTCCAGTGTAGGTCAATATGAATCTCTTTCTACAATCCCTAAGTGTTGAGAAGTTTCAGATTGCTAAGTTGTATAAAATAATTCTTTTTCTTGGCAAAATACATTTTGCCACTTTTGGATCAGGACAACTCACGTCAATCTAATTTATCAGTATTTCTGGTCTCCTTCCTTTCATTGCAGCCACTTTCCTCCAAACTAGCTAGGAATGTGGTATTTGCATGTAACAAAATACCTGTCTGTGAGGCACAAATTACTGAGTCAAATGATACAGGTTTTGACTGGTAACAAGCCAAGTTAACTCATTTGTGTGTGTTCTGGTTTGTTCTGTTTTATTATTGTTTTTTTCCAGAGACACAGTATTTGAAGTCTGCACTGCCAGGAAGCCTGACTTACACCAAATGAAAATTTTAACACTGCTTAAGAAAGAAAAACCTGTCAGGCCTGCTGAATAACAAAAAGAAGACTTACTGCCTGTTGCCAAAGGCATCATCTAACTTAGCATAACAGACTGACTGCTGATGCCAAGCTCAACACTCAGCAGGAAGAAAAAGTCATAAACTGTGACAAGATGAGATACTGTTGGCCAGGTGCTCACTTACCTTTTCCTTTGTGAAATATCATGTTTGGTGGGCTGAGCTGGCCTGCCTGTGTGAGAGCTCAGCCCTTCTCACCAGGCTCCTGCACACATTCTCAACTCAGGTGTTTTCCTACAGATGCGGCACTTTGCTGATGTTTGGCTCAGAAAGAACAAGTCAGTGGCTGAGACAGAGAATTCCGAGCACTGCTCTGGTGATTTATCACTGCAACTTAATTTTAGAGGGTTTTTGTCAACAAAATAACCATGTCCTGTGCTTGAGTCTGACTCAATGCGGAGTACTTCAAAATTTCACTGGTGATGCATTTAACAAATTCAAATGGGAGTTGACCAATTTTAGAAAGAGAGAAGTCAGTAAAAGCTCACACTATAGTTAAAAAACTTGAAGACTTCTGCATATGCTCATGCTTTTTGTACGTACTTTTCTTCCAATTTAAACTTCTTGTGGTTGGTCGTATTTCCTGTAACAGGTTCCTAGAACTAAGCTTTCAGTTAATTGCTGAGCAAAGATTCACTGTCGAGTTTAGCAGATAGGTTATCATTTAGATAAGTATACAGATTAAAACACATCAATGGATGTGTGATACATTAAATACATTGAATATTTAGAGTAAAACACATCAAATGATGTGGAGGGACTTTTTAACAAGGGCAAGTAGTGATAGAATGAGGGGGAATGCCTTTACATTGGAAGGGGGGAGATTTAGATGAGACATTAGGAAGAAATTCTTCACAGTGAGGGTGGTGGGGAGGCCCTGGCACAGGTTGCCAGGGAAGGTGTGGCTGCCCCATCCCTGGAGGTGTTCAAGGCCAGGTTGCATGGGACCTCAAGCAGCCTGGTCTGGTGAGAGGTGTCCCAGCAGCCTGGTCTGGTGGGAGGTGTCCCTGCCCATGGCATGGGGTGGAACTGGATGGCCTTTGAGGTCTTTTCCAACCCAAACCATTGCACGATTCTATGATTCTGTCAACAACCTGACTCCAGAGGACACAACCGTAGGCAGCACCATTTAAATGGAGCCTCTCTGACTGAGGAATCGAGGCTTCAGCCACACAGCTCGGCTCTCACCTTCACTAGAGGGAGCCTGGGACCACTGAGAAACTCAGTGTAAGTCACACCTCCGTGATTCTGTATTCTTTGCTGTGAAGCTGGGACTTAAGATGTTGGAGGACTCCAAAGTATTCTAAAAGGAGGAGGTTTCTCAGAGTCACACTTGGCAAGTTTCCCCTAGAAGTCACTCAGAAAACTTGCATCTTGGTTTATCTAAGCAACCACAGACTTGCCGGACTGTGGTTGGCATAAAGTTTTGAAATACAGGTATTTGTTTGCAGTAGGAAAAGATATCTATAGCATAAATGGCATTACTGTGTCCCAGCCTTTCTTTAAAGTCTGGGTGCTGGAATACTAGATTTGTACATGAAATGGTGAAAATTATTTTCATGGGGGTTAAAATATATTTAAAGGCTTTTTTTTACATGGGGAAAATACTGCAATAATCCTTAGTATCCGTCTTAGAAAGAAATGAGTCATCTGGGACAATGTAGGAAATGACAGAAATGTTCTTCTGGGTTTGGATTCTGAATTTTTAAGACTAATAGGAACATAAAAATGATAAGAAACAGATTACTAATAGCACAAACAGAAATCTGATCCTATTTTAGTATCACAAGGAAAAGGAGCCTCTGTTAATAATTTTTCTCTATTTAGGCACATTAATCATATTTGCCTACCTATATATGTATGTAGATATTACACATATATAAATCTTACCTTTTACTTACACTGGCCAGATGAAAAATGCAATTTAATTTTTTAATTACTTTAAATGAATTTAATTTATATTAATTAACTAGGTCAAAGACCAGTCATCCCTTAGAACATCTTGTTTGATCTTGTTTACATTACAGATAATCAGGTAGGACCAAGAATTTTAGTGCTCAGAAAATAAATGAGTTTTCTGCAGTGACAAGGATATGGAGAGTGTAGAATTACTCTTCTTAAGTCAGAAGTTGTGAAAATGAAGTTTTCTGCCATTCTCAGTGGAGAGATTTATTTCCCTACACGGAATGAAATATTTTTATTTATTTGTTTATAAAATATACATACTGGGAGGCTCAGAGGTTCAGGCTTCTCCATGTTTTGCCCTTCTCCTTTCTCCCTTCTCTGTTGCTTCTGAGGGAGGTAGGAGCCCTTGCCCCCTTGGTACTAAATAAGGTGTCAAGAAAACGTGTTCTTTTCAATACTGTATAGGCATTCTGAGTAATCCCAAAGCATGACATTTGTAATCCTTACCTTGATGCAGAACTATGGAGCATGTAGGACAGGACTGTCACACTACCCATCCCGCTGTGGTCCTGCTCCCACTCCGTGATGCACATCCCACGCTGCACACGTGCCTAGCGCTGGCAGGAGTGCAGGGACAAGGAGCTGCCCCGGGGAAAAACAAGGTGGAGGGCAGGATCCGGCCCGCGGGCCGTGAGTTTGACACCCTTTATGTAGGAGATGTGTGTCCAAGTCTTGGTCTCCCCGGGGCTCAGAAGTAGAAAACATGACTGATCTTAATCCAGTCCAAAGAGTTCACATCCAGAAGGATTCTTCAGCCCTACTCTTCCATTCATACCACGATCACAAGCCAAGGAATCTCTTCAAAAAGAGAAATTAATTCTGTTTTGGAGTAATATATCTAACAGGCTGAAGGTGTTTGTAAAGCTAGGCTGAAGTATTTAATCGCCGTCATTTATTTGAAATTTCATCTTTTGTGAAATTTCAGTGACTTTGAAGTCAAGTTGTCTAATTTCCATTTCTAGTCCTTGGCTCTTGTTATATCATTGTCAGCAAGGTTCAAAGGCCTCCCACTATCAAGAAGCTATTTCATGAATTCATGATCAAGCACTTATTTTATACTTTGAGCTGTTTAAGTCTCATATCATAGGTTTATTTTTCCTATCTTCTAGTTCATTGTTTTGGCCCTCCTTTGAACTAACTTTTCATTTTCACGTCCTTCATCTATGGGAAACAGAAAGGCATTGTTAGCAGTGGTCTTACGCTCGGTGTCAGTCCACAACAGTTTGCTGACAGAACCTTTTATTAGTCTGTCACTGTTCGCAGTCTCTTATGTACCATTGGTGTTGTTACACACAATCATTTCCACGTTAACTTTTCTTAGTACATATATTACATATACTGCAGAATCTTTTAAAATAGAGAGGAAATGCCACTCCAGGGGTCATAGAATCTTCTGGTTGGAAAAACCTTTGAGATCATCGAGTCCAACCGCACCCATTATCAGCTAAACCATGTCCCTCAAAAACTATCACTTTTTAAACACCTCCAGGGATGGTGACTCAGCCACTTCCCTGGGCAGCCTCTGCCAGGGCCTGACCACCCTTTCAGTAAAGAAATTCTTCCTGATATCCAGTCTGAACCTCCCCTGGCGCATCTGATGGCCATTTCCCCTCGTCCTATCACCTGTCACTTGAGAGAAGAGATCAACACTCGCTCTCCCACAGCCCCCTTTCAGGCAGTTGTAGACAGCAATGAGGTCTCCCCTCAGTCTCCTCTCCTCCAAACTAAACAAACCCCAGTTCCCTCAGCCTTTCCTCACAGGTCTTGTTCTCCAGCCCCTTCCCCAGCTTCGTCGCCCTTCTCTGGATGCGCTCCAACACCTCAATGTCCTTCTTATACTGAGGGGCCCAGAACTGCACACAGTACTCGAGGTGTGGCCTCACCAGTGCCCAGTACAGGGGCACAATCACCTCCCTTGTCCTGCTGGCCTGCTGTTTTTGATACAGGCCAAGATGCCATTGGCCTTCTTGGACACCTGGGCCACTGCTGGCTCATATTCAGCTGCTGTCAACCAACACCCCCAGGTCCTTCTCCAGGCAGCTTTCCAGCCACTCTTCCCCAAGCCTGTAACACTGCATGTTGTGCCCCAAGTGCAGGACTGGGCATTTGGTCTTGTTAAACCTCATCCTGCTGGTCTCAGCCCATGGATCCAGCCTGTCCAGATCCCTCTGCAAAGCCTTCCTTCCTTCAAGCAGATCCACACTGCCGCCCAGCTTGGTGTCATCTGCAAACTTGCTAAGGGTGCACTCGATCCCTTTGTCCAGAATTTGATCCCTTTGTCCAGATCTAGGTTTGCTTTGTATTCGCTGTTTGGCAAGAGAACCTACAGGTTGGATTTATACATTTAGTATGGCTTTTCATTTACTTTACTTCTATTTGCTTTACATATTTAATATGTTAAAATAAATTTGTAAATTGTTTTAATCTGCGTATGTAATTCCCTCCTGTATAAGAGAGGAAAGTCATTTTTCTAACATGATAATACAAAAGCTAAAAAGGCACACCATCACACTAAATGACATAAAAAGCGTTTAGCAAACCAAAGGGTAACAAGTTCTTCAGTTTAAACCAGAATAATGAGTGTGTCAGTGTCTTATGTTGATGTTGCACTTGTGGTTTTAGCTTTTTGTTCTATTCTTCAGAGTTGTTTCAGAAGTTCAGTCCTTCAAGATGCTGCAGGACTACCTATCACATCTGATCACCTAGGATTGTGCTTCAGCGCCGTTCCAACAGCAGCTGCCTCCGTGGCCCATGCTCTCCGTGTACACATAAGGTCAGTCAGGAGTCATTCAGCAGTATCCTCCACCAAAAGCCCAACCTTCCCAAGTAACAAGCTATTTATGAACCATATAAGGCTGCTGAGGAGAAAAATTTATTGAAAATGTTTGATTTCTGACAGTTTTAATTGAATGATTGTCTCAACTAATTGGATAGTGCACGTATGCATATCAGTGTGAGGAACACACATCCGTGGGCAGCAGCGCACGCTACCACTGCATGTATAGCAAAAATGCTGATGGTTACTTCAAGTAACCCACAGAATGATTCCTAGAAGTGCATGGAATGGAACAGTGATAAGAAAGAGTAGGTGTTTCATGACAGATGACTATGAAAATTTGTTTTAAATAGTAGTCTGCAGAACGGGAACTTCTGACAACACAGTGAACGGTGCTACAGGAGGAAGACTGATCACAAGCTACCTTGCAGTGAGTACTTCATCCCACTACTGCTCTGTATATACAAGAGACTGATTTGAATAATACCACATTTTTCAGTATACTTTTCCCAGACAATTCTTATTTCTTTGGGGCACTCAGATATCCAAATTCATAACTGTCTGTAATTTCTAAAACATCAGCTACATCTCTTTCATATTACGTAATATATATTGTTGAGATTCTCAAGTAGCACCTCACTCAGGGCACACTGAAATCACTCAAAAGTGAACTCCTTGGCTGCGTTTCACAATAAGACAGCACGATGTTAAACACTTCCAGAAAAACATCACCAGCTTTTGGACAAATAGGTAGAGTGTGACTCTCAATTTCTTGCAAGTTATGACTTATGATTATTGTTTTATCCTGTGACTACATTTTATATTGTGAAAAGAAGCATAGCAAAGCCTCATACATCGTATTCATTTTTACCTGTTAATGCTGCTGTATTTAAAAATCCATTTCTACAGCTTACTACAGTAAATAATCACTAGCGATACATGATATGAGGAAAATAAAATAAGAAATAAAGTATATCTTGTCTCCAACAGAATTACTCTTGCTGAGATTCAGAGAAGCTTTTGCTCTTAAGCAAATATTATCTGTATTTGTCTACAACTGTCTTCTTCATTGTGGATTCAGGGACTACACCAACTTAGATTTGGCTTGTACACTGTATAAACATTTTTTTGTACAATTGAGACTTGAAAGGAATATTTTGCACATTTTATTCTGATTTTATATATTTGATTCCAAATATTCTTTTATGATGATTGGAAGGCCAACATTGCACTCACTGCTGCCAATTCTCATGGGTGAGTCATGCAATTTATGATATTTTTCTCTAACAGGCCATAGCCGCAAAGTCACGTTGTTATGTAAGATTCAGCTTTCCTTTAAAAGGAAAGTGTTTCTAACCCTCAGAGGAAAGCTTGGATATTTAAAGCCTGTAAAAAACCCAAACAACCCTAACGAAAATGAGAGGTTTTAAAATAAATAAACATTATGGATTTTATTTATTGTTTTTAAAGGAAATGGAATGCCTTTTTAATGGCAGACATATTTACAATCATGAGATTAGCAACAGAGAGAACATAAAATAAAAAAAATTAAAGATTAATTTACCAAATTACAGAGAAATACAGAAAATAACTGCACATCATAAATAATATTCTTTCGACTACATCTTTAAGGTTTTCTTAGCCTAGATAGATGAAGAAATCAGGGATATGGAACTTGCTTTTCTACTATTAATTATCTCTTAAATACTTTCCAACTGTGCAAAAAGGTAGTAAAATGCTGCATGCAGATGGGCTGAGCAGATAATCCAAGCCAATTGTCAAAAGGATGGTTACTAGCTTGGAGAAACATGAACTAAAAATCAGTTTTAAAACCCTCTAAGAACTATTTCCCCTAAGCGAGTTACAAACTACTCCAGCCTGGAATGTTCAGTGATTTTTTTTCCCCACTCAAAATTCTTCCAAATCCTCCAGGTCCTGATTGACCTCAGTTAGCAACAATGCTTTGCACGTCCTCATGGGACGATCAGCGAGGCTCCTACAGACGTGCAGACGTGGATCACAAACTGAGAAGGCAAGGAGTGGTGTGGGTGCTTGAGTTTATTGCTGGAGCCAAGGAGCTGAAGTTACTGGGGGAATTTCTGTTGGTGTTTTTAAAAGAAAAGGGCAAGGATAAGCAGGAGTAAAGGTTTGTAGAGGGAGTGAGAGGATGAGGAGGAAACTCAAACACTCGCATTGACAGATCAAAAGTTTAAAACTTATCAGTTTGTGAAACAAGATGACAGATGTGAAACTGGGCATAAAAAGGTCTGGTAGGAGTAATTTATTTGTCTTCATCTTTTGGAAGGAAAATCTGTTCCTCTACAATAGATAACGTGGTTACAGTTAGAAGATTTAAAAAAGAAAATCTGACATCCTTCCTATGGGAAACAAGAATAATTACTTTATCATTACAGAGAACCCTCGGTTTCACCGTGAACGTTTCACAAAAATCAGTTATCTGCTTAAAAGGGGGGAAAACTCCAGAGTAGAGCTATGGCATACCTAGGAGCTGGGGACAAACAGAGACTGGAGACCCAAATTCATGCTCTAGCTCTGAAGGAACAAAGCCACATTTTGTGCTTCCTAGGAGAGAGGGCAACAACCACCACCTTGTTTTTTTTTAACTCTCTAAACTTCCCTAAGCACCACTTGGCAGAAGAATGAATGATATAATTTCTCTTTGTCACAGAGGAAGATGAGGGGTTTGTTGACACTGCAATAACCTCTCAATACCAGCAAATATTTCTGATAAATACCTCCTTTTTTTTGTAATATTAAGTAATTTTGAAATATTACATTTACCAAGGCAGTAAAGTTGCTGAGGAAGAAAAGAAAAAATCCATTAAAACCAATATTTTGATGGGAAACTCAAAATGAATATAAGAATAGTCTGTTTTAAAGATCAGGAAATATATCGAGTACTTGTTATTATAAGGCTAACAAAGCTTAGAAAATCTTAACTGAGTGTGGTTACAACCCTACCCTCAACTTATGATTGCATAAAGTTATGAAATAAAATTTTCCAAATAGAAAAAAGGCATATGTATAATCACTTAAAAGTTGGAAATATTTAGTTTTTTGGAGATACTTAGGTTTTTTTATTTGGTCTATTTGTGCCAGAGAGGTATTTCGACAGCGGAAAAAACAAGCCAAAGCACAGAGGAAAAAAGTGAAGATGCCAAAACTTGCTATGACTACAACATAAGCCTTGACACAGTTTGTGTTTTGTGGCAGAGTACTGGCTCAAAGTGCCTTGTAGTTGTGAGACACAAAACTGTCTCTATTTCTTTCTCCCTGAAAGGCTTAGTAAAGCAACAGAATTGTACCAAAGATCCCCAACTCACTTGTCAGAATCCAAACTGGTTATTCAAGGAAAAGAGGATAATACTGGATTAAGTGATCCAAAATTTATTTAATTATATTTATTTAAAAAAAAAAATTTAGCATATGCCCAGCTTAGATATTGATGAATTGTTTAGGGTGATTTTCCTTCAAGAAAGCACTCCGGGATCTGATGCAACCAGAGTGCTGAGTCTTGCTTTCTTCCCACTTAGTTGCCCTTGAGGAAGGAGTATCCTTCCCCATTTTCCGGGTTTCCTCAACTCAGTGTACATGTTGGGTCAAAGAAAATGAAGCAGCTTTTCTGCCTGCTGCTCAGATGTGACTCTGTAAATTACCAAAACCATGTAAAGTTGTAGTAATTGTGAATAAGTAATTGTAACAGAAAGGGTGGGAACCTCCTAAGCCTTAGAGTTGGGTAAATGGGGACAGGAAATAGCTGATTGGTTTTCGCAGGGTCTAGTCTGCGAGCATGAAGTACAAATGCTTTCGGAGAAGCTAGTTTTGCAGGGAGATTTAAAAGTTATAATTTCTTTTAAAAACGTAAGAAGCTGTTTCTAAAAAACATGTTTTGTCCCTTTCTTCCTTTGAAACTTGATATTCTTCCTTTTTTCTCCTTTCAATGTTAAATCAGAATTTAGGGTAGCATGATAATCTTGAAACATGTGGAAACTGTAAATCCAGAAGGAAAATCTTTCTCTTCTGAGTAATTAGAAGATCATAAAATTCCTACAGGTTGTTTTTTCACAATAGCTTTAATATCTGGGAAGAAAAGGGTTTTTATGTTTTTTACAACCTGATGACACAATGTCTCTTCCTACCACCACATTTCTTCAGAAGGCATACCTTATATTAATGGCAATAGATTCCAATGTATCAGAAATTATATTTGCTACTTAACCACTGACTTCAGCATTACAAGACTGGGTTCTTAAGAGTGCACATTACTGACTCCACCTGTGAAGAACACTCTGATCCTGCAGCATCATTTTCAGTGATATTTGCCAAAACTGATACTTCCTTTACAAGAGGAAGTAAGATAGACTTAGATGTAAGCTTCCCATTATTTACAAGGAAATATTGCACTAGTATTGGCTATTTTCTATTTTAAAATCTGTCTTAAGAAAACTGACAATTGGTAGTGCTTTCATGTGCAAAAAGCCAGACTGGTAAAAAGCTTAAATTATTTCCATTAGAAAGTAGGTGTTAGTGGAACACAAACACTGGCACAGTAAACAGCACTATTAAAAATACTGGAAATATCAATGTAATGATTTATAAAAATCAATCATCTGGGTCCAGGTGTAGATACAGGCTAGACCCGTGTTAGAGGGCTGAATGGTCCCAAGCTCAGGTTAGCGTATGGCACTGGAGAGTGGGTTGTTCCAGGTAGGGATCTGACACTCTTCCGGAAACATCCGTGCCTCAAGTTCACTGCTGGCAAACATTTCAAAGTCCTGAAGGATTCACCAGTTCATACCAGTTCATTAGTTGGTATCCCCTTCTAAAATGTGTCAGTCTTGGAGACTGATGAGGGAGGAATTTTTCCGAGACTCTCTAACAGACTTCCTGACAGCATTTTTGGGCCAGGTTTGTAGCAACGCGATGATCAATGCCACGCGTGGCCCTTAGTTCACGGTATCTCTCCAAGCTGCTCTCGTCCGGCTCCTGTCTGAGTTTGACGATGGTCAACGCAAGCCGCTGTCAAAGCAGAAATACCGAGGGCAGCATCCCCGCGGAGCCAGGGCGCTCCGGCTGCGCGCGGCTGCGCGCGGCTCCGCGCGGCGCGGGTCCCTGGGCTCCGCGCGGCTCCGCGCGGGCAAAGGTGCGCGAGGGCGCGTGCGCGCAGGCTGCGGGGAAGGCGGTGGCGGTGGGCCGGGGGGCGCAGGGTCCCTGCCAGAGTCACCTCTGCCTCAGCCCGCTGGGTGCCCGGTCCGGGGGGCAGCGCCCCCGCCCCCCCCGCAGCAGCGGCCCCGCAGGAGCCCCCGCACTGAGAAGGGGTGAAAGAGGACAGCGCGGGTGCGGTCGGGCGGTGTTTAAGGCAGCGGTAGAAGTAGAGTCGGTCTCTGCAAGCTGGTGGTAAAACTGCAGAATGGTGAGTGGGAAAGGTGTTCGGTGTGAGCTGCGATTCGCTGATAGACCTGAGCCAAGAGAGCATCAACAGCAGCGCCTTCATCGGTGCGGTGGGAGGTGCGAGGTGAGGGACGGGGAACTTGCTCCTGCTGGCCGTGTGCTGCTGAGGGGCCCCGGCATCGTGGGGTGTGGGCTGGCCCTGCGGCACTGCCTGAAAGGAGGCTGTGGGCAGGCAGGGGTCGGTCTCTTCCCTCAGGCGACCAGTGACAGAACAACAGGACATGGTCTCAAGCTTCGTCAGGGGAGGTTCAGGCTTGACATTAGGAAAAAATTTTCACTGAAAGAGTGATTGGCCATTGGAATGAGCTGCCCAGGAGATGTGGTGGAGTCATCGTCCCTGCAGGTGTTCAAAAACAGATTGGATGAGGCGCTTAGTGCCATGGTTTAAACGATGAGTGGGTGTTGGGTCGTAGGTTGGACTCGATGATCTCAGAGGTCTTTTCCAACCTTGTGATACTGTGATGCTGTGATACTGTGAACTGAAGCACGTGCATAACTGTGCTTGTGGCATGCTAAAGGCTAAAAGCAGCATCTCCTGGAGTTGTGTAGTAAATCTTTACGTTATAGTCTTAAGCTATACCTACATTACAACGGGTTTAGAATGTCTGAAGGAAGTCCTGGAAAAGAAATTTTTCTTCTGAAGCAGTTGCAGGAGTGCATACTGGAAAATGGAAAGCTATATTTTAATAAGGAAAACTGAATTAAATAAACTCATACTGTCACTTGAAAAGTTTGGTTCTCAGGATGGTTTTCTGAAAAGAACAAAATTTGAGCTCTGTCACCTGATAGCTTTGATATTCTGTGTTTACTTACTGTCTGGCATCTCTAAATCTCTCATTTCACCCTCTTCATTACTCACCCCTTTTGCATTACTGATTCTTGGCGGTGCTACGAATACTTGTAGCATCACAATCATTATTTGCAAAAGTGAGGTTCACTTTTCTACAGTTCTTTGCACTAGTTAATCCATGAAGCTTCAGGAACAGCTATAGGGATAGACCTTGGGACAAGTAGGTCTGTGGTGGGAACATCTTCATTTTCTAAAATGTAGATTAATTTCTCCTTAATCGTATGTTAATTTTAATTATTAGGATTTCATTGTTCTGAGTCATTCTTCAGAAAGGAGAATCTGAAATTCAGTTATTCGTGCAGGAATCTTAAAGGTGTCCCTATTTATTCAGAGACTTAAGAACAATCAAGGTAAACGAGTATTTGTACAGAGAATAAGGAATGGCATTGACAACGCCTTTTGAAATTAATGAAAGCACTTTGTAGATAATTTAGTTGAATCAAATAATGAAGAGCCATATTTTTAATGCATGTCAGGAGCACTTGGGTATTTAAATGTTGTCCCAACTGAATATTCATTCACTCATTCATATCTTCTGTTCTTAAAATACTTAAAATTGCCTTTTAGCCATGCAAGAGCACTCTACTCTTCATTTCCACTGGTAGGGGATTTGAGCATATTTTAAAGATTTAACTCTGAGTCAAGTGCTATTGCAGAGCCATCAGAATGGAACTGTCTTTTTAATGGAACTGCTGTGAGCTCACTCGTTAGTGTTTTGTCTGTGCAATATGCCCAAATGAAAAGCATACTGTTGATTTAATCTAGTTTAATCCATTTCTAGTGACACAAAGCTGAGTTATTACAGCAATGGGAGCTGAATGAAATTTTCAGAGTTAATTATATAATTATGAAAATACAGGCATATCTAAATTTCATCCCATTTACTTCTGTGTTATAATAAGCTCTCTTCTGACTTTCCTTCAAAAGGGAAATGTAAATAAAATTGTATTCTTGGAACTGATACTCCCATTTTAATCTGAAAGGGAACCAGATGCCATTTAGAATAAACATTTGCTGGCATCAAATAATTGTTGAACTTCTGAGGTGACACAGTTTCAAAATTACCATTCTGACAAGTCTGCAAAATTCTGGAAAATTTAAAGGGGTGACAAAACTGTCACATACTACAAAGCAAGTGAATTCTAATTCGTGCTAATGGAAATTGCGAAATTTGTGCCAATTGTTGACAAGCAGGACTGAAGTAACAGTTAAAACTTTTCTGTTCTGAAGTCAGGACTAAACTAGGACTTACTCACTAGGTTGTGTAGTTACCATTGCCAATTCTCACTTGTGATAAAAACATTCTGACTTAGGAGTTATCCATAAAAGATTTAGAATTACAGAATTACACTTTTTCTTCTGTTGAGAACTTGGCAAACTTTGGTGAAGTCAGCTCTTCAGTAGCTCTAATACTCAAAATTCTTGATATACTAGAGCAATGCTTGCAGGTCAGAGTGTTAAGGCCTTTTCAAACTGTAAGGAAGGCAGGCATTCCACTTGTTAAATAAAACCACAATACAAAGTGAAGTAAGATATTTTTGTCAGCTGCAGCACTCTTTGAGGAGGACTGAAAATTATCATCACTTTGACAAACGTTGATTTTCCCCCTCTGAAACTGGAATTAATGTTACTGGTTTTGTTGCAGAATCAGAGCTTTAGCTGAAATGACATGTTAACTTGCCAAGGCTTATTTGCTCGTCTAGTGCACCTGCTTCATCACTGATGTCAGCTGAGCCCTGGAAAGAGTGATTGTTTTAGATAAACAGTGCTGTAAAACCAGCCATGATACTATAGAACTTATGGGCATTTGTTCTGTTTCTATGAGGTAAAAAATGTGCTGGAGTGGCCTAGAGAAAGCTAAAAATCTTCCTTGCACTCTCACTTACCTCACGTGTATTGACAACTTCCTGTGAAAGCCGCTGGGGCCTGACCTGGTTTGCAGGACTCTGCTGGAAAAATGAAGTGTGGTGTGCAAGGCCTTGCAGCTCTCTGTTCACACACGTTCTAGGTAAGCCCCCAGGTGTGTGAGCCAGCTAGCAGGAGCGGGATCACCCTTCCTAGAGTTCCTGGCAGGGCCTTGCACACAGCCAAGGGCAGGGGCCTTACTCCAAAGACCACTTCTTTCTCCTGTATTTTATATTATAAAAAGAAAAAATACTCAATTAAACGCCTTTCAGATCTTAACTACTGAAGCAATGATGCATGTTTGCAAATGGAAGTTCCACTGATAAGTTATTAAAAGATTTATATTTGATATTGTAAAAACCAAATTATAGAACATTTATTTTTGTTGTAAAGTATCAGATACTTTCTTCTTTTTCCTTTGCCTTTCCAATTTATGCTGTTTTTTGTTTACAGTTCTTGTCTAATTCCTTGCCCAGAAGGGTCGAAGGGTACTGACAAGCACTGTGAACATAAGCCGTGTGGCACATCAGATACAAAAGTAGTCCTGAGTAAGTGAGCAGGAGGTAGAAAGACAGTGGAGGGTCACTAGACAAACCAGCTCTGGCCCACCGTCCCCTGTGGTCTGCAGGTGCTACTAATTACACTCCTGACAACCACAAACTACAGCTCAGCAGCTGAGAAATAACCACTTTTGTCTTTGCTAAATAACCACTTTTGTCTTTGCTCTCAAAGAGGAGTTTAAACAAGTTATTCTCAAGGTGTGTGGCAAACTGTACTTTTAACTTTCCTGGGTTTATGCTGTTGTTACCACTCAGGTGGCACTGTGTGTCCCCCAAGCAGCAGGATGTGACTGATAATTCTGGACTGGATGAATGGAACATATTTGACAATTTTTTCCAATGATAAAGGTGTACAAAAATGCATTAAGAATTTGAGATTTGCAAATACTGCCATAAATAAGCAAGTCTGCAGAATATTCTTGAGTTTGGGTCATCAGAAAGGTATCAATAGTCCAATCAGTAGTGTTATTTATGACAATATTTGGTATGATTTAGACAAAAGCATTAGACCCAGCAGAACTTGGAGCTCTTATTTATTTTTTTTAACATTCTACCATTGCTGGCAACTAATAACTGCGGAATAGATTGTTTCTCTTTTATTACTGACCAAACTGAGGTACAAGTTTGCTCACCTGTTCTGCATGGTCTTGTACACAAGCATTGTCCCGAAACACTGTTCACCCACATCCTGTCCAGCTCCCTGGACTAGCGATGTGCTGCTGTCTGCCATCAGTTCAGTCATGTAGAGTCACCTGCTAAAGGCATAAACCAGACCCAACTGATTCCTCACCTCTCCTTTCATTTGCTCCATAGAGGAAAAGACAGATAAATAAGCAGAAGGAACGTGGAGTGATTCCTATCTGTGTGCCTTTGGATCCAAAGTTCCATATGCAATTTAGAGGAGAAATTTTTACTTCATATGTCAAAGCAAGAAGCACAGGGCCAGGCAGGATAAATACTAAACTAAAACTGGGTGTTATTTCAGCAAAGAAAAGCTAGCTGCTGCAGTCTTTCTGTTGAACTAAAATAATATTTTTTATTAATTACTTAATGCTAGCTCTCCAGTGTGATAGTGTCTATAGATTAGTCTTTTAAATAGCCATTAACAGCAAAAAGATAAAATGGAAAAGTGACAGAGAATTAATGAACAGAGATTTTACATCTCATGGACCACCATTCAGACTTTTTAAATAAACTGAAATACTGCATAATTTATGGTGTAGAGTTAAAATAATCTATTTCAAAAATTAAGCAGAGTCAAAGTGTTAGTAGAAATTTATTAGACTTGAACAGAATATGGCGTCTTTGAAGAAATTTATATTAGGCTAAGTAAGGAATGTTATTGAATTAATGAGCAGAGAACGTGTACTCATCTGTAGTGTTCCCAGTGATTGCAGGTAACCTGAGATGAAAGAAAAATAAATGCGTTTCTAGAAGTTCTAGCAATTTTTGCCTAGATTAATCTTATTTTATTTCAGCCGTCATAAAAGATACAGCTCTAATCTGAGGTAGTCATTCAGGCTCACTCTCTAGGCAGTGGAGAGAAAAGCCATCTCCAGAGAGCTATTAATTCCATCTTAAGATGGATGAGATGAATTGCCTTTTTCAGTGTCCATCTCTCTTCATTGACTACAAAGGAGTGTAGAAAACTAATGTAGACTAAGAGTGGGATTTATTTCCCCAGTCCTTTGTTTTCCAAAATCCAGATGTCTCGTGTAAGGATTGGGTTACAACAGTTCAGGGCGTTTTACTGTTCGTGAATCTAGAGTGCAGCTCAGTGGGGATTTCATGACTGGTGTCTCTACAGGCATCGTTCTGTCCATCAGTAGGGTTTCTCTGGTAATTGTACAGCTTCCTTTGTGGCTGCCCTTGCAACCAGTGCACTGAGTGCGCAGTCACATCCCTCCCATTATAGAGCCTGACTGGGTTCTTGTTGTTTGGAACCTATGTATTCTTCTGGCCTCTCACGTAGCCTGTACCTGCCATGTCTTCTGATTTGAGCTATGGACCTGGAGACAGAAAGCACTTATTTGAAAATGAGATGAAGAGGCCATGGAGTTACTCCATCATCTGCCTCTTGTTTCCTCCCTCCCCCATTGTTGCAGGTGCAGATATTTCCATATAGACTCTGTGCAAACCTCCTTCTGTATTTTTTATGCCTACCAAGCATTTATTTACATTTACTAATAATTTTCTTGTACTTCCTATAACAGGCTTCACTTCTGGGATAAATTAACACTTCATCTGTTAGTGCTATTTAGCTTGTGTCATGTTCTCCACCGTAATATCACTTAGGAAGCACATTCTTTAGAGTGTTGAGTAAAATGTTAGATGTCGAAAGTTCAGATGAAGACCAATAATACAAAAATTGACATTCAGCTGCTGTTTAATACCTTAATGTTTCTGCTTAAGCGTCACATTTCTAAAGATAGATACTTAAAAACCCCAAACCTTCACCTTCAATTAAATTGGAATTTCTAAATATCAGTGCTTTAATAGTGTTTAAAGAAAAATGTCAGTAAAGCATGGGTAGATTTTCTTAAATGTGGCATACTGTGCTGGTAGGGCAAGCAGGACAACACGAGAGCGAAATGAGACTGAAATAAATCATGAGATTTTATCTTTAGATTTACTGAATTTCGTCCCTTCCCCACGCTTTTCCCTTTGTCATGGTTTAGCCCCAACCCGGCTAAATGCAGCAGCTGAGAACAGTGCAGTTGGGCTCCCAAATTCCACCACTCCACCGCCTGGGAAAAGGAATAGGAAAATGAGAGGAAAAAGGCTTACAGATTGAAAACTAAACTACAACTTTAATGAAATGATGCAAATAATAGTGTTAATGATGAAAATATTTAGACAGTAAAGGAATGTGTGCAAATACAGAGATCACCCCCCACCCCTCGATGGCCCAATGTCACCACAGGTGCTGCAGAGCAGACATGGGGAACGGGTCCACAGCCAGGAGGGAGCTGACCCAGGACCTGGGTTCACTGACGCCCAGATCCAGGGTCAGCAGGGATCAGGCAGACAAGGTCTTCGCTGGCTGTTGCCCATCGCAGAAGAGAGCGACACCCTGGTGATCTCTCAGTGCTACACCCAGTGTGATGTGTACGGGGTGGAATCCTCTCTTGGTCAGTCTGGGGTCACCTCTCCTCTCTGCCCCTCCCTGCAGGTGTGGCCTTTGCCAGCTTGAGGAGGGCCTTGGTATAAAAAGGAGAAATAAGTATAGAAATTGGCCTTTCTGCATCCCAGCGTTCCATGTTGTGCCTTCTAGAGAGAAACTGTGAGATAGAAAAAACTATGCAGTTAGCTTTCAAAAAATGCATTTACTTTAGGCTAAGGCCGAGTCAGAGTCAGGCGTCACCCCAGTTAACTCAAACCGTAACACCCTTGCATGTCTAAGACTCAAATTCAGTATCACACATCAACATAGAAGCAGATTTTTTTAAAGGAAGGTACATAGTGGTGGCCAGAAGGAGTAGCCTCCTGTGTAATTAGCCCTTATTTTGAAAAGATGTTCAACATTGTACTTCAGGGCTTAATCTGTTCTGTTAGTATTAACATTCAAGGGACAAGCAAAGATAGTACATGCTGTAGGTAGGCATTTTATATGGCCTGATATGGAGACCCTTACTTTGCTTGGATTTCTGGATTGAGTGACTTGAAAATTGAAGTAGAGAGAATTGAGGTAGTGGGGAGGAAGAGCAGAGAAAAGGAAAAGAAAGAACACACAAATTGAGTATAGACTATGACACTTTTGTAACAGAAGAAAAAGGGAACATAACAAGGCCAACAAGAAGCTGTTAAGTGATTATTCACCTAGCCACATATGTCTGTGAGAGGCAAACTACCCTTTCCATTATCATTTCCATTCTCTTGTCCCATGAATCCCACTTACAGTTTGGTTTCAACAAGTATGACAACTCTGCAGTTTTGGTATGCTCACAAGGAAAATTTCCTCAGTAAGCGGTGTCAGGCCCAGTCCTCAAACTCCCTGCATCTCATTCAGATTTAGTGATTTCAAAATTAGATAGCAGCCAAATAGGTAAATACTCTGCAGAGATAATTTGTTTGTGCTGTTGTCCTCTGGGCCTTCAAGAAAGATTAATTTTGCATTGCATTCTTCCAGAAAAATCATCTCTGTATCATCCCCTGTTACTACCTCCTATACTGACCCATAGAGTCAATATGACTCTTTAGCAGAGAACTAACACATCTGAGGGTTTTGCACAAAATTTCTGTTACCAAAACTCAAGTTCTGACTTCAAGATCAAAGTTATTCTTGCGTGAGTTCAACTGCTGACTAGTGCTGAGTTCGTGCTAAGCTATGGTGGTTCACAAAGTGTCTTTGGAAGATACCTGAGTAGATATCTTGTACCAGTGAAACTGTCTTTATTCGTCTAGACAGGGGCAGAAGTTTCTTTCTTTCATTTAGGAGCTTCTGTTAGTGTTTGAGTTAAATAATCCATGTAGACAAAGCAGCTTTCAGGCTGCTTTTTACTGTGCCTTTCGATATAAAGAGCTCTTCATTCTCCATGGCAACATTTTTAAATGCATCCGCAAGTGAACTTATTTCCAGCCTCTTTACCTTATGTCTGAGGTCTGTAATCAAGCCTTATTTTATTTGATAGTCCAAAACACTCTTAAAGAAGCTTAAATAAACATAGGTAAAAGCTTAGAAAAGCATAAGTAAAAATCACAGATAGTACAGCCCCAGTTTGCCTTTGTCATATGTAATAGGAAGTAAAATGACTAGAAACTTCTGTGAGGAAGAAGAATCAGAAATAGCAAATAATTCAAGGCCTTCCATGGACAAAGACTGAAAAGGCAAAGTAGGCAAATAGTTTTGTTTTATACCACAAAAAAATTAAAATTAGTAATAGATCTGTTTATTTGTCTTAAGTAGGTGAAAAACATATACTAATATCCATTTACCTCATGCAGAGTAAGAAAATAATTCTGTATTAGAGACAGGATTATAAGGAAGTTCTGTGCTTTTAAACTGGTGTTTGCCTTGCACTAAACTTACATTCAGGAGAGGCTCCAGTTTCCGTCAGTCTCCTGGACCTTTGAAACTGTGTCGCAGAACTGGGTTAGCTGCCTGTCCAGTGAAATGGCCACCTCTTAGTGACAAACAAGTTCATATTTGAAGTTTTGAGTGTAAACATTGCTTTTTCATTTATCATCCAGACACTCAGAATTTATACTGCTTTTGTATGTAAATTCCCTGTTTCATCTGCAATGCACTATTCTTTATTTACTATTCTGTAGAAAGTTTATGTTTTGAAGTGCAGTTCTTTGT
The DNA here is from genome assembly GCA_033556795.1 of Tapera naevia. Lineage (NCBI taxonomy): Eukaryota > Metazoa > Chordata > Aves > Cuculiformes > Neomorphidae > Tapera > Tapera naevia. The sequence goes on from JAUMJJ010000098.1 coordinate 400,165, forward strand.
TACTCTCTGAGCCAGTCTATATCAAGTATCAGCACTTTGGTTACCAAAGACACTTCTGCACGAGAATTTCCATCAAGTTCGTGACTTTACTGGTAATTTGTATGACCTCAAGAGGCTTTATATCTCTGCTTTGGGAGTTCTTGGTCCATCCCCTCAGAGTTTTAAGAGCTAGTTTTAAAGCTGGTTTTATTCCTTCTATTTGTTATTCATTATATAAATATGTTTTATTTTATATCCATTTATGTGATTTTATTCACTCCATTTACCCATTTTATTATTTGTTTATGTTTTCTCTGCCATCAGAGCTCTTGGTGTGCAATGCATCTGCTAAAAAACAATAATAAAAAAGGAGAATGTGGTTGTTTTTTTTAGGTAGTACTCTGAAATATGCTTTATGCTGGTTTCAAACTAATTCTGCTCTGATCTCTACTTTGGAGATAATATTTGAGGAAGGGTATAATTTCATCCCATATCCTTGGAGGCAGCAATGTACCGTTAACACAAACTGCTGAAACAGAGCCAGAAAAAAATCTTCAGTGTGTGCAATACCTGTTTGCTAACATTTCGATTTCATGACCACCACGTAAAATTAAGATAACAAATGCACCCAGTAATTGCAAGTATGTTGCAGTGCCACTTGATTAGGGTGTCCCTGTCTTGGTTTGCCTTTGTGTTGTCTTATTTATGCATTCAATCCATACTTTATATGTAAACTGTGCGTGTTTAAATTACAAATTAAGAACTGTGTCAGAAAAAATACTGTTGGGAAAAAACCTTCCACATAAGCAAAAGCTATATTTAAAAGGTTATTTTCTCTTGCATAGAGAGGAGAAAAGGCATAATAGCAGTCATTTTGGTGTTACACAATAGAAAGAGCAGAAGTAGGAGAAGTTTGTATAACCAGTATCTCCTTAAGGGGAAGCAGTGAATGTCAGTGACCATTTCAAAAGGAGAAGGCCCTAGACTGGGAACATAGGTGAGACTTTTACATGAAACGGCTTCTGAGTTGTTCAGCCTTGTCTGGACGAGAATGCATAAAATACAAGTTTCTGGGATATTGTAACTTAAAAAGATAAAATGAAGGAATGAGTGGATTGCAGGATTTTGAAAGTCCTTCTGCTGTCTCTCTCTGGGGCAGCCACAAACATAACACAGCATAGCAAAATGTAGCGTGTAACTCTGGTAATTTTAAGGATTTATACGTGCTGACATACAGCTGATGTAGTTACACAGCTCACAGCTATTTTACCCCCATTAGTAACTCTCATAAGCCAGTGCCACTGCTGTGCCAGTGAAGTTGTAGGATTTGTCTCATGATCCGGTATGGTGCCTCTAGAAGCTGGCACAACTCCGTGATCATGAAAATTAACTGATACAGTCCACTTATTAGAATAAATACTGTTATGAAAGGTATGTTCAGGAGGTGGAGAGAAATAGATGTAGAAGCAAAAAGAGGAACAATGTAGATGTCAAAGTCTATGTTATTTTTTAAGCAGTGATAAAGCTGGCAGTGCTTTTGGTCAAGTCCGGTGACTGAGTCCTTCTGCAGTATGGATAACAATACTGTGGAACGCTGGGAGGTATCAAAGACCCTGAAATACTCAAGGGGCCAGAGTGATGAAATGTATATTAGATAAAACAGGAGGTGAATGAGTACATCTCAGGAGTCTCATAACTTCTACTTGTGAAAACAGGCCCTGCTTTGTGAACAAATTAAGTATATTGTCTTTCTTTGCCTTTCCTTTTCTCATGTAGGATTATGATAAGATAAATGCAGACAGGGGAGGAGAAAAAGCAATGTGAGACATTATCTGTGTGACAGTGAGTACATTTCTACATACAGCGGGTTTTAGACAATGAAAGAAGTTATGGTGGCAACCTCTAATCTGTTATATCAGAGAAGACACTGTGTTCTGCTTTTCTTTTTTTAGCTATCAGAAATTGTGTGAAAAAGCATTGTATGTCTCAGTGCTTCTGCTTTGTCAGAAATCAAAGCAGACTTGTTAGCAAATCATTCTAGCCAGCAGTGCTCAGCCCTGTGGTACGAGTTGTGTCCTTTGTTGGTCAGACCGGATAGAAAATCTTGCCTACCTGAAGTGTCATAGGTACAGGGTTCAGAGGTTAAACAACCCCCTGAATTTCCACACTGCTTTCACTAGAAATGAGTGATTAAGAAGTTTATGTAAAAAGACTGTTGCTTTCTGTGTTGACATATTTGTTTAGAGCGAGAGATTTTAATTTTTTTTACTGCATGGAAAATTCAAAGTTGCATTCAAGCACACATAACTAGACCTTACTGGCACTACAGAAAGTAAGCTGAATAAGAGATCCGAAGATCAAAGTGAATTTAAAATAAACCACAGACATCAGAAACACATGTATATGTTACAAAAGGGTCTTATATTCTCTTGAAATTTATACTTCCTTTTTTTTTTTATGGAATTCAAAATAAAAACAGGTGCTGTCACCAACTTATTAGCTGCAAGGAGTAAACAGCTACTGGAAACAAACAGAAAAATAATTTCACTGCTGTTTTGACGATAAAGAAAAATATATACTATATAGCTCTGTGTTCCTTAAGCTGAGTTAGTGAAATATAACAAATCATTTAAACAACTGTATTCAGTTGTAGTGGTCAAACCTAAGGGCGGTCTAAATCATCTGAGATCTTGACTGTACAAGAAAGTTGTAACCTGTTAACTGCAGTCATAACACTGAAAAACCTCCTTGGAGATATGATTAATCTAACACTGCTCTGAGTTAATACAGTTTATACCTCTTTACTTCTTTTTCATAAGTTCGTGCATATTTATGAAAAAAGGATAATCTTTAGGCTATTTCCAGTTTCATATATTGTTTTGATTGTCAGTTATAACCCTTACAGTTTTATGAAGGTATCTCATGGTGTGTCCATTATCCTGAATTGTCAGTGCTATGATTGCTACGAGTTAAGTAAGGTTTAGATTACGTTATCCAGTTGGTATCAAATGCTGATCCCTTTGCTTTGTAATTTCAATTAATACATTTCCGTTTCGGGCAGATTTTTTAGAAAGAACTGAACTGTAAGTTTTTTCTCTAGTTATAGCAGCTGTGGACATGTGATATGTTAGTTTGAGCTTTTATAAATTTTGGTGGATACAGTGAATATTTGGAAGAAACAGTAATACTGACTGGAGCAGTTTTAGTATAAAAGTTGCAAGAAGGTTAAATAATTACTGGAATTGCTTTGGTCAGTTAAAAGTAGTAAAATGGAAACTCATTTATCAGCTTTAGAAGGGATATGAGGAAGAATATCCAATCCAATTTAATGATATTAAGGAGCACGAGGCGAGTAGAATAAAGTACCCTTTCCAGAATCAGGCTAGGATATCAGTGATACAGTAAGGAGCAAAAATCACACGGCAGCTTCAGTGACTGCTAATGATCAGCAACTCGGTTTATTTCTACACTTAGGAAGGGGTGGTGGAAGGTGGCCATGACCCATGGGATGTGCTTGCTTCTGGCTTGCATTTTGTGGTAGGTGCTCAATATGTGCCCAGGCTTACCCAGGCAAACCTGCTATGGTGTTGTCCATAGAAGGTTTGTGCCGGATTCTGGGGGGCTTGTGACTGGGAAAGCCTGATACAGCAGTTAAGGACCATCGTCTTTGACTGCTTCAGAATTGCTGGTCTGACCCCTTATAACACTGGATTGTCTCCGTGGCAGCAGCTTGAGCTGCTGTAAATATTCTGTCTGCTTACATTGCAGAAAGAAATGCTTTTCTCAACAGAGGAACAGATGAGCACCCCAGTTCTGCAGTGGGTTTAAAAGGCAAGAACACAGTGCGTTCCTCGGTTAAGCCTTATTTAGCATGGCTAAGTTTATACTCTCTTGTTTTCTACTCTATACATCTAAAAGAAGGCTTAATAAGGAGTTCAGGGAAGCCAGGGAATAACCAGTATTAATAAAAAAGTACATGATACTGTGTTGAAGAGTATGTGAATGTGGGTGAGTGTGGGCTCAGGCTGTTGAGGCCCTGGTTACAGAATCTAGAACAAGAGCACTGCAGAGTTTTACGAGCTGGACAAGGATCCCAGTCTACGGTCAGAGTTTGAGGTCATGCCTTTAGCCAGACAGAGTAGGAATGGTGGCTGAGTTGTACCTGTCCTCAGTTGACAGGGAAGCACCCGGTACTCTGAGTGTAGATTTTTCCATACCTGATTCTGTCACAATCAAGGATAGGTCAAGGTATCAAACACGGGATGTGATTTTTGCTTTGTTTTATTTTTTGTTAAAGGAAATAATTCGGTTTAATAACATGTAATATGTAGAATTGTTTGGTCTTCGAACAGAAGTTTCTAATGTGATTACTTCCATTTCACATCCCTTCAGCTGAATTGTAAAGAGGTTGTGGAGCATTGTTTGGATCTGAAATCAGCTGTGAAAGTTAACAATGTCCAGGAGATTCACTCATGTTAAATTATGAGCACACAAGAGACAAAGTGAAATTCCCTTCTATCGGGAAAGGGAATGTTTTATAAGTTCTACCTCTTGCTTCACAGTAAAGTACAGCTGCAGTTGGCACCTCACTCCCAAAGGATTTTTCACTCCATTGAAGTGGATGTAACAGAAGTTTCCAGGCACAGACACACAGCTGGTTCTTTGGGCCTCAGTGCGTTAATGCATTTGATTCAAACGCAATAGGGAAGGGTTCCAGTTCAGAGAAGAAAAGGATTTACTTAAACTCATTTAGGTTTTTAGAGCCATAAATGTGCAGTCTTGGCACAAAACAAAGGCCAAATGCATTCTGAGAACAATACTACCAATTTACAGTAGAATTGCACCAGAGAGTTAATTTGGCCTACTGCTTCTTTCCTGTAATTTAGTTATTAATAGTACAATTGCCAAATATACTGAAATTTTATAGGTGACATGTTAATTTGGTAAATGTTTTGCTCACAATTTTTAAACATGATAGAAAAGATTTTTTTTTCCCAAATTAATGTGTACTTAAAGAACATAGAAAGGAAAAATGATACTAAACCACTAATGATTCTAGCAATAATTTCTCCCAGGATGTGTGTGGCCTTCCTAAATGTTCGATTATTAAGTCTGTAGGTGATTTTCAGCATAATATTAAGAATTGTGTAGTTTAGCATTCCAGAAATTCCTCTCTGCAGAACTTGGGTGACCTGACCATCGGAATGAATCCACTGATGTGGATTCAGCTGTTACTTCCTTTGAGTTGCAATCATTAGCAGTGAACACTGCCATCCACTTGGGAAATCTAAAGACCATTGGACTATTTCTGCCCTGTGCATACTGAACTTGCTATCACTAAAATGGTTTTGTGAGACAGTGAACTTTTTCAGGTTTCTTGGAGCCACTGCTTAGTTTTGTAGGTTATGATAATTGGACTTCTGGCGTTGTACTTGTAAACAGTAGTGTGTTTATTTGTGTTAGTACCTGTCACAACAGTAGTGTTGCTTGTGAATGTACAGAAATGCTTGTTCCTAAATAACTGAAGGGTTAAGGTCTCTGTGAATAACAGACAATTTGATTTGTTAATGCAGAGAATTTCTGCAAGAACTTAGATTTAGCTGTCTCAAAGAAATGATAGACCAGTGGAAAAAGGATTCCCCATTCTTAGTGTATGAAACTTCATGTCTGAGTCAAGGAAGCTAAAATTTCATTACTCAGTATAAAATTTCTGAACAAACTGTTGTATAGGCTTGCTCGTGATGTGGGATTGCTGGATTGCATAGCAGTATCTGCAGTATGGTTTCAAAAGCCTAGGTTAGGATGTACCCTCAGTTGGCTTTCTGTCTTCCTTCTAAAATATAGATTCCCTGAAGGAAAATATCTGAGTATCTCCCATGTGGCCCAACATATGAAGCTACGAAGTAATTAGTAACTTTCATTATTAAAGGAGTTTATCTGCATTCCATGTAGATAATCAATCTGCAGAAAACACTGGTCTAGGTGTCTTGGCTTATTTTCACAACTTTTCCCGTTTCTAATCTAGTGACTGTATCTGTCACTCATGCTGTAACTTCCTGTATTGTTCTGTTCATTCTAATACTTGTATGTCGTTTAAAGAAGAAAAGTTATCATAGTTGAATATTATCAAAGTTTTTCAACTATTGTATAAGAATTTGTTTCATTTGATGAGTCTGTAACACATGATAGAGGAAATTTGACAATTACCTCAGCAAGAAACCTGAAATTTGACCTGTTACTCAAACCTTTATTCCTTTCCTCTTTCCTGGGGCTGGTGCATTTATTTTATTTTTCACATCAAATAATGGCTCACAGTTTGCCCCCTGGTATCCATGCCTTTGCTCTTCTGAGGGCCCCAGGGAAAAAAGCAGTCACAAAATTTCACTTGGTATGGATCTTTTTTTATTTTCCCAGACTCCTGCTGGGATAGGAGACATTGGTTAGAATAAAAGAAGAACTTTCAGTTTGTTTCCTAGATCTCTTTGTATTTTTGCTGTGTGTTGTAACACTGTCGAGACACACATACAGCTCCATCTTATACAGCTGTTACAATGATGGCCATTTAATCATATTTCGGCATCAGGGAATTAACACTCAAAACTGCTCACGTGCTTCTCTATATCAGAAAATGCATGCATTTCAATAGAATAGCTAATATACACCTTATTCCTGAAATTATACTCATCAATGGCATCAGACTGAATAGCTGGATGTGAGTGAGTCTCTGCTTGTTCACTTTGTGAAACCAAATGGGAAAACGTACCCTGGTATCAGAGTGTGAATATCCTACTGTAAAAATGATGACATTGGCAAGGACTGCAAATTGTGATACTGCCTCCTGCTATTTAGCACACGTAGTTTTTACCTTGCTATCTCGATTAATGCAGGCTGTTTAAAAGGATGATACCAAACCCTGAAGTCTGCTATTAGAAGTCTAATATCAAGAGTCCAGAAAAGTCTGGTAAGACAGAACTTTCAGGTGATGAAGCTGAAGCAGGTCATTTCTCCGTTTGCCCCCGTAAGAGATTGCATCTCAGAGGGATGCTGTTACAGCTCTGCCTCTTTCTGAAATATGGTTGTGTTACATTGGAGGTTTTCCAGCCAGTTGGTAGTTTAACAGAAGCAGCTGATAGCTCTTCCATTCAATAGGGAAGGAAGACTTGAGCATGCTGCCAACACCCAAATACATTAAAACAAATACTCTATTTTCACAGAAGTAGTAATTCAATTATTTTAGTAAGTTATTGATTATCAGTGAAATTGCTGATACCTCTAGATGTGAAGTAAGAGTTTCTTTTTGAAAAACTAATGTTGGAAAACGTCAGTAAACCATTTAACAAAAGCACAGCAGAGCAGTCTTCAAAAACTGAATTTTGATACTGTTTTAAGGTCATTGCACTACCTTTTAATTTTAGTTTTACAGATGTGTGAACAATTAAACCATTATCATTTTACTGTGATAATTTCTGTCTTTTCTATTTTGTTTCTATCATTAAATCTCAAAGCAATTTGCATTTGAGGTCAGTATTATTATTACTGTTGCACAGGAACAGCATCAGTGAAAGGACTTGTCCAGTACACCCAGAGGCTGAATCAGGAAGGGAAATCTAAGTGCATGAAATAAAGTTAGGTTCTGCTGTCTAGCAGGAAATGCTGTTTTCCCCACACAATAGAGGGCGGGGGGACTTTTATTTATTTAATCTTACTTATGTCATGGGATAGGTGGTTGCTTAAAAATAGTGAAGGTCTGATTCAGCAACCTACAGATTCAGACTACATTAGGCACAATTAACCTCTTATCTAGGGTATATGGTGATTTTGCATACCACTACTGTACATCTGACATCATCTGCCACTATTTTAACCTGGATATTTTAAGAGAAACAGAACCTCCGTCTGATTTCCTTAGATCGGGTTCTGGTTTGACTTTTATGCTTTAGTTAAAAAAAACAATGCAAATAATTCTGACATTTTTGTCTTTACTAGGGCAAACTTGATTAAATGGGATCCTCCTTTGAAAATGTACTTTCAGTTAATTAAGTGAAAGTAAATTCATGCTTGCTTTTGCTCACCACTGATTTTCCTTTCAGTAAAAATTCAACAGCTTTCTTCTAGAGCCACTCAAAGAACATTGTGCCCCTTTGGCACAGACTAGTAAACAAGTCCCTCAGAGTCAGGAAGATTATCAGCTGCTGAGAAAGCAGATGCTTGACTGTGAGCCTGTAGACATACGCAGCAGGGTGCATAAAATAAGGTAAAAATAATTGTGCCAATGTGTCTGCTTGAGAAATGGAAAATTCCTGCAAGAGAGAAAATACACAAACATATGAGATGGAAAATTGTAGTAGCATCAGAGGCAGGTGGTTTGTGGATGAGCTACTTGAGACCACAGTTTTGCTCTTTGTATTTTGCAGAGAGGGCCAAGAAACTTTGTTGTGGATGTACATCAGGAAAAGAGGAAAAGGATGGGAAAACAAATTTGTAACTGAAAGTATAATTTAAAATAATTGTAGATGGGAGAAAGGATGCAAACTTAAGACATTGATCCTCAGAGGTGAATCGACACAAAAATCAGCAGGCTGATTTGTACCATTTATACCAATTTTTGTAGTTATTAAAAGATATTAATTATATATTATATGTATAAATATATTAGTTATATTCTTATTTATACCAATTTATGTAGTTATTGAATCTGTCACAGATTTTGAGAAGAAAAGAAATCTGTGAATTAAAATTAGTAAAGAAGTCACTTCAGATTTTGCTTCTTATATGTCTGAGGTAAGATGTGCTCTGTAGCTTTTTTTTCATATAATGCAAACGATGCAAGATTCTCCACGGCAGAGCCTCTGAGCCTCTAAAATTTGTGTAAGAGCAAGAGCAGTGACATTGAGAAAGGGTTGTGGCTGAGATCCCAGCCGTTCTGTGTGTACTTGATTACAGAGGTACGTAGTCAGAAGGGGCAGTGTTTGAGACCTTTGGGCTGTATAAATCCTACTCATAAAGGCCTCTTGTCAGGAGTGGTGGGGCTCGCGGTGGGTTGTCTCCAGTGAATGGTGGCCTAGAGACAGCACTTGTGTAAACCCTCTGGGTAGGACTGTCAGCGTACCGTGATGGGGTTTGAAGGTCAAAATAAGGCAGAAGGACTCTAAGGAACAGTGTGATCCAGAAGGCAGCTTCTGGGCACATCTAGGGCTTTGCTGACATCTCATGTGCCTGATTCAGTAGAATAGTATCCAGCATAGCCACAGAAAAGAGCCAGAGCACGTATGGGTAGACTCAGTATGTGTGTCTGATCATTCAAACCACGGAAGAAGCTCAGAGCAGAAAAATGAGAAAATAAGTATTATGAGAGAAAACTGTACAATGAGTCGTCAGATAAGGTTTGAACAGCTTTCCAGCTTATTTTTCACGGTGCATACTCACTCCAGAATATCTATTCAGCATACTTGGATGAATATTCCTATAGGTTGTTGTTGCTGTAAATTGCTTTCTTGATTTCCTCTTTTTTTACAAGGATGCCTTGGACTGTGCTTCTTGTTAATTGCCAACTACTGCTCCTGTAGCACTGCCTCAGTACATTTTTTTTTATATCAATGTGGATGTACATCTGTAGGAAACAAGTCAGTCATGAACTATATAATTTATTTGATTATTGTCACTCGTTAGTTATTTTTTTTCATGTTGCAGCAAGTTTCCCTCTACTTCTGGTGTCTGCTAAGTCTTTCATTGATCTAAAAGAGAATCAAATATAAATATGAACTTGTGTGACATGAAAAATCCTCTTGTAGGTTTTCTTCTCATTTACAATAAATTTTGTGTTATTTCTTTTTTTTTGTGCGTTGCTTTATAGAATGTTGCAGAAACTTACTTGGGCTTATTTGGACTTACTGGAATTACCAGTACATGATGATATGGACTTACTGAAGTGAGTCCGGCAGAGGGCCACAGAGATGATTAAGGGACTGAAGCATCTTTTGTATGTGGAGAGGCTGAGAGAGCTGTGACTGTTACACCTGGAGAAAAGAAGGCTTGGTGGGGGGATCTTATTGTTGTGTATTCCTTCCTGATGGGAAAGAATGAAAACCAGGGAGCTATGCTTTTCTCAGTAGTGCCCACTGACAGGACAAGAAGCAATGGGCACAAATGAGAAAATGGTGTATTCTACGATTTCTTGCAATTTCTTTGCCTGTGTTTTGTGATTAATGCTTTCCCACAAGATAAACTGAGATGGCATCATTATTCAGTAGCTACTTTCAGTAAGCAATCTTTTTACCTTGTAGTTTTGAAATGTTCTCTTTCCCTTCTCCATTACTTCATATTTACAGTTCTGTGTTAATTCTTTTTCAGAATAATTCCATCCAATCTTTGTAAATCTGCCTTTTATTCAGGTAATAGACGTTAATACACTCATAATCCTCTAAATGTAGAAATCGTGTCACCGAGTCAAGTGCTTGATTGATTTCTAATCAGCAAGAGTATTTAAAAGTCATGCACTGAGTTGACTGTTCTAGTCCTTTCTGAAAGATGGATGTTAGTCATTTCCATGTTAAGGTCATAGAAGGCGCCCGGGTTGGTCAAGCAGGACGTGCCTTTCATGGTCCCATGCTGTCTGGGCCTGATGCCTGGGTTGTCCCTCACACGCCAGGTGAGCGCGCTCAAGTTGAACCACTCCTTTATCTTCCCTGGTGCTGGTGTCAGGCTGACAGGTCTGCAGTTCCTGATCCTCCTTCTGGCCCTTCCTGTAGGTGGGTATCACACTGGCAGCCTTCAGTTATCTGGAACCTCCCCTGTCTACCAGGACTGCTGATAAATGATGGGAGGGTGTCTTGGCAAACTCCTTCACCAGCTACCTCTACTCTCGGGGGATTCCGTCTGGTCCTGTAGACTTGTGGGTGTCCAGGTGGCAGAGCAGGTCATTGCTTCGTCCTGGATTATGGGAGTGTGTCTATATGTTTATTCTTCTCTCTGTCCCTGTCTTCAAGCTCAGGGGCTGAAATACCCTGGGGACAACGGGTCTGACTGTTAAAGACAAGGCGAAGAAAGGATTAAGTACTTATGGCTTTTCCTCATCCTTGCTGGCAGTGTTCCCCCCTACATCCAATAAAGGATGGAGATTCTCCTTGGCTCTCATTTTGTTGTTAATGTATTTGTGTTCATAGAGGGGTCACTATCCAGAATGAAGAGGTATGAAGGAATTTGTTCATTTATCTAATTATATAAGTGCAACTTGGGAGAAGCTAAGCAGAGTATCACCAAACTGAATGGCAGTGGTAACCATTGATGGAGATGAGAACATGAGAGATTTAAATCGTATTTTAAGCAATAAAAAGGAAGACCAACACATGGCTTTGGAAAATTAGAGCACAAAGTTGAATTGTAGCTTAACTTGGAAAACAGCTTAAAGGTTTTTAAATATTTGTGTCCGTTGATTTATCTGAAATAGGTTTCCCACTTGCTTTGAACCATTTAGAAGAATTCAGGTTTTCACAGGCATCTTCTTAATGTGCAATGTGGTGCCGTAGAACAGATGCTGTGTTTCAGTGTCCTAAGGCTGAGCATATGGGACTCATGGCTTACTGAATTAAGATAACCAATCATCAGCTTGTGAAGTGTTTTTCAGGGCTCTGAAAAAAAATGTGATCCGGGAAGATACATTCTAGCTGAGATACAGATCTCCTTTTATACTTGGTTGTCTAGATCTAAATAAGTAGACCGAATCTAGATAATCCTAATCCTGTATTTCAGAAACATCTAAAGGATCTGTATTTGCAAAAGGAGACTTTGATCTTCACTGAAATAAAGTTTGTGTGATAGTTTATCATAGAACATAAGTTCTACAAAATATGCAGGTGGGTTGTCAAAACTTGGAAATGGAGGCTGTTATGGCTGGTTTGTTGCCTTTTTTTTTTCCACTTACTATCAGTAGTTCATCAGCAAGCATGGAATAGCTAGAAATTATTAGAATAGCTATGAGTGGATTGAGAATAGCCCAGAAGAGAAGGATTTGCAGTATTTACAGGGGGTACAGGAAAGCCAAGGAGGGGCTCAGGGAGCACAGTGATAGGATGAGGGGTGACAATTTTAAGCCGAAAGAGGGTGTGACTTGTACCTGATTGTTGGGATAAGGTACAGAAGCTTCCAGTAGGTTTCCTTCTGTCGCAGGGTTGTCCTGCTGTCCTTCTCAGTAACTCTCTGCTAACATTCATTCTCTTCCCGCTCTTGTTGCTGACTTTCCCTGTCCTGAATGCTGGTGACGTGAGTGTGAAGTGTCTGAAACTTTCATTGGTCAATAGGGTTTGTCAGAATTGGGCAGCGCTACAGTACATGCTCATAGAATTACACAGCATTTCCTGTTGCCAACGACTCCTCACTTGTAAATTTACTCAAGAAGAGAATAAACATTGTCATTGTGCTTTCAGACAGTGCTCTCAGATTTTTTTTGATCTGCTGTCTGAATGTCTTTATTTTTCATTTTTGTTTTCCTACCACAGTGAAAGAGAGATTAACTCTTAATCACGTTTTAAAAAAGAAATTGATTCAGCAGCGGTCTAGATTTTGTTTTAATCACTTCGTTATTTTAGACTCTTCATTTGTATATCTGTTGAATTCTGAGCATTTTGATTCCTACAGGACAGACCCTGTGTTCCTTTAAATGTATCATTTCTGCTTGTCATCTTTTCTGCCTTGCAATATCCTACATTTTGTTTTTATTATTAAAGGAAGCCAAGGGAAGAGACAAACGGAGCTCTGTGCTCTGCAAATGATCACTGTGTCAGGACCCTGGACTGCTCATTCTTCTTCTTCTTTGCTTCAAACTACTTATTGCCTTTATTGCTTTACTTCATACTGCTTGCAGAGCTGCGAGAGAAGTGGGTGGAAAGATGGTGACTGATTCTTCTTTAAAGTCTTCTTCTTACTTGTAAAAGACATGGTGAAGGTGCAGCATTGCTAACTTGTTTTTTCCTGTTTCCTGATGGTTCTTCTTTAGTCTTATTCTGTCTTTCTTAATATGTTTTTAGAAGAAAATGTTTTGTTTTGTTTTTAATTTCCAGACAAATACAGCCTCTACAGTGTCAGGCATCGGCACTACAGCATCCTCTCTCTCTGCTGCTTTGGCAGGCTTTGTAATGACCAAAGTAGATTAAAAGTAAAATCAGGAAGAAAAAATGAGGAAACATTTGGCTGTTGAAGCCAAAATGCTCTGTATAAAAATGATAGTTCTAGTGACCATATCTGGAAATGTTTTCCAAACTCAGGATATGGAGATGAGTGGCGCCTTCATATTCTCTCTTGAAATGCACGAGACAAGGCTGTAGCTTCCCTTCTGCTTGGTGGGAAAAAGGATTTGAAACTGACTCTGACTCAAAGGGACTCCGTTCCCTTTGAGAGAAATGAAAATATGTCTCCATTTTAAACTGATGAAAGTTGAGAAAAAAATCTATCAAAATCTTGCTATTTTTCATGAAATACAGTTAATTTCCTTTCCTGAAGTCCTACAGGTAACACCATGTAGATCAGTTTTGAAACCAAGAATAACCTTCAGTGATACAATATCCTGGTTGCTCTCCTGCCTTTTGTTTTATGTTCATCTTCTTGGAGACACGACAGAACCAGTGGAGTGGAGGGTGAAGTGTGGGGACATCGGCAATTCTGCAGCAGGACCAGAGATTCTGAAAGGGAATCGGAGGGGGAAAGATTTTCTGGGGATTGCAAGAATTCTGTAAGAGGAGGAATTCTCTCTGGCAGCTGGCAGGGGGACACTGACTGGTGTCTGATGAAGGAGATTCAGTCCTCTAATTCCTTTAGATGAAGCTGCATGTCAGGATTGCTGAATCACAAAGGTTGATTATATGGAACATCCTTCACTCTTACTAAATCTGTTCTGTGAGGAGATAAAGGCTAGGGTCAGAGTTCCCAAGAAACAGATACTACAGGGTTCTGGAAGTTTTTTTTAATTTCAGTATTTTTTTTTTTTTAATTATATGGCAGTTTTAAAAGGAAACCTGCTCTCCTAATTTTCATGTGTCTGGTTGCGTTTTGCTTGCCATTAGTTTTATTTTGGTGTAAACCACTATCTCCATTTTCCCTCCAGTTGAAGTCTGATGTGAAAAAAACCCAACAACCCAGAAAACAACAAACATATTAGTGTAAGAACTAGCACTGACTTTTATTATTAATGAGTGCTTGACTTATTTGTTATTATTCCTATCAATAGCTGGAAGCAGTCAGGTCAATATTGTCTGTGTAACTGTTGCCTTGTGAGCTGTCATGAGAGAATCTACATCAATTGTCTGGGTTTGAAGTTGTGACTTGTTCTGTCTTACATTCCACTTTAAATAGTAAGATCTTTCGTCAGAGACCTGTTTTCATCCTGGTGTCTACATGAGGAGTTAATTGTCCCAGTCAGCCTTTCTAGCCAATATAATCAATATAGTATGTTTTCAGATGAAAGTAAATCTAAACAAAGTAACATGAGTGGAATGTTCAGCTCTTGAAGGATGAGCTGATGAAGGAAGACTGAATTGAGTTGAATCCTACCAAATCAGTTGGCTGGTAACTTTGTGTGGTGTTGTACACCTTTGTCCCCTCGTTGACCTGCCAGCTTGACAGAAGCTCCCACAAGTGATCAGAGAGCGCCTGTCCCCTTTGTGCGAAGAAATGGAGTGGAAGGGGCAGAAAGAATGGAAATAACTATGACCTGTGTCCTGAAACAAGGTGAGTAAATAATATGTAGCTGCTGTTTAGGGAATTAGTGAGGTTGTTTCCTGCCCAGTGAAATAACTCATTAATTAGATTTTCTATGTCTAATTTAATGCAAGTCTTGTAGGAATCATCAGTCTGAGATCTAAGTGCATGGAATTTGCAAGACATCATTGACAAGTCACTGAGGCTTTGTTCATAGCAGAATTGTCATTGCTGTCCTTTCAGGAGAGCTAAAAGCTATCCTGAGTGTCAGAGAGGTTCTGTTTCAGGCACAGAATAGTGTGTACGTTCTGATCCCCATCATAACGGGCACTACAGCTCTTGCATGTGCTGCTATTACAGAGGGCTCACTTGGTCAGGTTTCGCATTTGAGTTAGGTAGAGGTGCTGGTGGGTAGCTGGAGATGCAGACACTCTCTTGCTGCTGAGAAGGGAGTGTATGACCTCTGTGCTGTCTGACAGTGACAAGGTGCTTCGCTTCTAACCAAACAGAGCTTTAAGCAACAAAAACTGTGGGAACCCGGCTGTTCTGTGCGCAGAATAAACCTGGGTCAGAGCCATCACGTAACCCCTCATCCCACAGATACTTAGGAGTGTGCTTCCCTCTTCAGCACATCAGCCACACGGAAAGTGAATGTTTGCCTACTCTGTACTTGGAAGATCTAAGCTGTAGTGAAAGAATTCTGGAATGTGGAGAAAGTTTATGATTAAAGTAAAAAGGGTTCCTGGAGAAGTAATCTTGTTACCAGTTTCATCAACAGCAAGAAGTTCCTCTGACTTGAAGACTTCCAATTATAATCAAGCTTCGTATCTGAGGGGTAATGTATCTCTTGAGGCATATGGATATGGATAAAGATCAAATGCATCGATACCTTGAATTAGAACTGAAAAGAGGTGCTAAACATGTTTGTATTTGACATCGTTAACTCTCCCGAAGTATTATTTGCAAAAGATTTTAAAGAGTGTTTGTGTCAGGTGGGAGAATGTGTTGCCATCTGTTTACCTCGCCGAAGCACAGGTTGGTATGTGCAAATTAGTTATTATGGATATTATAACTGACTTGACGAGCAGACACGTTTGTTTCTACAAATACCAGTACCAAAGTTTGCACACACTCCCACAGACATAGGGGGACCGTCTGAAAAGTGAACTCATGCTGTACAGGAGCAGATGAAGACAGCATTGAGTGCTGGTCACAGTGTTCCTGAATGGGAAACGGAATGATGTATTGAAATACCCAGGTAATCGTGATTTAACTCCACTAGTATAGGTAACAATGCAAAAAATGTTTATAGTAATATGCAACTTTGTAAAATTGTAGTTACACTATTGCCAAGTTTGTTAATTGGACCAGCTATTAGGCCATAACAAGAATGATTTTTCAAGACATCAGTAATTTTAAGGGATGAGACCAAGGCAGAGAGTGAATTCTTTCCCGCTATCGTTAAGGATTCTGTCACATGTAGGCAGTTGTCTTGATTCCTGCTGTAATGGAGGTTTTGTGCTTGCTTTATTTTCCTTTTCTGTAACTCTTTAAAGCCTGTTTCCTTCCCCCATGTGAATGATCACAATGAAAAACAATGTGATCTTGTACAGGATTTAAGAGTATTTGGTCTGTAGTATGCATAGGCATTTCACATTAGATTCGTATATCTCAAATGTGAATTTTCATGGCATTATTTGAGAAAAGTTTTATGCATTTTTTCTGAAAAAGTAGTATCCCAGATGAAGAGTGCTAGTTTTTATTTGTAAATGAAACTATACTAGAACGATCTATTTTTCTAAACATATTTCTACTTTATGTCCCCAGCTGTGGGTTTTACGAGAGAAAGCATCTTTAGAGACTGGTAGCCAGTTACTGTCCCTGCCTATGAGAGAGAGGTTAGAATTAGAGGATCTTTAAAGGTCTCTTCCATGCCAGCACATTCTGTGATTCTGTGCTTTGTGTAATCTTTGCAGGGTTTGTTTGGTATGGAATAGGAAATATTTGTTATATTTTATATAAATAAAATCTTCTTGCATAGGTTTTGCTGTCTATCTGCAAATCTCATTTTCTGAAACACAGCATGAAACAGACACATCCTTTCATCTTTATCCACAGAGATGCTGTTGAGGGGAAATATTTATAAATTAATGTTGTCAGTGATAATGCATTAATTAATACATTTTTTTACCTCAGGATACAGTGGAAGTGGATTAAATGGCTGAGATGAAAGTGGAACTGTAGCAGAATGTTGTTCTGCTGGTTTTGCCTGTGTGGTGGTCTCTGAGCAAAGCTGCCTTACTGGATGGAAAGAGGTGTGTAACTCAATGGATATGCACCAGTGCTTGAGTGAATTCTGTTGTAGTTGAGAAACACAAATATTTGATAGGCAGGAAACATAGAAACCTCTTTGTGGAAGAGGAAATGTTTAAGAGGATTCTACGTTTTTCTTGTGTTCCATATTTTTTGCTGGAAAATGAAACCAGAAGTTCCCAGTCTTTTCTGAAAGCAAACTTTTCAAGAGGTAAGTCCATGGTTCACTCTAGAAGTCTCTTTGCCACTTTTGAGTGGTTACTGAACTTCAGCTGCTGCCTTCTGCTGCTCAGTTTGGTAGCTTTGGTACAGACTCTGGAGCGTAGATACACTTCTTCAATTTCAGCCACTAATTTGGTCTCCTTCCCATCATCTTAGCTAGTTCTTGAACCACTAAACCCACCATACTCAGAGAAGATCACAGCCCAAAAGGTTAATTAAGGGTGCTAAGGTTTAAGACTATCATGGACAAATGCCTGGCTGGGACAGGGTATTTTATTGCAATACAAGCAGGAGGTAATCCAAAACAAAAAAGAGAAAAAAAGCTGTGAGGCTGTCAGTAAGACATCTCTGTTGTGGGGAAACCGAAGAGTCACAGAGAAAACTGATTTCTTTTCAAATGATCAAAGAAGCCAGGAAGAGATACCTGCAGTACAGTCCATTTGGTCATGTCTTTCAAACACATGGGAAAGTCTGGAGACGTGCATGAACTTGTAATAGACAAAAAAGGAGAGAGCTGGTCTCAGCCGAGCTGGCATAGGTCTGTCAGGTCTGGTTTGCACTGCTTGCTGTGGTCCACCAACTGGGCATCATTGTGGTACTGGGCAGAAACAGAAGAAACCAGCTGTGAATAACAGGGAGAAACCTTTTAAGTCATGGGCATTTCTGCTTCTTCCCCTTCTCACTTCCTATTTAGACATGGCTGGCAAATAAGATGATACGGAGCAACACCCTTCTAAAATAAGTAGCAGTTAGAGGGAAGTTGAGGAAACAGAAATTAGTTAGCAGTGGATCTTCTACCTTCTAGTCTTCCGGATCTATTTATAAAAGTACAGACACCAATGTAGAAATTGGAGAAGTTGATTTCATTATGCTGAGAAATTTCTCCCGTGAGGACTACATTTGTCATGCCGTTTAATGCAAACCTGATCTTGACAGTTCCATCTGTAGGAAGCACTCACCACGCAAACGCCAGGCTGAGCCTTAGCGTGCCACGGGAAACAGGCCTGCGTTTGTGGAGTGACTTGGTCTCATGTACTTACAGAGTTTTTTGTTTCTTTTTTTAAGGAAGCTACTATACCCCATTGTTCAGCAAATAGGATCTCATCAAGTGCATCATCTTCATCTTGACAGAATTGTTTCAGGAGCTGAATTATGTACCAAGTAATTGGAATGACCTAGAAGAGAGTGTGCCTGAATTTATAAATAGGATCTGATCTCAAGTAACATATAAGTAGGTAATAAAGCAATCTCCAGATTTCCTGGTAAAGTCTTATTATCAGCATCCAACACCTCCTTAATTAGGTTACTTTCCTGATATAAAATACTTTTTATTCTTTTTTCTTTAAAATAACAAATTATTCTACTAGATTCAGTCAGGGGTTTATAATGGAAAGACTTTGGGAGCTCTTCAAGAGACAGATGGTTTTACTGTTCTTTTACTTTTTATGTTGTAGCATGGCTTCATGACACAGGGAAAGTGGTAATTTTTAAAAAAGTTAGCTTTCCAGGTTTCTATTATCAGCAGGTTTTTTTCCTAATGTTCCCCATGGGAATGAGGTATTCTCGGCTTTTCATAATACATTTGAGTATTATCAGTTTGAAGGTTTTCTTAAGGTATGTTCTCAAGACTTATTTTGAAAGTTCAAAAGTTCTCCTTCATGGTTTCTCTATTACTGTAATATAATAGATGAAATTTGAGAATACTTTTTCAAGGTGTGGAAATTGGCTGTAGGCTGGATGAGAGTTTAAGGACTAAGCAACCAAATCTTAATATTCTGCTTGTATTTGACACTTTGCTTTAGTTGTCTCATGGAAACTTTTGCTGCAAACCAGACCCAGCTGCATGATTTCAATGCATGCAGAATAAATGCCTGGGGAATCTACTGTGCTTTTTTGGCTTGCACGTTTTACTCACCTTTTTTAGGTTTGAATGAGTTACTTGAGCTGCAGCTGGGAAAAAAAATGCCCTTATCTATAAGGAGCAGAATCATCTGGCCATGTCACTCCAATCTGTTCTATGCCAGCCGTGGTCATGAGTGATAATTGTTTTTTTTCTATTCTCCATCTGTTTAAAATAAAGTGGAGCAAGTTTTGTATGGAAGGAGGTGCTTTGGCAGACATGAATCTCTGGAGCTCTAGACTGTCAGCAAAACTGCAGTCTGAAACTGCAAATAGTGGCAAAAAAATATGTTTCTATGTAAGGTCTATACAGTCTCAAGGCTATTTCTGAGTTTTATTGATATCTCAATTAAAAATTGCATCTGGATTAAGGTAGGATATTTGATTACAGACAAGAAATTAGTGTATTGTTCTAAAGGTTTCTTCTGTCCTTGCAGTGTAGGAATAGCACATTGACATTGCACTGTTCCTACTGTTTTTGAACTCCAAATCAGAGTTTAAAAATACGCAGGCTCAGTTTTTATCATTAAGTAGCTGATTCAATGTGATTTAAATTGTCGTGTATATCAACACATATATAAATATATATCCATGATTTATATTAACAGTTCCTGTCTATACATTTGAAAGAGCTTTCCATAAAACTTGAACTTTTGAGTGACATTGCAATTCACAATGAAGCCCCAAGTCACTGAGTCACTTTTAGGCGTTGCAACTTGCTGTTACGTTGCTGTAATCTCAAATTGTCCTGCACACCGCCTCTGAAAGCTTGTGTATGTGGGGAAACGTTAACTGTGGTAACTGGAAGTGTGAATTCACTGGGTACATGGAGAGGGATTTGTTTCCTGTGTCTTGTTTATCCCTCTAGCCCAGTGGCAACTTCTCTGTGCAGACAGCCTTAGGATTCCATAAGTCGGTTCCTGTTGAAATTTAACATTCCTGGCTTACCTTGTACTTTTTTTCCAAATAAAACAATTGCTCCATCTTTAATCTAAAAAGCGAGAGCAGTGCCTTTTGGTACTTCAGCTGGCAAAAATATTTTGAAGAATAAGCTCCTAACAGTAAGACACAGAGTGCTGTGATATTGTGTAGGACCTGTCAGACCCCTTACGTCTGTGGTTCTTCCTGCTCTCACTCCTGCAGAGGGGCACCTGGAGTCAATTAATTCAGATTAAGAGGAAGGAATACACACTGTCTCTGGCTTTGCGTGACAGATGGTGGGGATGATGGCAGTTCACTTGGCTCTTTTTCCTTGGAGCTGAAAAGTAGCGTTTCCTCACACGTGTGACTGGAACTGTCAAACCATGCAAGCATTTTATTGATTTATTTGGTCTCATAGGTTTTTACCTATTAAGTTTAAAGCTCCTTGGGGAGTGGCCATAAAGCAGTGGAGAGGAGGGCTCTGAGCTGGCATTTTGCTGCCCTGTTTTGATTTTACCAAACCAGAGAATGCAGGCAGTTCAAGACAGATGGCAGCTCTTGACAAACGAAGAACAAAACTAACACTGAGAGGCTTTTTGGAGACTCTGTGTGTGGTCTGATGTAGTTAGGGATGGGCACTACATTAAGCATGTTGCTGTTTTAAGACTATCTCTAGCTGTCTCATAAATCGATGGAAATCTGAGGCTGTGTTCATTTTGTTTGCCTAGTAATTTCTGAATCCTTCAAACATAAGAATTTTGTATTTTCCTTGCTGTAATGGCATTTGATTTTTGACAGTCTTTTTTTTTTTTTTCTTTTTTTCTATGCAGAATAGTTCAGTTTTCTGGCAGTTGTGCAAATAATGTAGGATGAGCCAATTTTAAATAATACTCCTACTTGTAGTATAAATAGTCTTTGTGTAAAAATCCTAATTGAGAAATGCTTACCGTTATAAAGCAGAAAATTGTGCTGATATTAAAGCTTAAGTTTTCCGTAATTCATGCTGTGAATGCTCCTGGGATGAGCAGAATTGTCTTCACGTTCTTTGGCATTCCTAGCTTCAAACAGAGATCTGTTTCAATCTTATATTATCCAGATGTTGCAATATACTTTCTACTGAGTTGTTTAAAAAAACATGAAACAGAAAATTAGATAGGTTATTCTAAATAAAGGGAAAAGAAAGACCTGAAAAAGGACTATAAACAGTAAGAGGTACATAAGATAATGGTTGAATATGTCAGTTATCCCTGAATGGAACTTACAAACCTGGGAAATTTAAAGTTAAAATAATTAAAATCATGTGACAAGTATGATCTGAAGAAAATCTTATTGTAGGTGTACATCATTAGGATATGCAGAAGCCATTAATTTCAGTACTTTTTACATAGCCTTTGGTTAAGACTTTTTCTGGATTTCATGGACTTCTTTAAATTTAAACTTGCGTCTGGATTCCCAGGATTAACTTAACTTTACTACGGGTAAACTTTTTTTAAAATCATGTTTATCGTATATTATCAGCTTTAATTCTGTGCAAGTAGAATACTTCTGTGGGAAATGAGATTTCCTACAAAACAGTGGATTTCACAAATAAACACTGATCCTAAATTAAATCCCAACAAAATGTTAACCTGAATTATTTATAATGAAATGACATCCTTAAATCCTTCTCAAATGCAAATAAAGAACCTTTTCTATTACAAGATTAAATATATCTTCCGAAGCCATTTGTGTGTTCCTGGTGCTGCTGTTTGTTTGAAGTGCTATGGAAGTATAATTGAAATTCGGAGCGCCAGAACGTGGTAACGCGCAGCCTGGAGCCTGTGGCACGTGGGAGAAGAAAGCTGTTGGTAACAACTCCTGACGTGTGTTTCCAGTCTCTGCTGTATTTCTGAGTTACCACAGCAAAAAAACTTCATGATGCAAATAAGTAGAAGGAAGCTTGTAAGTGGTTCACTCTCCTTCCAGATTCCTTTTTAATGTGACTACTGAGCCTGTTTATAGCTTTACAATAGGATGAGCAATAAATTGTTAACAGCTGAGCTTAGTGATAGTTTAAAGTCATCAGTTAAACCAGAAGGTAAGATTTTCAATAAGGGTTTAAATCTGTGGTAGTGGATAATATCACCAGAGGAAAAGATGCAACTCTGATAAAGGGTCTTTTCCTGAAATTGGTCCAAAGATATATTTGTTAGCTGATTTCATTCTGGTGTTGGAAATGAAAGCTGAGTATTTTGGGGAGATAGTCTAAGGAAAGGGCTGAATCACTGCTTTGGGTAGAGCCTAACTCAGTCACACCAAATGTCACAGTAACTCGTTTAATTCTTTTTCATGTAGGTACGTGCACATACACATAATATACCTGGGTTAGGAAAGGGAGGAAACAGGGAAAATGATTGTAAAATTGGGAAAACGAACACCCCAGGATCAGAGAATGATAGAATTTGTCTGTTTGGTCCTATTTTAATATATGCAAATGTTACTTCCTAGTTTTTGTGGCTGTGTATGTGTCATTAGAGGGTCATATATTACTCTGTCATCTGTTTTGGCCTCAGTGCCATTCATCATGTGTGTCAGGTACTTTCCAAAGCTTCAGTCCCAGCCTCCCACCTAGGATCACTGTCACCTGTTTTTTCACCTCTGATATGCTACGTGTCTTTACAGCTGGTGAAGGTATCTGTCTGCTTTTGGATGTTGCTTACGTGGAGACACTGCAAATACTGGGCAGATTTTGTTTCTGTGTTCCTCTTGTGTCCAGAGCCTGCTCACAGCACGGGGCAGAGCAGCAAGGAAATGGAAATTCATGTAAAACCCTGGACAGCTGCAGCCACAGTTTGCAGATAATTAAGCTACCAAGGTCCAGCAGGATTCCAGTGATCATATGCAAGTTGTTTTTATTTTTTTTCTCCCCCCTCCCCATGCAGTAATTTAGCTACAGCAAATAGATAGAACTTGTGACTCTTTCTGGAAGTCTGTAACATATTGTAAAAAGGTAAAATGTGGTTGAGGAATTCAATTAAATCTGATCAAATGTTCTCAGAGAGAGTGAAATGAATATGCAAAATAAGCTTCTGCAACAAAGCACACCATTTGCAAACCTTAATTGGACAATTCTTTTGTTTTGGTCAGCTTGTCAAGACAAGCTCTTTTACTCTGATCTTGTTTGGCTGAAGGTTTCCTTGCACATGCGCACATGATTCGCTTGGCGCAGGCATTTGGAGCATGGAAAGTGAAGCCAAAATGATTCCAAAGGTCACAGTAGTATGAGGAAGTGAAAAATAGGTCTTTGCTGGGGAAATTTAGACAACCTTGTTGATAAATATTGTCACAAACTCTGACCATAAGGACAGATGTTTCTGTCTTTCCCAATAGTAAGGTTGCTTTCTTATGCTAATACCATTATCTGAAATGAAATATGTTACACAGGAAAAACAAAGAATGTGCATGAAATCAAAAGCTCAGTGTTATACAACAATACAATTCAAATTATCCCTTTTATCTATAGAAACAAGATATGAAGTTTCCTCCAATCCAATAACTCATTCCTTTCGAGCTAACTGCTGCTATTGTATGTATGTGATGTTTCCCTTATTTCACAGGGAATCGTTTGCACTAAGCTCAAAATTAGACCTTCTTTGTTAAAAACATTTGAAATGAGCATAATAGAAGTAGCAAGAAATGCAGATGAGGGGGGATGACTTGTTTTTGAATAAATGGCATTGGTAGGCTTTTTGATCTTGGATATGTTTTAGTCACACTGAGTTTGTATGCATATTTTAAGAGCATTTAGAGAACATTTAGCCAGCTGGCTGAGGTGCAAATTCCACTATCAGGCAAAAAAAAAAAAGGAAGCAGCCCAAGCAATGAGTCTTCTTCCTGGTGACTGTGTTTCAGGGGATCATGAATGCCTGAGCTGTTGCAGGGTTCCAGTGGCAAAGGCTGTAGGAGAATGTGCCCTGCCTACACACAAGAATTCCAGTGCAGTTTAGTTTGTCAGTTCTGGTTATTCTGTGCAGCTGAAATTACCTGTAACATTCATGAAGCATTCCACCCCTCAACAAGCATCTCAACGAAGTATTCTAGTTCTTGCTGCAATTGCAACATCGTTTTAGACTCTGATATTAATGTGTTACCCCTGCCTAAAACCTAAAAGGCTGTTTCTGGCTCTAGGGAACTGGATTTTACATCGGATTGAAACTCCCCTGTTTGTGTTTAAGCTTTTTATTGTGCATCTTAATGAACTGGGGGGCTTTCTTGCTGCAGATCGGTGAATCTTTTCCATTAAGGAGCTGTTCCTGTCTGTCATATGGTCCAATGGTTCATTTTCCATTAATATTGGAACCTTTTCTGGCACACTGAAGTGTATTGAAAACATTGTGCTTTCTAGAGATAAATTCAGTTCTCTTGAAAGCAGTTTATGGACTCCTGGCAGTTGGTAAATTGTTGACTGAAACCCAGCAGCCTCAAGAGTCTTTCTGTCATCTTCAGATCTTGGTGAAACTAGTCTTGAGTGCTCCATCCTCAGAACCTTGGGCTTTGGGTGTGGAAACCATGTGGTTTTGTTCATTCCCAGAATCCACTAGTACAAAACAATCTTTTTTTCATATGCAAAATAAGTAAATGGTCTTAAATTATGACGTTTTTGGTTTTTTTCTAGATGTGTGGTGCAGATAACTTCTAGAGTTGTGAATTGTGCTGGGTCCTTTGTGATAAACTTTCCTAAATACACCATTAATACATTGTAGATAAGTTGTTTCAGACTGCTGGCTATTTTTTTATTCTCATTCTTTATTTTAGAATATTTTGGGATGTCTCAGGGTGACTAGCAGCTGTTCTGAGTCTGTTATGTGAACCAATGAGGGAATGCGATCACTTTGAAGTGACAGCAGGAGTGTCTTCCGAAAGGAAGATCGCATTGGGTCCCTAAGAAAAAGCTCTACATACAGCCAACTGCATTTGCTGGTAAATTGCTGCTGTGTGTATGGAACTTGTTCCCCAGGTTCTTTGCTTGCAGAAGACTTACTTGTACTTTCCATTCTGAATATGGAGGTCTAGTTAAACTGATGTGACATAACAAGGACAGAGAGGATGAAGTGGGAGAACCTGAGTAGAGTGTCGGGGGAGTGAAGATAGGTGGGGACAGGATTGGGTGGTGCTTTTCAGGAGAAGGAGAGGTAAAGAGGGCCATGCACATGAAATCTTAATATTGAGGGTAAGGATGGGTGACACTGCTGTGCAAGTTAGGGTCAGGGGCACAGCTATGCACTGGCACGGAGCTGGGAATCCATGCTGTTGGTGTGATGTGCTCTACAGCAGCAGTGTTCACCTTGAGAAAATTGGCTTCTATACTTCTCTGAGTTTTTATTGCTTTATGTGTTATTTAGATTCTCTTTGACAGGCTTTGTCACAATTAATTCCATCTGATATAGATGTCTTATTAAAAAAAAAGTTCACAATATTGTAGTCGCAATCTTTCTTGCAAAGATTTTTCCATGCAGAGCAACATAGAGTAACATATTATATAATAAATTGTTAATTAAGCTTTGTAAAACTAAGTAAGAACTACAGAGGAAGTGTAGCAGAGGACAGCAGTTTTATTTGTTCAAAAAAGAGCAAAAATGTGAGAAGAAAGTACATTTTGTCTTTAGCCTAATTACTGAGATAGAAGAATAAAATCTTGATTGAATACATGATGAGTTAAATCTTTGGTGTAGGAAACTACCTTTGTTTTTGTGCATTTATGCAGCTGTGAGTCCATTCAGCTCATTTTCCCATCTTTCTATCAGGAAGTGAAAGCTCGTGTGGTGGATGAGTTTAAAGGCTTGTAAAGGCATCCACCTGATTTTTGTGTTGAATCCAGGAAGCCAGACTTGTCATATGGGCAACTGATTAATATTTTTGTCTGATACTTTTTACAGTTTCTCTCAAGGATGAAAGCCACCCTCCCCTGAGCTCCATGCATGTGCACCTGTGGGCATGGGGTGTTCTTCATTGCATGAGGGGAAAGGAGGAGGATTGAATTAGGCAGTGTTCTGGGTCATGAAACCCATCTTCTCTGAGAGACCTGATGAGTTATCAATAGCTAAATATACTCCAGTGTGCACATTATTAGGCTGTTTCTTTTCTTTTTAAGTCAAGAGTGGTACTTAGCAACCTAGAGATACCAAGGGAAAGTAATTATCTGTTAGTCCTATGACGAAGAAGCTAGGAATGGCTTTGATGTTTTTCTGTGGCTTTAAGTAGGACTGAGATGAGGATGTGGTTAAGCTGTTTAAAGTTCACAAAAAAACCCAAACCAGCCCCAAAAAAACGCATCAGCCTTAGCCATGCAACCAGTTACTGGGAATTGTACACATTCTCTAGTTAATTTTCGAAGCCTCAAGCAGATGTTTTGATCTTTGAGGCTCTCTAGCTCAATAGCAGAGGCTCTTGTTCCAGCAGTATTAAGTGTCCTGTTCAGTGTTGTTGATTGAAGTGGAATTTTGACCTTCATTATAACACCTTAAAAGCTTAGCTTTCCCAGTGCTGCATGGTGTGTGCTTTCTCCTTTACCATTTCCTTCTGCAGTTACATCCCGAGATATTTTGTCCTGTTCTCCATCCAGTCACTCTTTACAGTTATTAACAATCCTAGAAGTTCATATTGCTTTCTTTTAGCTTTGCTCCTGCATTTTTACAGGAGGATGAAGTGATTTGATTATGGTTGTACTTCAAACTGTTAAAAGAATCATTCTGAAACTAAATAGCTAAGCTATTTTCAGTAACTGCAACATAAAAATTTTAACT
The DNA here is from genome assembly GCA_033556795.1 of Tapera naevia. Classification (NCBI taxonomy): domain Eukaryota; kingdom Metazoa; phylum Chordata; class Aves; order Cuculiformes; family Neomorphidae; genus Tapera; species Tapera naevia. Next base: position 426,969 of record JAUMJJ010000098.1, read on the forward strand.
ATACCATTAGAAGTATCCAAATTAAACAGTGAGGCAACTGCATCTTAAATTTGAAGATGTTTTACTTAATGAAGTACTAGATTTACAAAATCGTGTAACTTTGCTAGAGAAAGCAATGAACAAGTCTTCACCAGATCAATGCTGCCTTTTGTCACACGTTTCTTTAGACTTTTTACGCCACTCATCTAGCAGGAAACGCTCTACAGTCTCAACATCGTTTTGAATACAAATGCCTATAAAAGGTCCTGGAATAATAGAAAAGGGAGAAGAAAATGAAAAAGGGAAATGAAAGTCAAGTTTATTTAATAAATAATACATTCTAGAGCTAAACATACTTTGGCAAGAGCCTGACTGTTTCACACATTGTAATGATAGAGAGCTGCTTTCTGCCTTAGAGTCTCAGCCGTTAGGCAATAGGCACTTCATCATTCGAATTCAGAATCCCTTTCAATACTCCTGAAAGCCTCTATGCTGCCTTTGCATAAATCAGTAATTCTTTTGCATTGTCACAAACGTAAAAATCGTAATATTGTTGTTTTTTTTTTTTTAGAAAGACATATCCTTTGCAATATTCTTGATAGCTTTAATCCTATTCTATTTGACAGAAGTCTCCAAGGTGATTTAGGGGACCTTTAGATTTACAGTACTTTAAAGAGAGCGTATGTACTCAGAATGGATGTGGAAAGACTCAGGCAAGTAAACCACTTTAAAAGGCAGTAATTTACTTACACAGACCTGCATAAATTTGGCTACTTAACAAAATACATTTATCCAATTTGCAGATAATTCCCTCATCTCCTCCAAACTCACCATATAACTGCTAAGTAAAGACAGATAAGTAAGTGTAAACTCTGAGCTGAGTAGCAGCTCTGAGCCAGTTCCACATTGATGGGTCTCTGTAGTGGAGCCTTGGTTCTTTAGATCAGTAGGACTGCAGAGGGGCCAGGAAGGAAAAAAAAACATAAACCAGTAAGTGTTTTTCAAGCAGAAAATTGCTTCAATGACAAATGGTAACAGACCTACTACTGTTGTAGGTAATTCTTCAAATGTTCAAAATGCCTAACCTGCTAAAGAAGAGGTAGGGAAACCGAACCAAACCAAAATCAAAACCAAACCAAACAAACAAGCAAACCATCCTCCCCCAAAAATACCAACAAGAAACCCCCACAAAACCACACACACAACAAAAGAAACCAAACAAATCCAGAACACCCAGCTCTGTGAAAGCTTGTACCTTAACAATGCTTGTGCCAGGGAAGTAATCAGGGTAATAATTTTTATATATTATGAGCTTACATTCGTATTTTGCCTTCTGCTGGTCTGCTACGTGAGAGTAATTTGTTCGTTATTAAACTCTTAGAGTCGGCTGTAAAGCTTGTGCTCAGTTAATCCAAAGCTTGGGTTGTGTTCTTTCCACTTGCACTTCCTACTATTTCCTGCTAAATTGTGATGAAATATCTTCCAGCAAACATAACTTTAATTGCCTTACAGAAAACTGAACCTGAAACAGTGAATGAGACACAGTCACTTGCCAGTTGAAGTTCATTTTTTTTGCCTTATTAAAAGGGAGAACTCATTTACAGTGGCAGTCGATAAGTCTTTGCTGCAATGACTATTCTACTACACTCCTACTATTGTAGCACTTCCTCCAGCTAATTGGCCTTTGTCGTTAAATTAGTAAATGTGATTGTTACGAATCAGAGAGGTCCTCTTCAGCAAAGAGAAGAGTATCAGGGCATAATATCTTCAAAAAGATGAGGGCTTAGGAGAGTACCACTTCATGGAGAACATGCAGTTGTGCTGTCACACACAAAAAATAGTCCATGGATTTCTCCAGAACTGAATCAGTTTAATTTGCAAGCAAAGGAGTTCATAAATTATCTGAGAGTCTCACTGACTGCCAAAATGCAAAATTCAGATTAAAAACTCAGGAGCTTCTGTCAGGCATTACTTGATGCATGCAGTGCAGCAGATGAATGACACTGAACTTGAGCTGCACAAGGTGGAAAAAATAATCAGTAATCCTCAAGTGAAGCAACTTTGAGCGTATTCATTGTTAGGTTACATGAAACTCTAGGAAGTTTCTTTGAATAGCAAAATATCTGCATCGTGTTGCTTTTGCTGAAAAAAGGTGTTGTATCTATGTAATCTTTAAAATGAAAAATACCTGGCATATTTATGGAAAGTACAACCTCTCATTACTAACTAATACATCCACAAATTGTACCATTATTAGTTGAATGAATTAACTGGAACTCTGTACTCCAAAAGGCTTGCTTTCTAATAAATCAGAGAAAGGAAAGTTGAGTATGAATGGGAAATGAGATTGTGACCTAACAGAGGATTTTATTTCATACTGAAACAGTATAGCCCTCTGGTCTGGAAGCTTATTTTTATCTGTATAACTCATTATTTATGGGAAAGAAAATAAAATATACAGCTCATATTTGTTTTACTATAACAGTATTTATTAAGTTTTTATGGACATAATCTCATTGGTACATTAAGGCAATATGATTTTGGAAATACTGACATAAACCAAAAATACTAGTTGAGATTGATAGGCAATTGATATTGTGATCACATACACAGTAGAAATAGAAACTTAAAAGAAACAACTGATCTGGGCCGAAGGTAAAAAGCAAAAATACACTTTTCTGCAGACAATTGGTATCTATTCATTCCCATCTTATAAAATTACAGTTTTGTGTTCTTACCCAGAATTTCCAGATACAGGTGGGGTTGTCTTGTTTACATGGTTCCTGGAAATAAAAAAGAAAACATTTTGAAGTGAGTACTGATGGACACCAAATACACCTCTTTGAGCTGTAGTTACACATGAGGTTTAGATATCTCCTTTTTATTGTGTTGGTTCAGACTCTACATTTTCGTCTTGAACCAATGTTTCTTACATTGAATTAGTGATTTGCCCAATAAGAACTTTATTCTAAAACTCAAAAAGAAGAGGTGCTTATCTGCTTGGTAAATGTCCCTTGCTTACTTAAAATATATATATTCAGTGTTTGAGTTCGCGTTTCAAGAACTCAGAGACTGGAACTGGACCTGGTTGTGCACATAGAAAAAGTAATCACTGTCTAAACGTAGTTAGACTTCACTTTCTGACCAGAAGTTCCAAGTCAAAGTCAGTCATGGCAATATCTGTTATATAAAGGTTTATGATTTTTATTCATGGCCAGTGAATTAAACTGTTTGCGGGTGGATTTCTCTTAATATTTCTCAGTTCATCTTCCCCCCCCCCCCCCCCCCCCCCCACCCCGGATCCTTGGACAGGCATAGAGAGAGACTGAGAATTCCTGCGAGCAGCAGAATGCACACCAGTTGAGTCCTTGCTTGACACCAGCGCTGCAGGCCCTGTTTTGTAGGCTGGTTATTTCAAATTACTTCCTCCAGATCTGAGGTATTTCCTGACTCTGACTGCCTTTGCTGATTGTGACAATCAAAAGCTCAAAGCAGAGGGGTAGTAGATTGTTAACTCTGGTCTACCAGCTGCTCTTGGTGCAAGAATAGACCATGGTAATATTGCAGATTGTTTGATGCTAAACTTTGTATTTTAATGAGTGGAAACAACAATGAAGTGTTCTGTGACTGTCTTCTGGTTTAGAAGTGAGGTCCCAGACATCCTGAGTAGCACAGTCAAAATCTGTGATTAAGGTTTGCGGTTAACTGCAGAGGTAAAAATCATAGGATGTGCCATAAGGAATTAATAATAGTCTTTAATAATGTGCAACAGATAAGGCACTGGAAGTGGAAGGCAAGAGAGGATTGAACAGCTCCTTTCTAAACGAGGGCTAAATAGCACAGAACTTCTGTTTGAGAGAAAAGAGCAGGTGATCATACGATTAGCCTGTATCAGAACATGTAACAGCAAAGGCAGTGAATTGGGTGGTATCCCTAATTCAGCTGGAACAGCTGCAGCCTTTGAATTATGACTTTGCATTCCCTGTGGTGCTCCTCGGGCAGTGCTGCTCGGAAGGTGCCGTCGCTGAGCGCCCGCAGTGTGGCCCAGGAGAGAAGGACTGAGCTCGGCAGGGACTGCCAGAGCCTAATCCGGGCTCGCGCTGGCACGGAGGGATCTGCTCAGCTGTGAGTGCTGCTGGGTTTGTAACCCACAGCCTAAGGCTTCAGCTGCACGGCCTCCAGGCCGTGCGTGACAGCTCTGTGACTAAGGCTCAGTTTTACTGAGGAAATTGTTACTAGGAAATAAGAAAGTGTGTGAACTAAAGCTATGCAGGATAAGAAAAGTAAAACCAAACAGTGCAGTACCTGAGATAATAGCAGTCAGCAGTTCAAGGATACAAGAAGAAAGATACTGATATGAAAAAGTATAAAACAAATGAGACAAAGCAGAATGTTAGAAGACAGCAACTCAGCAATGTTAAGAGTCAGCCAGTTCCAAGAATATACAGGTCTAACCCTTCCCCACTTGCCTGACAGTTACCTGGTCGGAGAGGCTGCTCAGCTGTGTGTGTCCCTGCTGAGGCCTTGGTGAGCATATTTATGTTTATGCTACTTGTATTCCAATCCTTGCTATCTGTTATGTCAACCAGTAAATGATGTCTGAGTTATCTTAAATTGTGTGTGTTGTGAGTGGAAAGTAAAAGATGCCCAAATAGAAACGACTCTGCAGCACACTTAGGCAGAGTTCCACCCTTTTCCTCACCAATACCACCCAGCTGGTGTGGGGATAGCACCAGTCCCAGTAACAAAAGGGCTCTGCTCTAGCTGGGGCTCTACTTCACTGTGGTTCAAATAAGTAAATGTAGAAAAACGTTAATGTTATTTATTGTTGAGGTATTTTACAGAGAAGTGGAAAAATGACTTCTTGTCCTGAACAGGCCAATGTCTTCCTCAGGGGTGATGGCTGATGTGGTCAGAGGTCAGCAAGAGAGTCATTGTATGTGATGAGGCTTTAAAGAGAAATCTGAAGAAGGAATTAGAGGCTGTTTCACAAATAACATGCAGTGGCAGAGGCACTTATTTTAGTATGTGTTTAATATATTTGATAGCCTATGTAGGTTTTTTTTTTGTTGTACTGTAGGGTATAGAGTGCAAAAGCATGCTCTACTTAACTATTCTATGTTGTTGAACAACAATTTAAAGCAGTATCTGTACTGAGGAAATAAAAAGGACGTGAGTCAGACAGCTTTGTGTATAATAAATTCAGTGCGTTAAATCTGGCAGAAGCAGATCACAAGAAGCAGAATTCCCACAGAGATGCAGAAAGATGCTCCATGTGAGTTTTTGCTGATCTTCTCACTCAATGATGAAAAGAAATCGCTCAGCTCTATTTTAACCCCGAATATTCTCATTTCCATAACAAAATATTGATAACTCTTTAGCAGTCTTTATCCTGTGATATTAAGATTACTTATCCAAAATGAATGCCTGCCAGGCTGATATGACATTCATAAGATTATGGCTTCCATGTGATTCATCATTTTTCATCTTTTATTCTACTTTCTGTAATAATATTTATTTTTGCTGCATGCTGATATATTCTAAGTATTTACTGAGAATCCCACTGCTGGCATGTTACTCTTTCCTATTTCTGCAGCAGTTTAAGAGGTCTATATCTCACTTTAACACACCCAATTTAATTAGTGCATTTTTTTCACTTCAAAATAGGATTTCATGCTGAAACAGAAGAGGTAACAAAAGTTCATTAAAATTTGCATTTGAAAATGAGGTTTTGACTTACAAAAGTGTATGAAAGAGCTTGATTCAGACAAAGTTCTCAGTCTGAGCTGCACAAGCTCCAAAAAGTTGGGTTGGGATATGTTACCAACTCAAGTAATGGAAGTATGCAGCCTCTTGAACTCAAGCAAGAAGAATGAAGACTATGAACAGGGAATTTGCTTGAAGGAGGAGTAAATGAGTTCTAACGGTTATCAGGCCTCATTAGGTTAAATCAAGTTTGTTAATGACAGCTCCTCAGATTTTGATCCAAGTAGATACAATGAAGATCCAGAGTAAATTTTTTGACCTTGAAAATACTGCCATTCTTTATCTTCCTTAATGAATTTGAAGCTCATGAGAATTTTATGTCTGGAAACTATTTCAAGGGACTTTATATGGAGTATAATCTGGGTAATAATCCCGTTTTAATCTCTTCTCCTAAGCATTTGCCTTTTGCCATTGTTAGAGATGAGTTCATACCTACATGTTTTCATTTGAATGTTATTTTTTTGTTCATGTGTGATGCAGGACAAAATTCTATGATCACTTGAAACTGAACATTTTACAGAAAAGCTAGTACATGTACCAGTTTCATTTTTTGCCACCAGTTGCTCTATGTGAGAAAGAACCTAGCTGATGCTGATGTCATAAATTTCATTAACAATTAGCGTTTGACAACTGCCGATACGAAAAAAAAGGTTTTATATGTTAAAGTGAAACAGAATTCAAGGGAAAAGCAAAACAGCCACTTTTTTTTTTAATGCCAAGGTTTTGTTTAGAATACTATTGCTTGTTTAGAAGGGTTGTTTCTAAGAACTATGCGAAGAGTAATGACCATGATATAGGAAAACGTGTGTGTGACACTTTACCTCCTCAGTTGCTGGCTCATACAGAGGTCTTTGTTTTTAGTGGAAAGGAGGATTCATGATATTAAAGTAGCAGAATCATAATATGCACTTGATTACTGCACAGTTAAGAACTGTCTTGAAAAAAAGTCAATCAGGAAAATTTAAGTGGTTAACAAAAATCCTGTCTATTATACCTGTGAAACTGCACAGTAGGCTTGGTTGTACCAAACCAAATTCCTCGGTGCCTTTTTTCTTCTTGGCAAGCCCAGAACTGTTACCCTCAGAGCAGAGCTGTGCTTGTGGTTTGTCTGCTGTGCCTGTCTGAAATGTGTAACATCCATCCCTGAGCCTGAGTTCTTTGAAAGGCCTGAAATTGTCAGCTCTGCTTGGAACATGCGCAATGCTGACAGATTCTATCAAAAACCATTCCATAGGATAAACCCAAGCACCTTCCCTTGGATTTACCACTACCCTTGAGGAGGTTCAGGCTCTGATACTCTGCAGGGCTGCCCTTCAGCCAGCCTTTGGGCAAGGACCACCCCATCTCGGCTTTGCAGCCAGGTTGTTACCTGGCAAGGGGCTTAATATTTGCAGTCCCTCTTTGAAAGACAATCCCTACGGCAGCCAAGAGCTGTTACACAGAAAGCAAGAGTCAGGCTGGGGACAGAAATCTGAATGTCCCAGTGTCCCAGTCCTCATCAGTGGAACTGTGTGTTGTGTTCCTTAGCTTTCCCTTTTTAGGACCATTTGAGACAGGTAAGAAAATAAAGTGCTTGGCAGAGCACATGTTTAAGGTAAGGACTCAAAATACAGAAAACACTTTTCATGAAGTACGTGCTGTAGTTAGACTCTGGCATCTTTTTTTTGAAGCTAGAACTAAAAATGAAGTTTAGATATCTGAAGTCATTCGTATTTTTGCTATTACTTTCTTCCATTCATAAATTAGTTCTTAACTCTGGAAAGGCTTGTGTATAGTTTTATTCACTGAAGTCAACAAAACTGACAAATATAAAAGTGAATGAGTGTGAGTCTTGGCAAAAATGGGACATTACTCTGTAGATTAATTCTCTTTGTGTGGTTTGCTGCAATGTTCTTGGGAGGTTTAATTATTCTTTGCAAGATTTTCCAATTTCACACAATTTATGTTGACCTACTGTGTCACTTTTCGAAAGCTGGTGATCAGATGGGGATTTAGCTTCTTTTTTATAATGTTAAGAATCAAACTCTTGGGAAAAAAGAATTGATTAGGTAAGAATTTGTACTGTTTTTTTGACGGGCAATAATGTCCTTCCAGTAGCACAGAGCGATGGTTTACACACAGCATTTGGACTTTTTTCTTGCTTTCTGCACAGCTTAAGCAATCTTTCTGCGTCTTAGACCAGAAAGGCAGTTGGATGTCTCTGGAAGATCTGCCAGTGGTACAGATTTTTTGTTTCTCAAATATTTTCCAACGGAATTTACTGTTAGAAAAGTTTTTCTCAGACAACTTTTTTCAAGTGTTTTGTATTTCAAAACAGTTGGGAAAAAATGTGTTTTTTTTTCTCCTCACTCCATTGGTCTTTTTCTTTTATGTTAGAAAGAAAGTGGGAAAATTACTTTTGCTTCCCTCAAAAATGTGTTAAAATCTAGCTAAAAATACATTTTGTTAAATATGTGCAGGCAATACAATATGTTTAGAAAAAGTAAAAGGGAAAGGTTTGAGATTTCTAAACCGTTTCTAAAATAAAATGTTCAATAGACTATCCCAATATGTACAGAAGTTTAATACTGAAGGGAGCATCTGAAAAAAATATCTTTTTTTAAATAAATTTTGAGCTGATAAATCAGCAAGTGCATTTAAATCAGAGATGTAAGCAGTGATGAGATTCCCTTTTATGAAGCCACAGAAGATCGTTTTCAGCTGTAGAAAATAAAAGTTTTCAAAAGACAGAGAATTCAGCAGCTGAAGGTCAGTAATACAAAGCTTCTCCTACATCACTTTCTCAAATCCAAATGTGAGATGTTATGCCCGCTCAAGTAATAGATAGGAATTCTCTAGTAAGCAGCATTTGCCAGTGGAAATTGTATTGCACGTGTATTGCAATTTGGAGTAGTCCTTTCAAAATAAGCATAACAGAAAACAAAAAAACTTCTCTGTTGGTTTATGTATTTTTATTTATTAATAGAGCTTCTTTGGAATTTGAAAAAAGAGATCTCTGTGAGCTGCCCAATTTTCCTATAATAATGAAAGGCAACTGACAGGCTCCAAGGCCTGCGGTTTGCCTGCTTCTCCTTTCTTGTTTTCTCTGTCAGCACTAGGACTTCCAGCTTTGGGACTGGAAGATTTCATTAAATAAGTTTATTTTTTAGTAAGCAGGAGAAATTCTTACCTTTCAGCTTTTCACTTACCACATTTAACTTTATTTCTTAACTGTGTCAGTGTTTCTGCCTGTCTTTTTTTTTTTTTTTTCCCCAACATTAAGCTGTCTGGGGTTGGACAGAAAAGTAGTTATTCTTGAGGAAGAACGATGTAAAGATACAGGGAACCTGAATATTTCTGACCCAGGAATCAGAATGCCTTATCTTTGGCTTTTGAAGATGAGTCTCTGAAGAAAACTTCGGCAGTGAAATACTTTACTAAATGGTTTAGAGAGACAAAAGTTATGCAAGACTTATGCTTCTTATTAATGTCATGATAAATCTGATGAGACTTTGATATTTGAGCTCAGTTGTGTGGAAGGATGACTTGCTCTGAGACACATTTTTATTCCATTTCACTTGATTTTTGTTTGTTCTCTGTCAAAATGCAAGCAAAAAGATCTCTCACCTGCTGTAATAACCAGCACTGATCCTAAGGGAATTAGGATTTTCAGTAGCCTGATGTGTTTTGAGTGGTGGAGGGGAGAAGGAAAAAACCTACTGGGTTGCTTGGGGAGGGATTTAAAGGGTCTGGAGAAGTGCTTTTCTTCCCTAAATGTATTTTTCTCAGGTATTGCCCGGCTCGGAACTTTTCCAATAGCAATATTAGTGGGGAGCTTTAGAGTTCCCCATGAATGTACTTACTCTTGTGTAATTCACATAAAAGACTTTATATTCCTTCTTGCACAAAATAAACCTGAGCTCTGACACAGTGATATCTCCCTCTGGTGTGTTCACATCTGGAGCTGCTTTGCAATTAGATTATCATCTTCCATTAAGATCCAAGTTTTGATTGCATCATCATTTCAAATTAATTTTTAATCATCATATTCATTCATCAAACCATAGCATTATTATGTTTTTCTTGATCCTTAAAATTACCTTTGTCTTAATTGTCAGGCTGGAATTTCAATGCAGGGCTGTAGAGTTCTTGGTAAACGTTGATCTGTCACCTGTGAAATAATTTTATGAGGTGCTGGTTCTCCCCATACTGGTTAGGAGATATTTTATTTTTAACTCGGTTTTGAAGATGGTTGATTTCTTTAAATGATGAGACCACTTTCATTTCCTGCACCCGGTCTTTATATTTTTTTTTATCATGTAATTAAGGAAAGCTTCAATTTCAGTCTCACTTTCTTAGTATGTCATTATTTTTTTTTATTTGCATGTTCATTTCTAAGATGATTCTGCATCTGCCTGAAAAGGATTTAGGCATTGTAATGAGAAAGAAAATAAGATCATGTGAAGGAGGTGCAGAATGAAGGAAAAAATGGCACAGGAGTTTCACAGGCTGTGGGGTGTTTGTGGAGGAACATAAGTGAATGAAGATATAGGCAAACGAGGCCTGGGTCTTGGTATGTGTGGTAAGAAATGTGGCTTTTTTTAAGAGAAGAGCTGAAGAGGATTCTGAGAAATAGAAGGACTGGAGGGCGTTTTCATACTTGTTCCTTTCCGCAGCGTACTAATAATATTTGGTGAGACTTGACTTTAGGGCCTGGTTTTCAACCGAACCGTTGTCCAGATGGTGTGACCCCTAATTTGGAGGCACTGCAGATGAAAACGTCCAATTTTTCTTATCTGCTGTAGCAGTAGGATCACCAAAGAAAGTACAGAAAAGTGATTAGGAAACTCACCACATTTTTGACAGCAGTAGGAGAGAATGCAGGAGTTTCTTTCAGAATTTTGCTTGCTACTGGCTGCTTCTGCGTTGTTTCCCTGCGTTAGTCTGTCTCCTCGTGTTACCCACGACACTTGTTGATCTTCAAAAAATCACCCTGAGAGAGTTGAACGAAGTTCAACTGAATGGAAGTTGAGAGCTGAACAGAAATGCTTATGAAGAGTTTGTAATATTATTATCTGCACATGCTGCCTTCTTTTGTTCTGCCTGCCTGTTTTGTGTAGCTGATACTTGCCTCAGTCCTTGTCTTTTATACGGTGTAATAGTGCATGTGTCTGATTCTTAACGTGTGGGTGCCCGGTACAGTTGCTTGCTGGTCCTGGTATTTAATTACTTAAGATCTCATAATATCTTGGTGAGTAAGAGAAAGGGAGCAGCACGGCACGGGCCATGAGGCGTTCAGCAGCTGGTAGGAGTGAGACTGAATTCACACCATGGTGAGCTCTGTCTGGGTGCTGCTTGGGCACATTTGTGTAGCCGTTACTTATGCTTGGTCTAGAAGTCATGCCAAGCCATAGCAAAGCATTCATCTTTAGATTAGTATCTACTACCTATTGCTGCTTTCCCTCCCTGTCCTGCTGTGTTCAGTGCAGTCTGGCTCTCACAGGCACCGGCGTTCCCCTCTCTAGACAAAAGGTGCTCTGCAGGAAATAAGATTGAAAGGTAACTACTGCTTCAAAGCGAGTCAAGCCTGTGTTTGCCAGGTAACTTTACTGCTGAGGCTTGAATAGCAACAGGTGAATTACTGAGAGGACTGGTGTACTCTGCGGGTTAATACAACTGTTAGTGAGTGGAACTTCTATAAAGGAGCATTGTGAGTTCTGTCTCTTTTTCTGAGCCTGAACTGAAAAGGTCAAAGAGAGAAGTTCTGCAGAACTCAGGTGTTGTATTCAAGAAGGAGGCTGGTTAACACTGTCAAATTACCAGGGAAGGAGATGTAGTGCAGACATAGCTGGGATTTTAGTGCTTTGACTGGTGAGGCATTGCAACCTGCTGAGCACCCTCATAGAAATGGTTTCACTGTAAAGCAGGGCTGTCCCACTGCCCCTCCCGCTGTGCTCCCGTTCCGTGACGCGCGTCACACGCTGCATGCGTGCCCAGTGCTGGCAGGAGCACAGGGACAAGGAGCTGTCCCTGGGAACAAACAGAGTGTTGGGCTAATAAAACAAGGTGGAGGGCCAGATCCGGCCTGCAGGCCATGAGCTTGACACCCCTGGTTTAATGAATGGGGAAGTGCAATGCATAAAAATAATTGATAAGAACACCAGAAAATGATTTTAAATGTTTGTTTTTCCGTTCATGGCTAATGACAGTAACACCTTTGTTGTATAAATATCCTATAACATTTAGTATTTCTCAGCAATGTCCACGAGCAAGTACCAAACAGATGACAGAGGGTGCGTGCTTACTGAGTCAGTGCAGTTCTGCACCTTCCAGACAGTAGTTCTGCTTTCTAAGTCAAATCAAGAGAAAATCTATGGATCTGCATAAATCATTTAAACTCTTCCCTTGAGAGCAAACTGTTATATCAAAAGAAGAGTTGATCAGAACTGCATTATGCAGTGTTGGCTTTGTTCTAGCAAAACACAGATTCCTTTTTTACTATGGCAGCTATTCTATGTTATAGTCTTTTGTGGTTTCCTTTGTTTGTTTAGGGTTTTCATTTTTTTTTTAACCCTGAAAAGACTGTAGTGGATAACTTTTGCACAATGTATTGCACTAAACCTGCTGAAATGAAGCAGCTTTTGGTGACAGGAACTGCTGTGCAGCATGAACTTTTAAAATAAGGAATGACCTATTTTGTTGCTTCTGTGCTTTCTGCTGCTTCGTTTTTACTGCCTACAGCCCCAAAAAGAGACTTAGGCAGGGAGCTACCAGGAAACCTTTCCTGAGGTGGAGTAGCCATCTTGTCATTTTATTTGTTGCTTCTCCTGTTAAGGCAAAGGGTGAACACTTTCACTTATTGAAACCTTGCTTTGTACTACAAATCCTCTTTCCCTTTTCAGTGGCTTACGTTAAACAGATAGTGCGTTATAAAAGGAATGAAGATGCAAATGAAATGTGTTGTCTCCTCATACGCCAGCATTTGATGGAGGTGAGGACAGTCAAATTTGCCTTCTGAGCTGTGTTATTTCTGGTCTGTTGTTTGGATGAAGTTGTGGGGAAAGGGAAATGAAACTAACATAGGAAATGAGATTGTGGATGTGAAAGTAGCGATTCCTAAGAACAATGAGTAAGCCAGGGTAAAAACTCAAAGGCATACAAATAAATTAGTACATTTGGGAGATTGAAAGGATAAAGCACACGTCATGAAATACAGCTTAGGAATATGAATACAGATACTGCAGAGAAATAATGTGTCCTGGGTCCGGTTGTCAGAGCCAGTCTATGTCTGACCTGCTCTGGAGATGGCATCTCCCACTCGCTCAGCTCCCCTTTCCAGCTGGGCTGCATTAGCTCTGCAGTAGGAGGAGCCAGGATTTGTGTAGCTCTGGCTTCTTGACCCCAGAGGGCCAATCGTAAGTAAAGTGTTGGCACAGGAAAGAAGTATTATGGGAATATTTTGGAGGCAAAAGAACTCAGAGTTTCATTGTTGTTATGCAACCTAGGCCAGTTTAGTTGGTTTAAAGGTTAGCTTATATTTGGAGAAATAAAAAAAATGAAAGTGAGCACAATGGAACAATGATTTAATAAGGAATAGAAGGGTAGGAAACAGTTGTTGACCTTCTACTCCTGTAATTTTCTGCCACAGCAGGACACAAAGAAATGAAAATTAACAGTTACGCACCGCAAATGCCTACAAAACCAGAATGCTTCATATACAAAAGAAAATATTTTTCTGTAGCTGCCTTTTTAGTTTACCTTTATTACACTTTGGAGTCAAAGTAAAAAAATCCAGACAACTCACCCACTCACTCACACTCCAGAATCCTCCCTTTATCAACACAGATGCTCTATTTTTCACTAAATAAATAAATGTCTTTTCAAGTAGTATTTTGAAATTTCACACACCTTTTAGTTTACAAAATCCTAGATCAATACATTTCAAGAAATGTATTGTTGGTGTTTTGCTGGTTTTGTAACTGTACTGTGGCAGAAAATTATTAGAAGTGGAAATGTTCTTTCAATTTAAGTGATGTCTCAAAAGAACAAATGCATCCATCCTCACAGATCTGAATGAAAGTGATATATGGAGTTGGAAGTAAACTGATGGTGATGCTAGGTTAGTATAAATTGCAAGTTAAGTAAATCAAATTAAACCAATTCACTCCAATGCAAGTAAGCAATGACTAAGGTTACAGATTTCAAATTTAGGTCAGAATTAGCAGAAATAGTCACTATTTTAATTTTGTGAAGCAGGTATAGCATTGCAGGGAGTCACATGGCTGCAAATCAGCGTTAAGGCAGGTGTCCAGTGGTCACATCACTGTGAGCTGTGAAGCACTGAAAGCTTCCCCAAGTCTCAGAGTGTTTCAGGAGCAAGCACTGTTTGCCACACTCTTTCAGAAATACCCAGAAATAAAGTGGTGTATTGGGTGTAGGTGGCAAGGTTTTGGTCGTGGGAGGGCTGTGGGGGTGGTGTGTGTGGGAAGAGGTCAGGGACTGCCCCGTGGTGGGCACAGCAGGCTGCACAGGGGTCCTCTGCAGGACTCAGCTGAGCATCAGTGAAACTGGCGGTATCTCTGGGAAAACATAGTTAAGGAAAGGAAAAAAACATCAGACAGAGAGAGAAAGAGGAGAGGGGGAGAAAAGGGTGAGAAACAGCAAAGGGGACAGCAGGATCGGAGGAGGGAAACTAGATTAAGCTCCTTGAAGCACAAGCTTGGTTTGTTCCAGCGTGCAGAAAGACAAGCAAGTGTGGCAGAAGGCAGTGTGGGTGAATAAGGTGCTTCCCACTGAGCTCCTTCCTGGTGGGTCTGCTTACGGGCATCTGCTTTACAGATGCCTAGTGACGGCATCTGAGGAGAGGAACGCCATCCTACTGAGTACAATCATGTTGGGAGTGCGCAAGCAAACATACAGGAGACTGAAATGTGGTCTTCACTTCCTTTAATGAGTAATTGTAGAGAAGGTGGAGGAGCTCTTCTGAGAAGTGCGCAGTGTGAGGGCAGGATGCAACAGACACAAGTTTCAACAAGAGAAATTCCAATAGAATCTAAGGAAAAAAAAATCTTCACAGTGTGGGTAGTACAAGATAGAGCAGCTTACACAGAGAAGCTGTGGGATCTCTGTCCTTGGAGGTACCTGAACCTCAGCTAGGTTTGGCTCTGAACAGCCTGCTCTAACTTCACAGCTGGCCCTGCTTCGAGCAGGTGTCTGGGTGAGACAAGCTCCAATCTGAGTTACTCTGTCACACCGTGACACCTGTCAGGTGCTCTGGCTCCAGGCAGTCGCTGAGCACCCTGCTCTCGTGGAACCAGCTCAGAGCGTAGGCAGGGACAGCCTGGTTCCCAGCCAGAGGTGGAAGAATGACCAGGAGGGGGAAAGGGGCGCATTCCAGAAGAAAGGGAAAGTTTTCTGAGGTAGAGGAACTAAACAGAGACTTTTCCTTTAGTTTGTGAATAGGGGAAATATTTTGAGAATGTTAGCAGTCAATATTTCTGTTAGTAATTAGCTGAGTAAAACTTTTTTCATTACTGCTTTTTTTACTGAGTCAAAAAGTAAACTAATATGCAATATGAAAGTGAATTTATTTCTGGATCCTTTTTCTAATATGAAACCATTTTTAGTGGCACACATTTACGTACATTTTTTAAAAAAATACTTTGCTGATTTATTCCTAATTTATTGTATTAAATGCCTAACATATAAATATGACTACTTTAGTAAGTTACATTATTTAAGTACAATGGCAGAATTTTAAAGGAATCAATTTCCAGCCCAGATGATATATATATTGAGAATGCTGCCATACTGTCTTCAGAGGAAAACAACTATATTGTACTTAAGCAAAACTGTGCAAATTTCACTTGTTAAGAATTTGTAACGTTTTGTGACTTCAAAACCAGTGCCTTTATATTATTTTAATACCATTTTAATGAATGAATTAGTACTGAAAGCACACACACTAGAAAACATTCTTAGTTCCGATGAAGCGAACTCGCTTCTGAAAATACAAACATCGTTATTCTTCTCTAAAGTGAAAACGCAGCACTCATTTAATGATTTATTTTTTTATTACAGGATGATAAGATCCTAAGATCAAAGGTTTTTAGAGTACATTATTCAGGCCAGAGTCTAGAATGGATAGAGCAAATAGTTCTACACTGACTTCTTCAGATTATACCCATAGTCACACAAGCTGACTTACCCTTTTATTTTTTATCACCTGCTCCCTAACACTAAGAGGTAAAAAAAATATATATAAAAAATGAATTGCTAAAAATGGCTTTCATGGCAATCTCCAGCAGAGACTCACAGAGCAGTACAAGCAGGAAGGGACCAGTGGAAACCGTGTGGTCCCTCCCCTTCCCAGAGTGGGCCCAGCTTGCAGTAGAGGCTTGTGGTGAGATGTGGGAAGGTGTGTTCTGATAGCCTTGTGATAAACGGCACGATGTCGAAACCCAGCATTTTAAATGTGTCATCAGAATTTAGAGGACATATTGGCTAATCTAAACAGCAGTGTATGTGCATCTTGCTGAACTTTTCATGAGGAGATCCCTTTTCAGTAAAGTAAAAAAAAGAAAATGTAAAGGAAATCTGCTACAGATTTAGCTTAGGAAGTCAGAATTTCACTTAAGAACAGCTTTGTACACCTTTTATTGGAAATTATGGAGAAAAACACTTGCCCAAAAAGATTCATGGGATGCTCAGGTAACTTTGCTGAGTGGAGTAAAGGTAACTTTGCTGAGTGGAGTAAGCGGTGTCACTCCCTTTTCACTTCTTCGAAAACTGACTGAGAAAGGAATTCTGTGGAGAAAAGTATAAGGAGATTCCCCCCAGTCCTGCATGTGTGAAGTTAAAGAGTTATGTGCAGTTAACTTCAGCTGATGTAGGTTCTGACCCAAAGAATAAATGGAAGGAAGGTAAAAAGGGAGAAAGTGAATAAAAATTTACATCCTATTCTATATTAACGATGGTTCTAACACTGTATCATTCAAAAATAGAGGAAGATAACACAAACCTCCCTCAGTGCTAACTACGTATGCAGGTCTGAATTTTAATATGTGTAGTATTTCTTGCAAGACCACTGAATTTTTCAACTGCCATAACAACCTGTTTCTCTCCTTTATAAAGATTTATTTCTACTCTACAAACCAAACTCAAAACACAACTTTTGGTTCACATATAATTAGACTTGTGCTAAAATATAATTGCAACTGCTTACATAATGGCTGTTCTCTGAAGTGTGTTCCCTGCAGATTTGTACATTCGTTATTCTCTCAGGTGCTTCAAGCTCATTCCATCTCTCAGTATAGAAAACTTGAAGTGTGTTATAAGAATGCTTTAACCCCCCCCATAACATATGCTGCTTTTACTATATGACAAACATTTTTACACCAGTAGGAAGTGTGAAAGTGACTACCACTGAAGGAAAAAAAATCTAGTTTCTTAACTTTTCACTTGTAAGGGTTTCACTCCAGATCTTGTTGAAATTAAAGGGGTTTTGGACAGCTCTTAATGTGAAAGGGAAATGGGTTGAGGTGCTCAGGAGGATTCTGTAAGTTCTTGTTGCAGGGCAGAACTGCCCCACAGTTAAGGTCTACTGTCCAGACTCGAAACAGGACAGAAGATTGTGTGAGAACCAGGGGGTTGTTGTTTTCAGCTCACGGTTTGCTGTCTGACCTGGGGCAAACACCTGGTTTCACTGTGTCATTTGATACGTTTAGAAGTCGGAATAGTTTACATTTTGTATGTGCAGTAACTAATCCTCCAGGTACCAGATCTGGGCTTGTTTGCGATATTGTATCCCATGTTGGCTCTCACTGTTGCGTCACCACCCTTCTTTGGTGGGGGCACGGTGCCAGGCTTGCCCATGACAAGCCGAGGGGTGGCACGCAAAGGTTAGAGGGACGGCGCACTGGTGACAGCCCTCAGCCTGTTGCTCTGAGAGCTGCTGGCTACGCCACAGCACGCTTGAATTCTTACAGAGATGAGCCGGGTGCTCCTGAGATAATAGGAGCCAACAAGGAAACACTGGAGAGATAATGGAATTAAGAGGTGTTTCTGTAAGAAGGTGACCTGGCAAACAGCCCAGCTGAAGTGCCCCCATATCAATGCACGACGTGCAGGCAGCGAACAAGAGGAATGGAAGCCACTATGCTGCTGGAAAGGGATGACCTGGCTGTCATCACTGAAATATGATGGGAAGAGTCCCATGGCTGGGGTTGTTGATGGCTAAAGGCTTTTCAGAAGGGCCAAGGCTAGGAAAGAGGGGTGGAAGCATTGCCCTCTGCATCAAGAAATGCACAGAGCATGAAGAGCTGCCTCTGAAGAATAGTCACAAGCAAGTTGAAAGCCTGTGGGTAAGAATGAGAGAAAGAGGAAACAAAGGGAACCACATGATTGGTGTCTACTACAGGCTTCCTGATCAAGGGGAACCTATTGGAAAACCCTTCTTGCTCCAGCTACAGGAAGCTTTGTGCTTGCAGGCTCCTGTCCTGCTGGGGGCCCTCAACCACCCCAACATCTGCTGGACAAGTAGTATGGCGAACTCTGGGCAGTCCAGGAGACTGCTGGAATGCATTGAGGACAACTTCTTAAGCAAGGTGACAGACAGCTCTGCTAGAGGGGATGCCTGACTGGACCTGATTGTCATCAACGGGAATGAGCTAATTGGTGACATCAAGATTGGAGGCAGCCTTGGGTGGAGTGGTCATGCACTGGTGGAGTTCACAGTCCTGAAGGACATGCAAGCAAAGAGTGAAATTAGAAACCTGAATTCTGGGAGTAAAACTTCAGCTGTTCAAGGCGTTGGTCAATAGGACCTCCTGGGAACCTGCCCTCAGGGACAAGCAGGCAGAACAGAGCTGGCAGATCTAGCTATGGATGTCTGTCAAGACTGCTGTAAGGCCTTTGGCGTGGCCTCCCAAAATATCATTCTCTCTCAATTGGACAGATGTAGATTGGTTGGGTGGACTGTTCAGTAAATGAAGAATTGTTTGGATGATCACATCCAGAGAGTGGTAGTCATTGAAGGAATACCCTGATAGAGATCGGTGACAAGTGATGTCCCTCAGGAGTCCATACTGAGACCAGTACTGTTTAATATCTTCATCAGTGAAATAGACAGTAGCACTGTGTGCAGTCTCAGCGAGGCTGGAGATGACATGGAGCTGAGGGATGAGATGCCACCCAAAGGGACCTGGACAAGCTCAAGAAGAGGGCCCATGTGAATCTCGTGAGGTTCAACGAGGCTGAGTGTAAGGTTCTGCACCTTGGTCAGAGCAACCCCTATTATCGATAGAGACTGGAGATGAAGAGATTGAAAGCAGCCCTGTCAAGAAGAACTTGGGGCTCTCGTGGATGAAAAGGTGGATGTGAGCCAACAATGTATGTTCGCAGCCCAGAACACCAACTGTATCCTGGGCTGTACAACAAAAAGCGTGGCCAGCAGGTCTGGGGTTGTGATCCTGCTCCTCTACTCTGCTCTGAGGAGAGTTCCCCTGGAGTACTGCGTCCAGCCCCACAGTCCTCACCACGAGAAAGACTTGGAGCTGTCGGAGCGGGTCCAGAGGACAAACACAAACCATCAGAGGGATGTTCAACCCTGGGGAAGAGAAGGCTCTGTGGAGACCTTACTGTGTCCTTCCGATACTTAAAGGGGGCTTATGAGAAAGTTAGGGACAAACTTTTCAGTCTGGGCAACCTGATCTAGTTGAAGATGCCCCTGCTCATTGCCGGGGGGTGAGACTGGATGACCTTTAAAGGTTTTTTCCAACCCAAGCTATACTGCGTTTCTGTTCTATGGTTCTTTGACTGCAAAACACATCCTAAAATAGTCCTCCTTTGGCTTCTGTTTCCTGTGGCTTGTTCTTTTCAGTTATAGACCTGTCCAGTGAGCCACCTCCTGCTGCTCCCTAGAACCGATCCCTGCTCTGGTCCTCAGCTTGGGAATGTCAGTCTAAAGAGACTGGAAAGAGCATTTACAAGTACGTCATATGGCTTGGCTTCTCAGTATTTCGTACCCCCTCTTTAGACTGGTGTTCTAGGATGTAAGCAGTTGGATTTATTTCTTTTTTAAACACCCATCAGGGTGTTGCTTATATGAAGGTCTGGATATCCTTCAGTAGTTCATAAACCTCTTGTTGGTGCTCAAGGTAATCTGCGTTTTTGAAGTTGCCGTTAGCCAATCGAATCAGGAGAGTCTGTACAAATACAGTCACTAAGCCTGCTTGTTCATATTTATGAAGCATATTCACTTCAACCAAGAGATACCAGAGGTGTCTGTATTGCTTTTATTGAATTGAGAAAAAAAGAGACAAAAAGGAGCATAAGCCTGTGACTGACTGGGTCTTGTGAAGCTCAGCGTAGAGAGAGTAATTTCTCCTTCTCAGCATTTTGTACACCTACACACAGGGAGGCTGCAACCTTCTAAATTCCTTGGGGCAAGGATCTACCATTTTCATTTGTTTGAAATATAATAAATGTTTTCCTGGCAAGATTTCATTGTCTTTGCTGTACGTAATAAATCATATCACTCCATGTGAGCTTTTCAAAGCAACCTTTTAAAATTCAAATTTGTTACCAGTTTCCATGGAAAATGATAGAAATAGTTATTAGTCTGTGAGCATCTGTTAATGCTGCCATTTGCAAATATAAAATCCACATTAGCAACTTCCACTTCCTTTTTCCCAACATTTCTAACTTCTGAAACATCTGCTTGAGCTATTTTTCTCCTTCCATCTCAACCGATCAGTTGAAGTAGAGAGAGGTGAGCAAGCAACTTGAGTCTTCAGTTTGAAATATATTAAATAGGAAAAGCTCAAAGGGGAATCATCTGCTGAAGTGAAAATGTCTGTGTAGGGTTGGAAGGCAGGATTTAAGGACTGAGTAACAGGAAAAAGAAGCTTTCAAATAGTAATTAACGTATGATCTATCTGATTTTTATAGTTACTTCAGGTTGCTGAGATTCAGTACCTGGGTCAGGCAGGTAAAAGGTGCTGCCTGGATTCATTTTCCTGTATTTGTGTCTGTGTTACTTCTGATTTGAAAGCAAACATCCTCTGAATTTAATAGCATCTCGTTAGCTACAGAGCTATCACTCATTTGTTGCTGTGGCACATGAGGGAGAAAACGTGAGATAACATCTTGCAAGAAATTGAGCTGCCTACTGTTCTAATCAAATCTGTTTCACTTGAGAGCACCTTCACACCAAGCAGTGCCATAGTGTCTTGCCAAGTCATCTGCCTGCATCTGAAAAGGGACTGTCCTAGAGGTGGGCAGAGTGGTCTGTGTGAATTCCACAGCCTGTCTGCAGCAGCAAATGTTCACAAACATGTACAGTGGAAAGGAAACCACTGTTTGTTCAGCCCGTGACATATGAAACAAGAGAGTTCTCTTCTGTGTTCAGGGCATGATTACTGGACTATGGATCCTTTTCATATGGGCGGTATGAAAGAAATTCTGTAACAGATTCCCAGGCAAAGGTTTTTTTTTTAACAGAAATTTAAAAAAGAAAAAAAAAAGAGAGGACAAACCCTTCCCAGCCCTAAAGCCCCTGAGGCTGGCCCTGGCCAAATATTTTCATTTCAGAGGGCTGATCTGTGAAAGATACCGGTTTTTTTTGCTGTTGTTGTGAGTAAGGTGACAGCACAGTGTGAGCATTGCTGGTCAGAAAGCAGGAGTAGTCACAGAATGTGCTGAGAAACAACACAGTAAGAGAGAATTTTGTCTGGAGAGGTGATTCCACTCGCTTTTCACAGGTAGAAACCAGGAATCTATTTAGAGCTAGGTGAATGCATGGGTAGTATCATAAATAAGAAAACAAAGTAGGTTGACTATCTTCAAGACAATAAAATCATCTACCACATGTCCTAGTCAGGGAGTCACTCAGGTATGAAGTTTAGGTTCCCTGAACATAATATAAAGCAGCCAACTTTAGCAAAAGAGGGGTATAAAATATTTGTGGTCAGTTGAAATACCTGAGATTGCCTTTAATTTGATTTTTCCATCTTTTCTTTGAGAGTTTAAAAACTCCAGTGATTCTTTCTGGCTCATTTAGAGATAAGACAGGAATCTCATTAGGTCATGCAGAGAGAGAATTAGAACGGCGAAAGCCCAGCTAGAACTCAATCTGGCCACTGTTGTAAAAGATAACAGAAAATGTTTTTACACATATATTAACAACAAAAAGAGAGCCAAGGAGAATCTCTGTCCTTTATTGGATGCAGGGGGGGAACATTGCCACCAAGGATGAAGAGGAGGCTGAGGTACTTAATGTCTTTTTTGCCTCAGTCTGTAAGAGTCAGACCACTTACCCCCAGCCCCCTGAGCTGGAAGATAGGGACAGAGAGGAAGCAGTCAATGACCTGCTCACCTGGACACCCACAAGTCTATGGGGCTGGATGGGATCCCCTGAAAGCACTGAGGGAGCCAAGACACTCTCTATCACTTATCAGCAGTGCTGGTTGGCAGGAAATGACTTCAGGTTGTACCAGGGGAGATTTAAGTTTGGATATTGGGAAAACATTCTTTACTGAAAGAGTGGTGAGGCACTGGAGCAGCTCTCAGGGGATGTGACTGAATCACCATCCCCGGAGATGTTAAAAAAATGTGTAGACATGGTATTTTGGGACATAGTTTAGTAGTCATGGTGCTGTTGGGCTGATGGTCGGACTGGATGATATTAGAGGGCTTTTCTGACCTTAATGATTTTATGATTCTACCTCCGCAGGGAAGTGGTCAATTCCTCTACATGGAACACTTTTAAGGCTCAGTTTGGCAAGGTTCTGGGCTATCTCATTTAAAACATCCCCTAAAAAGTTTGGACTAGATGATTCTTGAGGTCCTTTCCAACGGAGTATTCTGTGATTCTAAGACAAGCCAGTCTGGGAGAAGAAACCGTAACTGACAGGGGTGACATAGCAGACCCTGCAGTTTGTGGGCTATGAGAACTGTGCTAGATTGAAGCAGAAGCAGTTAGGTCAGCTGAGACTGGCAAGAGAACATGTGGTACTCTCCTGTATTTCTTTTGAAGTGTTGTGTGTGGAGGACTGCAGATAATTAATATTTAGAAATTTGCAAAAAAACCCAAGAAAACTGATAGTCCATTTCTAAAAAAAGCAAAATAAATAGGCAGACTAATGTGATATAATACACATATTCAGGAAAAAAATACAGTTGATTTGCTGAGCATCTGAGAACAGAATGCCTTCAAGAGTGCAGAATTAGTGGATGATTGCAGTGATTTATTATACTTACAGTACTCCAGCCTGCTGGTGCTTCCCTCCTGCAGCATAATTACCCAGGCAAGGGACAGTGACTCGGTAGATGAGGGATGTAGAACACGTATGAGGAGCTAGGGACTGGTGGCACATTGCAGAACAATTTTTGGAAGCTGAGCAAGAAACTCTGGGGGGGACCTTTCTGGGGTGAGGTGAAGGAGGAGATTGCTGGGGCAGGGTGCAGGAGGCGTAGGAAGGTGCAGAATAAGCCTTGTTTTGGGGCATTTGCCCACGAAGGCCTGTGGGAAGAGGTTGGGGCGGGCCTTGGAATGATGTGGTGCTGCGTTGATGGACTTCTACTTGCGGTCTTCCCAAACTTCATGGTCTGACCCCATTGTCCCGCAGACATCCCGTACTCCTGAGAGTCAGGGACTCCCAGACTGTGGTGGAATGAAGGAGGCAGCAGGACCATGAAATGTAACCTGGTGTGAAGGCACGGTGTCAGTATGGAGAGCTGCACATCAGCACTGCTATAGGTTAGAGATCCATTACACAGAAGTTTACCCATGGCGAAGGGAAGGTGCTCATTTGAACCCCATTTTTGATTTGGGTTCAGAGAAGTCAGGTTGAGAGGGAGCTTGCATGGAGGAGAAGTGTTTCCGCTGTGCCAGGACCAACCATGCAAGGCAACTCCCCCTGGAGACTTTCTTTGGCAGTGATTCCTCTTGTGTTTGACAGAGGCAGGAAAAAGTCTGTTACCAATGTTCAGGTGCCTTTGCAGCATGAGGAGACGGTGGTATCCTACCTCTGCCCTGTATGAAATCATCTTCCTTTCTACTTTAAGCCTTTTCCATGGATACAGAGCAGACAGTTCCAGGGACCTGATGTGAGGGAAACCTTCCTGTGAGTGACCTTAGGAGAGAAGCGGTGACACCAGCTAGAAACGTTCAGAGGCTGTGACAAATGCTTCACTTAAAAGTACTGAAAAAGGTCTCCTTGCTGTGATCCATTCAGTAATGGCTAAATCGGAACATTTATGTTAAAGGAACAGAATCAAACCCCCCTTAGTTACTCTGCTCTCTGCTACTGATGTGGAGATCAAAATAAAAATGAACAGGATGGGCAGGTCATGGGCCTGGATTTCCCCTAAACTGCTCACTGGAACGGGCTAACTTCTTTGTATGTTTTGTCACTTTTAAAGTTCCCCTTCTTTTGGAAGCATTAAGCCATTATTATTTCAGTATATACAATTTATCACACCAAAATAAGCAGTCTTCCTTCCTTGGTGTAAGCATGTGCTTTCTCTGTCAGCGAAGGATGTGCTAATTTTGAGAAGAGCTTGTTTTGATGATTTAAATTCAGTAATATTTTCATTGCCTGTGCAAGTGTTTAGAGTTTCTAGCACTCATTTCAGTTAGATAATGCTACAATGCTAGCAGCCATCTGCTTAATTTTACAAAATGTTTGGATTAAATTTAAGCCAAGCTTTTTAAGCTCTTCACACAAATGCAGTTACTACTAGACTTCTAGGCTGAGGAAGCAGGCTTCGTTTATTCTGAACATGTCATATATTAAAATATCTATAAAGAGAGCAGAGGAAGTAGATAAAGCTGGGATATTTATAGAACACGTTATGGTATATAATGATTAGCCATAAAAATGATCAAATCAAACTGGTTTTCCAAATCTAAGGTTTTTTTGGGGGGGTTAGTCAAGCAGTTTGATTTTGACTTTGAAGAAAAGTTGGAGTTATGTTTTTGAGAATAATAGTGGTGGCAATTGCTCTACATGGGAGTTCTTATTTTGCCTTAGCTTTTGAGTCTTTGTAAGGCTCAAGGGATTTGATAGAGGAAAAGATTTGGATTCCCCTACCTTGCTTCTATTTGAGATAATGTTGAACTTAATTCAGGCATTAATAAAATACTAATCAGTCTTTTAGACTGGAGAGAAACTCCCAGGAGTGTAGTGTACATGACAAGTCTCCTCTAAATATGAATATCATAGCATCTGAGAAAAACGATACACGAGGTAGAGAACTTTTATTTTATTCGTAAACCTTAGAAAAGTGGTGTTATAATTTAATCTTGAGTCGCTGCTACTGGGATACATCCATTGGCTGCTTATGGTTGAAAGGTGATTCTCCCAAAGCTTCCCTGTCCCCTCGCAGGGTTTCTTTTCCAAGGTAAGGGAAGATTTTTTCTCTGCTCTCATATGATGGAAGTTTAGATTTGTGGACCAGAGAGGGAAAGGTAGTCAGAGAAAAAGCAGAATGCTCCCCAGATTATTTCAATATTGCGTGTGGATGACTTTAATGTTTCCTTCAGATACGCAGGACTGTTTATTTTCCCAGAGACAGAGACGATGGTGTTAACCATAGTGACAGCACCTGCCTCCCGTTCGTTGTGGCCAGCGACAGCCCAAGGTGGCAGTAGGAGCAGTGGCTGCCCCGAGGTGGGCACAGGGGGCTCTACCTCCCAGCGGCTGCCGCGGCCCCTCTGCGCTCCCCCGCGTGTCCCCAGGCAGTGCCGGTGCAGCCTCAGCAGGAGGGGTATTTGTGTGCCAGGGTGCTCTCTGAGGAGGTGGAGAACGCCGTGTTAAACATCTGAACCTGGATACGTTGAAGCTCTGTCTTTTCCTGTCCAGGCCTGAGCTGGGCAGCACCGTGGGGTTCACCAGTGTGAGCGGGGCTCCTGGCTCTGGAATTGAGGACTTCTGTGGGGTGGCAGGTTTAGTCCATGGATCAGGCCGTGATCAGGGCCACTCTCTGACCTGTGCTCTCTAAAGGGATTGTTTTGTTTTTCATTTTCCTCTGGCTGCCAGCAGGGCTATCTTTAATCGTGCACTGGCTGTTATGGGTTCCATCCTGAGACGCCCAAGCCTGTGCCTTGGGAAGCTATGTTCCTTTTTCAGGAGTGTAACTTTGCTGCAGCAGTGCTTTTGGGCACATAAATCCTTTATTATGTACAGTCTTAGGTACCTGATAATAAAATAGAAAGTACTGAGACAAAGAGAACATGAAATATCTATTATGGATTTTTCTAACGTATGAGGAAAGAAATATTCTTGAGTTCCAAGTCAAACTGCATTTCATCTAATTTTCATCCAGAAAAAACAGAAGCACTAATAATACACATGTCAAATCGGTGATGGAAGTAGCTATGCAATGAAATGATATAATGATGGTGTATAAGTGAAGGTGACCTGCTAATGAATGATGTGGGAAGGAAAGGCTGATAAAGTGTTAATTGATATGTCAAACCAGTGATGTCAAGATGTCAGTCAGTTGCATGGAGGAAGAGAAATTAGTCAGTGTAAAATACGTAGTGACCGGCAGAACATGCCAAAAGCAATTTCCCATTCCTCAAAGAAGTAGACAGATAAAAGAATAAATTACAGGAAAAAAAAAAAGTAAATATACCTTATCTGATGTAGTGTTTTCTCCAGGTATCTGGTATTGTTCACCCAGTGATGCCTTTTAATGTCTGTTGTAAGAAAAAATATTGGCGGCATCTATGTACCACAGTAATCCTCAGTTCAATCTGTGAAGCTTTCACAGCTTCTCTTTAGAGCAAACCAATAAAATCTACAATGTCTGATCCATATCTGTCGACACTGACTACCTAGTGAGTAGCTGAAGTGAGATAAAAAATGTATGTCTATGAATCTGAGCTCCGCAGAAGCTGAAGACTCCTGGTTCTCTGTAAAAAAAACAAACCAAACAAATCTGAATTTTAAAATAGTAACCTCACTTTGTACGTTCTTATAAATTATAGTAAGAAAAATGGATTTTTAGTTTCCTAGGCTGAGTTTTTGCTTAGCTTAAGTTTTAAGGGGACTTTTTGTGCCTTTATTGACAGAACTCTGGAAAACCCACAACTGTTACTTTGGGACTGAACAGTCAGAATGTAGCCATGAAATTTGCAATGGATCATTCCAGCCAGTGAGCAAGAAAAAGATACGCGTCGGGTGGCTTTGGTGGCAGACTTCAGAAGAAAAAATGAAATGGTAACTATTTTTTAAAATTTAATTCTATAATTTTTAGGTCATAGCTACCTGATACATTTTCATATTTTTTCTAAACTTGAAACCATTCTGTTATTTTTATAACCATGTATAACCATTGTTATTTTTGAATGATAGCATATGAAGTTATATGTTACATTGTCCACTAGAGGGTACCCAGCATATTTCCAGTCTTGCAGTAGGAGACATCAAAGGCTAAGATAATTAAAATCAGGGCAAATTAATGTTACCATATTTTCAAAAAACACCAGTGCCTTTGTTTTACGTAATACTTTGTGAAAAGTAAATTAACTGTAGTTTTCTGGAACAACTAACTTCCTCTAGCTATACAGATTCCTAGATATTTTTTTCATGGTGGACTATTTCTACAAGATTTTGACTCCTCTTAATGTTATCATGAGAGAGAGGCCGTGTTGAACAGAAATATTTAATGACATTGTTTGTGATCTGGTACTTGTAATCCTTCTGAATTGGAGTTGAAAGTAGGATCCAATTTTTTAATTTATCTCCAGAATCACATGGTGTAAGATTTAATCCAATTTAAATCTCCTGAGGCTGAATTTGCAGAGGTTTGTATTTCAGTATCTGATTTATGACCATTCCTGCGAGGAATCAAAAAAAAAAGTAGTCTTCAAAGTGTTACTGAAACAATACTTTGGATTTTCTATTAGTTCTGTATGTAGCAGTTCTGTTGCTGCATAGCTCAATTTTAAGGTGTTTGTTTTTAAAATATGGCATTGAAGAGATTCTTTCCCTCAAAGCATTTAATAGACCTTTTCTTAGTTCAGGATAATTATCAGTGCTGTTCTTAAGCACTACTGAGGCAAAATCTGTGCTTCCTGTGAGGCTTAAAAGTGGTCAAGTTATGAAACAGAAAGTCTTTCAAAATTGTTTGTTCTTTCTAGTTTTAAAGCATTTTGTGTTGAAGTAAAGTTGAACTGAAGTACTCCTTTAACATTTGTTTAGTTACTACTTCAAGAGACCAAGGAAAAGTGTGACTTTATTAACACTTGAAATCTTTACCAAGGAGGGTCTTAAGGAGGTGGGTGTGTTTTCTTGTTCAATGAGAGGATATCCAGCATGAGGCAAAAGTCACTGCATGGGAGTGGGTCCCTTCAGTGAGTGTTACCATGGTGTCTGTCGTCAGAGCGGTCCCTTGTGGCTGCAATACATACGGTCTGTGATAATAATTAGAACATGTTTTGCATTCACCTGGAGAAACTGGTTTGAGTTTACATTATGCATGAATTTTGGTTCTCTTTGTGGAAAAAGCTAAAACAAACCCAAACCGAACAGGTACATTTGGAAATAGTTCTTCATTCAACAGCTGACTCTCCTGCTCATCGTGTTTACTGTAACAAATTGCCCTACAGAAATAAATTTTTAAAAATCTTACCAGTTCATCTAAACTTTGTGAGATATACCTTTAAGAACAAACTCACAGTAAACTTTTATTTTAGCTCAGGTGTCTGTGGCACAGAATTCCTGTTGAGTTTAGGATACTCAAGTGTTCAAAGTGCTTTCTTGCCTAAGAAATTAATGAAGGGGTCACTACCACTACTTTCAGAGTCCACTGGTACTAATGAAGCAGCAACTAAGCAACACCTTGAACACACCTTCCTGTCTTTTAGTCTCACAAAGTACTGAGTAAAGCACATGCACAGAAGGAAAATGTACTCAGTTCTTCATCTAAAAAGAATATCACTTACTTTTTTTATTCCTAGAGGGTGTCATTACGTAGTCTCATTGCTAAATAACTGAATTGGTCTCCAGTAATCCTGCACACCTCAGAGCAGCACATCAGCCTGCTGCGTTCACATCACATCTGAAACTCGGCTGGGAGAAAAGAAGCTTGTCATTTGCATTATCATTGAACAGCATTTAGTGTTACAGTGAAAGACTGTTTTGAGTGTATCATTTGCATCAGTGAACAGAGCCTTGCATTCCTCACGAGGTGATCAGTGACAAAAGGTATGGTCCATGGTGACGAGAAGGCAACAAGTAGGTCCTCTTTGGCTTCTCTGAGAACCAGATTAAGTTTTGCAGGTTCAATTGAATAGAGGAAAGCCGTAGAACTGTTAATTCTTGAAATTCACTCCCTGGTAAACATTGGTAAGTTTTATGAGTGTGATCCTATAGTCCTTATTCAAGTCTTATATTCTTGAGATCAAAGAGTGGCTGAAAGCTCAGATTATATGTTTCAGCCCAAGTATTGTCATCTCTTTTATGAAGAACCGCTCGTAAGACACAATGTTGGCTTAATTATTATTTTCTAAAAGCTTTGTGGTTAAAAATGCAAAATGTTACTTTTGTTGCTTTTTCATGCTCTGTTATATCTCTAAATTAAGAAGCATATGTCTAAAATGCACAAAAATGAGAATAGCTATCAGATATTCCTGCAGTGAGAGAGAATTGCATATAGGTTTTTAGCACATAGATGTTTTGTCTGTTGTAAGTCAATGTGCACACATTTTGATGTTCTGCTTTCTGAGCGTAATGAAGACATCTGAGATCCAAATTATTCCCTGTAAGTATTTTGCACTCCATCCCTTGTGGCTCCCGCTTAGTGTTCACATTCAAAGAGGATCACATCACACCACAGCCAAAAATATTAAGAGCTTGGTCCTGTGTAGCACTCATCTAGGCAAAATCCAAGGATTTGAGAAATGTAGTCTTCTAGTACCTACTCTAGTTGTATTTACTTATTTCTCCAAGATCTGTTAGCCATACTTTAGTAGACAAATGTATTTCTACTGTGTAAATGTGTATGTGGGTACACAGGAACAGAAGTAAAAAAATTCCTCTTAACTTGGTTTCTAACAAAAAATAGTTTCTTTCCTTGATAATAGGAGGAAAATTACAACTCCTGGATAAGATTCTCTTCTTCTGTCTGGTTACTGATTTGCCAGTCTGAGTGCTACTGATCTGATATCACTTCCTGGAAGGAGCAGCTTTGCTTTTAATCTGAGCACTGTGCTGTTTCACGGATATGCCTGACATTTCTGCTTTGTGATTTACCAAGCTCCACCCAAACTTTCTTTCCTTTCAGGAAGAGTCCTGAAGGGTGTATCCTGTGAGTTTTCCTGACACATGACATAGAGCCAGCATAATATTGTTTTTTTACAAATCCATCTAATTTCACCTTCAGCATTTTTGTATTTTCACACAAATCTCTTCCTGCTAATGGAAGCATTAAGTGCTGCAGCAGCTTGGGGTGGGAGGAGACACGAAGTCCATTTGGGCAGGTTCTTCTTCTTGGAGGAAATTCACTTCCCACATTTTAGTACTTCAGTGTACATGCACTAGAATGGCAAACTTTGTTCTGACTTAAATCCTGAATCTCATGTGTGGCTATAAATCTTAACATGACTCTTGCTACCAAATTCACTTTCTTCTCCCCATGTTCTATTGTGGTGGTTTAACCTCAGCTGGCTTCAAGGTACCCACCAAGCTGGTCTGTTGCTCCCTCTCCTCTGAAGCACAGGGTGAGAAAATAAAGCATTCTGGCCTGCATCAGGAATAGTGTGGGGAGCAGGACCAGAGGAGTTATTGTCCCCCTGTACTCGGCACCGGTCAGGCCTCACCTTGAATACTGTGTCCAGTTCTGGGCCCCCCAGTTTAGGAAAGATGTCAGGATGCTGGAGTGTGTCCAGAGGAGGGCAACGAAGATGGTGAAGGGGCTGGAGCACAAGCCCTACAAGGAGCGACTTAGGGAGCTGGGGCTGTTTAGTCTGAAGAAGAGGAGGCTCAGGGGAGACCTCATTGCTCTCTACAACTCCCTAAAAGGAGGCTGTGGTCGGGCAGGGGTTGGTCTCTTCTCTCAGGTGACCAGGGACAGAACCAGAGGGCATGGACTCAAGCTTCGTCAGGGAAAGTTTAGGCTTGATGTGAGGAAAAAGTTCTTCCCTGAAAGGGTGATTGGCCATTGGAATGAGCACCCAGGGAGGGGGTGGAGTCACCGACCCTGGAGGTGTTTAAGGGGAAACTGGATGAGGCACTGAGTGCCATGGGTTAGATGATGGTGTTAGTGTTGGTGTTATGATGGTGTTGGTGTTGGGTTATAGGTTGGACTCGATGATATCAGAGGTCCTTTCCAACCTTATGATACTGTGATATTGTAATAAGTTGAAAAATTTGTGGGTTGAGAGAAGAGTAGTGAGATTGCTCATCAGTTGCCATCATGGGTAGACTTGACTTTGGGAAGATTAATTTAATTTATTGCCAATTAAAAGTAGACTAAAATAGTAAAAAGCAAGAAAGAAACTAAACCCACCTTCGCTCTGCCTCTCCCCGCACTGTTCTTGTCAAGATCTTTCTATTCTTCCCTCCCTCTCTCTGAGTGATGCAGGGTGAGAGGGAACTGGGTTTTCAGTTGGTTCATAACACTGTTTCTGCTGCTCCTTCCTCCTCACCCTCTTCCCCTGCTGCAGCAGGTATCCCATGGATACAGTCTGTCACAAACTGCTCCAACACAAGTCCTTCCCATGGGCTTGCTCCAAGGTCCCCCACAGGCTGTGGGTGGGTGTCTGCTCCACTCTGGCTCTCTCTGGGGACAGCCTGTGTCACCATGTCCTTTATCATCTCTGCTCTGGTGCCTGGAGCACCTCCTCCCCCTCTTTCTTCACTGACCTTGGTGCCTGCTGGGTGTTTTTTTTTGTCTTTGCCACAACTACTGCACAGGATGTTTTCCCCTTTCTGATGACTGGCTACACCAGCGTTGCTGATGGGTTCATCTCTGGCCAGTGTCAATCAGTTTTGGAGCTGGCTGTAACTACATCTGCCCAACATGAGGGCAACCCCAGTCTCCTCTCAGAGAGGACCTCCCTGCAGCCCTCCCTCCCTGCCTTCTCCCCCAGCGCTCCAGTTCTGCCACATATCATGATACCTTTTCACACCCTTTTTTCCTGGCTCGTACCACATTCACCTCAAAATACTTTTATGCCACTTACATTTGTGCAACTTGTGTTCCACTGTTGTCCAAAATGTTTTTTTTTCAGGCAGGTCATGACCCAGGAGATGTTTTAAGCTTTCTGGCCTTTCATAACTGTTGTTATTTGAGATATAAATAATCTGGGTATCAGCAGATTCTGCTCTGTTTTAATTTAATTATTCATTTCTCGTCATTCTTTTCTATCCTTTCCCATCTCATTCCGAGTGATTCATCCCATCTTGTCCCATCCCCTGTTTGCCCTAAGTTTTTCTGCTGTGCAAACTGAGTTTCATCTCAGACACTTTCATTCCTCTTGAACTTTCTGCCTTTCGCTCCTGGACTTCGCTTTGTGAGTCTCACAAGACCTTCCCACCTCTCGTCTCCTTTGTTGCAACCCCAGTTTCCCCCTGACCCTCCAGTATGTTTTTGTAAATAAAACAATGTTGAGCCAAATAGATATGAGGTGACAGAATAAATATGGTGATTCCTGGATAGCAAACATCCCCTTTACGCCATTTTTTGGGTACTTTTAGGTTGTTTATATTCCCTGTTTGCTTAAGTTTAAATTGCTAGAGGGAGGTTGATTGTTTCTCCATAGTAAAAGAGCACTTTACACATTTGTGCCTCAGCTCCTGTTATGACTTATGCAAAATAAAAGTATTTGATGATATAAAAGCAGTGGGAGAGGTTCTTGCAACATTTTTCTTTGGTACTGGGGATTGTCAGTCTCTTCTGGTTTTTTTTATATTTTTGTACTTTCTGGGTTTTTTTGCTCTGCTATCTTGCTCATTAAGAATATTTGAGCAGAGCAAAACAAATTCCATAATATGTGATCTTCCAAATCTGCTATCTTTGTTTTAACAGAACATCCTTCAAAATTAAGAATATCCTGACTGGTGTGTTCATTATCTGTGTGATAAGTCTTAACTGATCTCACACACAAAGTATGTGCAAATAATACTTGCATGGCGTAATATATTGTGAGGTTTTAGATTTATAGTTTCTCTTAGTTTCATGGCGAGGAAAATTGAGTTTATTTATTTTTACAAACAGAAAGGCAAACAGAGAGTTATCCTCATCACTGTTTTCACAGGATTTCTCTCACGTGCTGCACAATAACTCATGTAACAGTACAATGCCAGTGCAGGCGGATAATTCAGCAAATTGAACTTTTGCCAGTGAAATAACTTTTCCTTATTTACATTACATGCATATAAATGCAGAAGACTAACTCATTACCACTAATTCTTAAGAGAAGATAAATGATTTGAATGGGGAAACAACCATAGCATAGAAGTAATAGTAAATGATTTGGGATGGTTAATAAAAATAAGCATTCTTTGTTTTTCAAAAAGAACGTGTAAGTCTGAAGACTTGAATTTCACAAGAGGTTCTGAGTGCTTTAAGTGCTTTAAAAATATTCTAATGGAGGCAATGAACTGTGAAGGAAGTTTTCTCTGAAACAAACGAAAATTAAGTGCATTTAATTTCACTGATATTTGTAATTAATTTGAAAGCATAATAATAGACATCTCTTACTTAAAGCTGCATCAGCTCCAACTGGATACTATTTTTAACCCTCCCACTCTGCATTTTTCTAATCATTGATTTCACTAAGTATTGATTTCTGTGTGTAGGAACTCAGTAATGTATGATATTTCTGCATGATACTATATTTTTAAAAATGTGTGGGTGTTCTATCATCCATAGCTTACAAAGCAAAATCTGTGCATGCACAAGAGAGTTTTGGTCAAATGGGTCAGCAGAGATGATTTCTCAGAAACCTGAATGCTTAACCCCTTCCTAGAGGTCTCATGAAGGCCGAGTCAGAAGCCTGAGCTGTTTAACAAAATCCCCGCTTGCTCTGAGTGCTGATGGGAATGAGAAAATAACCATTTTCTCTTTTGCTGCCTGATGTGGCAGGAGATGCAGCACCTCCTCTCCTCGTTTCTTTGGCAGATGTTAGGACAGTGACTGTTCTGCTCGCGTGTTCCTTGCTCTGCTGTAAGGAGAGCAGTGAGCCAGGATTCGCGAGGAACAGTCCAGGGAGGAGACCAGAGGTCAGGACCTGAGGAAGACAAAGTAGGAGTAGGGTAGTCCATAAAATGAGATGACGGGGATATCTAACAGGTTCTGGAGTTAGACAGAGAGCTAACATGACCTATCTTTATCTTTGCATTTCTGAGGTTGCATTACCAGTAACTTCTCTTAATTTTGATTTCTTCGTAATTTTTCCTGTCTTATTCTACCTTTAAGAAAATCTGCAATGTTTATGAGTGAATGAATTGTCCAGATTTTTTATGTTCGTGGCCATGTCTGTGCCCTGCAGGTTTCACTTAGCTACATTTTGTGTGGGCTCTGTTTCTTAATGTTTCACAGTACAAGCTCTAACTCAGTAGCTTAATTTTCCTCCTGGCTACATTTCCTTCCCTTCAGTTCTGCTTGCCCACCTCTTTTCTTTTTGAAACTCTGCTCTCTCAGCAGCAGTTCTGCTGTTAGTAAGGTAGCTGAATCCATGGCCTTAGATGTTTTTTGTCTATCCAAAACAGGACAATTGCCCTTCTGTGAAAGAAAGCTTTTCTGATATCCCACGAAAAGTACTGTTGGGTTTCAGGAGGAGGGCAAAGTCGTCTGATGCAGCTGCTGCCTTCAGATCTCTTCAGATTAAATCACATTAATTTACTGCAGGATCATTATAAAGCCATTCATGGATGCTTGTTTACTCAGAAATCACATTTACCCACTAACTGAATGCATGAATGAGGAGAAAATTACCACTTTCTTCTCTGAAATCATAGGCCTCTTCCACTTGAACAACAAGAGAATTCCTGCTAGCTGAGGGCCATTAGAAGGCACACATTGGAGCTCCACATCATTTCTGTAAGGGCCTCAGACCATGTAAATATTCTGCTTTAAGTTTTTATTAAAAATCTGATCCTTGGAAGAGGTTCCTATGGAAAATTACAAATAGCAGACGTTATCACAAAGAAGAGGAGGTACAGTGAACACCAGCAACAAGCAAAAGAGGTTAGAGAGGAGGGATTGAGGGAAGATTAAAAGAACCAAATGTATGCTATTTCAATAGAAGAGGACTACAGGATTGCATGGTTGTTCTCCACAATTATCTGAAGGGCTTTGAGAGTAGGAAATTATTTGTATGTAGTATGTAGTACAACAGGAGTACATGTAGGAGCAGTCAGACAAAATAAAAAATAGCCAACACCACCAAAACTTAGTTTAAATGTTGTGAGTCTTTTCCTAGCAGCAAAAGATCCATTACAGTTTCTCATATGAGATATATGGAGTCTGCCAAAAAGTTCAGGAAGCATCTGTTTTCTACTCATAATTATATTTTATTCAGTAATTTTTAAGAAACATTGAAATGCTTCACAGTAGTTATGTAGGACTTTGAAAACAAGAGTGGATAAATCACTAAACATAGGGACAGATAACATACTGTCAGTGTGCTCAGTTACATGATTTAATAAATCTGCTCCACTATTGATTTCCTTTGGGATATAATTTCTTAAGGAATTTGAGTTGTTAGGTAGTTTTGAAGTCTCATTACTATGCTGGGAAGCCAGCTAAAAGCTGCAATTAAGCGTTTCACTGACTTGGTTGGCTTTGGACTCAACTAATGAACTGTTGATGAGAAAATCATGGGGTTGCTTGGATAAACTCTGTGCAGTATTTCATCCTGCTTTCCTTCTGGTCATTCAGAGCACCTGAAACAAGTAGTAGAGCCCTTGCTTCAGTGTGGTAACTCTCCAGGTCAGAGAGGACTTCACTCTGGAAGGAAAAATTTACAAGAGGTTTGAGTTTTCTGCAGGTGTCCTCAGGAACCAGCTGCCTAGTAGAAATCTATTAAATTAATGATCGAATATTATAAAAAAATACATATGTTTGTTACTGGAGGGTGTTTTTAAGAAATACTTCCTTTCATTACCTATACCTGTTGCTATACAAATTACATGTACTTAAGTAGTGTTACTGCCTAATATAAAATCATAGAACCATTGAGCAATTTGGGTTGGAAGGGGTCTTTAAAGGTCCTCCAGCCCAGCCCGCCTGCAATGAGCAGGAATGCCTTCAACAAGATGAGATTGCTCAGACCCCATCCAACCTGACCTTCAGTGTTTCCAGGGAAGGGGCACCTGCGACCTCTCTGGGCAACCTGGGCCAGTGTTTCACCACCTTCATGGTAAAAAAAATTCTTCCTTATGTCCAGTCTAATGATAACCTCTTTCAGTGTAGAACCATTTCCCCTTGTCCTAGCACAACAGGGTCTACTAAAAAGTCCACCCTCATCTTTCTTTATCAGCCTCCTTTAAGTACTGGAAAGCCATAATGAGGTGTCCCTGGAGCCTTCTCCAGGCTGAACAACAACTTTCTCCCCCTTTCTTCTGAAAGGAGAGGTTTTCCATCCCTCTGATAGTTTTTGTGGCCCTCCTCTGGACCTCCTCCAATAGATCCATGTCGTTCTTGTCCTGAGGGCTCCAAAGCTGGATGCAGTACTCCTGGTGGGCTCCTGCCAGAACAGTGTAGAGGGGCAGAATCACATCTCTAGACCTGCTCGTCACACTTCATTTTATACAGCCCAGGATACGGGCTGAGAGTGCACGTTTTTGGCTCATGTCTGCCTTTTCATCCACGAGTACCCCTGAGTCCTTCTCCGCAGGGCTGCTCCCGATGCCTTCACCCCCAAGCTTGTATCGATACCACAGACGGCTGCCGTGACCCAGATGCAGAACCTTGCACTTGGCCTTATTGAACTTCATGACTCGGGCCCATCTCTTCAGCTTGCCCAGGTCCCTCTGGGTGGTGTCTTGTCCCTCAGCTTGGTGTTGTCTGCAGACTTGCTGAGAGTGCATTCAATCCCTCTACGCCATTGATGAAGATACTAAATAGTACTGGTCCCAGTATGGACCCCCAAGGGACACCACTTGTCACTGGACATCGAGACACTGTAAATGCAACCGTCCAACTAATTCCTCATCCACCAAACAGCCCACCCTTCAAACCTGTGTGTCTGCAATTTAGAGAGAAGGATGTTATGGGGGACCATGTTAAAGGCCTTAACAAAATGCAGGTAGATGAGATCCAAAGCTCTTCCCTTCTCCAGCGGTGTAGTTGCTCCACCAGAACTGGTATTGCTGTGGCTGATGGAAGGAGCAGCACTGAAGGATTCATTTTAAGGCCACATCACAAAAATAATCTTTTCTTTCCAAGGTATAGAATGTAATTTTTTCCAGGATGTAACGGGTAGAACGGAGTGCACAGTGTTCTGGGATGAGGAGGCAATAGGAAGGGATACAGAGGTTGGCATAAATGCAGGAGTAACTGGTCAGCACTTGTCTGACCAATAAAGGAGAGCAGTGAGCTTTGGACTCACAGCAGAGAGAGGGATTGAGAAAACTCAGGGGCAGCTTGAGAAACTGATGCTGATCTTTTTCCATGCCAAGAGGGTAGAACAGGAGAGTCATGGAAAGGCTGATAGGGAAAGTGAAGAGTTGAATTTGTAGGAGGTGACAGAGCAAAACTGGGGATAAGAAAAAAACACATGCACACAACTCAATCCAAAAAATAAGAAGTATAATTAAAGCTTATAATGTAGCATCCACTTGTAGAACAGCAAGGATGTATCTCTTAATTTAGACATAAAACCTACGAGACATAGGTAAATGATTTCATAGAAATATTAAGGAATATCCTGAAGAAGTAAATGTATTTCATTTTTGTCTGTAGCTTTATTATAAATGCTGTGAGATACTTTAGATTCATAAAAGAGAGGCTCTGTAGATCTTTTTAAAGACCATCTGTTTTGGTTCTGGTATCATCACCTTGTCAGGTTGTGAGGAACGTTGTGTTCAGTAGAAAATAAAAAATACAGTATTAAAATTTTTAGGATGTGTTTTTCTGATTAATAATGCAGATGACATACGTTCCTCATTTTAAAATCTGCTTCAGGAAACAATTGAAGTCTTTAATTCCATTTTGAAGACTTTTGTTCTTTGAGGAATGCTGTCTTGAAACCAGGAATAGTTCTTCTGCAGATCTAATGCCTGGTTAATTTTTTTCTCCAGATCAGGGGCACCCTCCCCCGCACCCCTCCCCTCCCACTCCAAATAGATTTATTGTTTGTCTCTTTAGAAATCTGACTTGAGCACCTTACAAAACAGTGTTTAAAGAATTGCCATCACTTCGTGGTTCATACAGTGCAGGCTATGTGATCTGTGCAAAATGCATTAACATTTTGGGTGGGTGTTTTCAAAATGCAGAAACATAAAAGACACGAAACGTTACTGAAGCAATTACATTTTGTTGCTATTAATTTTTATTAAGGCAGAATAAACATAAAACTTCGACTATTTTCAAGTCAACATATGCTTTAAATGTAGAAGTTCAATATTTGAATCAGATGAAACCTTGGAGGGGCAGTGGGGGATCTCAGCTCATGGTTTACATGTGGGCACAACACATTTCTTATTAATGTTAATTGAATTTGTAAGCCTGCAGCAAAGGAAGAAGATAGGCTTAAAAGTAACATTCAGTCCTGTTCAGATCTCACTCTTCCTTTGGCATTTTGTGAAATTTCCAAGAGTTTTTCTCAAATTCTGTTTTGAACCAAACCCAGGTTTACTGTGGAGCACAGATGTGTGGTTAAACCGCTGTGTCTGTGTCAGCTCTGAGCTGCAGTTCTGCAGGTCCAGGCAGCAGTTCCAGCTGTGCTGTGTAGGTAACACAGTTTCCACAACAGGTTAGGATTTAATGCAGATTGAAAAATCAGACCAAAAAAGTCACAACAGCATTTTTAGATTACAGATTTTTGGATTACAAATAGATTTTAATTGTAAACTCTCTTGCCAACACGTAGCAGATTACCAGAACTTCCCTGGTCACAAATAAATTTCAGAGCATTGTTGAACTTCTGTAAAGTGGCCCTTGTGTATACACTGAACTTTTCTTCTGCAAATCAGAAGAAGAGTAGAAGAGTTCCCCTCAACAGTGAGTGAACAACCCCAACCAGCAGTTACACCAGCGATCTTGCGGGGGCTTCTCAGGTTCTGTAGGTCCTGTAAGCAATGTGTTAACCTTTCTGAGTTACTTTTCTAAAATACAACCTGATCTTCCCCTGTGTTTCCCTGAAATATTGCCCTGAACTGCAGATGTTTGCCCAGACAGAGTCACAGAGAGAGCAGACAAAGCATTGTGTTTGTCGTGCGCGCGCAGCGCAGTTCCGTTAGCAGGCGTTCAGAGGTGCTGCGCCGCTCAGTTCTCTGTTCCTGTGGTGGTGATTGGCAACAGATCAGACCTTTTCCTTTCATCTGTAGACCTAGTTGTCATTAACTGGTGCTTTCAACTTGTCTGGAGTGTAGTCAATCAAGGATTAAATACAAAGCCACTATTTATTTGATTCAGCCCCCGTTCTTGGTGTACCAGGATCAAACAAATACAGGTCATACTTCTTTCTGGCAATCCTAAAACGTTAAGCATTTCAGCTTCTCTTATTCTGATAACGATTGGTCTTTGGCTGTCTGATGGCTTTGGGTCTGAGACTTCATTATAATTTTTGCTTAAGGGCTGAGTTGGTAGGACCAACAGATGAAATTCCCAGCTAGAGTTTGGGCAGCTTTCTTGGTAAACTTCAAAGTCACTGGAATTAATAATTTTCAAATCTTGCTATATTAAATGTTCAGTTGTCAGGAAGGTTTCTATGGAATTTCAAATATTTTCTGCATTGGTAAGATTTGCAATTTTTGTTTGCTTACTTATCATTCTAATCCCAATATATATATATATATATTTAAAATTTAAATAAAGAAGTTCCATGCTAACCTGTCTCTCTGGTTCACGCACACCTTTTTACCTTTCTCTCCCATTCCTCCCTTAGAATTTTATAAAAGTTTGGATTTTTTTCACTTATATTTTAAAAAGAAGCACAATTCAGAATCTGTGCAAAAATGGTTCTCACAATTATGATCAGAAGGTGGGGATGAGGTAGGATAGAGCCTTTCGTATAAAGGCAAAGCGCAGTGTTAAAGTGAAGATGGCACAGATGTTCACCTCAAGATCAAAGAGAAAAATATATGATGGGAAGGGGAAAGTTGTTGGTTTTATGTCCATGAAGTATTCTTCCCAAGGTGCACTGGTGCATCTGTTTTAGATTTGCCTGTATTTACACTGACAGCTTTAGAGATACTTATGCAGGTGAGCAACTGAAGATAAAAGATCCTGGCAGGCAGCTGTGAGGTGGAACAAGGTGATAAGATGCTTCCATCATAGTTAGATATTCAGCATAATAAGAAATAACATAGAAAATTAAAGGAGTTTTTCAGATATTAAGCAGCAGGTTTTCCCCTCCCCCTCATTGGACTTTGATAACATTTAGTTCTCAAATGCCCCAGTTTTTGCAGTAGTCTACAAAACAACCATTGGCAAGTTTTTCTCCATCTGTGCAGAAGACATCTACGGCAAAATGGGTTTTCTTTTTTAAGTTAATTATGAATTTTATTGGTGAAATGTTAAAAAATTCTAATATATGAACTATCATACCAACATTAGATTCAGTCATGATGTTGTATTTGTTTTTAGCAGATGTAAGATGAATAATGACATGTTGTTCTGATGTGGTCATTGGCTTGTCTTGTGGGGAGGGAGAGAGGATCTTTTAAACTGCAGAGTAATGCAAGTTTATTCAGCTTCTTTTCTATTTTGTAAGGATGACAGAAACTTATATATAATTTTATCACATACTTCTGCAGTCAACAGCACCTTCACTGCTGAAAACTGACCTTCATTTCTCTGATAGAACACCATCATAAATCCATTTCACTGTTTTATATGGTTGGTTGAATTGCAAATTATTGCCTTGGCTACAGTCTGGTTTCAGGCGACGCTGCGGTCAGCGTGGGTGCAGGCACTGGGCATCGCAGTCTCACAGGTTGTTGCTATAACAAATCCAGAATGATTAAATAGGTTGTTTAAAGTTACACTGCGTTTTATGGGCACTGACCTACCATCTAATAACGTAATAAAATGCACTGCAAGCTGAGCTTTAGACCTGTGTCCGTATCGTGATATTATTTAATAACCCCAAGTGCAAACACATGTGAGCACTGTAAGAGTGTGACCTGCATGTCTGGTTCAGCAAAACCTCTCCGTGAGTCGGTGCTTTGCTTCTCTCGTGGCTGTGCTTTCTGGAGCGCACGCGGTGCCTGCGGTGGGAAGGAGGGGTCCCGACACGCTGGTCACCACGCGTCTGTCGTTGATGCCAGTAACATTACACACTCTTGGTATACTTCCATCAGTGTGATTGAATCCTTCCCATTTTACTTCAGCACTAATCAGGCCAGAGTTGTTTTCCACGTTGCTGTGCTACTTCTGATGTTCACCCCATGAAAGATACAATTGCAGGGTATTACAGTTGCTATAATGGTTACCGTTAATTACAGGAGATCTACCTTAGTCACTACTCAGGGACTCCAGAATTATCTTTTTGATGAAAGAGAAAGGCAAGGCTT
This sequence comes from Tapera naevia, assembly GCA_033556795.1. Lineage (NCBI taxonomy): Eukaryota > Metazoa > Chordata > Aves > Cuculiformes > Neomorphidae > Tapera > Tapera naevia. Next base: position 468,389 of record JAUMJJ010000098.1, read on the forward strand.
GCCAGGCTAAAGTGTGTTTTATTTTTCCCAACCTGGCACCATTTGCAAGTTGAAGGAATTTTAGTGGTGTCTTGGATTTTTTTTTCAGAAATTAAAGAGGAAATTTTTTTTCCAAAGGTTTCTGGATCTGTTCTCCTGGGGTTCAGGCTGGGAGTGAACAGGTTTCTTCAAACTGCTGTTTCAGTCTTTTGACTAGAGAAACAAAACAAGCCCAAAGCAAACTCCAACAACATCAGGCCAAATGGGAATTCATAGCTCAGGTGCATTAGAATGTCGAGCCCCGAATCTTCTCTCAGTTTCATCACCAATTGGTGGCATCTTTGAGATTCAAATGGAGGCTGAAACAGCCTTTGAACATACCAGGCATCTCTGAAGCCATCTCAGCAGCAATTCACGAGGAATGAGTTATCTCCCATAAAATAAGAATAAAACAAACACATTGGATGTTCAAGGTGATTCTTGAATCTCTGGAAATAACAAAGGTTTGTCTGGACAAAAATCTTTACCAGATTAATTATCTTTATTATTATCTTTATAATCCTATGACGTGGTGACAAAGAAGAGTGGAATGGAGGTGTTTTGAAATCTCTTTTTTTTAATCAGAATTTTCAGCTGCATGAACTTTGCATCTCACTGAGTCTTTGGCCACAAAGTCTAAAGGTGCTGGTGGTATTAGCATAAAAATCAAGATTTCATGTGCTGACAACCTGCCCCTGGTGAACGATCCTTTCTTTTTTAAGTCCCCTTAAATTGTATTGAAAATGGAACACCTAACAAACTGCTGCCAGGAAATCCAGAAAGACTTTTGTTTGTTATTTTTTATTGTTGTTTTTTTCCCTATATTATTTTTATAATGCTGATGCATATGATTTTCACAGTCTTCTCATAAGAGATTTTGTCCTAAGGAACATAAATGAAGTACCACAATCCTGTTTTTGAGATGCTTGGTAGGCACTTTTAAAGCCAGTCACTGTGCTTACCATTACCATAAAATTTATATTGATCTTGTAGAAGAAAACCAAGCTTCAGACGCATGAACTAGACTTTTCCTCTGTTCTGTTCAACATCTGTTGAATAGTCATAAAGATGGTCTCCTATCTACAGAACATTTTAAGTAAGATATGTTTTCCCCAATTCAAACCCAAGGATGTCTGAGCTGCTCCACTAGATGTGTGTTACCTGCAGAGCAGTAGCATAACCTGTACCTGCGGCGCAAGACAACAGAAGGAAGTTCTTAGTCTTACCCAGACAGAGCAAAGCCATGAGCATCAGCTGATCTTATTTCTTCCGATCAAAAATTCATGCTAAATCCAAGAAGGCTTTCCAAACGGTCTGCAGAATTCTGCAAAAAACCCTAATAAGTCAACATTTTGCAGAGCTCAATTTCTGTCAACCCTAGAACTTGGTATGACTTATCTCAGTATCTTTAGTGAAGCTGAACGCCCACGACATCTGTTGGTTCCTGAAATGCTTTTATCTATGAAAGGCAGAAACTGCAGGAGATATTTTTGAGGGTTGTGCCATGGTTGTCCTTTTAGAGAGTGTGGAAAATACTTCCCTCGTGATGGAAGTTCTGGTATTGTTTGTCAGAGAGGAGATGAATTGAAGAGCTACCTTCACAGTATCACATTCCTGTGACTGGTGCCGCTGTTGACATCAGTTTGTATCCATCCAGCCCCAGTAAATGGACAAGATGGACACAGGGGTGCATGGGGATGGGCTTCTTCAGCTCCCAGGTGCATGTTTTCTTCAGGACCCAAGGCCCAGTTTGGTCCTTGTAGAGTGAGGTAGGGTGTCAGAAAACCTGGAATTCAGAACACATGCTTAAAAAAGTATCTTTTGCCATAAGTTCTATGTAGTATCTGACAAATATCAAAGTATTTAGTATTTGATGACAAAAAAAAAATTTGTCATATCTGTGTTCTCTATAGCACATTTAAATAGAAACTGTTCAAAATCTCTCCCTTTTCACTTACCTGTCTCTTCCTAATAAAAATTCCTCTCTTCCTCAGGAGTTTTAGAAATTCTCCCTGTTTTTTTTTTTTTTTTTAGTTTACCTAAACCAAAATGTCTTTGATTAACTAAGCAATGGTGTAATGGAAGCAGAAAGAATAAAACTGTTTAAAAACAATAAATCAAGCCCCTAAAATGCAAACATGTTGTATGGATTAGTATCTGGGGCATGTTAAGGATTTCAAGAACATGGGTATTATTCTATCTAAAATGAAAGCATGTGTCATTTTCTCCAGGAGTTCCCAGAAGCCCAGTGATGGTGCTAAATGGCAGCACAGTGTGACTGTGAAGCACCTGTGAATGGCTGTTTAATACTTCCACTCTAGGCAAACAACACAAGGACCAGGACAACTCAGAAAATGTCCATTGTATTTTCTATTTGTTTTTCTGTGTCACTAAAAATAACCACAACAGTAAGAAAAAGCCCCAACCCCTCAGCTCTCTTCTTGCATCCTGGCGTCGCGTGGCCTTTGTCAGGTGCAGTTCTTGTGTTACAGAAGTAATTAATGTTGCTCTCTCAGGGCTTGCTGACACAAGCACGTACCTGTGCTGCATTATTAAACCAGTTGTCTCACCTGACTGGACTTTAAGACAGAGTTAACTTGCAGCCAAGTGGGAAATGTTTCACCTCACAGGGGAACATGTGCTGGAACACGCGCAGTCTCTGCGACTGCCTGGTGGTTTGTGCTGCTGTGTCGTGCTTGCCCTGCCCACCAGAGTACTGGAAACCTTCTCAAGGTCAAACAGGTGTCATGGAAGGCTTTGACAAACGCTTCTTTCTGAACTGGTTCTCAAAGACATCGTCTCTCTGCCTAACAGCTGCCTTTTGTTGACTGCTTTGTGCTCCTTCTGTACTGTTGGTGGTCGTGCTGGATGCAGCAGGGTGACAGGAGTGGGGTGGAGCTCACCTGGGAGCAGAGGAAGGGCCATGGAGAGCACGGGGCTAAGGTTCATCCCTCAGATGACTGAGCTGTGGGAGCAGCAGGTGGCTGAGTGGGGGTGGCACCGCAGTGCGTCAGGCAGAAGAGGTGCTTACCTGCCACGTCCAGAGAATTCAATATTGGTTTTGGTACTAGTGAGAAAAGACTAAAAATGTTTCAGAGACAGGTAAATAAATCAGTGTTTTTGGAGACATATAAATGATCCAGAAACAACGTTGTTCCCTTGTCCGCCAGGTTTTACATCTATGGATTGGGACACAGTAGGCTGATGCTTTGCCAAGAGCTTCCTGCTCTTGGGTCTTCTCCAAGGTTTGCACCAACCTTCACGAGCTGAGTCCTGTGTCCTCTTCGTTTCATGTAGCATAGAAAAATGAAATGAAGAGCCAAAGCTTTTTTCCTTTCCTGTTAGTGCACTAAAAGGAAATGAGGAGACAGACTGTGCATATTGATTAGGAAATGCTCCTCCAAGACATCTTATGGCAGGATAATGTGAAGGGATAAACAGAGTTCCAAGTGTATCTTTTCCCTTTTTTTAAGCTGGAGATCCATTATTCTGCTGGTATTGGCAGGGGATCAGGCCCAGTCCACGTGGGGTGATGAACAGTGGGTCCTGATCTCCTTCCATGACACGGATACTCCCTTAGTGGACAAGGGAAAGGCTGGGGTTGTGGTGGACCCAGACTTTAGTAAAGACTGGACTTGGACGCTTTTTCTCACTGGCCGCCAGTGGCCTGGACAGGAATAATCTCTATTGAGTAAAAAATTGGCTGGATGACCAGGCCTAAAGATTGGTGGCAAATGGAGTTAAATCCAGTTGGAGGCTGGACACAAGTGGTGTTCCCCTTGGCTCGTATCTTTGCATATTCATTTGGCTAAATAAATAGGGAAATTATTCTCAAGAAATAAGTTGATGAAAAATCAGAAACTTTCATTTCCCTAAACATGTATTTGAATGATTTTAGGTCTTCCTAGGGCCATTTTCATTCTTAAGTGTTCCTCAAAGCAGCCAGACACCAGTTCATTGTGCATCATAAATTAGGACAATGTAACAGCACGTGGTCATTTGGAGGATAAAACCCTCCCTGTCGACAGTCCAACAGTTTTTCTCAAATTAAATGTTAAATCTGACCTTGGTTACCATTCTGCAAAATAAAAGGCTACAAAGAATGAATGGATTAAAATCTGAGCTCAAAAGCTGGTAGCCAGTAGTTTCTACTCTACCTGAAGGAGGGTGTAGAATGAGAGCTTCAACCTGAGTAACTGAAACTTGCTGATTGTGATTTCCTGACGTGTTTCCCAAACAACAGTCTGCGGCGTTGGGCAGGACACAGTCAGCTGCAGCCCTGCACTCAATTTACAGCTCTCATAAGCTGTGTTAAGGGATTTTGTCTTTTAAAAATTCTATTACAGTTGGCTTTGATTGTGATGAACAGGGAGTTTATGTGAAATAATTCGCAAACGCTGGCAACTGTGTGTCTTTAAATTATTGGTTCTGTTTAGAAGTGTGGATGTTTTTTGGCCTCTGACAACGACACAAAGCACCTCTGAGAACCTGGCCAGCTGGCAGCTGTTTCTGAGTATTTGTAGAACTGGCTTGGTAACAGAAGCCTAAATAATAGAAATCTAAATAATTCATGTACAAATTATGACACTGTGCTATCATTTGGGTAAGCAGTTACTCATAAAAATGGCAGAGCAGCTGTGTGTTCCTTGTTGTCTACCTGTAGTTAGAGTTGAGTGAGAAGCAGAACCATGTTGTTTCAAAGAATATTGATTTGATAATATTAATTGCTATTTTATATTCCCTGTGCAAGTACAATGGAAAATTCTTTCTGTCCTTACTAGCAAGAATCATTTAAAAATAGCGTTGTTTTTCTATAATAATGATATCTACATGGGTCTCAGATCCTGTTAGAGGCTACTTAGCAAACCTATGTTTCTTTGCTAAGAATAACTTCTGGTAATTAAGAGAAACACTGATGTGAATCTAAAAGGAATATAACAGTGAGAAATTAAAAGGTTTATTTAATTTAGGTTATCTACCTGCTTAGGAGAGAATTTGATTGTGGTGTGTGTGTTGGGGGTGAACTTTTAATGGTTAGGCTAATTAGCTAATGGAACAATTTACAACACTACGAAGCAGATTGTCTATTATTCCAATACTACAAAATAAAAATTTATTCTAAAATGTATTCTGTGGCACAACCAGGTCCAAGGAGGGAATGGCTGAGGTTTTACTGGGATGTGCCGTGCTTTCTGATCAGCTGGACAATGTATTGCCTTCTATCCTTTGAGTTGTGCACCAAAAATACTTATAAAAAATAAATTTACTACTGCAGTGTTCAATAGAAATTAATTGTGTGATGAGGCTACATCTAAAGGGAGAACAAGAACACATGGAGTTACCATGGATAAGAAAGTATTGCTGGAGCATCATGACCCCCTGCAAGTTCTTTCCAACCAACAGATGCTGCCTTAGCCAGAGAAATACCATGTGCTTTTCAGAAGGGAAGCGAGTCTGAACCTTCACAAGATTTTCACAAGCTGAGGCCAAGAATAGTTTGCAGCGTGTTCCTTGGCTGACCAATGTGTATTATATGAAGCCTGGTGTGAACCTACTTCTGGTGCATCAGTATTCTGACTGCGAAAAATGCCTGTCTTGCATTTGGTGGGTGTTCCACTGAAATTTACATCTGGGCTCTTCAGCCCTGGGCCTGTGTGGTACAGGATGCTTCTGAAAAGCCTTGCTTCAAGTCAGCATGGGATGTATCCTCTTTACCCTCATTTTTTCAGTGAATGGCAATGGTGTGTGGATGTCAGCAAAGTCAAACTGGTGGTGGTGAGCTCTGTGACGAAACGTAACCGACACAGAGGTTTTTGGAGCCAGTGCTTTCTTGTTCATGAGCTCATCCTGACACTGCTTGACGAAGGAAAGCATTCTGAGATATGGGAGAGAAGGAAATCAGGGCAAATGTGATTCTGTAAACCTTGGAGCTCAGCTTGAAGTTGTGGAGGAGCTCAGGGTTTGCTGAGGAGCAGCCAAAACTGTGTCTAATCTGAGAGCTCTCATTACCTTCCCATGTTTTCGTTACCCGTCTGGCTCAGATTTTGGTTTAAAAATCTACTCACTGATTCTTTATCCCACAGAGACCTCTATGAAATACAAAGTCTCCTTTGAGTTGTTTGTCTGATTTGGGTGATTTTGCCCTGGTGGCATTTTGGTTTGATTAGTTTTGGTTTATTTTTTTCTCCAGTGGAATTGGAAGTGGGAAGATCTCATAGGTGGGATGGAACTTTGGGCCAGTATTTCACATCTGTTTGATTCAACTGGAAAAAACAGTGTAGATCTTGGCAATACAGAGATACTTAATGTACTTAAGTAGAAAAATACTTTGAACCTAGTTATAATAAATAGTTATATGACAAAGAAAAACGTGTGTGTTCTGTATAGCCATAGGGAAAACATCTATAGGAAGGTAATAAATTGTTAATAACATTTATCAAGACAGTATTTACATTATATGGGAACTTCATGCACCATGGATGTTTGTTATAGTTTTTTTAGGTGTACTTTTTTTATCTGTGTTGCATGCATACAGGGTCTAATATTTGTTTCAGGTATAGAACTATATAGTTGGTTACATGCCATTAAATTTCAGCAGTATTTCAAAGGTCCAAACAGTACCTTTTTTCACCTTCTAAAATCTGCTGCTTGTTTATTATATGCCAAAGTGACTTAGCTCAGGGTGAAACTTAGAAAACTGGGTTTAGCCTGTACATGAGTGTACATGGCTGAGCCAATAAAAACAATAGTATGGGAAAATTTGGAATAAATTCATTTTTTCAGTACATTCTTCGTCTTCTTACTGAAGAGACCAAAAATTCTAAGCACAGTTAACAAAAAAACTTGTATGTTCTCTGCAAGATGAGACAGTTCGTACTGAAGAGGGTACAAATACCATCATACATTTATGTGAATAATAAATAAAAAGTAATGGCCCATTATCACAAATACACTTTGAGAACAAAGAATGGTTTATTACGTTTACCTTGTTCTGTCATTATAACTTCCTTTTGTGAGGGCCATTCAAGCATGTAACCATTGGTGGCTTTATAAAAGATAATAAAGTTTATTAGTATAATAATGGGCAATGAATAATACTTTAGAAATAGCAAATAGGCTGTAAAAATGTGATAAGGTCAAAACTGTGTTATCAAAAGCTCTTGTGTCATCTTTAAAAGAAAATGGGACTCTGGTCCAATCTTTTTACCTAGCAAAGTGCTTAATGGGTGAAAAGGGTAGAAAGTTAGATAAATTAAATTTGATAGTAAAGTAAAGCAAATGACATTTGAATCCTTTTCCTGTAGGGGTTTTCTGGTGACTTTGTGTCTCTGTTTGGTGGCTTTTTCTCATACCCCTGAAAGTAGTCTTGAATTTTCTGCATTTTATAGGGGGCCAGAGGAAGAACGTTTTTGACCCATTGAAAATGTGTGAGCAGCTTTGTTACACTTTGTGCTTTTCCATATTTCATAGTCTTTCCCTGAATTCCTTGCTCACTGTGAAGCCAGTCCCCTGCACTCAGTGATCAGCATATGGATTCTTTCATTTTGTTCTGGTGAGGTGAGTTTAGAGTCACCTCCACCCAGGGAACAATTCTGTGCTTTTGGAAGAAATGTCAGTTTTCACAAAAACTGGACTCTCAATTTTTTTTCTCCTGGTGAGGGGGAGCATCTCCAAAGAGCAAGAGTGATTTGCACTGGCCAGAGTCAGCAAATGAGTGTAATGGGTGCTCGTCACATCCATCACCTGCATCTTGGGCAGACTAAGATATGCTTTATTTTTATCAGTTACGAAGGAGTTTTGTGTTTGGCTGAGGTAACACTTTGGGAAATACCTGTGCAGCGTTCTGGCAAAGTCCTGTACCCTGATGAAAACAGCATTGGCTGCCACGGCAGCAGCCGGGCCAGAGGAGCTGCCAGTTAGGAGCCATCGGCCACAGGCATGATCAGAGTGGGAACTGGAATGAAAGAGAAGGCAAACAAAACAATTTTTAGTGCTAATAGCAAGTTCAAATCCTGTTATTTTGAACTGAGCTTCAAAAATAACGCTGACCTCCAAGAATTTAATCCTGGTTGAAGGAGAGGTGTGTAGGGAGCTTAGGAAATCTCACTACCTGGGGAGGAGGGCACTTAGCAGAAAACATCTTTCCTTCTCTCTAAGACTCACCTTGTCCAGTTTTCAACAGCTTGTTTTCCCTTGTATTATAGTATCCAAAAACTTGCCAGATTTCACATATGGACCAACTACCCTCAGCACATTTTTTTCCCTCCCAATCGTTTCTTCTGGAATGTTGTACCTTGAGTGCTTGCTGCAACAGCCTTGGTGATGGGTTTCTCGCAGCGGTCGGTTTTTCCGGCGCAGTCTGGGCTGTCACTTCCCCTGTTACACACATGGTTCTGTTTCACAGGGGTCAGTTTGTAAAAACTCTGTCCCTTGCATAAATAGGAGCAGTGCTAACTGGAACAGTGACACCAGATGAACATGAAAATCATTGCAGGCTTGAACCCATCAGAGGGTTGCCCCGCCCTGCACAAAACAGAGGGGGAGCACGACAGCAGCTCCCAGCCTGGCTCTGAGCTCCACTGTGAAGAAGAGCGAGCGTAGTGGGGGTCCCTTGGCTGGCTGCCAACAGCACGTTCAGCAAACTCTCCTGGCTCAGCTCTTCCCACAGTATTTGGGTTTGTGAGAGTTTTATGTCCTTGGAGCAGGAGCCTCTTTCATCCTGTTACCCTTGCTCCATGTAGTGTGTTGGCAGTCTGAGACCTGTTCTTTGGCTTTGGTTACCTAAGGCAGCAGGAGCAAAGTGAGAGTTCTGTGGCATCGAGGATGTGCTGCATCCTTTTAAGATGAAGATATTTTAGTGTTTTCCAGAACGATTCAGCTACCTTAATGATATTGAGACCTGATGGTTCCTGTTGCATGCTATGTAAAACATCATTAACAATGTGGACAATTCCAGGGCAATGGCAGGAGAAGTCAGGGGCAGAACATTTCTTTTTGATTACTTTTTTTTTCTGCTGAGTTCCTCAACACTGAAAAATAAGCCTGTACCTCAGTTCCCAGCTTGTATAGTGGTGTCACATCTGGCCTGTTGTATAAGTACATGAGGTATCATGAGGAGCTCAAACACTGTTGTGTGATGAATAGATGGCTATCTGGGTTTTGTTTTGTTTATTTCCTGGCAAAACTAGAGGCTGAGAGCTTTCTGTCTTCCTAAAGTACCATTCTGCAGTGCCTTGAGATAGAATAACCAGCAGCAGAATAAGCTGGTGAGAGAGACAGATTGACATTTTTCTCTAAAGCACCTGGAAATTGTGGTGGAATGGAGTTGACCTCAATGAACACGTAAATGTCTTTGAAATAATACAGTATGTCCTCACACTCTTTAAGGTTTATTCAAACAGGCAAAAAAATCAACAACCCAAAAAGTTTGTTGATATATTAAAACCAAACTGACTTAATCCTACATTTTAATCTCCTTTTGAGGAGCACTTCTGTTAAAAAGTTTGTGCTGAGTTTTCTACTGGTAATGTATAAACTTTCATAAAAAATGTATGGAAAAGTATAATGAAAACACAACTGGATTTCAACCTGTTTCATTAGCAGCCTGGCTCTTGGGAATATTTGACCTGGATCTGCCTGCTAATAGAGAAACTTCACAGTAATTCAAGGCAAATTTTCATAATGGATGATGTCACTTTTGCACTGAGGCTTGAACACCACCTATATCCTTCTTGAATTTCTGACTTTCTAGGCTTAAAAGTGTTTGGTTCAACTGCTGGCCTCAAATTGATATTTTTGTGTGGAGCTGAATTTGCTTGTTGTGAAGAAAGTTGGTGGGATTTTGAGTTTCTTTTTTTTTTTGGTTGTGGTTTTGTTTAGTTTTCTTTCTTTCATATTTGATAAAGATACAGTAAAGTTTTCATAGAGTGTATGTAGAATTTCTAATAGATGGGGACTAGGAATGAGAAAAACTTGAACAGATATTTAGAAATTCAGGTTAAAAACCCTTTTTCAGTCCAACCATGTTACAAACTGGAGACGAAAATCTGTTGTGTGGATCTGAATTAATAAGTAATGCAGGGAGATGAATGGCAAGAGTGTTTATCAACACTAGAGAGATGTTTGTGCTTGGTGAAAATTCATTGCCAGGTATACAATCAAGTAGTCTAACTTTGGGAGGGAAATTTAGATGGGAAACATTTTTGAAACAGCTCATTTAAAATTCTTCTCCTGGCATTCCTGTCTGGGGGAGCAGCACATTGTCTACGTGCAGGCTGGCTGGCTGTCAGGGCCAGGTTTGCTAATAACAATAAATAGTGATGAGGAATGTACGAGTAAGTGGCACAAAACGTGGTCCTGGGGAAGGGTCTCTGCTGTGTTCACTGGCACCAGAGTGCTGTGTAATCACTGCAGTGTCTGCAAGTGGAGAGCAATTTCGGAACCGACAGCTTAAAAATGTTTTTAATTAATGCCCATGAAAAAAAAAGAGTGAGTCCAGAGTTAGTGTTTATCTGTCATCATGGCTTAAAGAGTAGGTTCTGATCTGATGCCACTTCCATGTAAGTGTACCTAAACCCCTGAAACACATGCTGAGAGCTGCTTTCTCCCAGGCTCCGGGTCCTCCATAAGAAAAGTCCTGGAAATATTTCTTAGAACTGTAGAATAATTGAATAATCCAGACTGAAAAGGTTCCCAAGAGTCATCCAGCTCCTTTGGAAGCAGTTTGATCCAGGTTAGAGTTCTCAAGGCTTGTCCATCCGTGTTCTGAGTATCTCCAGAGATGAAGACTATGCGTCCTCTTTGAGCAGCCTGGTCCAGCACTTGATCACACTTCTGGTAGAAAAGTTCTTCCTTATATGCAAATAGAATTTTCTGTTTTCCAGTGTTTCTTTCCCTGTTGCTGGGTACTTAGAGAAGAATTTGGTTCTGTCCTTTCTGTATCATCCCATTCCGTATTTGTTGGCAGTTGACAGCTCCCTTTAGCCTTCTGAAGGTGCAACAAACCTGGCTCTCTCAGCCTCTCCACATTCTTACTTTAAGTCTTAGTCCATGTTTGTGTGACAAGGACTGAGGGCACTACAGCCTAAGCTGCCCAGTCTACCCTGAGTTCAGCCTTCCCTAAGCACAGCAGAGGTGATTTTCAGCCAAAGCTCAAAAGGAATAAACAGGAACATGGACAGAGTACATCCCTCAGCCCCTCTCTTTGCTGTTATGACATTCCTTTGGCACTGTTTGATTTAATAAGGTAGACCTGTCCGAGGTCTGTTTCCAGAAACCCAACTTAAATATATGTACTGTTACCCTGATGGAGGAGCTTTTGGCCCAGATCAGTGTTCGTTGCCATGAACTGATGATTCAGAAGTTGGCCTGGGTCAGGTACCATTGTCAGTGGCTGGTTAGGATACCCTTTCCCAGCATGGACTGTTCTGTGCCAGCTGGCCTCGGTGCTGGTGAAAGGACCCACATGCAGTTAATTTTGGTGGCAGGGAGGTAGCTCTAAACTTGACTCTGCTGCAGCAACTCAAGGCAGCTTCAATCCAGTGTCAGAAATCTCTGCTGAAACTGCATTTCAAGATGGTAGTGACAGAGACACGTGGGAGTTACGAGTGAAATTGAATGGGTAAGACCAGAAAAGTGTACTTTGGAGAGAGACATATAAATATTTCTTCAGGCTTCTTTTAATGTCCATTTTTTCCATCAGAAAATTCTTTTTAAACTAGGCAGGAGGCAAGCAAAAGATAAGTGGAAACAGTTGAAAATGCAGAAGATTTTGTGTTCCAAGGGATTTATAGCTTTCAGCTATATTTCCTTTCCTTGCTATTGGTCTGTGAACCATTAGGTTACTTTGTTTTTGTAAAATATTTCAACACAACTTTGTGGAAAATCATGCACATATCAGACAGAGTAATCTTGATCTGCAAAATGCTCAAGAGGAAAATAATCTATGCCTGACTTGCTTGATTTTTCTCAGTACATTCAGTTGTACTTTGATATTGAGACTATGTGCAATGGAGTGCCCCACTACCGAGTTGTGGAACCATTTTGCATCCCATTTGTAAAGAATTCTGGAAGACACTTTGAGAAACAAGAAAGTATCAGCCACGTATCAGAACTGATTTGGTGCCCGGTAGTGTGATCTGATCAGGTCTGATCTGATGGCTGACCCTAGTCTGAGCAGGAGGTCCCTGCCACCTGAATGGTTCTTCATTTATGATAATTTTTAGTTGCACCAAAGCTCACATAAATGGTGTAACAAAGGATCAGCGCATCCCTCGAGGGCAGATCTTACGAGCTGTCTTCAAGTGCTGAGTTCTCTTAACTCCTACTGATTTTGACAGCTGATATAACTCAGAAAGCGGTGAGATGAACATCAGTAGTTCAGTCCAGTAGGCATTTAAATCACAAAGTACACTTCCTCTAATTTCAGAGTGGGTCTAAAATTGCATTAAGTATAATGAAGAAGCATCAAACTGTCCAGCTAAAGATTTGCCTAAAAGCAGTGCCAACTGTGGTAAGTGGGAAATCAGTTCAGACTGATCATGGAAAAGAGGTTTACGATGGGGCCTGCATTTATTTCTCCATTAATCACCAGGCTGCGGGGGCAGTGGGTCAGTGGAGGTGATATTGCTGTACAAAATGTACGTGTTGTGGGCAGGGACTGCCTCTTTACCATGGGCAAACCCAAGCTTTTCTGTGCTTCCTAGATATTGATACAGAGGTTGAGGTAACTCAGAATCAGATTCACTGTTTTGCTCCCTCCAGCCTGGCTGGCAGAACAGGTAACATAAACCTACCCAGAAGGAATTTACCTTCAAAAACCCAGTGAAATTCTGACTCAGAACCATTCACAAACTGAAACACAGGAAGCCTATGCAAAATAGCCTGGTTGGCATACGTGTCAGAAATAATAATTTTAATTAGTGATATGTATTGATGGCATGAATGAAATAAAGCAGAGAGCTCAGTGGCTGGAGGAAGATCACACAAAGGTTTTCTCATAGAGGCTGCAGACCAATAGCTCTGCATTCAGTGCTGTCATGGTCTGCTCTCCTCCTTCAGGTTGATCGTTCTTGTCACTCTTCCTTCTCTTCCCAATTTTACTCCTGCCACTCTGTGCAGCTGCAGAGTAAACTGCATCAGAGATATGATCAAATTAAAGCTGTTTTCTTTTTGCTGAGTTATTTTACCTGGCCAGTTCTCTGATTCACTGCTCAGCTGCAGGAATGGTTCTGGTAGAACTCAGTGGGCAGTGCTGAGATAAGATAGGAGACATCAAAGGGGGAAAAGGTGAAGCCAATAAAGCTGAGGCTCTGGTGCAGAAAAAAACATCTGGCTGAGTCACAGCCTGAAACCATGGTTCCAGGGCAGTTTAAATCAAACTGAAGGTGAGCTTGCATGGTCCTAGGTTTTCGCTAACTGTAACTCAGTGTGTCTTATCCTGGGGCATGAACTTATTCTGGTGGCTCTTGTTGTAGCCACTCAAGGGAGGAGGAGGAGGAATGTTCTAGATCAGATATTATCGGGATAAATTCCTATGAATCCACACCTTTTGTCATCAAAGGGACTTTCACTTGTCATCAGGACAAGGAGTTGTAACCAGCTAGTGAAGTACTGGAGATACCACATTTTCTCTCTGAAGAGCTGATGCGGTCCTTATTTAATAGGGGGAAATTAAAAATGTTCTCCTGTTCAAGTCTGAGGTAAGTGTAACCCTGTAACCTTTTATTAGACAGATTCAGATCATTGGGAAGTATTTTGACTTCTGAACAAACTCATCTCCTCACCACACTGGTGCAGTCTGTCTGTGCGAGAAATGGGAATGCATAAACCTGTGTACTGTGCTAAAGGGCAGATCACAGTGTTAGAGAAGAAGGAGGTATCGTGCAGTGATCCCCAATAACCAGTACAGCAGAGAGGGCAAACGTGAATGTGTCGGTCAATAAACCAAGGTACATATAGCTGGGGGTCAGGTGGTCTGGAAAACTTTAAAGCCCATTTCCTTCTAGGAAATGAGGCAAAGCTGTTTTGTTTTTTAACAATGAGCAGGAAGTTCTGACTGAATTTGAGACTGCAATTCATTCTGCCAATAAGAATTGTAGAGGTTTGGGGTGGTGATACCAGAACCCCATAGGTTATAATTCTGCAGCTGCCAGTAAAGCAGCCTCACTGAGGGAAAAGGAGGCAGTTTCTGAAGGGTTTGAGACACCTGATGCATTACTCCAGTTGTTCAGTTTCAGCAATTTGGCTTTCTCCAAAAGAAAACGATTCAGAATATTGCCAGCTACCACTAATTAATGGATCACTCTTCAAAGCTAATATTTGTGCCTTTAAAGCGCAGTTGACAAACCTGAAAGAGTTCAGAAAAGAGCTATACGAATTAGTCACTGTCTGAAATATTCTCTTATCAAAGGAGACTAAAACTTACTTTGTTTGACTTGGTAACAAGGAGTTCAAGAGATGCCTTACTATAGAAGTACCTACACAAGGAAGATAAAGTCAGATAACAAATGTTTTTTAATTTAGCAGACAAAGCAAAGTTTTGGACACTGGCGTGAGATCACCAGCAGAGATAAAGAACTCATTATCCCACTCTACTCATCACTTGTCAGTATTCCATCACCTGGAATAGTGTTCACTTTTAGTCCCCACTATGCAAAAAATATGTGTAGAGGCTGGAGAGGGTCCAGAGAAGGGCCATGAAGGTGATCTGAGCACTGGGAAGCTGCTGTGTGAGGAAAGGCTGAGAGATCTGGGTTTGTTCAGTCTTGGGAAAAGGATTAGGGGAGATCTTGTCAGCACGTTGCAGTAGCAGCAAGTTTTGTTGATTTACTGTACATGAGGAACTGCTCTTCTTGTTTGCATGTGTTTGTTTCTGTGTGCAATCAAAAATAAAGAAAAGTAGAATGGATGGGAAGCCTATTTACAACTGTACATCAAGTTAGATGAAAGGATTGAATGGCTGAGGCATGAGAGATCAATGAAAGGAGAGTGGTGTTACTTAAACCTTTATTAATGTTTTGGGAAATTGCAACTCTTAATGAAACATCCAGGGAATAAATTAAAAGTGATAGGAGAAAGAGCACAAAGAACATAGTCAACTTCCTAGAATAGGATTCATCTGGGACAATGCTGGCTGAAACTTCCAGGGATGTGTGGGGATACATTCAGTCAGGGAGAGAAAACTGAGAAAAATTAAGAAGCATTGATCCTCAACTAACTTGAAAAGGGAATGGATTGCAAATTAGATCCGACTTCGCAAATAGATGAAAATGAAAAGCAAACAATTGACCTGTGCTAATCCACTAACTCAGTAGAACTCCACCAGCTGAATAGTGTTTGGTGTTTTCAGGCTGTCAGATTGAGATATTTTATGTATAATTCTAATTATTTTTTTTTTTTTAATTCCAGGAAGTTTTTTTTTTCTGGTCACTCTCTCTTTAATTTTGTTCCTGCTACATTTTCAGGAAGAGAGACCTAAATTTGCAATGTCACGTGTTGTATTCTGTTTGCTGAAGGCAGGCATTCTCATGATGAATTTCTATGTGTAGGATGAAAATATGCACATTAGCTTCAACAAGTATTCCATTCAAATTTGACCACAGAGCTCAGCAGCACATAGCAAGGTGCGGTGGTGAATTTATGTTGGATTGCACCAATATTGGATTTAGATGCATGTTGGCAACCAGTCAATTTATTTTATAAACTGAAATCTTCTCCGTACCAAAAACACCGCAAAGGGTCTCTCCTCTCACCACACTGAGGGGAAAATTATGCAGTGAACCTCTTGAAGTGGAAATACTTTTGTGACTAGCCCGAAGAATGTGGGAGTTGGAGAGGGAACAACAATGCAGTTTGGTAGAAGTTCATTAGATTTCAAAATTTGGTTTCATTCCATATTAGAATCAACTTAAAACCATTCAGTCTTTTTTTGAAAAAAAAAGCATCTAAAAATGCTTTTCCTCTTCCTCTTCCCTTTCCTTTCCCTTTTATAGAGTGAGCCAGGTTGGTTTTGTCTTGTTCCCTCTCCACAGACTTTAGAACACAGACACAGCCGACAGCTTTCTTGACAGGCTTGTCATCTTTCTTTTTTCCTACCATGTTCTGGCATCCACACTGTTAAAAAAATCCAGGTTCTTCACTGTTAAAAAGAGTTATCCTTTCCCTTCTCATGGACAAAGTGGTTGCTCAGCTGTAGCTGACAGTAGCGTAACCGCATCGTCACGCGCAGAACTGTCCTGATTTGCACTGGCTGAAGGTCATTGCAGCTCTTCCCTGTTCCTGTGTGTTGTGTTGGCTCTTTCTGCCTGGTCTCTCCTCTTTCTTTCTCTGGGCTCCCTTTTTCTTCTTTCTTCTTCCCACTCCCTTTCTTCCTCCTCACAGCCCAGCTTTCAGGTTCTCCCTGGAAATCCTGTGTGCTTCGAGTGCTGGCAGCAAAGAAGAGTTTACTCAAGTTCTGCTCGCTGAGGCACCAGCTCCACAGAGCCATCAGGATTTGAGTAAATGTCACTTTGCTGCCAGCACTCAGAGCAAAAAAGCTGCATCAAGAGAAAACAACAAAAGCTGTAATCTCTAAGAGGATTTTCTGAAAGCAAATTAGTTCATTTATATGATGTTCCTTACATAATACCAAAAGAAGCGCCATAGCTGCTGGGCTGTTAGGTTCATGATTCTTAGTCTTCAACAGTATTGGGAAAGCTACTGCCCTGGCTCTGCCTCAGTCACTTTATTGGTGTGAAGCAACTCGGTTCATTAGACTAGAGGTTTAAAACCTGCTGTCACACCAGATAATTAATGGTACTGCTTAGTTTTTCCTCATGTAAATGAATAATTTTAATACATTGATGCTTTAAATTTCAGAATACCTCTAAAGATTTTTCTGTACTGCGGAAAATGATTACAGCTGGTCTGGGGCTGTTGTAAGTGGAGTAATGAGCTCTGGTTGCAACAAAAGCCTGTGGTGGCTGTGTAGGTATCATCGTCCTGTTTGGAGCCCTGGAAAGTATTTGATGGTGGGAATGTATCTTATGTGGCTACAGGGCTGCCAGTACAGGACTGAGCGAATGTGAAGCTGACCTACCTGAGTTACAAAAAATGTGTTTTACACAGCCCTTGGACTTCAGTGACAAATGTAAACTCTATTTCTGCCTCATAAATCAGGAATCTTTATTGTGAGTTGTTGCGTCACTCAGAGAATATATTTTCTGCCCTATAACTGAAGAAGTGTAGCTACTTCTGGCACAAATATGAAACCTTTGGGGCTAAATAGAAAATTCTTCTCCCCTCAGGCCCCAAGAGTTTTTCTCTGACTCAGTGTCTGCAGATAATTTTCATAGACTGCAACTGGATAGAAAACCCCAGCCAAAGAAATTTTTTTTCCCAAACCTGATGAAAAGCAAGGTAAATACTTTTGTGATGTTTACTTGTCCCTGTCATGTGAGTGACTCCCTGATAGATGATGCAGTCTGCAATAGGACATTTATGGAACTTGTGTCGTAGAGACGAGAAGAAAAATAGTTGACAGAAAGATTCTCTGCAGACCTTTGTACAACTTTGGTAGCAGCTGCTTCAATTTTCAGCTCCTTTTTCCATTCATTGCTTCAAAACAACAGAAGAAATAACCTTTTATCTTCTGTACTTTCAGTGATATCTTTCTCCTATAATGATGGAAGAAAAGAAAAATCAGATTGGTCTAACCTAGGAAATGTATTTCCTGAATTTCATTGTAATTGAATGTGTGAGGTTTACAATGAATATGAATCTAATTTCTTCTACATTTTCTTTTAACTGTGTGATACCAAACCCCAAATATATAGAGTTTTGAAACAGAGCCTTTTCAGATTCAATAGCACACAAATGCAGCCCTCTGTGCCTTAAGAACTAGCTAATGGTATAAATTATTGTTACTATTCCTAGTGCAATAGCTTTTAAAAGAACCTTGCTCCATCCTCCAATGGGATGCTGTTCAATAAATCACTACAATGAATGAAAAAGCCTTGTAGTGAAATGTAAAATGCCAAGATAAATAAGATTTGAAAGAAAAGAGTAATGACTGTCCCCATTTGCTGGCAGGGATAAGAGGCACAAGTCCTGATATACAGTTTAAGCAATATTTAAATGATGGGTTCAGAACATTGTCCAAAATTCATTCCTTTGTTCCCTGCCACTTGTACCCCACTCACCGCAGGCATGCAAGGTTTTGATGGTGTCTGTGGGCTGAGCTAAGCATCAAGATGTCTGTGCAATATCTGAACAGTTCTGAGGCCACAAGGTGCACTCCTAAACTGTGGTCACCAGCTACCGAGAGCATCAGGAGTTCAAAGAGAAAAAAGCGATCTTTCGAATGATTAGCTCGGAGATGAGTGCTGTGAGTCTGTCTCAAACTCAGGGTGCCTGAACTGACACTCCAGGCACTCCTTCAAATAGAAAGCTTCAGAGATTAGAGGAGAAAATTAGTGGAGTACAACTCTAAGCTGTTGAGAAAGTGGGGAATGCTACCATTCCATGTGACTGGCATCATACTGGGTGTACTGGAACTCTTAAACTAGTGACTGGCCCTGGCCAAGGAAAGAATCTGTTATAGAAAGGATATTGAGGTAGACTCAGTTGCGCAAAGGTTTATTAGCAGGGTCTATAGCTTGTGGCACACATTGATTAAAATGCTGAAATGACTTCAGGGAGAAAAAGAAAACAAAACCTAAAAAGCAAAAGAGGACAGAGAGTACTTTCCAGTTCAGTCCTGGGCCGTCCAGCAAGAGACAGAGAAGGGGAGGGAGTTGCTCTGAGCCTGCATCCTCTCCTGGGTGTCCTATACAGTGCAGCAGGGTCCCCAGGGAGTGCTTTCCCCATAATAACTGTGCAGTTGTCGTTATAACCGTCTCCCTTTTGATAGTGGGTGCTTGTGATGCTCTTGTGATGCTCCCAGTATTGACTGGGCACACTGTGACAGGGACAACTGCTGCGTGCTGGTGAGTGGTCAGAGGTTGTGCTGGCAAAGCAATAGGTTTTGTTACCTCCTGTGAACTATGAAACTCTATTTAAAATGTAGGAAAAGAGGGCAGAAGAC
The DNA here is from genome assembly GCA_033556795.1 of Tapera naevia. NCBI lineage: Eukaryota > Metazoa > Chordata > Aves > Cuculiformes > Neomorphidae > Tapera > Tapera naevia. The sequence goes on from JAUMJJ010000098.1 coordinate 487,470, forward strand.
GAGATGATTCTGAGCCAGTGGCAACTGGATAAGGTCTCTTCCTGGCTGAGGGATCTAAACAGAAAGACAACTCTGTGTGGCCAGATCTGCACACCTGACTCTCCATGAGCCCTCTCTGCATGGGCAGGATTAGAGTAGGACTTGTGCCTCCCATGCAGAGGTGTCCCTACAGAGAGCTGTTTGTGTGCAGCTGTGTGCATAGAGTTGGCCACAGAGAGTTGCCCTCGACCAGGATCTAAACATCAGGCCGCAGAGTTAGGCTCCAGCCTTGCTGCCCTGCCTTGACTCCAGACACCTGTAAAGGTCTGTAGTAGATATTTTGTCTCAAGGAGTCATTAGAAACTGTCATTTAGGAGTCTCTAAAGGAATCGTGGTCTTTTGACCTCATTGCATGCACATAAATAATTTACTCCATGCATGCCATGCAGGTCTCTTTTGCAGAAATAGCACCGGATCCTTTCCAGAGGAGTCCAGGTAAGAAGCAAGTGCACAAGGTGCAGGCAGCCACTGCACTTTGTCGGGTTTAGGCAGGTAGAATTAAATTTTGCTGAATGATGACATCATAAACAGCAGCAGGTGCTTACAGCCATGTGAATGCAAAGAAAGGCACCAGTAATTATCACTGTAAGTGCACTTGAATTGGTGATAAACAAGGCAGGACATTTCTCTTTTCTTTAGAAAATACTTGTGGCAGCAAAACTTCCAATGCTTCTGATCCCTTCTTTCTCCTCTCCGAACTGAATTGTTTAGAACTTCAAGTCTCTGATGTTCTAAGCTTTTTAATCATTATATTTGTTCAACCAGAAATGTCCTTACTACTAAACACCTCAAAAATTATGGATACGTAATCAGAGAAAAATAAAATATTGAGTTATTGAGCAGAGAAAGTAGTCCACAGCACCTATTCAAGTCAGTGGAAAACATACAAATAAATAATTCTATTCCCTGCAAAATTTTATTTGTTTTTTTAGCCTAAATACCCCAAAAATATTTTCAAAATGTCAAATGGAATGTGGAAACTGCATTTTCTTAAAGAGACATGACTGATGGAAAGACTTATTAAGTCATGTCCAATATTACCTGTCAAATGCTTGATTTTTAGCATCCAGTTCTTAACTTTTTATCATGAATAGGAGCACTTTCACGTATGTAGTTGATTAATGGGTCAAAATGTGAGAGAATTTTCCTTGAGACTCAGCCTAAACTTTATTTTTACTTTTTCTTCTCTGTCTTTGTATTCCCCAAGCCCATCACTTTACATATTTCCTGTGTTACTGTAGTAAATAATTCCTGTTCATCCTCATTACTTGGATAAAATGCCTTCCTAAACGAGACTGAAAGTTATGGGGATTGTGTGATCAAAAATTATTATAATGCTATTCTGCTTTCCCCAAAGTCTTCTCCACACAGCACCAAGAGAGATCAAAAGACAAGAACCAATGGGTACAAGTGCAGAGCTTTTCCAAAAGGCCAGCCCTGTGCCTGATGTGAAAGAATTTTCAGGAGAGAGGTAGTTTGGAGTCTGCACCTTCTCTCCGAGGCCCTGCCAGCTGCAGCTCTCTACTTTGACCCTTTCCTAACCCTATCCCTGATCCTAATTCCAGAGCCACGCTGGGCCTAAGACCAAGGCTCCCAACTCAAAGGAGGAAATTGTGAGTGAAGAGCTGGTTTTGTATTTTTTGTTAGGAGAATGAGAGAGCCTGGAGGTGTAACTTGACTGGGGCTGAGAAGGAACTGCTACAGCAAGTGCTGGGCTTCAGGGTTCTTCCCTGAGAGCCTCTGAATCTTGTCATGGGTAGGGTCATTGGGCTAAGGCCAAGCCCCAGCTCGACATTTAGGGTTCATGTTAAGCTTAGGGTTCAGGTTAGGACTGACATTTTGAGAAAAGGACAGCCCAGAGCAGCACCTGAAGTGGCTGTATGAAGGAGCTTTTCAGAGGACAGACACATGGAGGGGTTCAGGAAATGGATGGAGAATGCAGAGATGGAGATGTTACTGAAATCTTTGTAGCCATATGTACCCCAGGCACTGGGGCTTGCGTTTGGGTACAGCATAACTTTTTGTGTAGCTGAATATGCACGGTATTTTGACTGAAAGATGTATCTTAAATTCACAAGGCATCCCTACTCATATTGTCCCTGACTGCCAGATGTTCCTGCCTTGCTGGCACTCTCTTACTGAGCCAACCAGGGTGCCATCAGCACATGTCTTCCTGACAGAAAAATAATCAGTGTAATGCAAGCAGTTTATATCCCAGAAGAGGTCTTTCTGCCTGAGACATTCCAGACCGTGGTAATGGATATTTATCATCTTTCAGTAGCTTTGAGATTTTTCTTATTGCAGTATTCCCTTTGTTTTTCTTTTATCTCTAGTCCTGTCTCCTATTGAATGTGCATCTAATCAGGAAGAGATTTTACAATATAATGAGCTGCATTGCCACCAATAATTAATGTGATTCAACTTTGCAGCCATGATTTTCTATTTTCTTTCATCTTTGGTAGTTATTTACCCCTGCACAAAGGGAGTGTAACACTAACAAATCAGATTGCTTCTCAATTTACATATATACAATGTCAGTGCTTAGGAAAACAGTACTTACATGTGTAAATGAACAGTTAAACATCTGACTTACCATTTGCATCCGCAGTCATAGTAATGGCTTGCACAAGCCAACTGTGCAACTGTGCGTGTGTTTCTGTGTATGCACTTGCCTTATGGGTCTCTTCACCTCTGTTACATAGATATTTATGAAAATTCAGCATCTAATGTCTTTTGGTATCTATTTCTGGGTTTTTTTTATTATTATTATTTATTTTTTTATTTAAAAGATGGCATCTCTGTCAACACCAAGTTCCCAAATGTCTTTGGTCATTTATTCAATCAGTGCATAATCTGAAATCAAGATACCACCTAACAGGCTTTTTTGATTTCTCTCATGCAGTTACGGAAAAAGATTAATGTGTGACCGTGCATTAAAGCTGTACAGAATTGTACAAAAGCGGGCATAAAACTGTTCTATTGTGAATTAACTCAAAAGGCTGATTCTTACTCATTTGTAAACTGTTGCACAGTAATATTCCATCTGCCGCTCTGTGGAGTGTGCAAATTAGAGGTAAAAGGACTCCTCAGGATGTTGTGATCAACTGCTTGAGTTCCAGTTCTTGCTTGTGCGTTAGAGGTAGCTCCCACGGAAAGAGCCCACGCTTTTGTGACCAGCTGTGGGCCTTCATCAAGGCTGATGAAATCAAGGGAAAGAACCCCAGCAGTTCAGTGTAGTTAGGATTTGCCTCTAGTCAGCGTCACTAGTGGAGTACAGAACCAGACCTCTGGCTGGAGAGTCAGAAAAACAAACCTATTTCAGTATAACATTAAGTGTTGCTACTCTTAAAACTTTTGGAAGGTGAATACTTCAACAGATTGATTTAGTTCAGCATTTGGTTGCAAATAACATCTTAAAAAGCTCTGGGAATGGCTACAAAATCTTCTGTGAGATGACTTTTGCAGACTGGAGAAGCTCTTTTACGGAAAGAAAGTGTTACTGAAGGTTGTGGGTGGAGAGCAGGTGGCTCATTGAGCGTGTGTTCTAGAGGCAGTGACTTTATGGATTCCTGGGGAACGGTCTCTGCTTTCAAAAACTGTGAAGAGCCACTGGGAAGCAATTAGAGTAAATGATCTTTGAACCCTGGGCTGCTCTGCCCTCTCTGTAGCTGACTGACCATCCTGATTGTCTGGCGTGGAGGGGATTGGAGCCTCCCACGTTGTTCTTCTCCTTGACAGAATTTTTTTTTTTCTCAGAATTAAAGGAGTGATTGCCTTCTTGTCCCACTGTGTCACTGTGGGGAGGCTTTTCCTAGCAGAAAGCCAGCGGGATGCCTGGCTTGGGTTTGGATTCAGTAGCTGGAGCGCAGAGTGGCAGCAGTTGGATGATTCAGTGTCAAATGCAGTATTGATAACAAAAGCTCAACATCAGTGGATTTAAATACACAGCCATGATCTTAAGCATGCACATTGTTATCTATGCCAAGCACATCCATAACTGACTAAATGCTGTCTATTTGGACTTAAGAAATACAGTCAGTGGAAGAAATTGACCTTTTAAGGGGTCTTCTGTGTCTCATCTGGGTCTGTTCTGCATTGCAGAACAATAGTCAGGATGAATGCTGCGTGCTTGCCCTGGATCCAAGCACGCATGCTAAATCAATTCAAAGAAATAAATTATTTGTTCCAAAAGTACTGTCCTTGCTTTTGCCTTCCTGATGAAAAGGAATTGAAATAACACAGCTTTTTGGCCTTATGTAGGGGGATTACATGGTACATTTACTTTGTTCTTACCCTGTGCAGCAAGGTGAATTTAATCCTTTCAGGGTGTATACAAAGGATGCTTTTTGATCTACTGTATGTTTCTTCATTATTGTTGCTAATAATTATAATGCTGTCTATAGTGGGTATATGGTAATTTTACATATTCTGCATCTCATGTCTTTCCTTGTAGAAAAGAAATTTGAAGATTTGTCTCAGATGTTTTAATTCCCACAATAATCCACCAAAATCAGTGTATTCTAGTATTATTGTGATTCCAGCCATACAAGGTATTTTACTAAGATCTGGACTTAAAGCACAATTTTTCAAAGAGGAGTCAAACTTAAAGCCTGTCAGTCTCCTCTGTTTTACACCTCACTTGTTCCGATAACTTCAGTCGGTGATGATGTCACCATTCCCAACAACAAACCATAAAACACTTAACCACAACGTTTCCATCCTGTCACAGTGTATTTTTCAGCTACACGTGATTATGTTATTAGTAATTAGTTATTACATTTTTCATGAAAGAGATCAAAACTGAATGCTAATACAATATATTTTCTTTATGTTGGTGATGTTGAATGTGAATCCTACTGGAATGACATTGTGTATTGGATTCCTTTTCTGAGAAGAGAGATTAATTCTATATGGAGCACAATTAATGTCCTGCAGATGCCTTCCCATCGAGGCACAATACATTCTGTAGTTACAGTTTTGCTGAGTGTTCCAGTTTCAAATTAATTATAAAGGGGGACAAAGAGGTCCATCTACAGCAAAATCAGCCCATTGCAATGAAGACTTTCCCCACTGTAGTGGCAGCTCTGTTGGAAAGAGCAATCACTGTTTCCTTTGGGGAGATGGGTACTCGTGCCAGGATTTGTAGCAGGCCTCAAGGAAGCTGCCAGAACAAATGGTGAAATGCGGGAATTGCTTAGAGAAGTAGAAAACTCTTGAGACTTCAGGGCTGGATAAATGGTAGAGGACTTAATAGAGACATGATCCACCACTTTGCACACACTGTAGAATACCAGCTGACCATGTCTTTATTTTTTGCCCAAGGAGAAAAAAAAGACCTGAAAGCACATTATTTTACATATAAAATATATACAGTTATACTGCCAGGCAATTGGAAATAGTGTTGGTTAGTGGCTTGGGAAATTATATTGGGACTGATATTCTGAGAGTGCTGGTCTAGGTCCAAGATACACTGGTGTCTTGTGAAGTGGTTGAGCTTTGATGTCTCATTTCTGTTCATCTTGTGAAGTTCTTTGGGTCCATGAAGGAAAGCAAGCTTCCCACCAGCTCAGCACTGCTTTTGCATGCACTGCTTAGGACTTTTTTTTTGTGTTATCAGCACAGTGTGAGGGAATGCTCACTCGGTAGGATATTTCTTTTAAAGCAGAGGGATTTCATCTTTCCTGAGACGCCAACACTACAAACTGGCAGTCAGCGTTAGACTGAAGGCTGTTCTTTTTTGGCATCTGATTCTCCAGACCTCAGTTTGTGCAGCTTTTCAGCAAGGCAGTTCTTTCCTTCTAGGACAAGCTTATTGCTTCCAAGTGAGGCATTTGCAGCTTCTTCATTGTTGGATCTAATGTCCTTATTTGTCTTGTTGATGCAGTTGAAAATTAATGTTCTTCACCAATCGTTGAACACTGGTAACTTCTCAAAACCCCTCATCTCCACCTGGGAAGTTTTCTGGGATTAAGTGTGGGGTGCATCTCACTGTGAAAATGAGAATCTTAGGCAAATGTAAAATAGAAAAAATAGTAAAAAAAAAAAAGTAAAAATAGTGAAAATAATTCATAACTTTTTTTTTAACATTAAGAAAACATTAAGAATTTTAGAGGTCTTTTTTGTCCTGTTATGTCTGAGAATACAAGATAGTCATTGAGGTGAGAAAGCATTCATTGCTTCTTTTCCTTTCCCCGCGTGCATTTGTGAAGGGACTGGACCTGTATCTTATTTAATCCTCGAATTAGGTGGTTGTGCATAGCAGTAAAATCACTCCTAAGCCTTCTCTTCCTAATGTTGAATAAACACAGCTCTTCCAGATGCTTCTCCTAAACCATGTGCTCCAGCTCCCTGTCAATCTCAGTGGCGTGTCTTGAATTTGTTGCACGTCCTCATCGTTCTTGCCTCAAGGCACCCTGAACTGGATTGCAGCACTGCAGGGGTGGTCTCAGAAGTGTCAAGAAATGAGAATTCTCAATTCCCATGTCCTGGTGTCTGCCCTGTGGATAACACGGTGTGGCACACAGGTGGCCTTCTCCACAGGTGCAAATTTTTGTTTCGTTTTCATGTTTATGTTTTGTTGTACAGAACTGAGGCTTAAAGAGCCAAATTCCCATAAACTGCACGTTTATTTCAGCATAAACTCAGTCTCCAGCCCCCCCTCCCCCAAATAAAGAACTCTTGCAAAGAAAGCCCAGCCTTTGCTAAGCCCCGGGCTGCAGGCTGGCTGCTCTGTAGGAGCTGCCTGATACCTTGCTGCTCACAGACCAGTTCGGATGGGTGGGAGTGCAGTGATGAGATTTAAAGGCACCAAATAAAGTCTGATGTGACTGAGAGGCTGTGTTCTGTGTTTCATGTGTCACTGATCTCAAGCCAAAATATCACTGCTGGTTCCCATCAGCTGCTTGAGAAGAGCCGAATCAAAATCGCTGGGTCAGTCAGTCCAACACATTACTCTCTTCCTGCAGCGCTCAGGCTCACTTTGAGGTGCCATCTGAAACAGAAAAGCTGAGGTGCCCAACACCACACAGACCTTTTTAGCCCTGTATTGTACAGAAGAGCTCAAGCAGTTACAGCTTGAAAATGTCTGGTGTTAAGTCAAGCCTGAAACTGAGAGTTGGTCTTGACATAACTCAAGGAATTTGGCAGCCAGCAATAAATTCAGTTTATAGAATGTCTATTTGTAACTGATAAATTTAAATTCAGGATTTTAACAACCTTAGAATTTACTGCTCAACTTCCAGTAGAAATAGCATTTAGAATAGCTCACCAGCTTCTTATCACAGATGCCTGATTCACATGGCTACTCCAGTCTACTCTTTAACTGCTCTGTCATTACATTCTTGACCTCATTTTGTTTATTATTTAAAATTTGTCCAAAGGACAAGACCTAGAGCTAGTATAACTCTTAATTCCCCCTGTGCTTGTTTGGCAAATTCCCATTCATTTTTCCTAATAACAAAAAAAATTATTAAAATTATTTTAGTGCCAAGCTGTGCATATTCTCTGAACATTTCTTTATTTCTTGTATTTGCAGAGTTCACACTGGAGTCTGCTCATTAGCTCAGACCAGAGTTCACCTCACCAAGTATCTTTTCTCTAAGTGACTACTTACTACGCTGAGAAGTGTAAAGATTAATTATATAGGATATTGTTCTGAGTAAAGTTTTATCCTAAATCTGGGCAGGAAACTAAAAGAAAGTTCTTGTACTATCAAGGATCATGTATTATACCATCAAATTTTGTGGTAATTTGACCCTGAATCCCTATAATCTTTTTGCGTACTTTGGTAAAATCTGTAAAATCGAAATTTTCTTCACTTCTAACTTGTCTAAATACTATGAATGCAATTTTTTTTTCTTCTGAAAGGTTTGTTACTTGCTTTTTTAGGCTATTTGTAAATAAACTCCGTCATTGATTTTTCTAGCCTGTTTCTAGCACCTGCTGTGCTGACCACTAACTCTTTCTGCATATAATCTGTTGTCACAGTCCCATGGGAAAGCTGTATCCAGCACTCAAGAGAGCTTAATCTCTTGAATATCTTCTCCTAGACTTTTCAAAAATCCAGGTACATTTTTTTCCATTCCTTTTTGTACTTTCAGCTGATAGCTCTGCAAAAAAGAGACAGGCGTTTCCACTAGCAAAGCCGCCTGGCTCTGGAGAAGTTGTATTATTCTGCGTATTTAATGCTTAGAAACATGGTGTCGAATTTTCATGCAGTGTTGAAGTAGCAGCCGCAGTCCTGCAATTCTAGAAATCAGCCACATGTCAGGTGTGAGAGAAATGTGCCTGTGTGCAAGCTTTGGAGTTCTAATGTGGTAACAAATATTCCAACACAGCTTTGGTAGGAGGTTCGTGTGTGTCACGTCCTCGAATTCCATTACGTTTGGGATTCGTGTGTTCATAGTAAGTTGATCCCGTGTAGTTTTAGTGGCCAACCTTCCCTTCTACACAGGCACCTGTGGCTCTGTATCACATAGGTAGCCTTGTAAAAATAATTTTTGCCATTAGCAGTAAAAAGCTACAGGCTTTTTGTTGACCTGGTAACACAGGGTCTTAGAACTCATCCGGGCTTGTCTCAGCTGGAGCTGAGCTTGGCTTGTTTTAGGAGTGTGTGGGTACAGTTGGTAACAAACACCAGCCTTTTCTATTAATTGGGAAAAAGTGTTACTTTCAAGTCTTTTTGAGTAAGGCTTCCCTGACCCCTTATTCTTACAGAATCGTGGAGCTGCTGACTTTAAGATTTAGAGGAGCATTAAAAGAGTGTGAGTAGCATTAAATAGAAGGGTTAGGCACTAGGAAGACAGTGTATAATTTCCTGAAGTATTAAGAGGGTTCTTCTGTAATACTTGCATAATTCTAGACATATTCATTGGTATAGTTTTACCTGGGCAAAAAATAACTGGATTTTTTATTTTGATCACAGGATAAACTATAAATTGGACTAACAATAAATTCTAAATTATGTATCCAAGGTGTGTTCCCTTTTTTTTTCTGATAAGAACATTTTAGTATAAAACATGAATAAGCTTGTCAAAATCTCAATTCTATGTACATGCCAGCCTTTGATATCTCAGCAGTTTTGTTGATATTAAAAGGAACAGTTTATGTTCTGTAGCACTGCTGCTCAAGTTTGGGGTTTTTTACTGTATCTTAAGAACATGTATCTTCATTCTTGATGTTAACTCTTAATGGAAAATACATCTCTGCTTCTAGTAAGTGCCATGTATTATTGTTCAGAAAGCTGCAGTCTCCCTAATGAGTAGTATCTGAGCTTAATCATTTGATAAATTGCAACTATTGTTTTTCTTCTAATGCTCTAGCAACTCTGTCAGTGTGGTTGCCTCTTTTTATCTTTATTTCTTTATTCTTCTGTCTTTGTTTCAGTTATTATAATCACATTTGCATTCCCTCCCCGACACCATTTGCTATATAATCATTGGGAAACATGGGCAGTTTTGCAAAGTTCAGAAGGGTTTTTTCCATTATACTACAGTGAACTCCTCATTGCAAATGTTGCTTCTGATCCCTTGTGTTTGTAAATTATAACTTTGGCTGATGCTGTGGAAATAGTAGGAGCAGAAAGGATTTTTCATCATCAAAGTGTCAGAAAGAAAGAGCCCAAATTACATTGTGGTGTTGGATCAGCCAGTGGAGTTGTCTTGCTGTGATTATGACAGTGATTTTTATTTTGCTGTGGTGACTGAACCCAACCTGAGGCTCAGGGCTCCGCTACACCAGTACCACACCAATGTACAACAGGTGTTGAGACATCTCACATGATGCACTGGGACCCAACAGAAAAACATGTTCACTGCTCCCTCCAACGTCATGGGGGTGGAGGAGCTGCAAGCACTGCTTCAGCTTCGCTTTTTCCCTAAGTCAAAGGGACAACATTCCCTCTGAAAAGGATTTTCAGCAGTGAGTAATTCTCATCCTCAGGAAGTTAAAAGTTTTGCGTATGTCCAGTTTCTTCCTCACGTGTGGGCTGTTTCCCAGTGTCAGTGTTTGCCAGACAGATTTAAAGACTGAAAAAAGACAAGCAGGAAAAGTGATGATGAAATTGAGGTTAAGTTGTGCAGACAGTGGTTATCTGCTCGTTGGATTTAGAATTGTTGCAAGAACGTGTGCTGTGGCTGCTGTGAGGGCCATCTCCTGCGTAAATTGTAGTTATTGAAAAGGAATGCAGTGCCGCTGCCGGACGTAACGACCCCTTTCTGTCGGAGCTGTGTGCGTGTGATGTTTGTGTTGTACATACCAGAGAGTGAACTTAAACAAAGGAAATACGACAGCATACAGAGTGCTGGCCCTAAAAGATTTCTTGTGAATGCTTTTACCTAATCAACCAGGAACAGCTTCTTTTATTATGGAACTTTTTGGTCTCTAGCTTTTTAGAAAACTCTTACCATGATCTCTCATGACTTCGCAGTTCCTGAATAACTTATTTGGGTACATTCTTTATATTTTTAATGAAACTGCCCTTGCTTTAGTACTGGAGGTCATCAAAGTGTAGTGAAGAATGGATGTATGTCTTCAAAATTCTGACCAAACCCAGAGCCCCCATGCATCAGCATAGGCAATCCCACGTGTGCTCTTCCCCAGGGTGTTAAATCTCTTGTTACCGTACTGTGGTGTAGAGTTCTCTTCTTGTTCAGAGCCTTTGAGTTAGTTTGGTTTGCCCAGTTGTTGGCAGATTTTACTGTGGTTGTCAGCTGTTCCTCTCATGTGATTTGTTTGGTAATTTTTCCTTAGGTGCAGTCTCTGGCTTTCAGAAGGCTCTTCTCTGATTTTTGACAAATTGTAGGTAGAAGACAGCAAAAGTGGTGAAATCCATTTTAAAATGTCTCTGATACATCACTTCAGGATCTGTAATTTTAGATTTGACAGAACTTGCCTAATATTAGGACCTTGGAGGAATCCCATGAGAAGAGAAAGCTGTGAGAAGTAAGGACCTTCTAAATATGGGGGAGGGGGTACATTATAAGCATATAATGGAAGACATCATTGAATCAATTTTTTGCACCTGTTTGGGTAACAGTTGAGGTTGAGCATCTGTTCATAGGACAAGGGTTTCAGAGCTTGTTGGACTGATGTGAGATGGAGTTCTCAGTAGTGGAATAACTTGAATATCTGCAACAGATATTTTCTCTGGAAAATGAAAATTTATTCCATTGACAATTCTTGAAGGAACTGTAGAATTCTGAGCAACTTTCCCCCCTGCCACCCTCTGAAATTTTTTTGTGCTCCAGGATAAAATTTTCTCTCAGTCAAACCCTTGGCCTTCTGTACTCCGTCTGTGTAATGTACATTCTAAACTGTTTGGTCCCACGTACAATAAATATTTATTTTTTAATATAAATTAGAAGATCTTAATGTGGAGGTGGTGAGATAACGACTCACGAAATGTCAGTTCCGTGGGAGCTGGAAGGATACTGTTGTCCCATGACTGAAAGGAAGAAGAGCAGATCAAGTATTTGAAATGAAATCTTCTCTGTCCTGAGTAGGCCTCCTACCTTTAGTAGTATAAACAGTTCTGAACAACTCTTGTTCAATTTTATGAGTTTATTTTATTCAAGGGATTGATTTTTTTCTTCTTCCAGGAATTTTTCTCAAGGGCTTCTTTTTCCTCAGCATCCATGGGCTGCAAGAGACAGAGATGTGAATGTGAGAGACTGCTGCTCTGGGTCATGTGCAGTCCCAGCACCTTTATCCAGCCCTAGAACTTTGTCTTTGATGTACAAAGTTCCCGTTGAAAAGGCAAAGTTGAATATATGTTTTAGCCTCTACAGGTTAATGATTTGCCTGCTTCATTCTCAATGTTTTCTATAGAGCTTTCTCCAATTAAAGCTCGATTTTTGAGGGTATTTTAGGGCCCAGACCAACAAAGACATTGAAGCTGCACAGATTCTCAGGATGCCCAAGCATGAGATCAGGTGCCTTTGTACTGAGGCTCACTGAGGTGTGTAATTACATTCAAAAGAGTTAAAAAATGTTCCTGCATTTGAACAAAGTCATGATTTTTCTGTTAGAAAGAAAGGTATTGAACTTCTATCTGTATGAAGAAATGGAACCACAAAGAATGATTTATACATTTTTCTCAAAAACAGAATGTTGATGAACTTCCTGAAGCTCCCCGGGCACCGCGCTGGTGGTGGTTTATACCCCCTGGCCACATCCAGCTGGCGGGGCCGTTTGGCTCCACTCGTGTCTCATGGCCAGAAAGTTTCTGACTGCTTGGCAGGGAGACCTGAAGCCTTCCCACCCGTGACTGCAGCTGTGGCTCTGCAGTTGCAAGAGCTGTGAGAGCTGGGGGACCTGCTGGTGACGTGGGCTGTCCCCTGTGGGAAACCTGCCTGCCTCTGTCAAGCGGCTCCTCAGAGCCTGTGCTGCTGGAACCCTTCCATACTGGCGTAACAGTCCAGTAGGGACAAAATTCCAGCTAGCTCTGCCTTGATTGGGAAATAACTAGATTCTGTGTTTTGTCAGTGGGATGGGCAGAGCTTCCACCCAGCTCAGTCTACCAGTAATTAGCAGGGAGAGGTACTAAGTCAGGGTTTCTCCTTTGGCTAAAGAAAAGGAGCAGAACCTCTGGGCAGATCCCCTAGTATGGGGCCACTTTTAGGATCAAATGGAATTGAAGCCTCCAGAGTTTCGAGGTCACCTGCATCAGTCACCATCAGGTTTGAGCCAGTGGGGCTCAGCTGAGATTTGAAGAACATATTCAAATGTGTTAACATCTTGAAGAAAATCTTGTCCTTCCTGAATATGGTTGTGTTTATCAGATATCCGGACAGGTCCTTACTCAGTGTACGCATACCACTGCATGCATCTAAATCCTTAGTGAGATTATTAGCAGTGATACTGCTTTTGCAAGGAGAATGGAGAGCCATTTCTCATGAAATGAACCTTCTCCAGCTGCTCTGCAGTGCTTGCTTAATCTTCCACTTTTGGAGCTGCAACAGTCAGAGATTTTAAGTTTGTCCTAAATTAACAGGGAATTTTGTTTTCCTTTATTAGTGTGGAAATGAAAGGATGGGGCCAGGTTCTATGCTGCTGTTAATTGCTTCATGTCTGTTTGAAGTCAATGGCACTGAATTCTTCCTGCTAACAGAGGACTTGACCTTTCATTTTTCTTCTGACACGCAGGCATCAGTTATACTGACTTGGAAATCTCATTTATGAGATTTTATAGACTTGAGCTGATATGCTTTCTGTGCTAAGAGGAGAGCTCTTCTCTTATATCATTTGCTGTGTCTTTTACTGCAAAGTATAACCTCCCATTTCTCTTCTAGCTTGGTGGGTTTTTGAAAAAAACACGTCTTTCAGGAAGGAGGGGCTGTCTCTTTTGTTTCGAGCCTTGACTTGTAGTTATCCCCATCTCTATTTCTGGTGTGCAGTCTTTTCTACTGCTATTCAGATTCTCTGTGTTCTTTGTTTTCCCCTTTCTCTGATTTTGTTTCGGGAATCTTAACAGCACCTGCATTCTCCACTTTGCTGATCTGTTATTAGAGTCTTATTTCTACTTATTATCTTGCTGTGTGGCTCTTTCTGAGAATATCTGTCATCTAGAACTGCATCTAGTCACTTAAGATATTTCCATTTCTGTTCCCTCCCTTCTACCCTGTTTCCATCCATCCGTGCCATGAAGATTCAGAATAGCTTGTCGATAAGGATTACATCTTTCTTCTACTTATGCATACACAGTTAGAAGCATTTGCTTTAAATAGGACAGGGATTTCACTGATAATTGATTGTCAAAGGTGTATTTTTTATTATATGACTACAAGTTGATGAAGAATGTATTATTCTGCTTACTATCTACATGTGGACCCTCGCTGCCTTTAAAAATAAGGTTTAATTATGAAATTCCATTTATCTGTGAAATTCTTGTGGTTTTTGAGACCTCTTTAAAGATTAGTAGTTGGTTAATTATAATAATGGTGTTAATATATGCAGTTTGCTAAAGGCAGTGAAGAACAGGATCTCTGTAAGGGTTTGGTTAGAACAGTCTTACCCAGGGCACAGAACTGTCACCTACTTCGTGAAAATGTGCTGGCTCAAAAACATGATAGAAAAACTATTTCCAGGGGAAGATGAAAATTCTAGATCATTTTAGTGTTCTAATTAATAGGAAAGGCCTGCAACTGATTTTGTTGGCACATGCTACATGCTCATTTAGGTCCCTGAAGCGAGAACAAGCAGCTGTGCAGGGGTGAGGACAAAGGGGTCTGAGCGCAGGGCAGCACAGGCATGGGAATTTCCTGAGTCTGGATCATCATAACACAGCCTGTAAACATGTTCTGTACCTATAAACACAGATAAGCACTCATAGCAGGGCTGTGCCCTCCAGAGCACGCTGTCTTGGCATGTCTGGGTATTCTGGGTGCCCTGGGACACTGTTGAGCGTGTCCAGCCTGGGAGGAGGCCCAGGAGCTGGGTGATGCCCAGCTCACGGCTTCCTTTGGGGGCTGCACCCCAGAGCAGGCGAGGTCACTTCTCCGGTAGAGGCAGGGAGTGGGCTGCAAGCGACACCCCTGGAAGCCGTGTGCTGCAGCAGGGTTCCTGTCTTGTCCCTGAGGGAGAAAGAGCAGAACTTCCTACCCACAGAAACAGATAAATTGTTGTTGTGCAACGGACAGAACAGAACTTACTGTATCTGCAACATGTTTGGATTTATATCTCATATTATGATTGGATTGCTTGATTTCCAACATGAAACTAATTAACGGCATCATCAGAGAGGAAGAAGGTGGTCTTTTCCATAGGGCCCTTTTTGTGTCGGAATGCTCATCATTGGTATCATTGCAGAAACTTCCAGCATTCACCTACAAAGCCTTTCAGTTCTGGTACTGAAGCCTGAGCTGTTGTGTAAATTTTGCCCTTGTTGATGATGTGTTCACTACGGAATGAGGATGAGGACAAAGGTAATGACATGCCTATGGTCTTCCATTGCCATTCCGTAATGGACACTGGGAAAGTCAGCTCACTGCCTGAGCTATACAGCAACTCAGACTATTGAACTGCAAACCCCCTTAAATTATGGACTCCAGTATATGTTCATGTTCACACGTTTATGCTCGCATAAATGTGAGCAGCTTCAATAAAATAAATTTCATTTATTGTGACTTCTTGCATTTTTATGATGTCTAAATAACAGCCCAACCAGATAAACTAAGCAGCAAAAAGTACTTCTGCCTTCACATCAAACCATAAATATTACCTGTTCACTAATAACTAGAATTTCTTCAAAGAAAAGGCTAGGCCAGATAATCTTTTTATTCTCTTGTATCTTCTTAAGATGTACAAAGAATTTGGAAAAACAGAAAAGAAGAGTCTTCAGTAGAAAATTGTGGTTGGGGACAAAGAAAGTTTATATTTGAAAAATGTATACTTCTGCCCCATTTAAATATTTTTCTTCTGATGGTTAGAGTTCTTCTCTCCTTTTTTTACTGTTGTATTATTCATCTCCTGTTTTTGCTGTCCTTTCCCTCCCTGAAGTTCAGTAACGTTGGAGCAGTAGGAAGGGAAATAGGGCACAGTGAAAACAATTTAGTCAATGACTGTGGTAAATCATCCATTGTTTAATAAACCTTAATGCAAAAGTAATAACAAGTGGCCAGTGGGATATCAGACTTCCAGCAGAAACAGAGGATCCTAAAAATTGTCAGTGAGCCTGGCTTTTACAGCAGACAAACACGTAGATTTGTACACTGGTTTAGGCTACTGAGCTGAACAACCATCTGAACTACAATGGCTTTTTTATATTAAATAAACATTAAGGATTCTTAGAGAGAGATTGTAGAAATATTAACTTCATAACTAACGAGCTAAATACACTTTATGTTGTGATGAGTATCCTAAGTACTAGAGTTAGAGAAACATGTGATAGCTGAAGGAAAAGCGTCTGTAGGGGAAGGCCTGTTTCACACACTCACCAGGGGTCCTCTAAAGCCAACAGCACATCAGTAGGGATGAGCAGGCTGATAGTGCTGGAGAAATAAAGCTGTCACAGGAAAAAAAGTGAAGTCTCCTCATAGGTAACAACCGCTTAAAATATACGGAACAAAGGCTCAAAGTGTATGTTTGGTTGTGACAAAATAAGAAAGGTAGATGTGAGATTCAAGTAACAAGTGTATTAAAAAACCTGCAAAACTGATGAATAGGGAAGTAAAAAAGTTTGTACGTATTTCAAAATGTATTTAAAACAAACAAATCCCAAGCTGACTGCCCAGAGCCACAGAAAATCCTCGTGCTGACTAAATGAGAGAACAACAGAAAAAATGCAGTGCAATTTACTGTCATAACTTCAATTGAAATGAATAAAACCAACCCATGATACTGTACAGAGAATTAGAGTCAAAGCCATTCTGAACTGCCAAGAAAAAGTTCTTAATTTTTCAGAAAAACCCTAGAAGAGGAACGAAGTGAAGCACAAAGAGCTTCTCATTATATCTTCCAGTGCTTAAAGAGAGTCTGAAGTGAAACTTGAGTTTCGACTGCATTGCTTTGAGTAATTCTAAAGAGGGCTTCGTTGCATCTTGTGAAGGTGTTGTCATTGGCTCTTCGCTGGCACAGCCTGAAGCTGGAGTGGAGTTTTGCCTCTAATAATAGTTCAGCTGTGAGGACAGAGTAGAAGCTTTTCACAGCTGCATTAGCAGCAGCTGGGCTCCAAACCTTGCTGGCCTCAGTAGAGGTGAAGCACTGTGCAAACACGAGCGTCCTCAGCCACCTCCTCCCAACCGCCCCACTGTCGGGCCTCGGTTCTGACCCACACCGTGTGGGCAGTGGGAAACCTGCCCCTGGGAGCCGCTCCTGCTCTCTCCGTGCAGGAACGGGGCAAGAAACCTTGGTTGTTCCAGAGGTGCTCTGGCTGCGGCTGCTGAACAGTGGGACAAGGCTGTGCCCTGGCAGAGCCTCACACATCCTGCTCCGTGCACAGGTGAGAACCTGGGCCAAAAGAGTGGGTGCCAGAACCACCACGAGCACCAGCCTCTCCCAACGAGACTTCTTACCTGCACTGAACCAAGGAGCACTTCCCTGTTCCCATTATCCCCACCACCAGGCTTCCCCTGGTTAACAACTCAGAATTGGGAGTTAAGCGTTATCGAAACCTCCTTCACTGTTATTCACCAGTTCCCATAATATGAAAACATGGTGTTACCTGTCAAAATGTATTTGTACCTGCCTAAAGCTGACTGAATTGCAGTAGTTTTTAGTTACCTCGAATTTTTTGGAAAAGAAACATTTTATTTGATCAAAACTAATTGTATTCAACATTAAATACTTTATCTTTACTTCAAGTGCTTTTTAAAATGACTAAATGTTCTCAATAGGGCCAAAGGACACTTAAAACAGAAAAAATGTTTCATGAAAATCAGTGTTTTCATTGTGAAAATATTTTGCCATTTTCCCCAGATATTTTTAGGATGCAAACATTGAATAACTGTACAATGTTAGCAAATATTTTGCTCAGGAGAAGAAAGCTGTGGTTGTAAAATCTCACAATTTTTCAAACAATCTCTCTCATCTTCAGAATCTACCATTAATAATAATTTTTGGAAGCTGAGACTTTATTCCAAGTTTCCACCTTGAGGGAGTTTTCTTTTTATCTTGGCATTGCAAACCTTTGAAAAGAAGCATTTGGAATGGAAGGCGTGACAGATCTTTTAAATGGAATATGCAGCTACTGAGCTCCACACTGTAATTACTGTCACACTGAAGAAGGTTAAATATTTATGAAAAATGTGCTTTTTATCATGCAGTCTAATTTTTAAACCTGAATTCTATAATTGCATTGAAATGCCAATAATCAAGGGGGGTTCTTTCTTGGCAGGCATAAGGTTTTTACCAGTCTCTTTTATTTGTGAAGCATGGCTGATGGAGGTGTATAAACAAATACTGCAGAGTTTATTTCATTTTGGACTGAAAATAAACTGAAAATAATTCTGCCCAATAGCTTCTTAGGCAATGCCTAACTGGCTTTTCCCAGAGATTAGAGACTAGGCTTCCCTTCTTTGTGTGTATTGAGCTCTGTGTTCAATCTCTTTGTGAATTACCACCCACTGTCCAAATCTGGTTAGACTAAATACCAAAGTGAAAATAACCTTCCATCCCTACCAGTGTAGATTGCCATGTTGGGATCACACAGTAAACTTGTGAGGAGTTTCAAGTCAAAATTTACTGTATGACCCAAGTTTGCCTGATGTTTGCTCTTTAATAAGTGTATTGAAAACCTGATTCAGATTCTGGTGTTAGCAGTGCTGCTACAAATACCTGTCACCTCCTTTTACAGTTCTAGAATCAAAATTTTAATAAAACATATAAGGAAAAATATTTATGTTTAATAATTTTATAGATGCACATCAAGTCCCACCATTTTCATATGATAATTCTATGTAAATTAAGCTAGAAGAATTGTCTGAAGATATTTACTAGAAAACTTTTCCTAAAGAATGTATAGAATGTGATTTTATAGTTAATAAGGCTTTTAAAAACCTCTCATCTTTAAGTTGAAATATTGGTTTGTCATTGGGAAATATTAGGAAAAAAAATCAGTCGTCTAATACGGGCTCTGGACACACAAAAAGTGTCCCCAGAAGTAATGGCAGTTTGACCATCCTTTGTCACACAGACCTGTGGTTCATGCGCTGACCCGGAGGTGGTGCTTGCTTAGAGCCCGGATTAAAATTGTGGTGCTGGGACCGTTTATCTCTTTACCTTTGGTAGACTTTGTCTTGTTGGTTTGGTTTTTTTTTTAAAGAACAAAAAAAAAAAACCCAAGAGACACAAAAGGGAAGCACCTGTTTAGGTCCAGTTGTGGTACAGCCCTACTTTCCGTGGCACCCCCAGACACCTGGTGCGGCGATCGAGCGCAGAGTGGGGGGGGCACAGCCTCTGGCAAGGGCTCTCCATCAGCACAAGGGACGCGTGGCCTCGGACCTGCTCGCTCTAGAGAGGGCTCTCTGCTTCTTCACAAAGAATTCCAGTCCTCAGGAGGGCTGAGGGGTTCATTTGATTGAACCCTGGGGGAAGCTCTAGGTGGATGTAGTAAATGGATGGAGCATTGGGGATGTGACTCATCTTATCCAAGAATAAACGTTTAAAGAAGGTCAGGTTGGGCAGCTCTGCCAAACGATTCTTTCTTTCCACTAGCTGGAATGGAGCCTTGAGTTAATGAGCTGGGCCACTGTCATTTAAAGCTGTATTAAATAGGTGCTGCCACTGGTATTCACAGGAGCACCACCGCGTCACACCTTCGTTCTAAAAGAAGACAAGTCCTCCTTAGCTGTGTATAAGGTCCTCAGGAGGAGGTGCTGAATCCTGCTTCCAAGAGAGCTGGAATGACCATCCTAAATAGGCCTGGCTTTTCACCACTTCCAGAAAGTATTCTAAGGGCTATATACATTTACTGGTGCCAATAAATTTGAGTCATGAAGCATTTAAAATTAATCTTGCTCTGCTTCATTTGATTAAAATTTAAATAACTACTTAGAATTGAAAAAAAAATATTAATTACCATTTACAGAATGCATTTTCTTCTATCCCAGCTATAAAGCTATGAAATTATACTTTGAGAATTTGTCATGAATCTAATGTTTACTATCTATGACTCTTTCTCAGTTCGGTTTTGTTCTGTTGCCAACCTGAATGCATAGAATTAAATCATTGGAAATGGCAACAAGGTTGTTAAAGAAGTGAGTGAGAAGGTAGAACAATGACACAGATAAGGCAGCCTAAGGTATCTAACTTCAAAGAATTTTAGATACGAGTGTCTGCTGGGCCACTGGGAGACAGACTGGCTCTGTGTAGGCTGGAATGGGATCCTCTTCCTAGGGCTGTGCCTGGGTTCAGCAGAGATCTGAGACTTCAAAGACTTAGAAAAGGGGAGGGGGCATGAAAGCATCCGGAAAAGCTATGAGGGATGAATCAACGAAAAGCTGACAGACTGCAGGAGACATGGGGAAAACCATGGGTGGAGAGCTGAGTGGAGTGCTGGGGTTTTTTGAGTTTGGTTTGCTTTACCTCCAGGAATGGGTTTCAGGGGAATACAGAAAGAACCAAAGCTCCCTCACAGTTCTGTAGATGGTCCTGCCTTTCAGGAATTCGTGTCTTGCTTTTTGTTGTGCAGATGTGGTCACTGTGCTATCATACAGATGTGTAGCTAAGTTTGAGAGAACAGTCATGACCAACAGCTTTTTGTGACTTAGATCAAGCCTGGGAGAGCGTGAGCTGTGGAATCCCACCAAAGAGAGATGGAATTAATAACTCTGATGTCTCATCAGGAAGATCCAAAAGAGAGTGTTTCAAATATCTATTAGCTTTGACAGTAACATTCATAATTGCTTCTCTAGCATTGTGTTAAAAGAAGAGGCCTAGAAATTTGGATTCTTCTAGGGTTCACAAAAAACAGACTGAGGACTTGCAAGGTGATGAAAACCAATTCACATTGTGTCTATTTTGTCCAGAGTGACTTTGTACATAAGGTTATGTTATCAGAAGGTCCTTTTATCCATGTTGGGTAACATAAAAACATCACATATTTTTCAACCTTTGTTATATATTCTATATTATTTTTTCATCTCTTCTTTATCCAGCAAAAGAGTGTTTCTTGCAAAGCTATTCTGCAGCCTTTGGTACTTTGTGTTCACAAGTGCATAAAGGATTAACTGAACTCTCTTTACTGTGTCTTAGTAGCATTCTATCAGATCTATTGCTGATCAGCTTCTAGGAAGCGCAGATGCCTTTAGATGAACAGTTGTGGCTCTTTCTGGCTCCCTTGATTTTGAGTAGAACAAGAGCTGAAGGGGCAATAAATGCTGAACCACATTGCTATGTTCTGAAAAGCACAGTCAGAAGAAAAGAGATTCTATTAGCTAAGCCAATAATAATTTTGCTTAAGATGTGCTACCCAAGTCTCTCTGTTCTTCAAAATAATTTAGGGGTCTTTGAAGCTATAGGCGTTGTAGGCAAACTGTAGAATATTTGAGGAATTTAGAGTAGATAAACCATTAAATATGAGTTTTAGCATCTAAGTGGAGTCCCTTTTATATCTCTAGGAAGCAGCTTTTACGGCATTTTTAACTCCAGTTACATTGCTGAATAAATCGCTGATTTGAAAGGGTTTGTGAGTGGGGCCCAGATTGAAGCACTGATAAATAGTAGAATGATATCATTTAGGGGTCTAATTTACAGGATCTGGAGAAAAGATGTTTGCTTCCCAGAAGATCTTTGCAGGTACCCTTAAGGGAAGCCCTGTGCTGTTTCCTTTCCAGAAGCCCATTCTGATTTCCTACTCAAGTTCTCATACAATTTTAAAGAACTACTCTGAGTTACGTGTAATTTTTTTATTCTTTTTTTGGGATCTGGCCTGCCAGCATCAATGCAGGCAGGTTCTAGGTTACAGGTAGCAGCAAGTACAGCACAGAACATTCAGCATTGCGTGATTGAGGTTGCAAATAAAGCTGTAAAGATTTTTCTTATACATCATCTAGAGATCTGAAGTAAGGCTGTCAAGGACTTTCAGATGTTGTTTAAATCCTGTGCATGTTTTTTACAGCCAACCAGGTACAGGAACAGTGGAACATAATTTTTGGAAACAGTGTTGTAAATGGCACGACACGTTGCGTTGGTTAGTTTTTGTAAGAAGACATGAGGTGCATCTTGCTGGCAACTGTAGAAGCTTTTAAATTATTTGATGGCAGTTTATTTAGCTGAAAAATTAATTTCTGTTGTGATTCTCACCCACAAAAG
This sequence comes from Tapera naevia, assembly GCA_033556795.1. Classification (NCBI taxonomy): domain Eukaryota; kingdom Metazoa; phylum Chordata; class Aves; order Cuculiformes; family Neomorphidae; genus Tapera; species Tapera naevia. The sequence continues at coordinate 509,256 of JAUMJJ010000098.1, forward strand.
TCAAGCAGAATAATACTTTGTTTATTTTATGGGAACATTAAGTATAGAATGGCGACTTACATTTCCTATATTTAATCCTCAGAACAGCAAAAAAACTACAGCAAGGTCTGTTCAATTACTCTCAATGATTTAAAGGAACATTGTACCTCCTGCAAATGAAACATCAATATAAACACTTCAAAAATATTGAAAAGCTTGATCCTTCCAGCAGTTTATTTTGTTTACAAACATTTTATGTTGCTATATTTTGCGTATCTCTTTGCTTTCTTTGTTAGTTTTATTAGAAAAGAAAGTAGTGCTGCCTTTAGCTTAACTTAGCTGAGTCTATAAATCAAATAAAAATAGTCATTGACATCACCACTGAAGCATTATTTTCTTCCTGCCTGCTGTTTTTTCCTCCTCTCTGTGATTTCTACCGAAGTAGGCAGAAGCAGGGCAGTGTAACCCCTTTTGTCCTGACATCAAGGTTCACCTAAAGCTACTTTTTGCTTTCCTGAATCTTTTTTTTTTCCCTGGTCAACAGTCAAGTCCAGTGGCCTTAGCACACACCCTGTAGAAAGGACACCATAGTCCTGTGGTTTTGAGAGAAAACCCCCTGTGAGGGGTGCAGTAAATGCAGCCGCCTCATGGCAGGGGTGGATTAAACTGCCAGTTTGGTGTGGGATGGGCGCTGGTCACGTCACGTGTCAGGGAGGACCCTTTGGAGAACACGTCTTGGTCTAAAATAAACTGGGAGAAAATAGTTAGAGATTCCACAGTGTTCCTCTAGGGATGTTACAGACAGAGCTGCTTCTCTTTCTTCCTTGAACATCTGTATGAATTACATAAGAAAAGGCAAAATGCTTAGCACCTCCCTGATTAAACATCCTTTTATCTTAAGCACAGCGCAGCACCTGAACAGGGCCGTGGCTTTGCGCCGCAGTTTGCAGAAGCCTCTGTCCATCGTGTGAGGGCTCTCTCTTGCCAGCAGGACCCTTCAGGCACTTTTCACTCAATGAGGGGCAGTGGCTGTGGCTGCCTCTGCTTTTCAAACCAGCATTTTAGTCTGGAGAGTCAGATTTGAATCATTGTGTTTTCTCAGAGGTAATCTGTGGAGGCAAAGAGTTGTTAGGAGAAGACTAATAGGTGCCTTTTGAAGGAATGAAAGCTGGTCTGACGGCCCACATCTCACAAACTGGTCTGCAGTGTCTGAGGAGCAAACTGGCACTGGTGTCAGCAGGAACTCCCATGTTCGCTTTGTTGTGCTTTGAAGCACCAAGTGGAGAGAAGGAAACTGGCGTTTCCTTTGCATGAGGCATTCGTTGAATATACCAGAAAAGGCAAAGAGCCCTGATAACTTCTTTGCTGACAGATAAGCTCCGAGAAAGCCAGAAGAAAAATCTGTTTTCATTCATAACTGACTCTCCCTTCTGCTCAAGTTACGTGTGTCAAAATATGCTTAATTTAGTAGACTTTCCTAGGGATATGTAAGAAAAATTACTTGATTCCCTGCGAATCTTCCGTCTGGTCTGCAGAACACACCGTCAACGAACCGTAAGAGCTGGGGCTGGCTGCATCCTTCTGCTGCATTTAACTGCATTGTCTTTTTGGGGGATAAACTGGAAAGCAGCATATCAAGTTAGCAGATTATTGACTATCCTGCTGGAAAATTTGTATAGCAGGCATGGTTTTAAATTGGCTCTGTGAAAGAGTGCACAAAGGTGTGAGAGGAGTTCCCGTAGCAGGCACTGGACTGAGCCAGAAATGGGCTTGTCTGGGTGGAGGGGAGGTTACAAGACATGAGTTGTTGAACCCTTGGAGTGTAGCTAATTACTACGTGATCTCTTCTCCTTTGAAAGGTATCTGTCTCTAACCAGCTCTGCTAACTAATTTTAAAGAATTGTATTTTTTTTCTGTCATAGAGGCAGTTTAAGAAGGGTGGCTGAGTGACCTTCAAATATCCTTCTTGTTCTTTTCTTGGGATCATTGAGGGGCAACTTTAATCTTACTTTAGTGAAGACTCTTACACCATTTCAGAAGTTCAGAGCAAGTATGGAACAGATTTTGTTTTCTTCAAGTTCCCTTTCCCATCTTAAAAAGTATGTGAGAACAAAGTGTTTTGGCTTTAATAATCTGTGTTGATTAAAATGAGTTGTGAGTTTAGTTACCATCTGGAAAAGTCTAGTGTATGTCCAGTGTCTGTGTATTTTATTTGGTGATTTGGGTTTCTTCCATTATTTTTCCTCTGCCCTTTGGTTCATTTTCTTTTTGAGATTTGCCTAAGGAGAAAACAAGACTTCAGAAAAGATGCAGCTGAGCTTCAGAAAGCTGATCACTGGAGATGGCACAGACAGAAAATGAGACTTTCTCTTTCTACATCAAAAAAGTCTTTTTTTTTTTTTTTTTAAGTGTAAGGTGTCTTTAAAGAGTAGAACATTTTATTTTCATCAGTTTGATTTGTGGGTATTAAAAATGTAGCATTTCTTCTCAAGTTGTGGACTCCATGTTTTTGTTTATTTGTTTTGTTCCAGAAGTTAAAGAACTCATTTCCCTGTGACAATATTCACAAAACCTTAAGAGTGCTCTCAAATCAACAATATTCAAGCCCCTACAAAGAATGTGGTACTTATGAACATAGTTTTTAAAATCCCAACAGGTGTCTTTCTACATTTCCTGATACATAAATATCTTTAAAATTATGGTTCTTCGCTGCCACCATCTCACTAGGCAAACTTACAAGGTATCTGTTTCTGTCTGAATACACTTTTGGAAAGCATTGATTTAAAATACTTTTTCTTTCTTTTTGGCACCATTCTTCAGCATTTCAATTTTCAGAGCGAGGTAAATTGATACTGCATGGTTTACAGGGCTCTGGTGGATGTGCTAAAAAATAAGTTCCTGTTTTACATACACATTGAAGTTTTCACTGTCCTTACTAAGGGTGGAGGTTTCCATTTGATTTCCTCAAGACATTGACTTGTCTGCTTTTTTGTAGGACTTCTAAACTTAACTGGAAAGTCATTCTTCACTGTAACATTGGTTGCATTTCAGTAGGCTTATAAAATACTTGAAAGGAATTCATTATATAAACAGACTTTATTCTCACTGAACTGTAGATATCTCATGGTAGTGATTGTGACCCTGTTACTTTGAAGGACGTTCAGTAAGTAATGGTGCATCTGACATAGCATTAGAAATTAATACACTGTATTCAAAAGTCAAATGTGCTGAATGTAGGCATTAACTGAATAATGCATAACAGCAAATGTGATTCCTTAGACTGCTTGAGTGATGTAGCCACTGACGGGACACAGAGGAGTCCCTGGTACTTTTCAGCTACGGTGACTTCAGTGGGGCTGGGAATTTCTGATTTAACTGAGCATCTACTGCCTTTACTATATTTGCAGGAGAACTCTCAGTATTGCTCTGTAGCAGAAACCAGAATTGTACAGATACATTTGCCTGTGGGATTTTTTAGGTGCGTTCCCCAGTTGCCAAGTTAAGAACAAGTTTTCTGAAATTTATCAGGGTTTTTAATGGTATTTTAAAAAAAATAAGTGGAATTCTCCTCTCGGAGATGTAAAACAAACATGACATTAAATACAATAGAAACCACATGTTCATCAGCAGGAGGAAAAGGTGGCCCTCTGTCTCTCTCAGTACTTCAGAAAACGTGATTGAATACTACTGTTTGTGTCTATGGACCTATGCTGTTGTCTCCTTTATTCCGATGACTGCCTGAACAGCACTAGATTTATATCAGAGTTTCTGAGAGGAGAATAAGGTAGCAATCTTGCTTATTAGAAAAGTATTTTCCCAATTATTATAATTTTGGTTAAATATGGTCAAGAAATATACATCCTTTTAGGATAGGAAAGACATTTTTTGATCGTTCATTTTCTGGTTGTTTGCAGCCATCACATATTTAACTACAGATATGAGACTGGCACAGATCCCTCCTGGAACTGGCTAAGGGTGGCACTAGCCACCCTAAGGTTTGAAGGTGTCTCCTTCAAAACAGGAATTATCTTGGACCCTCTACCCTCTGTTGGCAGAGAGACAGAGAAGTTAAGGTTTTAATGGAAATGTAAATGGAGCCCATTGAGAGCTGTGGGGAGTCCTGCACCGTCACTGTTGCAGTGTCCTCACAGACCATTTTGGGGTCGTTTACCCCGCTCCTCCTCCCCAAAGTGTTTCAGTCAAGAGGTTAAAATGAGCTCTGAGCATTCATTCCCTTTAACTGTTTTCATCAAGAGCATTTGTCACTTCAGAGTTTGGTTTGAAGTGGAAGATGCAATGCATAAGGGTAGTTCGTGCTGCAGTGCACCCACCAGGGCTGTGGTGTCACAGCACAAAGCTCACAGTGGCAAAATTTGTAGAATCATAGAATCATGTGGTTGGAAAAGACCTTTGACATCATCAAGTCCAACTGTACCTGTCCACTGCTAAACCATGTCCCTAAGAATCTCATCAACCCATCTTTTAAACACCTCCAGGGATGGTGACTCCACTCCCTCCCTGGGCAGCTGTGCCAGGGCCTGAGAACCCTGTCAGTAAAGAAATTTTTCCCGATGTCCAGTCTGAACCTCATGTGGTGCAACTTGAGGCCATTTCCTCTCATCCCATCACCCGTCACCTGGGAGCAGAGACCAACACCCACCTCACCACCACCTCCTTTCAGGCACTTCTCCAGGTGTCTCTGTATGAGCAGCACTTTAAAGAAATGTACTGAAAATACCCAAGTCCCAGGTTCAGCTCACAGGATAAGCTGTACCAGCCTTAGGACAGTACAGACAGAGGGCAGAGATGTCTCAAGGTGCTGTAATACCTGAAGACTTCTACAGTTTAAGAGGGTAATTTTTGGTGGCAGTGTTGGAATGAAAGGCTGTCACAGACTCAGGTCTGCTTGGGGTTGCCTGTGTTTTCAGAGCTGTGTGTGGACCTGAACCAGGGCCCTGATGCAGCTGAAAAGGCAGTCGTTGTGGAAGCTGTTTTCCATCAGAACCCAGTCCTGTGCTGGCACAGCTCTGAGCAGCTTTGGTCAGGTGCAGTGGTGTCGCTGCACGTTCAGATGGGGTTTGGATCGCATCCTGAATCACCTTGTTGGGGAAAAAGAGAGATTCAGAGGCATCAGCCCCCAGCAAGTAGTTGTTGCTACTCAGTCAAACCCAAGAGCTGGTGGCCTGTCTGCCAGAGGAATGGCCATGGTTTCAAGGAGCTGAGGTCCTTCAGTCGGTAGGAGCTGGGCCAAAGGGATGGCGGAGCGGAGCGGCAGGCGGTGCGTCCTGTGCCGGCGCTGCTGCTTCTCCTCCAGCTGCTCCAGGGTAGCTGTGAGTAGGGGAGGGCAGAGCTGCCTCTACTTAGCCTCTTTTATGGTTAAATTGTTATTTCCAGTACATTCACAGCTAAACAGGCCAATTCCAGGCTCATAACCTGGGGCACAGGAGAAGGGAAAGCATCTTTTGATGACAGATGCGAGGCAGTAAAACATCTGTGCTTGTGATACCAGAACTGTGCAGGTCCCTGCAGAGGCTGTGACACCTATTTTGCCCTTGCTCTGAAAACCAGAAAAGCTTTCCTTTTCACTTTTCTGAGCTGTCAATCCCTGTTCAACTTCACGAAGAGCTAATTCACTTGCTAAAATCCATTTTTCATGCATTGCCTTATTTGTAAGGTATGGTAAATCCTTTCCTTTATTTACTGTGCTTGAAATTTAACTTCCTTCCAGAAGGCTGCGGAAAAGAAGTTCTTATAGGAGTTACAAAAAAGGAACATTTGAGGCAGTTCAACTTTTACGTTATTTTCTTTTCAGTTTATGAATGTCTGAGCTTAACTGACTCAAGATAATTAAGTATGAAAAGCAGCACTAGGATTTTAACATCGAATAATTAACTTAGGAAACTAATGCCAACATTGTAAAACTTCATATACATTATATTCAATATATAACTATGTTCAATAATAAATATCTTATGGAATTCTTATAACTGAAGCCCACACAAGAATAAGAAAGCTGCCGAAAGTAATATCATATCTGGTTGGCTCAGTTAGCAAGAAACCTACTGGCCCACAGATGCCATTTTTTTTTCTATGAGAAAATACTCTTTTTGCAAGTCTCTTGTCTGTGAAATGTTTAATGTGAGCTCTTCTGCTCCTGCAGGCTGTAAATCATTTATTCATCAAACCCTTTTATCTGTAGCAGATGGAAACCAGTACAAATTTAAAAACAAAAAAGGAGGAAGACTGGACACTTGGGTGAATGATAAGTTTAATTGCATTATACTACACAGACTTTTAAAAAAGATCTTAGGGATGGGAACCAACTGATATTCAGGTGGGTTTGGAGGCCTTTTCTCTGTTTGGGTGGCACAGACAAGAACTGGGCAAGAAACAGTTTTTCCTAAGAGTGCTTCTTCATGCTGTGTGACAGGGGGAGTGAGGCTGTGATGAAACGTTCCCCCGTATCCCCTTCCAGTGCCCTGTCTGTTCTGTGGCTCTGTGGCTCTGGCCCCAGCCAGGGTGACAATCAAAAAGGATTGGGTGCTCTCTTTCCACAGAGTATGCCTTTTTCCCCCTTTGTTATTCCCCTTGCACAGAGCACATGTTCAGGCAAGAAAATGAGGAGACACTAAAATGAACAAGACGTGCCATGGCTTCAGTCCCTCTCCACCCAGCACAGGCACACTGGTGCCACTTCGGATTTACCTGCATTTCAGTAAACTTTTGTTGTCTGACTACAAAAGGTAGCTTGAATTCCTGCTTTTTGTACTTTACACAAAGTCACCAGGGAGAAAAAACCCATTCCTACATGGGTCAAGAGAACAGTTCTCAGACTGTTTCTGTTACTTCAAAAAAAAAATACTGATACCATTTGTAGTGAGTAAAAGTCTCATAAAATTGCCAACAACACAACTCCAACAACAAGAAAAATACGTTCCTTTGTCTATACATTTCTGTTTACAGAAGGCATCAGATGACTGCTTACACCTGACAGTGTGACCATAGCTCCTCCTGTAATGTAGTGATGCAGACCAAATAAGCTGAATTTTATATGATTAGAGTTTATATCAAAGCAAACACACACAAAGTATGCTTTGGACCTCGTGCTGTGATATCCCATTTAATTGAACAGTATTCAATAAAAATACCATTAGATATGGATCTGTGCTCTTACAGAGAGTTAATATAACAGTTAACCATAGGACAGCTGTGATACAGCAGCGTCCTGGAGAGGGAAGAGGGGAGAAAATTCAGTAGCAGGAGGCACCCTGAGAAGTCTGTCTGGTGTCTGAAATACTGCAAGAACTTCTCTTTTTGTAACTCGGTTTTATCTGGACTGAACTGTGTTGAGTCCTGGATCATAATTGTTGAAGAACTGCCGACTGGTTGATTGAAAACCAGGGAGGGCGGAGCGTGTTGGTTGCTCTGCTGTTCTACTGTGAGTGCACATGGGTTCCTGTTCTGGTAACCATCATCCAAATTCAGCAAAGAAGAATTTTGCCATTCATTTCAGAACATTTCAGGCCAATGTGCCTTCACAGCTGAAGCTGTGTCTGAGCTGTATTACAGGGGTTTTGTATAATATACACGAAGGGACCCCTCGTGCCCTTGCTGTTTGGGGTTTGGATCTTCGTTTTGGCAGAGCATAATGTCAATAGCAAGTAAAAAGACTGGGTCATTATGAGGGTATTATTGACTTGGAAGTTAATTGAAGACACTGCTGTCATAGACAACACAAAGTGATATCCAGGCCAAAAATTTCACATCCCTTATCATTATAAAAAAAGTCTTCTCAGACCACTGAGCCCAGCTGTTCCTATGCACCCAGCTGCTCCCCACCCTGACTTGCATATTTTATATATCCCAGAAGGCTTTTAAAATCTGCAGCATCACTGTTGAGTTTATTGCACCATTAACTTAAAAACTGCATCAACTGTTATGTGGTAGTTAAGTAGAAAATTCATTGTGGATGGGTTATTGTTGCAAGAAAAGAATACTTCTCTCCTTTGCTAGTATTCTAGAAGACATAAATGGAATATTATTTATCTTTGGTAAGGAAAATAATAATAAAAATAAATAATAAATGAAAAATAAATAATAAAAGATAAAGATATTTGCATGGCTTCCATCTGTAACCGGTTTTCTCAGTGTAATTGCAGAATGAAGGAATTAATATTGAACACACAATGTTTCCAGCATAACTGGGCACTAGATAGAGTCATGTGAGTAAAAGTTACTGGATTAAGATGAGAAAAGAACGTTACAGCTAAAGGGGCACCTGCTTGCCCCTGGTTCAGTTGGCATGTACCCAGTAGCAGAGTTCAATACATTGTTGACATGTTAGTTTAATTTAAGACTTTTGCCTAATTGTACTTTTTATTACTTCATTACTGTATTAGAGAACATCTGCTAATACACTCCTGCAAAATTTCATTCACAACGTGCGCTAAATCAGGACTTGTGTCACAGACTTTGAAAAAAGAAAGAAGGGGTATTTCTCTGAGAAGTAGTTGTGAAGAAGCCTCTCACTTCTGGGGGGCACGTGTGAACTCTTGGCTGTCTGGTCAGCTGTGCTAGATAAAGCAGAAGAAAGATACATGGAAATGTGCCTTCCCTCACCTTGTTTCTCTTAGATAGTGGATGACAAAAAGGAATAAGAATCCTGTTTTTCTGCAGAAACCAAGTCTGCAAATGCCCAGACAAGGAAACATGAGATGATCAGCTTTGAGCCCTATCCAAAATATTCTATGGTAACTCTTCCACATCCATCAGTGCAGCACTGCCGCGTTACAAATGCAAATCAGCTCAAGCGAGAGTTTAAAAATGATGGATTTTTTTTCTGAGATGTTCCAAAACAATGCTGATTTATTCAAGCATAGGAGATGTTATTTCATCTACAACATCAGGAAAAAGGTACAAGGAACAGCAAAGTTCACGTAAAAGGTTCACACAGAACCCACAGTAGGTGTAGCAATATTCTTGATAAAGTGATAACTTTGGGGCTCTTTTCCTAGAGGACTTCTTTCCCTTCCCTTGCTCTTTTAGCAGTTTTGATGGGATAATCTGGATTAAACTTTGATCTCTGCAGGCACAATTTCGGGCTTTCAGAGACACACTAATCCGTGTTGTGAAGCAAAGTCCACGATGTAGTCCTGCAGTGCCACCCTGATTAATGTCTTGATTGGCATTTCTTGTACTCAAGGCTCTGAATTGGACATTGAATTCTCATAAAGTGTTGTGTTTATTTTACATTTGCAAGAATGATTGCAGACTTGGCTGCTGCCCTGAGGAAACAGGACTTTGGAGAAATGCCCAAGTGTTTGTACTTTAAACATGAGATGGGGGAGTTTTACCTAAATAAATACCTGTGTTGCATAACACTGGGAAGGTGTTTTCAGGGATTTTTTTTTCTTTTGTGAATAGATGGGGCATGATTTCAAAGTTCACTGTTAGTATTTCTACAGTCCCAGCTGGAGGGTGCTTCAGCCTCTTTCCTTCCTTCTTTCTTCACGTTGTTCTGTTGGCTTTTGTTACTTTTTAGCACTTCTTTAGAAGTAGTCTAGCAGGCATAAATACAGCAATGTATGTGTGGAAAGTTAATGCTGCTCCTGTTAAACTGAAAATTCACATTCAGAAGCCTAGTTTTAACTATTGTAACTCTTGAATTTAGGGCATCCACGGCAGGTAAATAATGCCATTATTTTTAGTGTGGGTGTGGTTTATAGTCCATCACCACCATAGCTGCCAGTCAGCTGTGCAGCCCCAGGGTAGGTACTGTACAATCAGGCCATCCCTGCACAACCTACGCACAGGGTGGGACATAGAGTCTGTGGGCCCTCTGAACTTAGAGTCTGGGGCAGAAGTCGTGTGAGCATCTGCTCCAGGATGTCCCCTGAAGCAGTCACTTCACCTCCTGCTTCCACCGACAACATGCTGTGAGGTCCCAGCACGGACACAGGAGAAGGGAGCCAGGAGTTGATGCTCTGCTTCTCTTCCTACAGAGACAAGAAATACGGCGTGGGAGCGGTGACAAACAGGAGCTGTGTGTGTGTCCTGCTTGGTGAAAGGCAGGGGGCTGGTATGAAGCAGCAGGATACATCTGAACGTGTCTCAGCACCAACACCGGTGTTAACATTGCCCCAGCACTCGCTGTTCAGCACCGATGCCGTGTGATCTGCTGCAGGTGAGCTTAACACATCTCTGCCTTCTCGTACCCCTCTGGCTCCCTGGTAATAACGTCCCTTTCCGAGCACAGAGTTGATCAGTGTGGCAGGCTGGGATTGTAGGGAAGCACTGGTGGAGGTGGGACTGTACTAAGGTATGAAGCCTTTCATTTGGGCCAAAGTCTTTTTGGCCCAGATGGCTCCAAGAGAGACAACGTTATCAAGAAAAGAGGGTAACAATGAGCATGGGAAAAAATACCACCCACCTTACACAAAACTGCCTGAATTTCTCTTTTCTAAAATTGTAATAGGAGCATGATGGTACTATAATCCTGTTATTTTTGCCATCTGCCTCATATAAGATTTGATATGTTTACCACCATAAAGCTTCCCTCCTTATTGTATATTCTGTGACAACACTAAACCAGACACAATCCAGCAGCAAACAACTGTTTTCCAGTCAATCCACTAGGCTACAGCTAATTCTTAAGCAACATTTAACTGGAATCTCAACTGGAGTTGAGTACTAAATTCTGGTCTTCTGATCTAGAAACTGATGTGCAAAAGAGAAAAGAAAGATGCAATTCAGAAAATACTTTATTGAGTACAATATCATTTCATTGTAGGCTTCGTCAAAGGTCTAATTTATAAAACACCACCAACCTCTCTGAGGTTGAATACATCTCGGGCAGGTGCACAAGGAGTGGGAGAGAGAGGGGCAGCATCTGCAAATTTTCATGCAAGCAGCATAATATGGAATATTTGCATCCAGACTGTACCTTGTCAGAGTGCCCAAGTTTGCACCATCTCACCAGAAAAAGAATTGATGAATCTACATTTAAGTTCTGTAAAGGATTGTAACAGTCGGTTACAAGTTCAAATGTACAGGGTGTTGTCACTGCGCATTCAATGACTAAACTCAAGATCTTAAAATGAAAATTCTGAGCTCAGGATGAAGGCACCACAGTAAGGAACAGGATTAACCAAACCCATAAACTGATGGCTAACAAGCCATCACAACTACTGTAGACAAGAGGAGCTGTAATTTTTACCAGTGAGCTAACTTGAATTTTAGCAGATGGAAGACCATAAAAGTTCCTGTAATCAGGGTTAATCCCACAACACACAAATCTAATCAAGACTTTGCGTCATCGTTCTTGGAATGAGAGAAACTTAAGAGTAGTCCATGGGCAATTTTCAGTTGTGTGAAGCACCTGCTCAGCTTACAGAAAACAGCCTTAATGGGGTACAAGTGTGGTAATATTTATAGGAAGGAAGTTTGAACACAGTCCAGCTAATTTTTCTGGGGCAAACTTCCATTTTCAGAGATGGCAAAGCATAAATGTGCTATAAAATGCAGGAATAGTCGTAATCAACCTTGAAAATGTCCCTACATTGCTTAAATTCTTCTCTCACTCCTCCTTCTTTGTGTGGTTTTTATACATTCAGAGACAGCAGGGATTTTTCAGGTTGACCGTATTTCTGCAGCCAGCTCTGGATTTTATGGGCTGGTCCCCACAGAACCTTTAGAAATCTGCCATGAATCCTGCACTGCACTGCCAACAAAATTGAGAACTTGTTGTAACAGTAAATACAAAGGTTAAGTGCAGCAGTTAATGTACAGAGAGACTTCCATTGTCCTTCAGGTGTGCACGTTCCAACAGGTGTAAGTACCGCGGCCTTACCAGGAAATAATTTTATGAAGCAGGATGGAACAGTTTGCAATATTTTCAAATAAAAAGGAATTATTAAAATGTATTTTAAAGCAAAAACACCCCAGAAATGTGAAGTTTAGCATATCATTAGCAATTACAGGAGAAATTCCAGAATAGTCCCGAAAGGCCAAAGTATTCAAATAATTCAGAAGGGTTCTGTTGAAATGAATTTCTTATTTATTAAAAAGACAACACATTCTCAAGAGAGCATCTTCTGCAGTGAAATAATTTAGTTTCTTCATATAGACACATCATACACAATGTTAACAACCATGAAAAACAATACAAAATGTTTTCAAATTTAACAAGTAGAAAAATATAACTAGTATATATGGCAATTGTGAATCTAATACTGTACAGGAGTATTTATGGATTTTACAAATAAATTACAGCTTAAATGCCCTTTTTTAAATCTGTGAATGTACACTGGAGCATAGGTTCTGAAGCTTGTCACTAACTTGCCACAAATGAGTGCCAGTCAAATGTTCTGCCCACAAGCTCGAAAAATTTCCTGTTGGGCTCATGGAAATATTCCCGCAGTTTCTGGAGTAGCCGAGTGTCGACTTGTGGGTGTGCTCGTCCTTTTGACTCGTGTAAGCAGCGCTCTCTGCCACTGTCTCTGAGGCAGTAGAAGCCTTTCGTTTTATTGAAATAAAAGTTTGAAGCATTTATCTGTGGTGATAACTTCAAAAATCTCTCTACCTTCTCTATTTCGGGGAAGGGATCTTTGATTAGTTTATCCCCATCTACAATGTGGATGTGCTCAAGAGGAAAATACTTCAACCAGTTTTGCATGTGAATGTAGTATAAGCTTCTGTTGATTGCCTTGTAGTCCACGTTGAGAGCACCATCCTTGATCAGGAATCGTTCGATGGATGGGTACGGCTTGTGCTTCTGCATGTGATTGTAGAACACCTGCGTGTAGTCCGAGAGTACTCTCTCACTTGGGTCTCTTAAAATAAGGAGCAGTCTCATGGATGGGTTCATATTATAAACTCTTTCAGGCACTTTAGGTGATGTGAAATACGCTGGAGTTTTTTCCACCGTGATCTGATGGGGATGGGAGAACGGCATTTGATTGATATACCACTGCAATCCATTTCTGTAGTGGTCCTCCCAGTCAAAGAAGTGAACTTCACTTTCTGCTGCTGCAATATCTGGATGGAGGCTCAGCATCTCCAGCAAAGCTCTTGTTCCACCTTTTCTCACTCCAATGATGATAGTTTGTGGCAGGTGCCGGCAGGATCCGTTAGAAGGAGTGTTTTCCTTGAAGTCATTTTTTTGAGACGCTTTCTTTAAGAGCTCTCTCTGAACAGACTGAGGAGAAGTCTCAGCTTTTGAATTTATAGCTGGTCTAGAAGGCACTACCTGAGGTTGAACAACAAGCAACACAGCTCCCAGCAGAAAAGCTGCCATGACAGAAATTCTGAGTCTGGTTTCACTCAAGTAGGTAATGGGGCATAGAGTGATTTCCACCGAGAACAACCTTTAAAAGTTGTTTTTGTTTTGCTGACTGAACATGTATTTCTCAAACAGAAACTCTGCTGAAAGAAGGAAAATAAAAAGAAGCACATTATTTTCTACTCAGACATATCACTACTAAAGCCACTCTGCAAGTATCTTTTGCTTTTCACAACCGAATGAGCTTCTTTAGCTTTCCCCAATCTAGGCTCATAAATCATTCGGTATACTTAAATTCTTTAAAAGACAAGCATGTATAATAACACCATCAGAAAATGATTTCCAGTCATCAAGAGACATGAACATTATGAATCTTCCTCTTGCACTCAAGATTCATCCAGAGTATTATTTTTTATTATTTCTTTAAAATCTGTTTTCATTGGAGTTGAACCACAATCACAAGAGAATCAAGTGCGCTTTTTTATCTGCAAGAATAGGTTTATCTTTGAAGCACAACATAAAAAAGAAAAGGTCTGGACTGAACCAAAAGAACATTCCTAAAAGCTCAAGGTTGTGTAGAAAGTCTGGAAATAACAGCCTTCCAAAGGATCATGTGACAGCAGTAACCTTAGAAATAAAGCCTTCTGGAAAGGGACTTGGGCAATACGGATAGAGCTGCTCTGCTGTGAGAGGGGACTTTCTGGGAAGAACTTATGGAGAGCTTGAAGTGAGGAATACACCAAGGAAAAGTTGAATTTTTGTGTTTTAAGTGAAGTTAACATTTGCTTTGTGCTTAGAGTTTCTGAGGCCAGAGTGAGGTGGAGAATGAAGCCACAGGCTATGATGTGGCTGCATCAAGACAACGCTGAGTCCTGGCTCCAGTCGTGATACTCGGGAACGAAGATCCGCAATGGATGTCTCTGAAGGTTATTTCAAGAGTCAGCCAGCAGGCTGCTGGGATGGAAGCAGTAACTGCACACTTGGTCAAAAGGCTACTGAACACCACAACTGAGCTCCATTTAAAGGTCAGGGGTTTTTAATGCAGTGTTTGAAGTGCAGTCTTAATGGTCTCACACACAGCATAGCCGTGAGATTGTCACGTTAGGAATGGGCTGCAGACACCAGCTCCCTAAATTAAGATGCCTTCCAAGGACTTAATAACCTCGGGGGGGGGCTGGTGTGAGTACGACTGTAGTATTTAGAATTGGAAGTCGCGATGCCGGAGCACCCGACCGCTTTGCCTTCGTAGGTGACTCTGGCAGGATCTCCAGCTCGGAGCAGCGTCTGCGGTACCGGCCAACAAGGGCTGAAACTGGAAATCACAGACCAACGGCTTGAGGAAATGCAAGGGCTACATTTTGAAATTCTCCAGAGAATCTGAAAAGAAACTAAGGACTTTTCCACAATAAGCTAAGTCCCAGCGTGACGAGGACCAATGAAGTTAAATGAGGATCACTAAAGTGATCACTAAAATGATCCAGAAAGTTCTGTTTGATAGCTTTGCGTATACAGAAGTCATAACTCCATCCTGAATGGAGCAACTTTGCTTCCTGGTGCTTTTCCTTCTTCTAATCACTTTTAAAGGCTATAAGGCAGTGATATTGTTAGGAATCAAAAATCAAGGCTGGGAGGAAAGGGAAGCACAGTGTCATGAGAGATGTAGAGTCAAAAGAGTGCGTGCTTCCCTGTGTGCATGCAGGCTTTAAGCTCGTGGGCACGACCTGTCTTGGGCAGAAGGTCATGGCCTGAGCTGCTCTGTGATGTCTAATATGAGGCAACCCTGCAGAGGTATTTCTGATTCTTTCATTTTTGGTCACTGTTGAGTTTTAAATGGCTGAAAGAGCTCCACTTCAGCTGTCGTCATTAATCTTCTGCTCTCCTTCTCTGTCCTCACCATTCCTGTTAATCTTTCCCAGCTTAATCTACTTCAGTTTAACAAGAAATAATCTTAATTGTTAGCCCCCCGGTGAGTGTGCTGGTGGAGGAACAGTGGGTGACAGACAATTCAATGTAAGTAAATTCCTGGTGGATGTTCCCCCTGAGCTGTGCTGCCACCACATTCAGCAGCAACGTGAGCAGCACCATCCAGGTCAGGGCAGTGACTGAGGGCAGCTCAGTCCATGACAGCAACAAAACACCAACTCTTGCTGAATTTTAAGGTCACAGATTAAAGGAACAGCCACTTAATTCAGAGTATATTTTAAGAGTCACTACCTCCATAAATAGTAAGTCTGAGTTGTTGTCTTAACACCTTACTGGAAAAGCATAATAGGATTCCAGTGAGGAACAGGCTGAACTCTTGTTGAAAGGAGTTGAGTTAAAGTCTAATGGTAGGAACCCTTATTTCTTAGTAGCCAGATTGAAATATGCTGTTGTATCAGCCAGGTTCTGTGACAGGCTGTCTCTGGAAAGAGTAGCTTTTAGCTGCTAGTCTTAGGTATCAGTGACAACGCACTGCTGGGATATATGCTTTTTAAATTAACTATATATACCAGTTCACTGGGACTGTTCATCTTTAACTGTAGTTTGCAAATAACTTCAGTTGCCAACATTTTTCATTGAAGTCTTCCTGTGGCTGAGTAGAGCATGGGAATGTTTGGGGGAAATAAAAAGTGCCTCTTAAATGCAGCTCTACTCTTGTATTGGCTAGCATTGCTCTTTGAAATCAGACCTGTGGGATTTTACAGGTGTGGTACCAAGGGCTTCACCTCAGGTAGTTTTTGAGCCTCCCTGGAGCTCTGCCTCAGTGTCTTCTTGTCCTTAATTCAACTACTTTTTGGAGGATAGATCTTCTAAATAAACAAAAGCAATTGTCCTCTCTTGCACCGTGCCACCTCAGAATAACCTGGGAATATCTTCTATCTCAGATACACAGAGTTTCATTGTTCCTCTCCAATTATTTGTCAGGTGCACTTCAGGTGTTCTTACAGAACCCTGCTGCAGCATTCGCAGCACTTAGTGTCTTCATGGTCCCTTGAGTGTGCACATCAGTAATGATGCCATTCCACGTACCCCTGTGCTATTGTTCTTTTACTCACAAGCAATAAGGCTTTGTCTGCCCTTTATTTCCATTCTTTTCTGTGTCTCTCAAACTCCACAGATTTGATATCTGGATTGATTACTTTGTTGTGTTAGACTAATGCAACACAATGGACGTGAGTGTGCCTCTAAATTCAGCATAAAGCATGTGTTGTGTGGGCAAAGTGGTGTCCAGGAATAAAACAGCATAGAAACTGGCTGTCTTTCAGCTTTCTTCTCTTATCTGCTCTTTAATGCTTTATGTGGATCTGCAGTTTGGTGACTAGAATTACAGCAGTTTATATAAAATGATGCAAATGTGTATTCTGTAGCTTTGTAATTTGTGGGTCTGAAAAACTGTTCCAACAATAATAAGCCTGCACTGAAGAGTTTATAGCAGCCACTCTGCCAAATTACTTTCCTGCTTTAAGAACTCTCCACTGTTTCCACAATCCATGCAGAGCACACACTACTCCACTCAGTGACTCCCTACTCCAGATTAGTACAAAAATCTGACAGTCATTACTATTGTATTTGCTACAAGTAACAGGCAAGCTGGTGAAAGAAACAGTTTTTGTTAAATGGTGCTTTGATGATTTTACCAAGAGTTTTTGAACAGTCTGATTGCTTTTGCTTAATCTTGTCTTTGGCTTTCTCCAATTAATTAGCTAAATGTGCCCTACTGTTTATTCAACAATATTCAATGTGGACATTGCCAATCAAATCAGCTTTCATGATTAAAATTTCTTCAGAGGTAACAGTAACTTGGAAATAAATGGAAGCTTTTCTTAGTAAATTCAGTACAAGGGCCACACCTGCCATATTTCTTCAAGTTTTAAGCCTATTACAGTGTTTTTGAAACATGTCACTATTTATGGCCTCATCCAATCTCGTATCACTTTACCAAGGTATTTTAATGCTTCAGTATGCTTGTCCTCTACTCAGTGCCAAGGTAGTTTAGAAACCACCTGTATTATATACAATATAATTAGCAGTAACAAAATAAGGTAGTTTTTACCTGGACTGATATTAATTGTTGCTGGGCAGAGGATGGGGCTGGATTTAGCTCTGAACTTCTGTAAGAGCCTTTGAGTTGGCTCCCAAAGCGGGTAGGAGGGAACATAGGGAGCATCTGTGGGGCAGTCAGTAAGGGTGAGGTTGAGCCTGCTGGCAAACCTGGCAGGGGATGCTTCACAAGCAGCCCCTCCAGGAACACACCGAGAGGTTTAGCAGGGCTGGTAAGACAGTTCTTGCCAGCGCAGTGACTGGGAGATGGAAGACTACATCCTCTCCATGACATGCAGGTGGCTTCACCCTCATTAAAGAGAAGCTGTGTTTTTGTGTTTCTCTAGGGGCTGGAGATGAACTAGTTAAGTTTGGCACATCCTCACTTTCTCTCCTTGCAGAGCTGAAGCCCTTCACTGGAAATCTTTGGCCAGAGAACCTTAAGAGTTCTCACAGATCAGTTGCTGAAGTTTGTCTCTAGAGGGAGATTAGAGCTAAAAATCTGAGGGAGATGTTCTGTTCTTATATAGTATATTTAGTTTTGCAGATGTGATAGAGCCTCAGGACAGTTTTTGGACTGTGTGCATGTCTGGGCACTCAGTATTGCAAAATATAAGACTAACATTGCTGGGTAAACCCAGCTGTGCAGTACAAACCACACATGGCTTCTTAT
Source organism: Tapera naevia (assembly GCA_033556795.1). Lineage (NCBI taxonomy): Eukaryota > Metazoa > Chordata > Aves > Cuculiformes > Neomorphidae > Tapera > Tapera naevia. The sequence goes on from JAUMJJ010000098.1 coordinate 527,210, forward strand.
ATGGGAAAAAAAAACCCATCTGAGCTAACCAACACTATAAACAACATCTAAACTGAAGAAGAGTCAGTGATCTGAAATTTGAATTTGGAAATTTGAAAAACTGAACTAGATCAACTGTAGAGTTCTTGAAGTTCTTCAAAAACTCACTGATCTGAATGGTATATATCCCTATCCTCTAAGGATAAAAGGTGTCTGCCACAGGATATATTTCTTAGATATTAGAGCTCTTAGGGGCTTTTTTGAGTGGCACTTTGTATCCAGTTGGCATAAACTCCGTAGTACAGCCTTTACTTAAAGCTCAGTCAAGAGCAAGAAAAGAAAGTAAACACATTTTTTAAAACATTTCTAATCTATTTTATTAAACATTTTTATCCTTGGACATATGTTCTGCATTTTGCTAATTTTAACTATTTTTGTCTCACAATACCTTCTTCAAGAAGAAATGCTTCCCACACTTCCAGCCCCCCATTTTAAATCACTTTGTAACAGAACTTTTAAATGTGCCAATGAAATGCTCTAATTCCAGTTTTCGATAAATAACTACAAGCAATTGCCTACTTTAGTGAGTGTTAGAAGTGTATTAAGTGAAATGGAACTACATACTACTGGAGCCATAGATCTCTAGGGGCATAAACTATTGATCAGCTCATGACATATTAAAAAAGAGGTCTGTGCATTAAGAAGGGAGGCGAAAAGCTAAGTAAATGTATGAACCTATATTACAGTGCCTAAGTGTAATTGTCAAGGTACAGTTCCCAAGTTAAATTAAAAAAAGCTGTAGAACTAGTAGAAATTAAACCATGACTTTAATTTTTACAATCAGCATATTAAGAAATCTCATCACAATTTCAGTGCTGTTCGGATGATATATTGTCTGTCAGCTCTCAGACTTCAGAAATATACTTTTAAACATTTCTAAGTTTTGCTTAGGGGAACTTAACAGCTGAGGAAGGCTGACTTGGCAGGAAGTATTTTTGGCTGAAATCTGCTATATTTCTGCACCTGCTGTGATAAATACAGTTTATACAAATTAGCTATGTCACCAGTTCATGACTTCTAAAGAAAGAGTTCAGCTCCACTGTGAGCAATAAAGCAGCAGCTTTTATAATAGACTGTAGTTATATATAACATGCACTCTTTTTCTTAAGGTCAGAAAGGACCACTGCAATCTTTCATGCCAAGAGATCATAAAAATTTTTAGGAGAGAGAGTATCCTAGATTTCAGAGAACTTCATGCAAGTAAAGATAAAATGGGACATTAGAGCAGAATAAAAATAAACTTGAAAAAGTCAGGATACAAAGACTTTTGTACTGAATGTTAATATGGAATCCCCCTACCACCTTCTAGCAATTTTTCAACACCTATCAGCACTCAATTTTTCTCATAAAGAGAAAGGCTACGCTGTACCCACTGCCTTCTCTATCCCTTCATAAACCCAATGTTCAACCCAAAATCCAGAAGTTACTCCCCATCTCACTTCCCAAGCAAAATGGGTCACAGTCTAATTAGGAAGCAGAAGTCTATGGCACAGTTAATAGAGTTATTTCCTAATTCGTCAAAGCTGTCCCCAAGAAAACAAGCTGTGTGAAAGGACAGCTTTGTCCTGTCTTGCTCCCTTTTGGCACAAAGGCTCCCCTTACCTGGATGCATTGAAAATGAGAACACAGTGGATTAAGCAATCCCATTCTCATTTCTTCTGCCAAGCAATTTCTCACCACTCTCCGTAGCTGTGGGCCCTGTTTCCACTACCAGTAAGACATTTAAAACAACAGTAAAAACAAATAATCCCAAACCTCCAAATAATCTTTTAGTTCATATTCCAAGCTGATTTCTGTGCCTTCCACTCTCCGGCCTCCAGAATAATACTGGAGCAGAGTAGGTACTGGTGAGGTCGTCACTGTATTAGACTTGGCTAAACCAATCAACGTACTAAGTGAAGCACTACATGGTGACCTGGAGGGAACCTTTGCATGCTCTGGAGTGAGAAGTAAGATGACCCAGCAGGATCTTCAATTTTGGAGTGCCTAAGCATATTTTCAGTTTTCCTTTTCTGATTATCAAAACTTTACATGGAAATCCATCAGCTTTGACGTATTTTTGGGCTCTGACAGCTTCTTAGCTTTGGGTGGCACGTCTAGAAGAGGGAAAAGAGTGATCCCACACTAGTCAGACTAACAGAAACAGTTCTGGTTTCTTTTAATGAAAAGCAGAAGAGTTACATGTACCTATACATACATGTATTCTTGTGATTTGGAAAACTGGCTTTCACCCTCTCTTTTTTTACTGCAGTGTTTGTGGAAGCGTGTGCCCAATTCAGAATTGAATTGGTAGTGTCACGACAAGGAGGGCACGCAGACTGGAACCTGGTAATGCTGGGGCTGCAATTTGCTCTGTCAAATTAATGCCTCCCCACTGCAGCAGCTGGCTTTGCCTCAGATGCACAGTCTCATTGCTGACTTACCAGAGTCATTCATTTGCTATGTCATATCAAAAACCTCTGCCTTTCCCTTTCCTAAAAGGGAAAACCAAAGAGAATGGGTACTGAAAGGATGGATGTGCTAAAACTGATGTCAGTGCTTGTAAGGTACTCATTTCTGAGCAATGTGGGAAATGCACTTGTTTGAGAGTGCAAGAAATGCTGGCAGATGTAAATTGTCACAGCTATGATATGTATATTTAGAGATTAAGTTTGATAATCGGTCAATTTACGGGCATACACTGGATTGAACCTGCTCTGCTGAATGTTTCATGTGCCGTATGTACTGCAGAGGCTCTCCCTGGGAGTGGGCAATGAATGGGTGTCTCATGCCTCGATACCCGCACACTCTGTCCCCACACTATTCAAGATCGGTATTCATAGGATTTCCCAAGTGTGTTTTCCTCCTCAGTATCCAAAGGGGAATGGTCTTGGAGCAGGGAAAGCCCGTAACCTACTGCACTAACACCGAGAGCGAGAGAAGTCGCTGAGGTGATTGAATTGCCTGTGCTTAGCTGGCTGCCCTTTCCTGATCTTTCTAACATCTAGAGGGCAAGACCAAGTCAGAACTCTTCCATCTGGGCTCTGCCACCTCTCCCCTCCCAGTATTCCTTTGCCCCCCAAAGATGCGAACCTCCAGCGTTCTTACCCTGGAAAGCGCCCCGAGAGCTGCGGTAACTGAGCCCGGCGAGCTCCAGGGGAAGGCTGAGCGCTCCGCTCCCAGCCCCGGGCACCGCTTCGCCCTCCAGCCCTTTGCCCCCAGCGCCCAGAGGGAACGGAGCAGAGATGCTCGGAGGAGCTCTTGCGAGTTCTCCGCTGTCAGGCAGGAGCCCCGCACTCCGCCGCCCCGCTCCCACCCCGCGTTCTGCCGTTACGCGCCCCTGTCATTGACCCACTGTGGAAAGAGACTGTGGACCACTGTGGGAAGAGACTGTGAAAGCCCTGGAAGCAAACAGATCGCCGCCCCGCTGCTCTCGACCACGCTTGCCTTTTTCCTCCCTTCTTCTCCTTCCCTCCGCCCCCACCCCCGAGCGCGGCGCCCCCCGAGAACGGGCGCGGCGGGTGCGGGGCAGGTGCGGGGCGGGTGCCGCGGGTGCCCCGGGGCTGGGGCTGCCGGGCTGGGCACGGCCAGGCGCCGCTCCGCCCCGCGGGCTCCGAGCTCCCGCCCGCCGGCGGCAGGTGCCGGCGCGGGGTGCCCGCCCCGGTCCCCGCGATCGCCCCGGCACCGCCCGCTCCCGCGCCAAGCCGCCCGCATCCCCCGCGCATCGCTCACCGCCGGGGCGCGGGGCAGCGCCCGCCCCGCTGGTCCATGGGCGCCCGCGGGTGCCGGCGGCGGAGCCGGGGGTGCGGGGAAGCGAGCGCCCGCTGCCGTCCGCGGCGCCCGCCTGGAAGCGGCTGAGCCGGCGCCAGCGTGTTCGTGCGGTGCGGCCCCGCCCCGCCCCGCCCCGCCCCGCCCCGCCCCGCGCGTCACCGCCCGCCCCCCGGTGAGGGCAGCGCGGCGCCGGGCGCACCTGGCGGGGTCCCGCGGTCACAGCATCCTCGGGGCGGAGAAGGGCTCTGAGCTCAGCAGCCGTCCCGCCGGGCTTGCGCGCACCCCCGCGGCGCTGTGGCCGGACTGAGGAATCCTTTAGTGAAGAGATGCTTCCCGATATCCGCTCTAAACTCTGTGATGCAAATTGAGGCCGTTTCCTCTCGTCCCGTCTCCTGTCCCTTGGGAGCAGAGGCCGACACGCGCCTCCAGCCTCCTCTCGGGCACTTGCAGGCGGGGGCTCCCCTCAGCCTCCTCCAGACCAAAGCCCAGCTCCCTCGGCCGCTCCGCGCAGGGCTGGTTCTCCAGCCCCTTCCCCAGCCTCGTTGCCCTTCGTCACATGGATAAGAGACTGATAGCACTTGTAGCTGTGTTTACTCCTGCTTCTTGTTTATCTTTTCTGGACCTTGATTTAAATTTTTTTTATCTTCTTTTTCCTGAAATGCTTTTTTGTTCAGTCAGGAGAATTTAAAGCGGGATGGATGTCTAGAATAACAAAAATGCTGCTTCCAAAGGGCACTGGGAAAAAGGCTTTTAGGGGATTTATTTTAGTCGTAGGGCTAATTTATTGAAATAGGTCTGCATTTGCCAAGGACTGATTTATGTTTTTCGCAAGATAAAATGCATTAAAAATGTCATTAACATACTGCATCTTGATCCATTATTTCAACAGCCAGTCTCTTGAAATTTACCGGGAGTGAAAAAGCAGACCCAAATAACTAAAAACCACCCTAAACAAACAGCAATAAAACCCTCACCCAGACCAAAGGAGGCTGGAGGGGGAACTAGTTTCTCGGTTGATTTGAGTCAGTTTAGCTCCGCTCCTGTCTGGGGGGATTTTGTGTATTCTGACAGATCTGAAAGGGGTGCGGTGTTCCTAAAAAAGGTGGATTAACACTGTCTGTGCACGGGTTTTAGTGTCATTTGCCTAAAGAGGTAACTTGATCATAGACCAGCACCCCTGGCTGGTGCTGGGTGGCAGCCAAGGACCTCTTTGCAGCTGATGGTCACTTTAAGGCTTCATGAATATTTTTGGTATATTTTCTGTTCCAAATTTTTACTCCTTTCCATAGTTTTACTCCTGTAGCTTTGCTTGGAATGGATAGTTTCTTGTTCATCCGCTTGCTTTGAGAGCTGCTGTTCTCCAATGGCACGTGATTGTATTGATTCAGGGTTTGATGTTTAGATTTCCCTTCACATTGGTGGAGCTGTTTGCACAAGGACGGAGTTCTCACTGTACATGTACACCCGCCAGGTTTTTTCCATCCTTCGTCTAGAAATTGTGTCCGTGGCTGCTCTGTGTGGACTGGGATGTTGGCAGGAGCTGGACCTGCGCATCAGAGAGTGGTCTCTTGAAATGAGCAATGGATGAGAAAGGCTTAAATCACTTCTCCGGCCTTTGACAGGATGCTGGTTACTATTTCTGCTGAAAGTGTACTGAGAGGTTTGCAGGGTGCTCTTACTGTTGGCTGCAGTGTATTCACTGTTCCTTCATTCCTTGAGTGCACGTCAAGGTGAAGGTCATGTAGTCCCACCCTCTCACTGCAGAGGGGCTGGACCAGATGACCTTCATGGTCCCTTCCAGTCCAAACCAATCTATGATTCTGTGATTCTGTGTCTGTGGGAATGTCAGGGCACACTTGTTACCTGCACCAAACCCCAGCTTAGTGCACGAATGCTGTGCGAAAATTCTCGTGGTGGGTATTTTCCTTTCCTTCAGCCTTGGACTGCAGTGATGTTAAAACAGCAGCCCCATCAGTCAATTGTGGAACTTTGTTTGCTACTCATGACTGCTATTGAGGGATGAAGAACAAAGATGCTATGTTTATATAAGTATCACGAGCAATTTCAAATGGATTACAGGAAGTAGGTTTGTGTGGGGAGTTATTTTGTTTACAGCTGTTTGTCTGCCTCCAGGCTTGAATAGGCATACATTAGTATGGCTAAATTAATTAGGAAAATAAATATGTAATAGAAAATCTAAGGAAAGAAAAGCACTCAATTATGTTTTGAAAGCAGTATCTCTAAATAGAATCTTGTCAAAAGTTTTCAAGACACAAGTGCAACTACTTAAGGTAAAATAGAATGGTGTAACTATGAATAGCCTTGATTTTATTTTTTTGCATATTTAGTATTTAAGATGTCAACTGTATTTAAGTTTACTAAATCATTTCAGTGTAATTTCTTTAGCACCCATAAACATGCAAATAGTCTCACTTTTTTTAGATAAAGAGAACATTTGACAAGTGCGTTTGTTAAAAAAATAACAATACTGTCTTTTTACTTGTATTTTAATAGCTTCCTGTATGTTTTATCATAAACCTGAGAGTCTACTAGCACAGTACTTTAGTTTGAGATTAGCCTTGCTGTTTAACCCTGTTATTTATGGCATGACAGTGGCTTTTGGTTTTCTGGAAAACTGCTTAAAACCGAAAAGCTTAGATGTTGTTCAGTTGCTGCAGACCAACACAACTGAGTCACAAGGGATCACTGTTTCTTCCATGTGATCTCTAGATCAGATACTGTAGTACCCATTTTATGTTTAATATCCAGTCTTGATATAAAAGAATTGAAAGATGAAAAATTCACCATCTCTTTAGATAATTTGTTCAATCATGAACCATAGTTGGTGTCAAAGTAATAACAGAAAGTGTCTGTATACCTTTTAATCTGAAGGTATCAAACTGTTGCTCCAAGCCATTACTTTATATTATCACCTTCCCAGGTAGATTAAAGATACGTTTTGCCCCAGAGCATTCTTTCTTATTCTAATTAAGTTGCTGCTCAGTATTCTTTTTTTTTCTTTTTTTTTTCTGGTAAGCTAAACAAAGTGATCTCTTGTAGTGTTTCACTGAAAGGCATTTTCTCTAGGCTCTAATAATTAATCCTAAACTTTCTCTAGGAAGTTCAGATTTAATTATTTTTCTTCACTTTTCCCAGATTTTCCTCAGTGAGTGCAATACTGGTGCTTAACATTCACAATGGAAACATTTTCACAATGCTTTGATAATGAACCCCAGTTGCCAATGAGGTTTCAAGATCTATTAGTCCCTCAGTTAATAATCTATTTCAGGTACATTTCATCGTCCTGTAATCCTTAATTTTAAATTCACATCTTCTGGGCTGCTAAATGTGATGCCTTAAGAAAGTCTAGGTCAGTTCCACCTGCATACTTCATACTTCTCTTTACCAAGCAAATCTGTAACTTCCTCAAAGGAGGTTTGTTTGACATGGTGGTGGTGGTGTGTCTTCGACCGTGGGAAAACTGGTAAGAGTGAGGGGCACTAACTGTGCACATGCTGTTACTTTGGTTAATTGAGTAATGACTAATTTAGGAAAAGGAAATGTGAATTTTTAAAACCAAAAGAATGAGAAAGGAAATTAAAATTACCAGTGCAATGTTGCCAGTATTAATTTACACTTCCCTCCTTACTCTGACAAGGAGGATGCAAGAAGTGTGATGTCTGATTTTACCAAAATTCCAGCATATCCTGGATGTCTGGTGCATGTCACACTCCGAAGAGAGGCATGTTCTGCCCAGACAAGAAATGAAATGGGAACCTGTTTAGAGGCAACAGTTCTGTCTGAGGAGATGCCAACTCATTCAGAGGCAGGGTCAGAGAATTTGGGGCCAGGGCCTGTGCTGGAGACAGGGAGTCAGCGGAGGGGGGATGTGTGCACGGCAGGGAGGGAGGAGGTGGGCACTCCCGGTGGCTCCCAGGAGGGGCTGCAGGGCAGCACAGACTCTGCTGGAGGTGGACTTTGCTGGTGGTTGGCTCTGGAAGGAGGCTGAAGCTGTTCCCAGCACAGCCTGGACAGCACTGATTTCAGGCTGTCGTAAGCATCAGGGAGGGAACTCCTCAGTGGGGTCTGAAGACTTTCTTTCAAACCCTGTGCCACCAGAGTTTCTCACAGGGGATGTTTTGGAAATGCAGGGGTGGAAGATGGCTGGAAAAGACGTGAAAAGGACTTAACTGAGGAAATACTTGGAGCTTTCTCTGTACGTTCTACCTTGGTGCTGCCTGTCACACAACAGTTTACATTTGTCAGGTTGAAGTAATACAGTTATGACTTAAGTGATTCAGAACAATTCAGGCTCCAGGATTTCTAGATTTGTCACTGGGAAATACTCAAGGGAAAGGAGGAAGGAAGCAGTGTTGTAATCCAGTCAGCCAAGGGAATTGAGGGAGCAAGTTATAAAATGCTTTTAAATAGGTATATATTATAATGTCATTTTAAATTCCAAAGACAATAGATTTGCTACTTCAGGTCTAAAATGTAAAGAAGACAGGACTAATTTGGGGCTAGAATACAAAGACATGAGAAATGCACCATTTTGCTCTGAAAAGCAAACAAAGTGAAAAGGGAAGGAAAGTATGGAAAATGTATGAGGCTGGGACTGGAGGTGAAATACATGTACAATTTTCCCCTTTCCCACACGTTTTGTTTTCTCTTTACCCCCAAAGGCAAGCACTTAAGAAGCGTTCAGGTTGGATCTGAGAGCATGGCCACCAGGCCATGCTGCTCCTGATAGAAATAACAAGTCCCTGTGGATGCAGGGGCCATCCTTTCTGTCTTAGAGCATATCACTCTCACACTTGTGGAGTGAGGCAGTGCTGCTGGTGAGGCCTGATATCGTGGATAGAGCTGGGGCTTAGCAGAAACAGTCTAAAATTAACTTTTAGGTGGTGAAACCTTCTAACATACAAGGTACGCGAGCTGCTGGATTTGGAAGAAGGTCCTGGGATTTTGGAGTCCCATGGGTAGAGCTAGGTCAGTGTCAGCAGAAGAGGCTGTGGGTCTCCAGTGTAGGTGAAGTTCTTTTCTGGAAGAGAAGGCTTTCTGGACTGTCCAGAGAAGAGCTGACCCTCAGGTGGAAGACAGCAGCTTTGTTGTCTGTGGAAGAACTGCAGCTGAAATAGAAAAACAAACTGGGGGAATGAAACAGTAATTCCAAATGGGTAACAAATTGGAATAAATATACAAAAGGCTAAACTGTAAAACTTTTGGAAGTTGAGTTTGCTTCTGTCAGTGCTGCTGATAACAAGCTGTACTATCAGAACTTCTCAGAAGCAGTGATGATGCGTTTAGTAATGGCAATATTGAGGAGATGAAATATTACGGTCCAGGCTGGGAGCCACGTTTACCGTGTATTTTTCTATGGTCCTGAATTTTTAAATTAAATCCACATCTTAGATTAAGCAATAAAATGCAGGCAAACCAAACAAAATGTTGCAGGTGGAAAGAGACTGTGTGAGAGGGACCAGGCTGGTGTAGGAACAATACTGGAGGAGGTGCAAGGAAAATCTAGAAAGCTTAATCTCATAACAATTTTTGCAGGGAGGATTTATCTACAGAGGATAAGTGAGGTCTTGCTGTAGAGGGGAGCTTATGGAAGCTGGATGGAAATGAAGCATGCAAGCAGAAACCTTACAGTGAAAAGGCAGCATGAATAATAATTAAATGATAATATTGGGCTTTTCCAGATAAATAAATAAAGGATTAATCTGAAGATTCCTCACAGCCCCGCTGCATAGTGCAGTTTAGATTTTTATTTAAAATGATCTCTGTGGAGCATGCAGTAGTGCCATGGCCTTCTAATACATTTTTCTTTAGGCAAACATTCTCAGGTTGGCACTTTAAGCTCCAGAAATCAAGCACTGATGAGGTTTATACTGCTGTAAGAAGCCTGTCAAAATCCTGTAGTTCAGTATAAACATTAAAAGATTTTTCCTTTCCTTAACTGAAGTGCTTTTTGTAATAAGAAATAGAGATTATTACTTAGTGATGCAAGACTCAGGATGATGGCTTTTACCTGATGTGAAGAATGCTGGGTTTAACAAAGGAAACAGAGATTAGTAGTAAATTGACAATGGATGAGATCCAAGTTCCAGAGGATGTGTCAGACTCATTATAGCATTGCAAATAATTAAGCCTTTTCCTCTTAGAAGGGTAAGGTATTGCTATATAAAGAGAAGGAGATAGGTAAAAAGTGATAATTGGTGCAGTGTAATCTTCCTGAGCAGCTGTGTGGGTGACAAGAACTCTAGGCAAGAGGCTCAGGTGACTCTGGGGTAGTTGCTGCTGCACAGGTTTTCCCACCCTTCTGTTGTGTGAGATCCTGAGGCTGGGAGAGCCTTGCAAGGACAGCGCAGTTTGCAGGGGCTGAAGAGACAGGTCCGGCTTCCCCTGGTGCTGCCTTCCTGCTGCTACTGGGCTTGTGTTGGGCAGCTGAGTTCACTAAAGCAGCAGAAAGCCACCAGTGCCACCAGCACAGAGAACTCTTTCCTACTGGTTTTATGCCAGCTGCCTCACCAAGGCTTTGCCCCAACACAACCGTGCTGAGAACTGGTGAGAAAAGGTTAGGATCCCTGTTTTCAAGTACCCAGCCACTTGAAATGGGAGGAGGAAAGTTAAATGCTGTTACATCCCTCGAAAGTTGCATTCAGCACACAGACCCTTTCACTCAGGGTGGGTGACAGAGATCGGTGCATCTGAGCCCCGCTCTGCCGTTTCAAATCCAGAAGAAAGCCTGAAGGTGGTGGAAGGAGGCAGGGAAAACTATGGAGTCACCTTCTCATTCAAGCATTATTATGCTTCCAGACTCGTAATTTCAGACATCTCTCAATGTCAAAAAGCCTCTTGTGTTATTTAGGTTTATTATACTTTCAGCCTGAAAGCTAGAGGATTTTTTTCTACTCACAGCCATCTACAAATGTAAGGAAATAGCCAGAAGGTCTCCATAAGAAAAGTTAATTCTTTGCGCAGTCTTCTGGGTGCTCTAAATTAGGAATGCCTCGACTCAGATTATTTTAAGAGAAAGATATTCACGCTCTTCATAATGACAGTTTCCACCTTGGTTTTTAGAGGGCATCACAGTGACTGAGATTACTATTCTGCATTCTTTATGCCCCTCTTTGTTTTCCTGTACCTGACACCTGATGGAATTTATTATACTAGATTTTCTGTGTGTATGTATCATTCATGCTTTCTTTAGAAGCAAATCACTGTCGTGCCAGTGCTACGTGGTCTGTGAGAACCTAATAGTAACAGGCAAGAACTAATCTGCATACTCTAATTGAAGTTTGCTGGCTTTCTTGCTTAGGTAAAAGAAAGATTTGCTGTTGAATTTATACTCTGCAACTCAAGTATGAAGCTGTATGAGACAGTAGATACAGACATGTTTCTTCTGGTACTGCAGCACGTTGCTGAAGGGCAGACTTTACCCAGCCTTTAGCGTGTGGCATGGGCAGGGGACAGAGAGCTGGAATGTGTGCCTTGCACAGCACACTCCTAGGGAGAGCCTGAGAGGGTTGAGGGAGAGGCATTTGCCTCTAGTGAAAAGCTCTGGGTTGTGTAGTGGCTTTAAAGGGATTGAAAGTAGGGACGGCCATGGCCCACTTTACTTTTACACAATCAGCAGGAGATGAAGCTGTGTGTGTGTTTGCAGAAGCAGCAGAGAGTGATGGGGCTGTTCCAAGTCATCCTTCTCCTGGACAGTGTGATGTGTTTACCTGCTCAGGGCCAAAGCTGGGACCCACTATGTGGTCATCTGTCTCCTGGCTTTACAGGAAAAATTTCTTTTGATTGTGGGATCTTTGCTTCTTTCCAATAGCACCGTAACATCACTAAATGGACCAAAAGCCTAACGAAGCTGTGATTGCTCTTGGCACTAAAAAAGGTTTAAGGTGTTTGAGATAACTACAGTAGGCACAGTATCTGAGATGGAAAGAATACACCCAGGCACACAAATGCTTTGCAGTCTTTATTAGGCAATTCAGGGGTGAATGTTTTCACCTCCCAGACGATATCCAGCGTAACTGGTCTCCTTTAAAGGCACTGTTGCTTTCAAAAGACTTTTCCCTTTTCCTGTGATGGCCTCTAACCTAAGGCTCAACTCTGCCACTCTCCCTCAAAGCATTACCTAAGTTTGCAGGTGATTCCACGGAAATCAATGGACCTTGCAGAGAAATCTACCATTTAAAGAGAAACAGAAAGCTTGATCCGGGCTTTAATTCAATACCACTCATGTAACATGGGCTGGTCTGTGTTTGCCTTCGTTGGGTGCAAGCAGCTGCCACGAACAGCATCAGGATTTCCAGGCACAGACCAACTGGGTTATGAAACCTGTGTTCCAGATATAGAGTGAAGTCAGAGGAAATTAGATGACCCATATTGCAGACAGAATACCAGTTCAGTGTAAAATATTTATTGCTCCAAATTATCGTTGGAGGAGTAATAAAATGAAGCCATTTTTGTAGGCTTCACAGTGATATATTTTTATGAGCTTAGAGCTGCTGTTTGTATAAATTCAATAGAGAAGCTGTTTGGACTTGTTTCAAATTTCTTTAGCTACAGGGGAAGAACATTTATTCCTTATTTCACTTGTTAGAAAGAATGAGAAGCAAATCTTTTATCTGTTTACTAGCAAACAACGCTTTAATGAAACTCATTACCTTTCTGTGCCTGGATGTTTGAGTTGTATAGAGTTGGAATCAGGTTGCGGAGACGCTGAGGGACAGGACTGACACCTTTTTTTATGGACTCTTTAAGAAGATACAGGTGAAAACTTGTTAGATAGATTCAGCTGAAATGCTTACCTAAATCATATAGTCCAGTCAGAGTACTTTAACTGAAAATGGGGTTTGCTGGAGACTGAAGGAAATTATTTATTTGTGAAATACTGCCTAGACCTTCCTGGTTTCTGGGCTTGTTTTTTTCACCGGTTTCTCAGCGTCCTGGGGGCCGGTTGCATTTCTGGAGTCCCCAGATAATCCTGGCTCCCTGGTTGCAAGAGTGTCAATTAACCAGGAATCCAGCCCTCAGAAATGAAAACGCTGAACTGTAGTTGGTGGAAACACTGTTTTGAAATATTAGAATCATCAAAAATTGGAGTGACCGTATCTGCCTGCCCGTGGAGCTGTATGTCAGGCTGTCCTAGCTAGAGACAGCTATACTGGACTGGGAGGAAGAGATTTTATGGCAGAGTTCATTTATGGAGTGGCAGAGGAACCCAAACCCAGTACTGATTCATTCTCACTCATAGAGTAACATTTGAATTTCCAACATAAAAAGGCTATGGAACTGTTGGAACGGGTCCAGAGGAGGCTATGAAGATGATCTGAGGGCTGGAGCTCCTCTGCCATGAGAACAGGCAGAGAGAGTTGGGGTTGTTCAGCCTGGAGAAGAAAAGGCTCTGGGGGCGAACCTCATAGTGGCCTCCCAGTACTGAAAGGGGGCTCCAGGAAAGCTGGGGAGGGACTTGGATTTCCAAGGGCAAGTAGTGATAGGAGGAAGGGGAATGGCTTTCAACTGGAAGGGGGAAGATTCATATTAGACATTAGGAAGAAATTCTTCACAGTGAGGGTGGGGAGGCCCTGGTCCAGGCTGCCCAGGGAAGCTCTGGCTGCCCCCTCCCTGGAAGTGTTCAAGGCCAGGTTGGATGGGGCTTGGAGCCCCCGATCCAGTGGGAGGAGTCCCTGCCCATGGCAGGGGGATGGAACTAGAAGGCCTTTGAGGTCCCTTCCAACACAGACCATTTCATGATTCTGTGATTCTGTGATGATTCTGGCCTAATTCAGGTCTTGATCTGATTCCCATTGGAACTGATTCCAGTGTGGCTTGGGTTGTCACAGGTGGTGGTGCCCCTGTGGTGTGCACTGTCTGTATAAGGAAGCCTTCTTACTGGGATCCTCATGGGGGATGTCCCTACATTCCTGGAGAAGCCATATTATAGGAGCTAGTTCAAATCTTTCAATGACAGAGAAGAATATTGATCCCCACTTCATCTTTAAAGAAAAAATGTAACATTTTTGTATTTCCTTTTAATGCAAATTGCAGATTTACTTTAGTGTCTTCTTGATTAAAAAGAAAAAAATGTTAAAAAAGGCATTTAGTACAAGAATAACCAACAATTTTTCTTGGAAACTCTCTTCTTCCCCTGCAGTTGTTGTCTTTGATTTTCTGGTGGGGAATAGGTCTCAATTTGATGATCAGCACAGGAAAAGGGGGAAAATGCATGTAAGATTTTCTCAAATGCCAGTGTTATGTGAATAGTAACCAGTTTGCTCCAAGACAATGTTTCATAAAAACTGGCAGGTTTACCATTCAGCCCCTTTCGAAGGCTCTTGTGTCTCTGTGTAAACACCTTGTAAACTCTTCTTCTCCCCAGTGCTTCTCCATTACAGATAAGACACCAGCATCTCCCTAGTTCAGGAATAGAAGTGACCAGGCTGACCCTGAGCTTGCCTCAGCAGCCACCAGTGGTGAAAGGTGCTGACGGCTGACTAATACAGACTTTCATATCTCTCCACACAGCTACAGACCTATAATTTGAAAAATTGTCTGTTAGCATCATTATTTCAGTTTTACTGTCCAAATTAAGAAACTGATTTTATCCTTACATTACATCAGAGCTATAGTAAAGGAACAGTGGCAAATGAGGTAAATATACCCAAATGTGGTGAATTACCTCTGAAGAGAAGGGGCTGTGTCCCGGGGCTGTGGAGTGAGCAGGGGGTAGCACAGCTCAGAGTGCTGGGAGGAGACAGAGCAAGAAGAGTGCGGGCATCATGGATGCTGGAAACTAGTCCTTGCAGTGGAGATCTGCTACATCTAAGCTGCCTACATCTCCCTGCTATTCAGAGACCTTGTAACTCATCCTCCTAATCACAAAATGGTTTGGTGAAAGGGACTAGAAAATAAAGACAATTGCAATTTAATTTAGTAACCACCTCTTTACAAATACTTTATTTTTAGGACATCATCATTAACATGAGTTGCTATCTAGACCATAGGATAGTTGAGCTGGTTTGAGCTAGATTTCCCAAGCTCCCTAATGCTCAGTTTAAGCCCCTTTCCCAAAGCTTCCCCCTTTTCAAATAAAAAACTGTAGAAAAATCAAAATCACACTGAATATATCTATTTATGTATTTTCTAAAATATAAACTACTGCATATGGCAAGGATATCATGCAAAACTCCCAGGAAAGGGAAGAGGGGAAGGGAAAATGGGAAAAAAGGACAGAAAGGAGCTAAAACAAAACAGGTCTGCACACTTGTAAGACCCGGTAATTAACATAGTAAAGAACTAGCAAAATCTCACCACTTCCCTTGAGGAAAGCAGAACAGCTGAATCCAACCCAGGGCTCTCCCCCCACGTGTGGGCGGACAGCGGCAGCCACCGCAGGCCTCAGCTCCAGACAGGACCAGCAGCAACGGAGCTCCTGCTCTCCAGCCTCCTGGAAGAAGAGAGCAAACCCCCTTATTACACCTTATTTATATGTTGTGTTACGTTCAAGGAAGATATGGAATACTTTCATGGATCCCAACCTCTGTGGTTAGGGAAGACCTGTAAAGGCCATTTTTTTAAGGAAGATGTGAAAAATCCAAATCATAGAATCATAGAATTATCTGGGTAGGAAGAGACCTCCAAGATCATCGAGTCCAACCCTTAACCCAACACTCTCATGATTACTAGATCACGGCACTCAGTGCCACATCCAGTCTTATTTTAAAACCCTCCAGGGATGGTGACTCCACCCCCTCTCTGGACAGGCCATTCCAATGCCTGGTTACTCGCTCTGTGAAGAACTTTTTTCTGATACCCAGCCTAAACCTTCCCTGGCAGAGTCTAAGCTCGTGCCCTCTTGTTCTGTTGCTGGTTGCCTGGGAGAAGAGTCCGACCCCCACCTGTCTACAACCTCCTTTCAGATAGTTGTAGAGAGTGATGAGGTCACCCCTGAGCCTCCTCTTCTCCAGGCTAAACAACCCCAGCTCCCTCAGCCTCTCTTCGTAAGACTTGTGCTCAAGTCCCTTCACCAGTTTTGTTGCTCTTCTCTGGACCCCCTCCAGCACCTCAATCTCTTTCTTGAACTGGGGGGCCCAGAACTGGACACAATGCTCAAGGTGTGGCCTCACCAACACTGAGGACAGGGGAAGTATCACTTCCCTCATCCTGCTGGCCACTCTATTCTTGATACAGGCCAGGATGCCATTGGCCTTCTTGGCCACCTGGGCACACTGCTGGCTCATGTTTAGCCTCCTGTCCATCAGTGCCCCCAGGTCCCTTTCCACCTGACTGCTCTCCAGCCACGCTGTCCCCAGCCTGTAGTGCTCCATGGGGTTGTTGTGTCCAAAGGGCAGGACCCGGCACTTGGCCTTGTTGAACCTCATCCTGTTGGACTCAGCCCATCTCTCCAGCCCATCAGGGTCCCTCTGCAGAGCCCTCCAAAAGACAATCCACTACAATAGTTCAGGTTGGAAGGACTCTCGGGTCATCCAGTACCGCCTGCCCAAAGTCAGAGCACGGTCAGCTGCTGTGTTCTTTCACTAATTCTTGCATATTTAGTTGTTTGCATGGGATTTCCATCTCTCTAGTCAGCTCAGATCTCTTGGGCAGACTGTGATGTGTCTGCCTTCACCGATTTGGCCTTCTATCACCTCCTTGTTTTCTTCGGTTTCCTCTCCATAAAAATATTTTCAGGTGTAGTTACTTTTCAGCCAGGGCTTCACATATTACTAATCCTTGTTATAGGATCCTTCTTTCATATCTTCCTTTATTACAGGAAACATCTCTGTCACATTCACCTGCCATGTTTCTTTCTTAAGACCTTGTTTACACGTTTTTTCAGCAGAAAAATCTTTTACGCTTAAAATGTTCATTATTAGGAATGGTAAATCTTTACCCACAGAGCTAAAACCTACTTCCATTTCCCACTCAGGAAGTCTGAGATTTTATAAAAAAATAGATATAATTACTTATTTCTGATTTCTAATAAAAATTTATTGTATTATTTACATTTTCTGTGTTGGTGTTTCCATGTGTACTGGTATGTACTGGAGTATATTTCATTGCTAAAATGTGCCTGCTTAATATAGCTGTATATAAATAACTAGCTATATACATTTAGATTTTATGCAAATATCTGAATAATATGACTAGAAAGACATGGGCTTTGAATTATGTTTGTTTAAAAAGTTGTTATAAAAAATTCCTCCTGTTTGTGAGCATCAGCTCACACAGTCTTTGTTCTAAATCAAATTATAAGAAAAGTAAGCAAAAAAGGAACTGGAGTTAATTAAAGCGTATTTTTAAGCAGTCTCACTATAAAAAGCTATTTAAAAAAAGCCTCCATTAATGAGATGCAGCTTGATTAGAAAGTCACTTTAAACCCCTTGCCTGTTTTCAGTTCTCAGGGAGAGTGGCAGAAAGAATTGTTCATTTTCATTGTGTAGAATTCATTAATAAAAGAGTGCTAATGCACACTGGCTACCCTGGTAAGCTGTGCCTTATATAAGTCTGATTCAACCAGACAAATGACCTGTTTTTAGAAGGAGATGGAAACATTTGCAGAAAACCTCTGGGCTGTCAGATGTGCAGAGGGGTTACTGCTACTACCAAAAAAAAGGATGTTTATTCAAATTCTTCAGACACAGAAGGTCAGACAAGCCCAGTTAAAAGTCAAGAAAAGAAAATGAGCATTTGGGACCGAGTCCTTGTCTTAATGCACCTCTTGGGATGTCAGTGGTCTCTGGGCACCACTGCTCAATCACTCCTGGAATGCAGCAGAAGTAATCTGTGATGACTCTATACCTGCTGTGCAGAAAAGGTTGATCTGTTCACTCAGATCTGTACCTTTTCTAGTTCTAGTGGAATTCATCTCCTTCTGAGAGAAATAAGCTTCTTTTATGAAATAAACACAGAAGAGGAGCAACACCAGAGAAGATTCTGGTTTTGTTGGAGGAGTGCAAAGACTCCCAGTACACTTCTTTCAACACTGTGACCAATCATAGAGAAAGAAACCAGTTTTATGCATTAGTGGTACCTGTGGACTTGAAAAATGCAAATACCCTGCCCATACGACCGGTCATTTACTCAAGCAATTGCTTTACAGAAATATTTTTTTTCAGTTTGGCTGTCAGTCTAACATAATGGAACAAAACCCCAGTTCTGGTCTCCTTTGCCCATAGAGTTCATTTGCTGCAGTGGAACAGTTTCTAACTTTCCTCACCAAGCCAAGACTTTCAAGTGCAGAGTTAAGAAACATAGTTTTCTTTCTAATTGATCACAGCATTACAGGATGTTTAAGAATCGAAGGGACCTCTGGAGGTCAGCTTGTTCACCTCCCTTGCTCAAGCAGAGCCACTGACAGCTGATTGCCCAGGACCACGTCCAGATGGCTTTTGAGTACCTCTAAGGATGGAGCCTCCACAACCTCTCTGGGCAACCTGTACCAGTGCTCAGTCACCTTTGCAGTAAAAAAGGTTTTCCTGACGTTCAGAGGGAACCTCTGGTGTTCCACTTTTTGTCCATTGCCTCTGGTCTTGTCACTGGGCACCACTGAAAAGAACCTGGCTCCATCTTCTATGCATTCTCCTTTTAAGTATTTATAGACATTGGTAAGATACCCCTGAGCCTTCTCTTCTCCAGGCTGAACAGTCCCCAGCTCTTTCAGCCTTTCCTCATGGGACAGAGGGTCCAGCCCCTTCATCATCTTGGTAGTTCCTCTCTGGACTCTAACCAGTCTGTCCATCTCTCTCTTGTAGTGGGGAGCCCAGAACTGGACCCAGCAGTCCAGGTGTGACCTCACCAGTGCTGAATAGAGGGTAAGGATCACCTCCTTTGACCTGCTGCCATCCCATAAGGCATGTCTTGTAAGCACTTCCTTCCCTACTTGTGGGAAGTTGCATAGAAAAATGTTGTTTTCAGTCTTCCTGTGCTCAATTTATGCTCTGCAGCTACTGTCTCCCTCCTGCTGACATGTTCCTTGCATTTCTCTTCTTTAAACAATGCTGAAGATAGCAGAGTTTCAGGTTTTGTTGAGTCATCCCACATGTAAAGAAAAGCAGAGGAAGCATTTTCTTATACCTTTCTGAAGAAGGGGAAAATACCCAAGTAGATTATTGCAATTCCTTTCTCCCACAAATACCTACCAATGCTCCCATTTTCCACCCACATCACAGTGGAGAAGCCTAATATGTGGTTCTCCTTCAGCTCCAGGCTTATACAGTTATGCAAGTTCCTGACAGTGTGAAACCAAGCAATTTTGCTTATCTCTTTGGTTAAGTGAATTGCCGGAGGCCAGCAGTCCATGAGTTCTCAATTAAGGGCAAGGTGTTTATCCAGTGTTGGGAGAGATCTGTGTGGTAAAAGCCTTCTGCTTGTCATTCTTGTTTCCTCTCTGTAGAATCATTCAAGAGCAGCTGGGAAAGACCTTACAGACTGGCTAAGAGAAGTCTCACCTGAATGTAAGTATTTAAATATTGAGTACCTAGAACAAGCTGGTAATGGCCAATGCAAAAAATAGGCATTCGTGGAGGAGAGGTCCCTTTGTTATGCACCGTATGCAGTTGTTGAGAGGAATTGCCTTTTGACTGTAGAAGGAACTTATAGAAGGAGTCTATAGTATTGTCTTACTCTGTGTAACCTTCAGGAATTATGCTTAGATAAACTGGATGCTAACAGAAGATGTTGCTTTTGTTCTGCTCTCAAGATTCCCGATGTGGACTAGTTGAGCTGACTGCTCACCAGAGGACAGAGTGCTCCACCAGCCTGTGGCCATAGGCTGGCCACCCAGATGCAAAGTGGATTTAACCTATACTGAAAGTGATCTTGGCAGCTTCCTGCACGATGCAGCCAATACAGCTTCGGGCATACAGCACGAGAGGAAAAGGAGTAGTTCAGCCTTTTCCTCTACTGAGCAAGTCTAGCTGATTGCATACAGGAGGATGAAGAGTGCCCAAAGGAGGATGAAGTGAATCTGAATAATAATAATTCAATGATCTGATTTTTTTTATCTATACATCCTTAGTTAGAATCAACGGATCACAATGTCCAGCTAACACTTAAATTTGTATTTCTGAACCAATGATTCATCAGAAGAAAAACACAGGTTCTTCTTTTTCAGCGCTGTTTGACTTAAAGCTCCCTAGCCCTGTTGCCCCAGTTCCCAGTTCCTGCAGGTTTCGTTGAGTAGCAGTGGAGAATCTTGCTGTGATTTGTGCAAGCAGCTGTAGAATGTGTGCTGCTGTTGTGTGATTATGAATTTGACCCAAAGGCATGTGTCATTCCTTGTGGCTTTTAAGGAATGAAGCATAAAAATGCAAGTATGTGAAGAGCTGCAGTAGAAAGTGTAATTTACTAGGAGGAGATGCCTGTAGAGACCACTCTATTTCTATTGTCTTAAACACCAGCTGATTCTGCCCGTGTTGTCCACCCGCGCTCTTCTCTTCCACCCCTTCTCAGTGCGGGGGCTCCTGCGGGGCCGGTGCTGCTGCGGGGGGCGCGCGCTGGGCTGCTCCGTGCGGGGCCTGGAGGGCTCTCAGGGGGGTCTGAACAGACTGGGATCTGATTTTTAGCAACTTTGTGAAGTTGTAACCCGGAGAGGCCCAGGGTATCCGATTCCATATTTTGGCTGTGCCCAAAATATTGGTTTATTATTTTGGCCGTGTCCAAAATGAATTCTGAGTTAATGTTCTGGCCTTGCCCAGAACATTGGTTTGCTGGTTTGACTGTGTTTAAGGTAAACACTGATTTGTTGTTTTGGCCATGCCAAAAATAAACACTGTTTGTATTTACCCTGGGAGATTTGTCGTCTCCAGCTCCCCGCACAGACACCAAAGGACCTGTCCCCTCCGACTGAGCAAGGTTGATGGGGTGGAAGGGGGGACTGGGCCCTGACAATGCCAAAAATGTGATGACATCGTCAGGGACTCATTGAATCTTTCTTCTGTGTTCTCCTACACAGTGTTCAGAAACAATTAAGTGACATGAAGAACATTACACATTGTTTTATAACGGATGGGGGACATCACTTATATGGATTTGAACACTTCATCAAGAAACAGGTTCTGTTACAATTCATTGTGCTGTGATTTTTCTCACATCTTGTCTAATTGCTCTAGTCCAGGCTGATCCCAATCTAAGTAGGGGACCAGTGAATCATCTCACTGGTCCACTGGATGATATCTGGGCCACCCTCTCTTCAGCAGAGAAATAAGGAAACTGAAGAAGGTGAACAGACATTGCGCTCCCTCTGTGTCCAGTTTTGCTGATGATACATGAAGGAGGAGACAGGCCACCCTTGTTCAGGTGTTGCAGAAATGTGTCTTCATCCTCCAGCATTCCCCACTCTGAAGGGCAGTTTGGGGCAAAATGGATTAGAGCATGTGTTTTTCAGACAGTGAGAGCTGTCTCTGGAAGGACTTTCCAAGGTTTGGTCAGGGCTAAGAAGCACTGTTAGGTGGGTAATGGGATGGGGCACCACAAGCCATATGTGACACTCCAAACAATTTGTTCCTGCCTGTCGTCTTCAACACCACCCTGTCTCTCCAGAGACCTGTCACACTTCCCTGTATAACCAGTCCATAACCATGTGTCCATAACAGGGTTAGAATATTATGAGGCATTCTTGGCAAGGCGTGTCTCTGCGTGTGCATGTGTGTAAGTTTAGGTGACCTGAGGCTGTTTGTGTGCCCCAGCATGTGTCTGTCTCATGGTAGTGGAATATGTGCTTGTGGTCGAAGTGGCAGGTACATAAAAGTAGACACTGTTCATGTGACCCTGCGCACACTTATGAACAGGTGTAGGTGAGGGCAGGCATCTGCAGCCTGAGTGCAGGATGGGTGCATGTTTCTTACATGACAGGGGTGAACCATAGTATACAGGAGTCACATACCTTCATGACAGCTTTATTAACATGGAAAGTCGGAAACCACTGCTCTAGGTCATTCATGACATCTAATCTTCACATCACAGGCATTTGTGTAATAACAAACCCTTTCCTGAAGTGAAAGGACTATAGATACAGTTGACGTGGAAGAAGTGGTGTGATTGAAGATTAGTCTGGCAGTACAAAGACTAAATGGATCAGATACCAAAACACTTTAATCACAGATGTCAACAATTTTACACATTATATGACTTCCCTGCCCCGTGAGAGACATGGTACAATCTAGAAGAAGTCAGGAGGGGGTCAATGTAGTGGTTCCAGTTGTGCAGAACATAGTCATGGGGTAAGGCTTGCGGCCTGTTTCCAGGCTTAGGTGACTCTGGATGCTAATAGTTACAGCACTGGGGAGAGAACATTTAATTCATGATTGCCATGTTCAAATTCCTTCAACCGAATGACTGGCTGGAACTGGTGCTCACAATCAGCCCATCTCAGAGGCTTTCCACAAAGACAATCATACAGTGCTTGAGAGGTTGTTCACACTCGGTGTAATTATTTTTAGAACTAAGTTACATCCTATCTGATAGTGTTAACTAAGGCTCATATGCTAACAGCTCTTGTCAACAAAGTCCACCGCATGCCAACTGCCACCAGGAACAACTTTTTAAGCTTGACTTACTTTATGCTGAAGTTGTTGAGCGCTGTTCCATTGTCTGATGCAAAGAAACAGTGCCAAAATCTGATGTCTTTTAATAATTGCACTAAAACTCCACAAATCCAAATGCTGTATCTGCAAGTTTCCCAGTTTATTACTTTAATTAATATTTGTGCATATACATGCCCCAGTGTCTCTGTATCACTGTAAAGAAACACAGCTGGACAACTTGATTCGGTTTGGTCACTGATTTTATTTTTCTTGGACTTCAGAGGCATTTATTTGTATGTCTGGTGATCACCATGATCATAGAGTCATAGAATAGTTTGGTTTGTAAGGTACCATGACTATCATCTTGTCCAACCCCCCTACAGTAAGAAGGCTCAACTTCCACTAGATCAGGTTGCTCAGAGCCCTGTCCAACCTGACCTGGGATATTTCTGGGGATGAGGCATCTACCACTTCTCTGGGCAACCTATGCCAGTGATTCACCACCCTCACTGTACAAATTTTCTTCCTTACATCTCGTCCAAACCTACCCTCTTCTAGTCTAGAACTGTTACCCCTTGCCCTATCACTGCAGGCCTTGTTAATGTCTGTCCCCATCTTTTGTATCAACCCCCTTTAAATATTGAAAGGCTGCAATAAGGTCTTCCTGGAGCCTTCTCTTCTCCAGGCTGAATAACTCCATCTCTCTCAGCCTCTCTTCACAGGGGAGGAGTTCCATCCCTCTGATCATTCTTGTGTCTCTCCTCTGGGCTTGCTCCAACACATCTAGGTCTTTCTTGTGCTGAGGACTCCAGAGCTGGCTGCAGTTTTCCAGGTGGGGTCTCACCAGCAAAGAAACCTTGAGCAGCTCCCTGTCTGCCTCAAAGCAACTCGGTAGAGCAGGATGGATCCCTTATGAGATGTTTAGCTCCACGCAGTGTTATATTTTATCTTGGCTCCAAATGTGTTCCCAAATTAGCATGTTGATACAGATGGATTCTTGTCTCAGAGCCATATGATTGATTTCATCTCTGATATTCTGCTCCATCAACATTCAAGGAATTAGTCCTGACATCAAAGGGCAATCTGTTTACATTGGGAGTGCGAAATATCAGCACTAAGCAGTACAAAACAGATTAAAAAAGAGAATGGCACTGCCATTTCGTTTTGAAACAAAACAAAACACAAAACTTATTAGGAAAGCCATACACTCCCTTCTCTAAAGCAATTATCTTAAATGCTGAGAACATAAGAACATCTGCAATGAGTCAGCCCAGAGGTCTGTTTAGACTGCTGTGTGTGTACGCCACTGGTCAGTTCACTGGGCTGAAGATACGAGTGGGGCAAGCAGATGGTGATTCGCTTCCCATCTTGCAGCCTTTCCAAAACAAAAATTCTAGAGAATTTCCAAGATGTGGACTGGGTTATAATTTCTCAGCCACTCAGAACAGATTTTAAAATATAGTAGCAGTTCCACATAAACCAAAGCATTACCAAAAACTGCACTACAACATGTAAATTAGTACAGTTTCAAATAAGAGAAATTATGACACAGAGAATTCTGATCTTCCATTTTGTTTTGGGACATAGTGTCATTTTTATTTTGATTCAGAAGATTGTCTTTAGTATTTGTCAATATAAACAAATAACTAAACCGTGTTTAATTCTGACCTTGAGACTTCACTTTAGAGCCAGACTCTGTTACACTGTGATTTTTATATAGCCTATGTTAGTTTCTTTTGATTGATGTGAGTGATTCACTGCCGTTACAGACAAGGTAAAGTAGGGGTTTTGCCTGTACCAAGTCTGATCTCAGTTGCCTGTGAGATGCAAGCAGGGCAGTGTTGGGGGATCCAAGACTGAGGAAAAGCAGTAGCTCTGCACACATGAGCAAGTCTAGTAATGAGAAACACAGTAAGCTCCATAGGTCTTTGTGGTTGCTTTACAGACTGATCGTCCAAAAAGCAGCTGCTTGAGGAGAAGCAGCGAGACCTAGTGATGGAATTGCTGCTTTCAAGTGCTGTGTGAGTACAGAGAGGACTGAGCAGGCTGTCCAGAAGGCCAGAGAAAAGGTAGAAGTCTGTACATAAATGTCACCACTGCTAATGTACATTCAACTATGAAGTTAATCTTTTTTATGTAGAAGAGGTGAAAGCAATGGAGGATGAAGAGTAGTTAACAAATATGAGCAAATTAACTGAATGAAACAGGGAAACAAGAACGTGACTGAGTAAACCAGGAAAAATGTCCACAGAAACACTGAGAGAGGCAGATGTTCCAGCATTGCTACTTATGGTTTCTATGACAATTTTTCAGTTATCTTTCTCTCACACAGCAAACACAGAAGTAGCAGAAACTGGTACAGCATAGCTTTGCTTTGGCTGTGTTTGTATGGCTGCATTATCATCCATGCATACCTAAGTAGTAAAAAGATGCAAGATTATCTTTTAGACTGCCATGGCTGCAGAAAGAAAAGAGAAGGGAAAAAAAGAGGGAGAGGAGAAGAGAGGAGAAGATATAAGAAAATTAAGAGGGAAGTTGATCCAGCTGAAAGGTATCTCCATCTCCTGATCAGAGAAACCCTGCTTCTCTTGGTGAGGGTAGATACACTAGGAAGGATATATAGGAATAATATAGAACTATTGGCTATGGAACTGTTGGAACGGGTCCAGAGGAGGCTGTGAAGATGATCTGGGGGCTGGAGCTCCTCTGCCATGAGGACAGGCTGAGAGATTTGGGGTTGCTCAGCCTGAAGAAGAGAAGGCTCTGAGGCGGAACCTCATAGTGGCCTTCCAGTACCTGAAGGGGCTCCAGGAAAGCTGGGGAGGGACTTTTTCCAAGGGCAAGTAGTGATAGGACGAGGGGGAATGGCTTTAGGCTGGAAGGGGGAAGATTTAGATTAGGTACTAGGAAGAAATTCTTCACAGTGAGGGTGTTGAGATACTGGCACAGGTTGCCCAGGGAAGCTGTGGATGGATGCTCCCTCCCTGGAGATGTTCAAGGCCAGGTTGGATGGGGCCTTGAGCAGCCTGGTCTGGTGGGAGCGGGCTTGGAACTGGGTGGTATTTAAGGTCCCTTCCAACCCAAACCGTTCTATGATTCTACAATTCTACCTCCATTGGTGTACGTTGTCCTTTCAAGAGTGATTGCAATTAACAGATGGCTAATAGGGTAGTGTCATGTTTGCGTACGTAATATACACAATATGCATGTGCACATGTTGAATAATCATAGAATGGTTTAGATTGGAAGGATCCATGAAGGTCATCTGGTCCAACCCTCCCCTGCAGTGAGCAGGGACATCTTCCACCACATCAGTTTGCTCAGCGACTTGTCCAGACTGGCCTTGAATGTTTCCAGGAATGCAGCATTTACCACCTCTCTGGGCAACCTATTCCTATGCTTCACCAACCTCAGTGAAAATGCTCTGGTCTAAACTTTTTCAGTTTAAAACCATAACCCCTTGTCCTCTTGCTACAGGCCCTGCTAAAAACTTTTTCCTCATCTTTCTTATGAGCCCCATTTAAGTATTGAAGGCTGCAGTAAGATCTTCTCAGAGTCTTCTCCAAGCTGAACAACAAGAACAGCTCTCTCAGGCTCTCTTCGCAGGGGAGGTGTTCCACAGCTTTGGCCTTCTGGGCTGTGAGCGCACGTTGCTGGCTCCTGTGGAGCTTCTCAACTAGCAGGACCCGCAGGTCCTTCTCCTCAGGGCTGCTCTCAATCTCTTCATCCCCCAGCCTGTATTGATACTGAGGGTTGTACCAACACAGGTACAGGCTTTCTGTCGTTATGAAAGACTTTATAAAAGGCTTTCTGTCTTTATAAAAATTTGGTTTTGAGAGAAATGAAGGTGAATGAGTTTACTGTGACCGTATTTCCTGTGATAAATTTTGCTGGAACCACTGTACACCATGAAATGCCCCCTTCACTCTTGCATGACGTGAAAGTTATTTTAGTTCACACAAGCAGCCAAGAAAAATCTCTGCTTCCTTGGCACACCAACCCAGAAAGCCAGGAGGAGCTCTGCTAACTGGTTGGGATTGTTCCTTCTTACAGCAGGGTCACAGGCAGAGTTGACAGCAGAGTTCCTGGGAGCTGATGCTGAGGGTGTTGGTGTTTTCCTGAAATACTGTCCCTCTGCCACACTTACAGTTGCTTTGCAGCAAAGTCGTTCCTTCCACATCTGAACACACGTGAACTGTACCTTTAAAGCCCTTGCATTAGAACAAGGTCTCCTACTCAGAGGAGCTAACAGTTCAGAGCAGAATATGATCAGTCAAATGATTTTTAAAAGCTTTCCTGTATAATGTGATCTAGGGAAGTGCATTAGCCAAGTAAATATATTGTTGATTTGTTTCTCCATTAACAATGAGTGATTTCTCTGGAGATGACCTGCAGTACTGCTTTCTGGGAATAAAGCACTGTTGATAAAGATAAGGGAATCTAAAGGAAATATTTTTGTCTTTTGAGAAAACTTGTACTCGAAACCAGGGCACTCGAGTTTCTCTGGTTTTATATCCTTTAGAGTAACATGCCTTTGTTGCTTTGTCTTCCTTTATCTCCAGGTCAAAAGAATCATGCTGTACGTTGTAACAGCCATGCAATTTTCCATTTTCTCAACATCTATGCCTTTTAAAGGCTATGCCTTTAAAAAAAGAAAGATTCATCTTGTGACTGTCTGTTCTGTGACACGTTATATAATTTGGTAGGTATTTATTTATATCCCTCCATTGCAAGGAACGACAGTTTTCACCAAAAGAAAACAAAACATTTATTCTCATTTGTTTGGGGAGCCAAGATATATCTAAACAAATGATTTGCCTCCACTGTTTGCTTCTAGACCGAGAACAGGAAATACAGATCTGGAATGGAGAATATGACAAAGCATGTGGCACTGGAGCTAATCTTTTTTAATCAAGGTTGTCCCATGGTAGACTGTGCCTGAAATTTTCATGCCTTTGTGCTTTTCTGATGTGTTAAGAAGTAAGTCTGCATCCACTGTAAACTGATATTCAGCAGATTTGTTAGTATGCAGACCTTTGCAAGATAATCAAGACAGCACTTTAGGAAGTATTGCAATAATATATTTCTTAGAATAGATATTCCTTAGCAGATGTTTTCTGTGTCACTTCAGGGATAAACCCTTCTGACTTCTTAACCTTTAACTACAGTTATGTGTTTATCTTTGGTTGTGAGAAACATAAGAACTGGTAAGAATAAAGTGAGTGGGATTTATCTGGAGGTCACAGAGTCTATGATAATGAAAAAATTGCCACTAAAATTTACCGTTAGGAGGAAAAAAAGGTTAGAAATTGTACAAAACTTTTAGTAAAATGATTACGTCTTATATTGTCAATTCTCCAAGTTCATGCTTCAAGCTCTTTGTAAAAAGTATTAAGGCAAAGGTCTATGTCTAACCTTTCTAAGACATATTGCCTCGGTACACTCTTTATTCAGGTATGGCTTGAGTTTCACAGATAGGTTAAATGTGAGATTCATCTCACATAATTTTAACTTTCTAAAATCAAGGTTTCTACACCAAAACAGTCTTAAAGGCTGTCTTCGTAATGAGTGGGGAAGACCTACATTAAAGGGAAACTTTATGTACTTTAAATAGCTTTCTTAGCACGGGATGGATCGTATCTGAAGTTGTTTAGGTGTCGCGTTTACTGTGGCTGAGAGGTGGCAGGGTCAGTTCTGGCATTAATGCAGCCACTGGCTTCCCTACAAGAAGAAAATTTGTTCCGTTTGCTTGGATTCTAACCTACGATGAGTTCAAAGCCCTTTCTTCCAGTGGATGTCCTTGGTGAAGAAAGTTAGACCTACCTTTATCTTTGAAGTTGTGAGAATTACATACCTAAATGCTATAGAGAAGGTAAGCATTATTCTTTTGTCTTTGCTAGGCATAATATGTGACAATATTTATTCTCTTCCATCTTAAGCTGAAGATAAATAGATTGAGTATCGAGACATAACTGAGGGACTCCTACTGCATTTTTACTAGAAAATTAAACAATGACAGGAATGTTTTGTAGCCTTGATGCCAAGTGATATGGTCTGCCCATGATCTTAAAGGCTAAACTCTTTCCCTCCTAAACAGAGTGGCAGACTGCCTGCTGGGAAAGGTCCTTGGCTTATGTCAATTTGACCCAGCCTTTTCTGAGAATTACTTGTCTCAGTGAAAACCATGCTAGGAATGACTTGAATGGCATGGAAAATGACATTTTCATGTCAAGACCATTCCCTGGTATTTTTTTATTTTACTTATACTGTTGTGGTGATGGAGGACATATAAGTACTTTAGTAAGCAGAACTTGTTTATACTTACCTTGACAAATAGAGCTGTGTGAACCTCTTAGTTGCAAAATGAAACTCTGAGGAGCATCATCTAAATGATGAGATATTGATGAAACTTTCTTTAGTCTTTACTGTGGCACCAGCAATCATTAAGCATAACTTGTAGTGCTCCACAGTCTGGAAACTTTTCCACTGCACAATGTGAAGAGAGTCTCTAAAATAGTGGAAAAATAAGCAGAAAGATGTGCTGCGTTACTGCCTCCGTCACTCGGGGATGGTGATGCACCAGTGATGGAAAAAGAGGAGATGATAGGAGAGCAGGTAGAAAACTGTAGTTTCCCAGGCTTCTGCCCCTCTTTAGGGTGTGAGATTGTTGGAGTGGACGAGACCTGCACCACAGCCATTACAGAGGGGGTGCAGTGATGATGCTGGAGGGATATACAGCTGCCAAGCCAGTACTGAAAGGATCTACTCTGCATACCACATTGAGTTGAGCCCATGTGAAATGTATACCTTTTAGTCTTTGTTCTCTCCCAGTAAATGTGGATATCAGCAAAATTAGGACTGGGAAATAGTGCTGCCTTGGGAAAACTCATTTGCCACCATGGTGGCTATTTGTTAGTGGTACTGGAAGAAAGGATACGTGTGAGGAGAAGGACAGTGGGGACAAGTTCATATCTGTCCCTTCCTCGTAAGGTGTTTAAGACTCCTATAGCTAATAAGAATGTAGACATGCCTGAATTGGTTTAGAGGCTCTTTACTGGATTTTTCAAGGTTTCATCCTGAATGAACCTGAAATGCAGTCAGAACTTGTTTGCAATCAAAACTGATGGTAAACCCTGCCAACAGCCCAAGCTGCTTCAAACAAACACCACCAGTTTATAGGTTCATAAATATCAGATGCAGTGTTTTGAAAACTGTATTGAGCAGCCCCAAATGCCATGGTGGCAGCTGAGCAAAGATTAAAAGAGCAATGGGGGAAAAAACCCAACTGCTTGTGTTTGTGGGGAAGAATCTCTCAGGCAGCAGAACCAGATGGCAATATAAGCATAGCTTGTCTAGGCTACATTAAAGAATATATACAATTTACCCCACACCTGAATTTCTTTTCTTCTACGAGAATGAGGTGGTTCCCTGATAATAAAGCTCCTTGGAACTCAAGTAATAGACAAGGCAACCAACACATTAGGGTGTCAAGAAGTACTTATCCCAAGAATGAATATGTTTTTCGCAGGCTGAGTGCTTGTTTTCAGTCTCGTTAGTGACACAAGCAATGTGCCTTTGGTTGGCTGGGCGACAGAGCTGAGGAAAGAGCAGATTGTACATCAAGGCACTGTTAGAGGTAGGAAGGATAGAGGAATGGTTGTGCTGTGCCTGTTGGACATTGCTTTAGCAGGCTGTGTTTCTCTGACTGCTGCTGCTGTCACTCTGGTGTGGCCTTTTCTTCTGTCTTGATACTTGAAATAGTAGATTAGGGTATCGGAAGACCATGAAGAGACGCCTTTCTCTGTCATGACCATGCTGAATTATTGTTATCTGGCTGCTTCCATATATAACAGCTTTCACATCACAGATTTTGTAGGCAGAAATTTTACAGCCTCAGCTATGAAAAGCTGAGATCCTGCTGAGGATTTTTTTTTTGGCTGCTATAAAGTAGCTACAGTTTCATGCAATAACTTCCACTGGTTTTATTGTTCATGGTTCACTGTAGTTTACGTTCTTGATATATGTGCATCCCTCTTCAAAAAACCACTTTGCTGGTCATATTTAAAATAGAAGAAGAAGGGAAAGGACAGAGAATTGTGATACACTGAGAGTGTGAAGTCTTTAGGATGCACATTTCTTTGAGTTGTGTATAGGATTGTAATAGAAGCCTGAAATGAGGTTGGAGTTCAAGGATTTGACTGTGTTCTGAATATTTTTCCTGAACAGTTCTCAGTACATTTTTGTGGCAGTTTTTGTTGTTGTTGTTTTGTGTGTGTTTGTCTTTGGGTTTGTTTGGTTTTTAAATTTAGTTTTTACAGTAATAAGGGTTGTCCAGGTTTCATAGCTATGCCAGGACTATGGAATAGACTCTGGGTCTTGGCTTTCAGTTGAATTTCTGTTAATGCCAAAATCTGAATAAGCTCAGTTCTAAGGTCTCCACTTAAAGACAGCTGTTTCTTTGTAGGTGCATATTTTCTTAAAATTACGTTGAGAAAGAAACCTGCATACATTTTTTAACATTTATAGTTCTGTTGTACTCGAGTCATTCAGTTTATTGGGAGTCAGCACAGTAATGTGACCTGCTGGGAACCATCGTAGAATGGGTTAACTTTAGAGACAGAGTCTGAGGAAGGGTGAGGTAGAAACCATGTCCTGTTTTGCAGACGCAGTGGAAGTCACTCTCTGAATTACTTCCCCCGTTAAAGTTCTTCAGCCTGATGAGATTCATGAGTGTCATAAATTGAAGTGTGCTGCACTCAGCATGCCTTCCCTGTAGTCTGTGGGACTATTTGGTGTGAATAAAAGCGAGTGACTCATTTTGTGTAACTCATAAGCAATTACAGCAGCAAAGGTAAGAGTGGGACTGTAAATAATCAAAGTAAATGATAAGAATGCTCTTGAGGTTTTCTCACCTAACAACACGGCAAAAGGCATGGGCAAAGCAGTTTGCACTACTTGCTGAAACGTTAACTTATTCATTGAGAAGAAAAAGCCAGTGAAAGGGCACCTTCCACATCAGTATTTGAAGCAGGTTGTAATTGCGTTTTTAATGAGGATGAGACCCAGACAGAAAGAAGGCTTTGTCTTCCTTGAGAAATCCTCAAGCAGGATTGCATGGCTCATCACATGGAGCAAAGACAGTCCTTCAGGCAGGAGGTAGGCTTGCATGGCTGCTTGCAGAGAGCCAGACACTGGTGCCAGGCACAGCTCTTTGTTACTGTGCTCCATGTCGCTGCCAGCTTTTAACGGATTGAGCTTAGCAGGAGACAGCCTTTACCCATCTGAAGTTGGGCTGCTGTTTTGGGCACCATTTAGACCCTACCCTGGGTCATGTAGTTGTGTCTTGGTCCAGCCTGCTGGCTATCATGTGGTGCTGCCAGTGTCTTACAGTGTGATCCAAGAGCGCTTTGGCATCCTGTATGAGCTCTGAGCTGGCTGTAAAATGTAGATAACATAATTTACCCACTCTGTAGTCAATCATTCATGTTCTTAAAATATTGCCTAAATATTGTTAATGGCAGTATAGATAGCAAAAGTATGAATAAAAAAAATAATCTCACAATACATACCACTTCCTGTTCTGGTAGTGGTTTCAGACTTCACTATTGTGAATCTCCTTTTGAGAATGTTTGCGTTCCTGTGTGAGTCAGATTTGAACAAGGGTCAGTGTTTGGCTCAAAAACTCATCATTGCCACGTGCGTAAACCAGAAAGGGTGTGAGGAGAAAGGGAGAGTGGGAGATTGTAAGTTAAGAAGATAACTATCAAACATCACATCCAGTGGGTGCTTAAGAGGTTGATGAGCTATGATGCCTCAGTCACAAGTGGACTCAAATCAGTTACATTGAACTCAATGTTACAGTGAACAGTAACAGTGAACTCAAAAAAAAGTGTTACAGCCTGGTATTACATCTTCACTATTATCTGGGAGAGATTTGTTATGGTCTGTGAAGAATTCTGGCCTATGGCAATAGTCTTACAGAACTGGCCCCTTATATGAAATTTCTGATCTTCTGCATTCAAATTATGGACTGGAATGTAAAAGAAATACTGGAGTGAACGTTACAGAAGTGATGAGCTTAAAGAAATTTCTTCTTTACAGCAAGCAGTTGTTTTTCCCTGAAGTGCAAATATTTTCATCTCTGTTGTTTTCTTCCTATCTGATTTAATTGTGAGTGATGTAATTATGTAATCAAATGCCCAGTTCTTCAATATTTTGCTAAGACCAAATACCTGGCTCAAGTCTTCCTGACAGAAGAGCACAGCTGGCTAATTAAACACAGTGTTAAGAAGCATCCAGGGAATCTGTTTGATTTGCAAAGTGTTTGTCCCAAAATAATCAAGCAAAGAGTAGGACAAACTACTGAGTTAGCATTGTGTGAGAATTTTGATTTTGTGCTTTAATGTTTTGCTTGTAAGCTGACTAAAAATATTTCCAGTCAAAAGGCACATCAGTATATACATAAATGAATATGCATTTATTATATATAGACAGAAACAGTATGGGGATTGCTTATGCCAGTCCACATATCAGCTGTGGAGTGATGTGTGGGGCAAGGAAGTGAATGCAGTCTGCAGCATGTATGGAGATGGTCTGTGGAGGTAATCTTATGAGAAAGAACCAATAGAGATTGCTTGGTTTGACAGCAAAATTAAGGGTGAAAGGGAACCAGGTGCTGTATGTTCAGGATTAGGAGAGGAGGTGTATATGCAGGAAGGCGGGTGAATTAAGTCAAAGGGCAAATTTTGACATTAAAACCAGTGGAGCTGAATGGTTATGAATGGCCTTTTAGTCTTTAAGTAAGGAAGTTCGTGACCATCAGAGAAGGAAAAGCCTGGAGTAATAGGGGCCAAATATATCTAATTATTTTTTAAGATGGGAAATTATGAGAAAGATTATGCGGTGTGTGTACTCGGGAACGAAGGGAATGGAGCTGAAGTACAAAGACATTAATTGTGATTGACTCTTCCTGTAAGGTTGTTGCCCATTTCAATTTCTTTAAGAGGCTGAGCAGGAAACAGAAGAGTGGCTCAAACACCTGGGGCCAATCAACAAGATCACTTGGTTTTATACCTTTGAAGGAGCTGTTTAAATGGTGTAACTTTGTCATACTATCCTAATTCATGCCAGATGAGAATCTGGCCACGGCCATCACACTGGATTAATGAAAATAAATAAAATATTCTATTTGCAAACTCTGATCTGTAAAGCCGTTGGTGGAAGTAGCTCTCTGATAATAAAGGAAGTTCTTGTATAATGCAGCTAATGCTGAGGAGGGTGGCAGACCTAGGCCAGAGATGGCTGCAGTGAGAGAAAGTGATGGTTGATTCATAAACTTCATTATAAGGAAAAAACTCACCCTCTATGGTTTTATTCTTTCTTTTTGCTTCAGAAGAAAATCCACCACTGGGAAATTGGTAATATTTGCCAACCTTCCTGGTTTTCCTTCAGTTGTTGTTATCCCTCCTTGAAGCTGAGGGCTTTCCTTTTAGAGAATAGCTTGCGTTCCTGTATTTACTACAGAAAAAAAAGGGGAAAAAAGAGATAAATAGAATTTTTTCAACTGAGTTGCCTAATGGATAAATATATTGCACAGAAATTCTCTTCTGTCTTTCCACTGGAGGTTCTGTAGAAGAACCAAAACGTCTGCTGGCTGTGGCCATAGGAGGTTGCTGGCTGCTGTTCGTGTGTGCCAGCACACGGGACAGTTGTTTGAGTGCTGAAAGTGTTGTATAGACCTGTGACTTTATGGAATGCAATGTCATAGACATATTTAAATTGTAGTTCCCAAAGTGCTGAATCAAAGGTTTAATAATGTTCCTTACCTAATTTTGAAGTTGTCATGCATTGGTGTGTTGTTTTATTGTTAAAACTTTTGCACAAATCTTTAAGCACTCTTTAAAATAAGCACAATGTATCTAAAAAAGTAACATTTCTTTTTGGGTGCTCTGTGGTAAAACACCTGCTGTTACTCAGCTACCACAGCAGAACTTGTTCATTCTTGTCCTATTTCTTCACTTTCCCCCCACACCCCTTTCAGCCATTGTGCAACAACCAAGTGTCTAACAGGTAAGTTGGCTGCAGGGTACCTGAGTGAGTTAAGTCCTCTGTGGCTTCACCTTCGTATCTGCGGTTACTGTAAGCTTTTCAGTGGTAGTTCATGTGTGTCCCAGGAGGAGGTTTGTTAAACTTGCCTTTTGTGTGATCTTACAGTTACGGTGCACGTCAGGATTTGGGGTCATTTATCATTTCCTGTACACCTTAAGCAAAGAGGAAAAAACCCAGCAGTGCTGAGGAGCGTTGATCACACAGTGAACTTTCCAACTTGTGCTGAGTCACGTTAGCCTGTAGAGTTTCACTAGATTTCAATATGAGTTCCCTACATTGTGAAAAATGTTACTCAGTGCAATAATCAGGTGGTGTATCTGCATGTGCCTGTGCCCAATTTCATGTCTGGTTTAATTCCACTGACATTGTCGGATTCGCACTATGCGTGAATTTGGCTTCCTCAGTGAAGCCTGTCACTACTTTCCATGTTAATTTTAATGGAATTGCCACGATATCTTGCTTTGTCTTCTTGCATTATAAATATGCCCTCAAATAAAACACAGCATTACAGGGATAAATAAGAGATTTGCACATGTGTCCAGTGTATGCAGAAAATGTTGACATTTTGCTGTGATTGCTTGGTCATAATTTATAATATATGAGTAACTGTAGGATTTCATTCTTCAATTGGGCTTCTTGCTTTTTGTAGCAAATTGTGTAAAAATTTTTTTTAATCTTTACTACAGCAAAATCTTAGGCCTACAGCTTTGAGTAAATTTAGAATACAAAAAGAAAAGTCATGTTAATATTTATATTTTAAGCAAATTTTTTGGGCAGACACAACATAATTTGCCAAATTTAAAGTTCTGTTGTTTGGGGTTTTTTTCCTTTTGAGTTTAAACCAGATTTTCTTCCTTTCTCAATACAGCATGGGCAAAACTCTGTGACACTCATGCTGTGAGCTCTGCGAAGAAGCATCTTTTATAGATCACGAGGGCGTGGAGAACAGGAAAGAAACTTCTCAGTGTAATGTTTTCTGGTTCCCACAGGTCAGGGGTTTGGGGTGAGCTCTGTGCCCAGCCTTTTCTATTTTGAATCGTTACCAAAGGGAGTGGTGTTTTATGCTTTTTGCAGAGGAGTAAATGGAAGGCAGGGAATAATTTCGCCACTTTCCTAGTGGGGTCAGATGGACTTCGAATGCCTGTCTCATGGGAGCTGCCCTGTAGGACAGAAACAGCTATGACACAAACACTGTTTTCATTCACTGGCTGGACGATGGTTTCCGAAATTAAAACTGTTCAGTTCCTCCTAAACCACCTTTTGAACTTTATTTCCTCAGGTTCATTCCAGGACTACGTAAACCAGTTTGTGTGCAGCAGCTTGCCAGGTCATCAGGGTTCCCTGGCAGTCACTGGGGCCAAAAGTGTCTGTCAGTGCTGCTTACTGCTGCGTGCTACAAACTGCACTGCACTAGTGTGAGGCATTTACTAGTTTTAAGACTTTTTTTTTTGGTGCAAATTTTGAGTTGTGTATTTACTTATTCTTCTATGAAATTGATGAAAGTGCTGGCAAAAGGCCAAGCTGGGACATGAGTGTAGAGAGGCCGGTTTAATTTCTTGAACTGAGAAGTATGGATATTTGCCAGCAGCCAGGTGTATTGTCATCCTCCTTATGAAAAGGTGCAATTGTAGAGAATGTCTGATCACAGAGAAACCAGCGTGCCGTCATCCTTCTCCTAAGAGGAACCTTATGTGGTTTGTGCAATAGAGTATTAAAAAACCAAACTACTAGTATTTATTTTCCAGTATCTCACCTGATGACCTAATGAATAACCATTGCATGAACAAAGAGCAGTCTGTTTGCTTCATAAATGACACAGTTGCAAACACTGATGAAATAATGAAATATTACACCTGAGAGTCATGTTGAATGAATATGATGAGCTAAGTTTTTGAGCAGTGCATGAGAAGGAAAAAGCAAACTGCCGATTGCACATCAATTGCTATTGTAAAGTTGAATAGTGTTTGTTTAGTAGTGATGATTCATGAGACCCTGGAGACCCTCAGATGTGTGACGCTCGCACAGTTTCTGGGCTCCAGTGAAATGAAGCATGAGTATTTCTGTTCATTCTCCTTCCCCCCTCTGTTGCTGGGTTGGGTCTGGCCTGTTTGCTTGCAGAGGGAGCTTGCACTTTGTGTTATCCTGTGGGCTCATGCACTGCATGAAATAACACACAGGTTCTGTTTGTGTCAAACAGCTTTTTTCTCTCTTTTAACCAAATACTAACGTAGCTACTCCTGCCGTGCCTGATTTGTTTTATGGAGTGAGCTTGCTGCTGATGTCCTGATCTTTCAGAGTCTTCCTTTCCGTAAGCCTTGTGCCTTCCTCTGTTCTTCATGCAGGGTATTACAGTGCTCATTCCCATTTCTTCTCCCATTGCAACTTCTAAAAATAATCAGCCATAAAAGTAGCTATTGAGCTTTATTGTTACCAGCACGATGAGATTAATAGTGGTGAATATACTGTACCTCGCTAAAAGGGAGCCTTAAATTGTTTGACACATCTCCCAGGGCAGTTGGGGAGTTCTGAGAAACCCCAGTGCTTCCTGTTACTCCTTCCACAGTGCTATGGGCCTGCATTGATTTTTCCAGTAGTCTGTGCCAAACAGGAACAATTTAGCTTGTAGGGAGGTAATAAAATAATCTTTACAGGCAATGAATATAGTAGAGTGGGTCAGAAACTGGGTTTGTGTTTGTGGGGGAGCGAGGATCTGGTTGTTTAATTCTAAATTAAAAAAAAATCAGATTACTGTGATTTGGGACTACTAAAGGATTTAATTATTGTTTGTCACTTGCTTTCACTTCAAGAAAATACGATTGTATTATTTAATACAGATAAAATATTTCAGTTCGATCTTTTTCTTTGTTTATCTATGAATTTCAATGGAATGCAACACAGCCTGATACAAATAAGTATTTCATGCTGATTTCATTGTTATTTAACATTGTCAAAATGAAAATATTTTCCATTTCTGGAGTGCTTTGAGAAAGCTGAGATCGTTGGTTTCAACTTCTTCTACTAAACATGGAATTGAAACAAACCTGTTCTAGAAAATTTTTCAGAAAACTAGTTTTCTCAGTGAAATCAGTTTCCAGTGGCTGTGAGCAATGCTGGAGATTATCCAAGGAATTTGTTTTGAAAAGTAGTTTCTAGGTCCCAGGCTAGAACACTTTTTTTTTTAATTTCCCCATGGAATTTACCTTAAACTCGGTGCACATGCTGTCATAATCTTATCTTGCCCTCAGCCTTTGCTTCAGGAAATGTACGTAGAAAAGATGACATCAGTGACCTGGGCTTATATCATCAGTGCTCCAGTGGCCATGGGAGTATCAACTCTGGTCCTTTTTATTGGCTTACTGTCAAGAATAAAATACATCAAAATTGCCACTAAATGAAGGGTTTATCTTTGTTCCAGAGCTCTCTTTTCTTTTTACAGTGTTTCTGAAGGGTCAGTGCTTTTAAAAATAATTGTAAGATATTTGAAATGGAGACTGATAGGTGAAAAGCATTCAAGTGAGCGATTAATTAAGAAAATATGAACCCAAGAACATGTTCAGACATTAATGAATGGCAGCAATAAATCCTTCTGTTTGCTGAAGATATGGTTAAGACTAGTTCTGTCGACAGTGCTAGCAGTATTATTACAGGATACCTGTGACTTTGCTCTTCATGAGCTCCTTGAGCTGTACCCATTCCTCTGTTGTCATACAGGTGTGTTTGGAGAGGAGAGGACTGCACTGCCTGTGTCAGTGTCATTGTCATGGTCAGATGCAGTGTGACTTTGTGGCACTGAAAAGAAGTGAAAGAGTCAGTCAATTCAAGAAGTTTCACTGTGAAGAAAGAACAGAGCATTAATGAATTCTCTGAATTTTCATTTTAGTGCCCATAGAAACTACTCTTTGAATGCCATGGCTAGAAAATTGAGTGCCAAGCCTTCCAAGAGAAAAGTATGCGTGGCATAAATACCTTCTTTGCATCTTTCCACTTATTAAGGCCTTTGAGTGTCCAGTCAGCAGGGGAGACCCAGTGCAGCTTTCTTCTGAAATGCTTCTGGAGCTCAAAAGGGGAAAGAGCACAGTGGAATGGGTGTTTTACCCAGAATCTTCCACCAGTTATTGATCTGTGTAGCTCCTGTGTCGTGCCTTCCACGTGCAGCTGATCCTTCTCCAGGGGTATCGTTTGCCTGGCTCCCTTCATGGGCTCTTAGAGGGGGGATGTTTGTTTCTTCTGTGGGTTTTTTTTAAAGTAACTTAGTGTGTAGCTCCTCCAGGGAGAGGATTCCTTAGCTTTGTTATTAAGCTGCATAGCTCTAGACTCCATTGCAGCTAGACTTGAAGAGATGGGTGAGAAAGGATGCTGTTGTGATTGGTGAGCCATGTGCTGTTGGAGTGCACTGAACACATGAACTTTTGAAGTAAATTGAAAAAATTTTTACTTCTTTTCGATAATGGAAGCTATTAAGAAACAAAGTGTGTGAAAGGCAGCTCTCCTAGAAACAAACGTCGAGTGCTGCGCAGAACATGAAGTCCTTCTACGGCACAAAGTCTTCACAGATCAATTCAGCTGTGGAAGTGACAAAACAAAATCATTTAACCCCTCCTTAGTCTATATCCATCCCCTGAATACAGAAAATAGCTTGTATTAAGTGGTCCATGGCCTGGATGCCAAGCGTTCAGTTTAAGAGCTTAAGAGCTTCAGCTGGTATGTGCAGACATGATTGCATTTAACCTACTGAGTATGCACCATTTTGCTCCAGTAGAGGCCTGTTTCAAGTGTCTGTAAGCACACTGGAGCCTGCAGAAGAGGCAGAAAATTGTCATTAGTTTTTCTTGTGTGAGATGTTTTCTGATAATATTGAAGTCTCTGGGACATAAGAAGCCACCTTCTGCTGAGTTTTTTATGATGACCCTGTCCATGCTGTTCTCACCTTGTCAAAGTCTTGAAAGTGCTTGGGGCAAATTTTAAAAAGTCTTTTATACTTCTGAGTGTTATTGGCTTATGCAAGTAGCAACGGCTTGAAGGAGATGGTTCATCAACTGATGCCTCTCCTCAGCTGAAGGGTGAACTCTGTCCTAATACTCCTGAGGAAAAAGGAGTTAGGTTCAAGACAAATTTTACCACAACATTTTACCAGTTCATGCCCTGCTGAGTTAGACAGCAGTGATGCATAGATTGCTGGTGATGTATGACAGTAAAGTCTGTTACACTGCTCTGTAATAAGACAAATGCGAACTATGATGATGATGACAGAACTTGTGAATGTCTTTTTATCAGAAGACCTCTGTACATTTTGCAAATGTTGTGTCAGGCCTCACAATAAATTGGCCACGTATGAACAAGCCATGATAAAAGGAAGGGGGCACAGGAAGCTGGTGGCATTCCTCACAAGAGCCTTTAGTTTGATCAGCTAGCCATTATTTCCAAAGTCTCCATCCAGTGCTGGGACAGCTGATGGTAAATTTTGCATATCTTCACAGCTGAGGTGATAACTACTGACTGATTGCATGAGCTCTGCCCTTAGCTTTATTGCTCAAAGGATGACTGTAAAACAAACTTGTCAATGATTTTGTAAAATATTTTAATACCTTAATACCTTTGCTAAAAAAAGAAAAAAAAAGGGTGTATATGTGTTTGTAATTATGTGCATTCCCTCATGTGGAGGCATGCATGGGCTTTTTGGTTTTGTTCTAGAGTAACTCATTAATCAACAGAAGATTAATAATTAGCCTTGAGAAGAGGAATCCCTTGCAGAAACCCAGTCAAAGTTCATTATTTTGATGGGCACAGAATTCACAGCAGTCTTTTAGAAGTAATAATACAAATTTAAAGACAACAATAGGCATAACAGAAAAATAATAATAGAAACAAAATCCTCTTACTTGTGTACCACTATCTTATCTAGGGAATAAACTGATGAAATCAGGATTTACTGAGCTTATCATGCAGCTGCTTCTGAGAGAGATCAGGTATTTTACTGATAAAATATACATATATATTTTTGCCCACATAAAGAAAATTTGACTCATCTAAAATTAAGTAGTTCCATGGAAAGCCATTGAAATGGCACCAGTGATGTCAGAAGGATGTCTCAGCGTTCAGGAGAAGGCGTGGATTGTAAAGAATCCTCTTCTTTCCCTGCCATGGATGACACTAAACAGTCCCCAGTTTAATGCCTCTTTCTGCTAATGTCTCTTCTTCACCCTTCGCTTTGTCTTGTAGTTTTTGGTCTGTGATTCCGAAGAGGAGTTTTGTCAAAGAGGTTGTGAGATGGGAAGTTTACTTGAGTGTTATATTTCTATATTTCAAGCTTTAATACATTGTATTTCCCAGTTGTCTCTAGAATTTGCCTCCAACCAGTGATCTAACCAGTTGTTGAGGTGCTTGGGAAGTGATTGCTGGTGTGGGGCTGATGTTCTTGAAGGAAAGAACAGAGCTATGGGAAGATCCACATGTGGCTGCTGCCAGAAATGCTGTGCCCATGTTACCACTGCACTCTGTACAGGTTAATTGGCTCTGTTGAAAAGCAAGTGTCACACTGCACTAAGATGGTAACCTTTGTTCTGCAGCTCTTACTTCCTCATTTAGACCTGATTTAGGTACCTTTAGGTAAGTGTGGTTTCTTTAACTTTGCAATGTGTAGAGGTAAGGTGACTCATTCTACAACGCTAATCATTTCTGGCAAGTTACGGTCAGTGTTAATCAGTGACAGAGAGCAGATGCTCTATGGTGGAATCATCTTGCTCTTACTTGTATCCACCTGTTCAGAGGTGTAGACCTGTGTAGTCATCCCCAGCTCTGTCAATGCACATGTGGAGCATTGCTCCCAACTGCTCCTTTCCAGCTGTAATGTGTCCAACAGCATGTAACTCAGTCTCAGAAGATGTTAGCAAAGAGCGGGCGAAGTGCTAAGCCACTAATTCAGATGGCATCTCCCTGGGCTGGGATGGCTCTCCTGTCCCTGGAGACTGGAAGAGGAGCACTGCAGTCTTCTGTATGTACTTGGAAATTTGGGCAGTATGCGGGGAGTATTGGCTCGCTCTGTTCTTTCTTGAATTTTCTTATGTCGGTCTTTCTGTTATGAGGAGGATTTAAAGCCATTTAAATATTTGACTTGGAACTAAATTGGTTTTGGACACAAGCCCTGCGGAAGCCACAGGCACGTGGGGATTCTATGGCTGTCTCTGGTGGTTGCATGATGAAGCTTGTTAAATACTCCTGTGTGTTGCTGCACATGCACAAAGTCTGTACGCGTGATCTCGAATACAAGGACCCGATTTGTGACGCTGTGCCAGAGAAGGCCACAGTGTCTGCGCGGGGGGGAAGAGAGAGCAGGTCACTTGGCAAGGCACAGTGAACTCCGATGGCAAAATGCTAATTGCTAATTGGATATAATGAGGTAAATTCCTAAGGGAAGGTATCCTCACCAAACGAGTAAGTCAAGAGGCCGATCCTTGTTGGCAGGGAAGTTCTGTCAGTACTCATGTAAAACAGCCGTAGGGAAGTGAATCATACGACTGAAGGTTGTTTGAGAAGGTCCTGTCACTGGGTGTGCTTATCTGAGTACGTGTGCAGCACAGTGAGCTAAATTCATTTCAAGTTACTAAAGTAAGAGGAAATTTTTGAATAATCATCACTATATAATGACCTAGATGACAATGGGCAGGTTAAAAATAAGAAATGCGTTTTTGCATTTCAGGGAAATGAGAGTGGCCTTCCTCTGGGAATCAGGGAAAAAATTGCATGTGAAGAAGAGAATTTCCAATTTTAGACCTGATTATCCTCTCCTCATGCAACCTTGCACAGTTGTTAACACTTCTGCAAGGTAAGGCTACAGCTCATGTTCTGATTTCCCTGATGTGAGTCTGCCCAGGACAGAATAACAGAGACTCCAATTCTGACCTTCCTGGCTTTAGATTTCTTTTTAATGTTCCTCTTTTGGGGGAAATTATGTAGTAGCCAGTGTCAAGAGGACCACAGCTTCAGAGGTGACTGGGAAGTGTTGCATGCTGGAGAACTGGATTCACGTGGTTTCCATAAAATTATTTTTAGAAGTTGTTCAAAATACTTTCAAGGAAAACTGCTTATGAATTGGAAAATATGAATGACAGTTCCTGTCATTCTATTCTCTGTGTCTCAGTGAATGATAGTGAAATATACCATTTTCTCATATGAATGATGTTAGAAAGACTCTTGAGAGAAGTGTCTGAGCAGTAGGAATATGTGGAATTACAAGGAGTCAGGACTTGTCTTCCTATGCCTTCACAACTGTGTGTGCAGCCAGAGAACGTGAGAGAGACGGAGGGAGCCAGTGAAAGGGGCTCATGGGCCTCCCTGCTCGTTCCTGTTATCCTGTGCAAACACACTCCCCAGTCTGCAGGCTGAGGAATCTACAATGGAAAAGGTGAATTCTCTGCTGTCCATTGCGAAATTGTGATTGCTAAAGATATTATA
This sequence comes from Tapera naevia, assembly GCA_033556795.1. Lineage (NCBI taxonomy): Eukaryota > Metazoa > Chordata > Aves > Cuculiformes > Neomorphidae > Tapera > Tapera naevia. Next base: position 570,091 of record JAUMJJ010000098.1, read on the forward strand.
TTTATATATTTTATATATAAAGTAAAATTTCGGTGCAGTGTATTTTGTATAAAAACACTTGCAGCTAACGTGGTTGTCCAGTGTGACAGGTTGGACTTGTCACTTCCTGCCACTCCGTACACATGAATGGACATCCCACTGGAATGAGGCTCTAGTCTTATACAGATAAATATTCTTATGGACATTGGAATAGTAGAGACATTTTCTTCTCTCGCTGTCTGAAAGTGATTTTTATTTCGCCAAAACCCTAAGTTTTGAAATGCTTCCCTAATTAATAAAAATATTGTTAAACAACCTCAAGCTGTAAATATACACCTTTCCTCCTGAGCTACATCCCCTCAGCTTTCAAAGTAGCGCAATGCCTATGTTTTTTTCACTGTGTTTCCATGTTCTGGTTTTCAAAAGGTGTTCCCCTCCCCACCATTGTTATTTATGGAGATTGATCCTGTTTATTCCTTATACTTGATAACAGCAACACACTTAAGCCCCGAGCCCAGGCTGTTCTTGGTGGATGGTGATCTGGCTGCCGTTGTCATTAAGGTGTGGGAGCTGATTGCAGGCCAGCTGATCTGTACTGCTCTGCTGCGGGCTGAGCGAGGGTCCTTGCTGTGCTGGCTGCCCCTCAGGACAAGGCTGCCACTGAGATGTAGGGAGACTTGTCTCATGGCTTCTCATTCCCTCATTCTCTAATTTTCTGTATGGGAAAGCTGATTTTGTCCAATTAAAATCCTTAAATTTCAGTTTATGTTGTTGCTTCATGCCTTCATCCAGGCATGTCTAAAGCTTTTGTGCAGACATACTTTAAACTGGGAAATCACTATAATCTTTAAACTGGGTCTAATCAGTCACTTCCTAATGGCCCATTCCTTGATGACCCTTGGTGAATATGTTTGAAGTGTCATCCAGGGGAACTGTGTCCTTCAAGAGATGAATTTAAAATTCACAGTAACCTCAGGAAAACTTCAAGCTCAGCAAGGTTCTCATGTCACCTTCAAGACCATGCCACATCCCCGTGTTACTGCAAGCCTGTGATGTAATTTATTTGAATAAAATGCCTGAGAAAGACATTGAGAGAAAAGATTATGAGCAAACTAAATTGAATCTACAATATCTGACAGACCAATAGTTACGTGAGTGGTTATTCTAAGCTTAGCCTCACTAACATCTATGCCTGTTTAGTCAGTAGCGTTAAGGGGGCCAGGTTTTCACCCAGTGTCTGCCAGAGACCTTTTAAACTAATATTGCATTTAGTCTGATTGTCCAACACAGATCCCAGGAAAGACACACTGTAATAATATGTCTGGAGTAGATTTCCCCCAGAAAAAACAATTTTCCCTGAATCCATATGGTTGTTAGCAAAATGCATTGTTAGCAGAATTACTGTATGCAGGGGCTGTGATAACACATGCTACAAGTTGTCATCTGTAATCATCACTCTTCTGACTGATTGTCTGCTCCTGGCTCATGTGTTGAAAGAGGGTAAGGGAAAAAAAATCACGTGCTGTCTTCCTTTGACCTCAAAAGGGCAGGATGGTGCCATCTAACAATTACAGGAGTTTGACTTCTTTTGTACTGTAAGCAATTTTTTGCAAGTTCAAAATCTATTAATTTATGAGTGAGAAAAATCCATACAGAATTATAAACCAGCCAAATAATGGAAAACCAATATCTCTTCAAGGAATGAGAAGAAGTGACATTCATCTACAAAAACGCATGTTCCAAAATTAGTACTGCATGTTGAATTTTTAATATGTAGTAAGATTTGTCCTGAATGGAGATTTTGATGTATTGACTTAAGAAAAATGTTATCAGGGGAAAAAAATGGTTATCCACTGCTAGCCCCTGCTCTCCTTTTACATATCCCTGCCTTACGCTCCTCTCTGTGCTGCTTCACCACAGCCCATCAGCAGACAATTCTCTTTAGAAAGAGCTAGACACACTCCGCGTGTTGCAGTAGGTGTGTCACCCCTCTGAGGAGAAAAACTGCAGCTGTGTCCCTTTCTTCTCATGTCACACACTGATAGAGGGAGAGGGACCTGCGCGACTCCGGGTGGGGACTGGATGGCCTTGGGTATTCTCCCACACAAAGGTTAAGCCAGTCCCTAAGCCATGCAGATAGATCTGTGCATGTTGTAGACACAAAATATGTTGTTTTCACTAAGTAAAGTTATAGGAAGATATTTGGCATTATATAATAAATACACATAAAACATTCTTTCTCTTCAATGCTGTACGCCAGCTTGTAGATAATCCCAAATCCAGTTCGTATCTTTACCCCTGTATATCCTGCAGCGTAAACATATTTATCAAAATAAATGCTTTTATGCTGCAAGGCCATGTTTGTAGCAGTGCACAACTTCGCCAAATTTAAAGTGTTTGGATACACATTTGTCATGCTGAATGTTTGACTCGGGAAATTATTTTTTTAATGGTTTGGCCATTTCTAAGGATGAAGTTAAGGAAAAATACTGTAGTTTCTTCTTTGCATCAGGCAAAAAATCTCTGAACTTGTTTGTTGAGAAGTTCAAGTGCTTTCAATCAATTTATAGTCATTATTTGGGATATTTGTCATGGTTGTGGACAGATGTGTTTACCATCTGTGAAGAATCATCTTGCTTTTGACAGTTTCAAGGACTCTGAAAAGAATTTAATTTGTTACTTGCTGAGCAGAGTCGGTGACAGTGGGACAGTGGCATGGTTTGGAGGCTCTCCTTGGACTGGGCATACTGAAAGCTCAGGTACCTCCTGTGTGGTGACTGGGTAGGATGTGTAACATCCCCAGAGCACAGCAGAAGTTTTTCTTGCTGTACTTCAAAAACAAGGCTAAAATATGGTGAGAACAGGGCAGCAAACTGTGGAAGAAAGTAATAATTCTCTATTCTGTGCAGTTAGGAGCGGGGCAATACCCACCTACCTAATGATGGACACCAGTCTTTGCCCACTGCTGTGCGAACCAGAATGGGCAAAGAAGCACAAGCCCTCTGAAGAAGCAGCAACATTCCTGTGCTTCCTGTGTGAAGCAGATCTTTTAGAAAATACTGTGTGATCGTGTCACTAAACACTGTATTGTAAAGGGTGTGAACAATTAGCAACATGCTCAGGTTGTCTTGTGTCACAGTACTTGGCACCACAGTGTTACCTTCTCAGCCTTACATCAGTGATTTATTGTTTTTAGTGTTGTTTCTGTGTGTAAATAGTAAGATGCTTCCATTTTTTTTTATACATTGAAATATTGCTGCCACAGTGTTTAATTTGCATTAGTCGTAATTTCTCAGGAAAATCAAAGATAAATTATTTTTATGGTAACGTATTTGTGTATTTCCTTTTTATTTAGGTCTTTATCAGTTTCCCAGAATTGAGTATTCTCTGTAATCCTGAAAGCTTTTTCAGCATACAGCAAATCTTTTTGTTACATAAGAAGTAAGAAACTGTTTATAAATAAGAATGAATGAACTTCAGGGTTTTCATGCTGGTAAGCGCTGCACTGGCCACAGTGTAAATAGAAATACTTTATCAGCCTTTTCAGCTAACGGCACAGTTCAACAAGGTCTCTGCAAAGTGGATGAATCATGGAATCATTTGGTTGCAAAAGACCTTTAAAATCATTGAGTCCAACCATACCAAACGATGAGGGATGAGAAGAAACCTCTGCACAGCACTCTCACAGTCAGACCTGCCAACAGCTTCCCCAAGCCGGTACCCAGTCTGTATCCTTGTAAATGAGCATCTGGGGAGAGGCCTTTCTGTTCTGATCTTTGGGTGCCAAGCACTGGCGTGTTTCCAGGGCACTGCAGACTCTCCCAGTGACTTCAGCAGGGTTCCTCTAGGCCCATGTGGACAGGGGCTTCCCTGCCCTTGCAGTCAGTGAGCAGACACCAGCTGCAGCCTGGGTGGTGCGCTCGGGTCAAGCTGCTCTCCTTGGCTTTGCATGAAACTATGCAAAAAGACCCAGGGCTTTGAGGTTAATTACCAAGGTGGCAGCAGGCAAGAAAAAGCTAAGTCTGCCACCAGAAATTACCCAAAAGGTGGTGTGACACTTGGCAAACAAAAGCTGTGTAGTGCTGTCCTCTGGTTCATGCCATCGAGATCAGCACGCGGGTAAATAATATACCATCTGTCTTACAGTTGGTCTGTGCTCATGCTGTAGCAAGGTGGGTGTATTTCAAAGTTTAGACTTAGAACTGCATGCAGACCAAGCCATAATAAATAAATAGTACAACTGCAATAATGCCAGAGCAGTGCATCAGCAACTTATTGGCATAGATGGGTTTGGATGTGAATTACTGTTACAGGTGATTTACAGAGCACTGCAGAGAGCAGGCTTTAATACTGTCTGTGGTTTTTGAAATTAGTATACAGATAAAATTAGTGAAACAGTGTATTTGAGAACAGTTACAAACATATTCAAATGTAACTATTCAGGAGGAAAAGACCTCACAACCTGTACTTCCCTGGATGGTAGTTGCTTGGTTTCCGGTTTTTGTTTTAGCAGTAAGGACAAAAGTTTAGAAGGCATGAACAGACAACTGCAACTGATCTGCATCTTTGTCTTCTCTCTGCCTCTGACTGTAGTGGTCGTCTTAAATAAATGAGTGCTATTATCTCTGTGGAAAAGATTATGGTGAGTCTGTGAGTCTCTGTATCAGTTATCTGAGAGTGACTAATTCCATGGTTGAACAGTATCACAATATAATTCAGTGAAACCAGCAAAAATTAAACACCCACCAGTATTGTTTGACTACAGCTTGGTCGACCAGATGAAAAAAAAAAAAAAGGAAAGCAGGAAATGTTCTAATTTAACATACATTTTCAGCACTTTTAGTAACATTGAAAATAGTGTTCACTCTCATAGTTGTTCTTATGATGTATTTTGCTGCTGGGTTCAGATTTGCACGTCAGCAAAACTATGGATGGAATAAATTCTCTTTCTTCCATTGACTGCACTGGAGTGGGTGAGTTGCACATACTTGGGATGTGTTTCCTTGGCCCTGAGCAGGAAGTGGATAATACCAGGTCTATTGTTCTCTGTGAATAAAGCTAGGTAAATAAGTAATACTCATGACTTTAATCATGCAGAAAGAATTCAGAAGAACGGGGAAGTTATGCCTTTGGAAAAAGTGGAGAAACTTCCCAGGTGCTTTACTGACAAGGGAGTTGAATAACTGGAGAAATAAATGCTAATAGCCCTGTTTGGAAAGTACTGAGAATCACTGTTTAGGGTTGAATTCTGCTGCAGCTTCTCCTTGTCAGATTATCAGATCACTGGGCTCACGTCAGTACAGGGGAACGCGGCCAACTGAAAGCCACACAGCAATCAGATGTTGACACGGTGCAAGGAGAAGGCTGTGTTGGGCAGGAGTTGTAAGGGAAAGAAGCAGATTCCCCTTTCACCTGCATGGAGGGCTGCAATAGTTGGGGCTGTTTAGTCTGAAGAAGAGGAAGCTCAGGGGAGATCTCATTGCTCTCTACAAGTCCCTAAAAGGAGGTTGTAGTCGGGCAGGGGTTGGTCTCTTCTCTCAGGTGACCAGGGACAGAACTAGAGGGCAGGGACTCAAGCTTCGTCAGGGAAAGTTTAGACTTGATGTGAGGAAAAAGTTCTTCACTGAAAGGGTGATTGGCCATTGGAATGGGCTGCCCAGGGAGGGGGTGGAGTCACCAACCCTGGAGGGGTTTAAAGGGAGACTGGATGAGGCACTGAGTGCCATGGTTTAGATGATGGGTTGGTGTTAGTGTTGGTGTTAGTGCTGGGTTATAGGTTGGACTTGATGATCTCAGAGGTCCTTTCCAACCTTGTGATACTGTGATACTGTGATGCTGTAATAGATAAATGTAACACACTTCCTTTACAGCAGTCCTTGGTGAGAGAAGGGATCCAGTGCTGTAGGCACTCTGTGAAGGCAGAGCTGAGAGACTGCCAGGGCTCAGTAAAATGAGGCTTTACAGACTAAGCATGTAATTGGGTAGAACCAGCCATGGGGTGACAAGATTCTTTTCTCTAGGAGGTGGTGAATTTAAAGTTTGTGTTAATTATGGAGAAATAATGCTGAACAAGAGACAGATTCTGATTTCTTCTACATTAGTGCACATCTGGAATAACTTTGTCCTTATCTAAAGTTTTTTTGTCTGGAAGGGTTCCTGAAGGGCTCGTGAGGGTGTACACATATGTCCTGACCTCATCCGAGGCACAGACAGGGATGTGCAGTGAACCTGTTTCCATGGAAAGGAAACCTGGAGGCGTAAGGAACATAATTCACTCTCACTCGGTCTGTAATCTGGACAGTGGAGGATGAGGATCTCAAAGGACTTTGCAGCATATCCTGATACTTGGTATTAACAAGGACTGTACTTTTTCATTGTCAGCTCTTCCTGTTAGGGCAATGTGAGCTCAACAGTTTGCTGAGATCTTTCTAATTCAGAGAATTTAAATAGCAAGATTGATTTGATTGCAAGAATTCTCTTTTTGCTGAATTTCTTCTTTGTAAAACCATATTACTATTCTTTCCTTTGACCAGCAGGTTAAAGGTTCAAATTTACAGTATGAATTCTACCGAAAAATGTACTGTGTGATAGAGTTTACATAGAAGTTAAACAAAACAAAATAAACCCCACCACGTGATCCTCAGCAAATCTCATCTGGTCTGGGTAAATGAAAAAAACTGAACAGAGGCCATTTTAAACCAGCTGAAAGTCTGGATATATGCAGCTTTTTCTAATTACAATCTTATGTTGCTTCTTCACAAAGATTCCTTTTATATCCTATATATATAGTTTGGAAGGTATTAAGATAGCTTACTACTACTAAAGATATTTTTTGGCATAAAAATTGCAGTAAAACTTTAAACAGCAGTGAAGCTGGTTAGCTCTCTGGTATTGCATCTCCATAGCTTGGACACAAAAAATGTCTGTAATAATAGATAGCTCCTTCCTTTTACCCTTTTCCCCAAAAATTTGTTATAGGTTCAATCAACCCTTCAAATTGAACCCTCAGTAGTTGCGTCTAGTGATAACCTCCAGCTTTTGCTATCCAGCCTTCTATTACATTCATCAAAAAGTGTTGTCTAATTGGCTCACTATTTTGTAGTCAATATCACCTTCCTAGAAATATAAATTTCTGCATATGTATGCAGAAATGTTGAATTAAAACCTACTCTAAAAGTTAATTTGTACAATAAATAGTTGAATAGAAGTAAAAGGTGCTTGAGAAGAACAATTGTTAGATTTATTCAGTTAATGGATTTTCTTCATTTATTCCATCATATTGATTTCATTCTGCTAAATCTGAAAGTTCTCTTAAGACGTGTGTCCAGTCAGTCAGAGCTCATAAATATTGTTCCCATGGTTCAACATGGTATTTCTAAGTCACCTTTTGAAGTTGGCCTTTGTAGTATAATCATAGCTACTGTAAGTCTTTTTTCTCCTTTTGAAAAACTAACAGAAAATTAATTCCCTCTGGTTAGTTGAAAGCCTTGCATGCACTCATCGAAACTTCTTGCAAGGACTTTACAACTTGGTATGAGGAACAATTACAAAATAGCACTGAATGGTTTCCCCACTGTTGCATTTTAAATGAAATGAAGCCTCTTGTGATTTGGTGTTTTGTGTGGGTTTTGAGGCAGCAAAAATTGGTGAGTCGAGTGCTTTCAGTCAGCTGAAATATTTTATGTTTTAATTTGATGTGGTATTTCATGTTCTGGTTAATGGCTCTGCCTACACTATTGTGTAGCAAAAGGAGATCTTGATTAATTTCTTTGTATTTTAAGAGAATTTGGCGAAGGAGGCTCTGTTTTTGGAACAGAAAGTGTAGGTGCCTTCTTTTAGCAGGTGCTGTGCTCAAGTGAGTGGAGAAGACTGCAGATGAAAGGTGAAAGGGCAGGGAATGTTAAATCACCCCTTCTCAGACACCCGTGCTTAGCTGGGTGGTTCCAAGCATTGGCACATCGCTTGCACCGTTGTTCGCCAGCTTGATGCTGGAGATGGGGCTCTGGGGCCTCTTTTTGAGAGGCCCAACTCGTGCCACCAACTCACAGTTTAGGTTTCAGTACTGGGAACATCTCCCTTTTAGGTGCAGAATTACTGATTTGGATCTAGCCTCTAATATTTGTCTGAAAGTGGAGATTGCTTAGGTTGCTGTTATTCAACGTGAACACCTGGTCCGTTTCTAACTGATTTATTACTGGAACAAGTGTAGGAGCTGTTACTGGGTTTTGAGCATGGTCTGAAGGAGTCAGAACTGAGCAGAGTTACTTAGGTGCTGGAATCAATAAAAGAGAGGGAAGACAGTACAGAACAGGAGAAGAGAAATTTTGTATTTGAAAATTTTCAAGCATTAAGGTTAAAGTCTGTCATTCATTGAAAGTATTCTGTAATGTTAGATTCGGTCTAAAAAAGAGATTTCTTTGTTTGCCTCAGGTCAAAAGAAAACAAGAACACCCTAGAATGCAATTATTTTTTTCTTTCTGTAGCATGAGGTAGTCTAGAAATAGGAAATCCATTAATTCAGTTGCACTTTGCTTTCTACAATGCATAGAGGGTATACCCAGCAGCAGAAGTCGGAGAAATGGAAAGGGACGTTAAGGTTTCCCGAATTGCTAAAGAAAGAGCGATTGCTTAACTCTGTCCAAATTCTATAGAAGCTTTCAGAAGTTTCAGAACTTTTCTTGCTATAATTAAAACTCACTAATGTTTTTGTAGGAAGTGATCTAACAGGACTGAGAGGACCATAATTAAATGATCAGAAAGGCTTTGTTCAGCATTTATGGGGAAACGGGAGGTGTTAGTAAATACAAGAGCAACAGAAAGTTCCCTGGGTAAAGCAGAATTTGAGGCTTTTAGAAGTAATATGGAAAAAAAAACAAATGTAATTTCTGTTCATTATATCAAGGAGTTGGTAAATTTGAATTCTTGTCTAATGACTATTTTGTAATGCAAATAGAGCTGTGTTATGATTAGCCTGAATTGAAAAAAATGGAAACACTAATACAGTTCCTTGGAAAATACCTTGATTGTTTAAGTTTCTTGCTATTCACAAGGCTCGAAAGAGCATATTTTTCGCAGGAATTCTGTGTTTAGGAGTTTAAAAGACTTTTCAAACTGTTTCTGGACAGTGAAGACCACAAATATTTATGAATCTTGGAGTAAGGTTCAGCTGAGAAATAGATATGCACAAACTCTTCTGCAAACTCCTTGCTTCATGATTTCCGTAGAAGGGAAGTTGGGCATCTGCTTTGTGTGTGCTCCAGCCAGGTATCTGACCTGAGCTATAAAGGGAGCAGGAACCAAGGCTGGCTGGGTCTCCCTGCAGGCCCTCTCCTGTCTCCTGACAGCTCCACTGTGCAACTCTAAACTGCCAATGCAATGATACACAGAAAAAAGGAAACTCCAGCAGGTAGCCCAAAAGAAACAATTAGGTGTGAAATTGAGGTATCTTCATGTTAGTTTGATATGTTAGGATCAAGTATAGCATTGTGGTTAATTTGTGTTGCACTTTGTCCTGTTATTGGCAGTTTTCTTCTGCAGTTACTTTGTTGTTCCTCTCCTTTAATATGCAAAAAGCTACATATGAATTTGTGTTTGTAGATAGCAAACACAATAAAAACATTTTTTTTGCTGATATATTATCAGCATTTTTATGATGAATTATTATTATTATTTTCCTAGTCAGAAATAATAATGTTGACATCCCGAAAATGAAATTGCTTTTGCCAGTAGCTCAGGAAATGAAGGGGAAAGAGCTTTGTTGGCTGTTTGTTCTTATGGGCTGGAAAGATCCTATCGTGATATCCTGTAAGGTAAAAATCTGGAACACATTTGGCACAATTTTAGATAATTAGAGTCAGGAAGTAGACAGCTCCTTGGAATTGAATACAAATAAAAGGAAATAAAGCAAATCCACTGTATTTGAGAGAGACTGTGAATTTTCTACTGCCATGGGATTAACTTGTTAAAGTAACCTGTCCTCTATTACATATGGCACTTGGTTCAGGTGTAGGACAAATGATGTGAACTGGCATTCAAAGGAACAGTGTACTGAATTCCACAACTACGTCTGCTTTTCCCTTGCAATCGGGGATGGATCAAATTTGATGTTTGATGGCTACATACACATGTGCACACACACATTCCTCTCTATGTGTATAAAGGTTCTCTCTTCACCATCTTCCCTGTTTTCACATGTGTCTTTACCTATTGCCAGAAATGCCTCAAAAGGAAATATTGCTGCCTAGGACATATCAGAAATTTCACATAACTCTATTCTGTCCACAATATATCTTTGAAAAAAACAAGATTTTTTTTTTTCTCCTGTCATTTGACATTCTAGATGTCCTGTTTTCCAGAGGCCGTGTGGGCTGCAAACAGCTCTAGTCACCTCCATGTTCATCACTGTCCAGGTGGTGACAACTTTAGCTGAAGTCAGTAGTAGAACTGTAAGCCTGTAGAAGGTTTTCAGCTTGAACCTAGCTGCTTTGTAAGACAGAGTTTGTTCTCCTGTGTTCAAATGCTTAGTTCCACCCAAGGTGCAAAGTAAGGAAGGTCTATTTTAGCCCTCACTTGACGGCTGATAACCCGTTTGTGTTTCTGTCACAGTCACTGTGCAGCAAGGTGAAGAACTGCAGACATAGGCACTGCTCTGAGACACTCTGGAAAACCCACACCAAAATATAAGGCCCTCCTGCCCCTTCTGATTCTGACCTTGCTCCCAGTCTTTTGCCTAGGAGGGGAGGAAGAGAAGGAAGTGGTGTTGCTTTTAACAAGCTCCAGAATGAGCTTAATTAAAGAATAAGGCTGTAGCTTCACAGGATTTTTTCCTCAGTGTGATGCTGGCCTCTTCGCAGCCAGTCCCCCTGTTCTTGGTGCTTGGTCTCATCCCCAGGCTAGAATGTCCTCCTCTAAGAGGTACTCACCAAAGCTGCACCTGACTGCAGTCTGAGGGACACTACAGAAAATCTTTTTTGAGCAGTGCTTTGGGTTGTGTGATGCCAATTGCTTCCTGGCGAACTGCACCTCAGCCCATGAAGGTGCTATCGACACCAGTGTTTAGGCTGGAGTCACTGTGGCCTTCATCTGGGCTTTTCTGAGCTTGAATGGGAGGTCACAATGCATTTGAATCACAAAGTTCAGTTCTGGGTGTAAAATAGGTATGAATGTTGGGAGTGTCCTGTGTAGGGATAGGAGTTGGACTCGATGATCCTTTTGGGTCCCTTCCAACTTGAGTAGTTCTATGATTCTATGATTCTAGTGTGAAAGCATGGCATAGATGATGAGGGACCCGTGAAAGGGATTGAACCACTGTTGAACCAAGTTCCTTTTGTCATCCTGCATCTTTGAAATTGTATTGTTTTCCATGGGGTGGGATCAAAGCTTGTCTGCTGAGGTGTGTTCCATGTCATATAGTTAAAAGGTTATGTGCCTTGCTTTGGAAATAAAGATCTTTCTGCAGTAAAGTGACTTCTGTCGACTAGAGAGGCAGCAGCCAGCTCCACACTGGATATTTTAAACTTTTAGGTTTTAAGAGACTGGGGAATATACTCTCACATTCCTGTGTTATAAAGCCTTACAAATGGACATCTGCTGTCATCTCGCAACAGCGCTTAGTGTCAAGCCTTCATTCTCTAAATCTATCCCATCCTTCTCAATTTATCAGTTCCACCTTCCTCAAATACTGTAATAACACAAGTATGTTCTCTGGTGCTTTCCTCCACTATACTGAATAAAAGGGACTGATTTTCCTTTCCCTGCTTCCCTCCTTTCTCTGGATCTCAGGCCATCTCAGGCTGTTGACTGCTGGCTTGCAGTCCACCTCTGCTGCCAGTTTCCTTTGCTCACTTGTTATGTTTTCATAAACATGAACCTACATGTTCAGACAACCCTCTCCTCTCCTTAGGCATTGACAGAAATACTCCCTAATCGTTTCTCAGATCACTCCTTCAGCACTCTGTGTTCTTCAGCAAGGAAAACTGTGATGTGTAAAGTCTTGTGAGCCATTGGCTGTTACCATGCTGACCACCGTTATCTCACTCTTTCCTGGTACCAGGTCACCTGACCCTCTCTTATCTTCTGTACTTGGCTACAGCTGTCAGACCCTATAGACAGGACACACTGTTCTGTTTTTGCAAAGGGTGGAAAAGAGCTGATAGAAGGAGAAATGTTGCACAACTGGGACTACAGTAGATTATGACAATTTAGGTAATAAGTACAGTGTTGACCTTACTAAACCTGTCCCAGCTTTTATATAACTGTTGTTGAAGGCTAGGTCAAGAGATTGAGTTATTTGGGTAATTTTTAGAGACACGGGGTATAGTAATGTGCTGTTGAAGTTGATCAATTAAAGGGTTTGATGGAAAGTGTGAATTTCCTCCCAGCACTGGTGTGCACGATAAACCTGTGCCTCTGATATTTCAAAGTAATTTCTGGCAGATCCTCCATTACATACTCGATGGTGCAATAGGTTCTTACCTTATGGCATGTGCACAAAGGAATGAAACATTGGTGAACCTGCTTTTAAAACTGTTACTATCTGTTTGCGTTGTAGAAGCAAACTTTTGAGGTCCCAGCTTCAATTTTGATCCTGAACATAAACCGTAATAAAATCTCCACCTCATGCAGGGTTAACATTCAGTGAAGACAAAGTGGTTACAAGGTTACAAGGTGGGCCACTAAGGGTGGGATCCTTTCAAAAAGATGTAGCACAGAGAATTACTGATTCTGAACCTCTCAGTCTCCTGGCTGGTGCTGTAACCACCACCCTTGGCCCTTAACGACTACCATCCAGGGAGAGCTGGTTGAATAACAGGAATTTTGTTTCCAAAGTTTTAATATTTTGTTTTCAAAGTGGAATTAGATCATATTAAATGATTGTCACCAATGTTGAGCTATACTGAATACGTGAAATGAATTTCCATGACTAGCGTAATCAGTGGCTTATGTTTTGGGTCAGAAATAGTGCTGGATGAACATTCTGATTAAATGATTAAACAAAAGACCCCTGCCATTCAACAGGAGATTGCATGTGATAAAGCTGGCATCTACACAGGTATAATTGTTTAATGATGAGTATTGACACAGGTGAGGGTTTAGACCCGACTGTGCTGACACGTCTAGGATGGGAGAGGTCACAGGCAGTCCCCTCTTTCTGGAGGGAGCAGCTCCTGTGGCACAGGTGTTGAATGGAGTGGAAAGCAGCTCCTGAAGAGCAGTTTGTGCCCAGCAATGTGTACGAGGGGACAGTCCAGCTGTTCCTGCATACCTGGTTCTGCTGCTCTCCAGCAGCAGCGAGCAGAGGCCGTTGTGTATCAGCTGCGCACCACCTTGTGCCGCTTGACACCCTCAGCAATGGCCCAGTTGGGCTGCTGCTTCTGCTTTGGTTTAGGGTTTAATTTGTTTCGGTTTATTTTTTTGTTTTTGTTTTTTTTTTTCCCCAAGAGCAGAGCAAATCGGGACATAATAGGTTTATTCCAGATGATTAAATCCTTTGAGATCCAGATCCCATGGAGGTCTGGGCTTGCTGAGCATGTCATCTTTGATATCAAGATGAGGCTGAGTTCATAATCCATCTGCCCTGAAATTGCATGGCTTTTGCAAGTTCTTAAAATTTATACAAAAAAAATCAGTTGAAAACACCACTTGTGCCCCATGGAGTACTATTAACCAAAGGAAAGATCACTTGTCTCTTTGTAAAAAGTGTTGTCAATAAAAATAATTTACAAGCACGAAAGCCAGTGAGATGTAGTTTTTACCTAAGTGTTCAGCTAGATGATGGAAAGAGGAAGATACCTGCCAACTGCAGCCAGCAATGGGTCATGTTACCCACGATTTCTTAAGATAAATACCAATATGTTTTTAATAAGACCATTAGAAATGGGAGTGGAAATTTTAACACTATTCATATTACCTTTTATTTCTTGAATTGGTAAAGTGTGGCTTAGAAGAAATCCAGTATTGCAGCTGAGGTTTCCAGTACAACCAACACTTGTAGCTACCTAAATTGCATTGAAATCCTTTGGGATTTTAATATTTTAATTGCTTTAAATATCTTTGAAAATGATGGTCTTAAGGCCTTTTCTTTTGGATTACAATGTCATGTCTGTGACCGTTTTATTTCTTCCCACAGAGCAGTTAGTAGATAACAAAGGTGACTTGCGTAGTTATTTGTATGAAATGCAATGAGGGCACTGCAGATCTATCATCCCCATGACATTAATTAAGGCCTAAAGACTTTGGCTTGTCACTGAATTCCTCCCCCTCATGAATTTACAACATACAACAACCTAGAACTCTGACCTAAAACACAGGATTACTTGTATTTTTTGTCTATTTTTTGTTCTACTCACTGTGTTATTCTTTTCATATACAATATCATTATCAGAATACGCTGTACATTTGAAATTAATTACCACTAACTGTTTGTTTATATTGTGGTCTAAGCGTGTGAACCTTGTTACGGCATGTTTCCTTAACTATGTAGAGTATGTGTACATACAGACATAGACCCTGTATTAAAATGTATTTGCAAATGAACAGTTTGCACCAGATCTATAGCACCCGTGAGCAGACTGAGGGCTGTACTCAGTGGCTACCCTAGATCTACCCATTGGTACATTACTGCTAATTGCACAAAGGAGAAAAGTAGCTCAGGAGGCAGTGCAATCATATATAGGATTGGGGGTTTGCTGCCTTAAAGTCCATGTCTGAACACAGGAGAATTTTCTGTATGGCCAGTACCTGTATGGCAGATGCTGCACCAGTTCTTCCAGTTTCCTAGAGAGAACACGGTGGGCAAAGCTTGGGAACAGAGGCCTTCGGGACAGTACCTTTACAGTCAGCTACAGCACCTTGCTTCTGGGGTCACTAAGATTGTGCAGATTAAAGTCATCTTGGCATCTCTGCACTGGCTTGATTCTTGTGTGAATAAAGGACCAGAACCATACCACAGTCAGAGGGCTGGAGCACCTGCCATAGGACAGGCTGAGAGAGCTGGGCTTGTTCAGCCTGGAGAGGAGAAGGCTCCTGGGAGACGTTAGAGGAGACTTTCCGTGCCTAAAGAGGCTCCAGGAAAGCTGGGGAGGGGCTCTTGATCAGGGAGTGCAGGGACAGGACAAGGGATAAAGATCTGAAGCTGGAAGAGGGAGTAGATATTAGGAAAAACATTAACTGCAAGGGTGGGGAGGCCTTGGCATAGGTTTCCCTGGGAAGCTGTGGCTGCCCCATCCCTGGAGGTGTTCAAGGCCAGGTTGGATGGGGCCTCGAGCCGCCTCGTCTTGTGGGAGGGGTCCCTGCTCTTGGCAGGGGGATGGAACTGGGTGGGCTTTGAGGTCCCTTCCAACCCAAACCATGCTATGATCTTGGCAGCAATAGTTCTGAAGCTCAGAATATCACAAAGAGAAGTAATGGGTGAGGATAGATTGTGGACATGTTCATGTACATTAAAGGTAATTTTTCATTGCTGTTGGATTTGATTTCCTTTCAAATCTTTTGAAAGATCTGCAAATTAATTACCAGCATCTGTTTTCACAGGGTAAACTCCTGCTTTTCTTTAATCTAAGCTTTTAAATAGATATTGATTAGTTGTTAACACTACATGTAGTAAACATTCTCATTTTAAGTACCAGTATTTTTCTCATCTATATAAACAAATTTTTACATGCTTGCCACTCTAATAGTTTTAGTATTACTACGTGATATATTTAAACATTTAAGGGGAGATTTAAAAATTGGTCCAGCTTTGTGGGAGGCTGACACACTTAAGAAAAGAGAAGACATCAAGGAATGTAATTGTCATTCTCTGAACATAACTTTGTGAATACTTAATTTAATATGGCCAAGGAGGACCATGTCACTGATGGAAGAAAAACTCTTGGTTTAGAGCTAATTTCAGTTTAAATAAAATCAATAATAGAGTATCCTTTAAAATACAGATCTGTCCAAGAAAAATTATATAGAAAAATAGTTGAGAAAAGCTGCTTTTAAGTAGTAAATATCCAAGTAAATCCCAAGTGGAAATTTAATGTTATGAATGAATATATTACTTTTCTCCATTTCACAATCCAAATGCAAAATCGGTGATTTATATTGGGAAGAGAATCACAAGCCAGTTCCATTTACATTTTGGTGCTAAAGAAGGCTTTTTTCTTTCCATGGTGCTAAAAGCATAAATCAAAATGACAGTGCTGCTTAGGAAAATTAGGCCTTTGGATTTCAGTGGATCTACTTGATGTAAGGTGGAAACAAATTTCAGAGTTAAGAATGCCTTCTTTCAGGAGCATCTAGGTCTAGGCACTTTTAATGCTTTTTCACAGGGCAGTTAGTTACTACTTTTCTCACAAATTCTAATTAATTTCATTGTACAATCTAGTTTAAACTCTGATTGCTAGCATGTTTTATGTCTTGCCTGCAAAGCTTTGCCACTGCTGTTGGGATAAAATCTCCTTCAAAGAAAAAGCAGATATCCTAGGAGATGTACCCTTATAGTGCTGGTTGCATTTTCCACTAGCTCAGCATTTTCTGGGTTCAGTACTGTGTTTGTCTTGAATGCGTGTGTTTTGATGATTTCAAAGGCTGATATTTTTACTTATTTCCTTTTGTTCTGTTCTTTCAGTCCTCTGTTCAGATCATTATCCATCAAAGGGTACCGGTTCATCCTTGTTTAAATTAATGAGAATTTGCACAGAGACCTTTTTGCTCTTCAATGGTTTTAGCACACGAGTGTATTTTCCTCAGTTTTTGCTTTTGGTTTGCTTTAGCTTCCCCAGCAGTCTAATTATTCTCAGATGCAACTTCATGCATGTCTTTAAATTGCTGGAAATTCTTAACTGAAAATTCACTCTTTGTATTCAGAACTTTACTCATTTCTCTTCTTGTTTGTATTAGCATAACAGGCCAAAGAGTCTGGTTCTATTAACAAAGTGAATTAACATCATATTTAGATCAAGCATAATAAATTATTACTAGGTAATTATATATCATTCCAGCCTCACCATTCTTCTTGAAATTTCCTTGTTAGAGATCACCAGGAAGATTCACCAGTAAAAACTGCATAGAATCTGGAAAAAAAATTACTGTGTCTTTCAGCGAAAATTTTGGCACCAAAACTTAAAGGAGGAAAAATCCTACCTTACTTTCCTGCCCTAATGTATAAGTTACAAAGATGCTTGCATTACGTGCAAAGGTTTCTTGAAGAGTGTTATTTCAAATTTTTTCATTTATTATTAGAAAAATAATGCCAGGAACACGCCATTCCCCCCACCACAGCAAGCACTTTTAAGAACTAAGAATTTTTCATTGTGCAGACTCCATTCCAGCAGCTGGTACTGCCTCATTCCACCTAATTTCAGCACAGGACTGTTCCTTAGGGACCCATTCAACGTGTGGATGGATGCCAGATTCTGGCCCGTTTTGATTCAAAGTTTAGATGATGAAGCTTATGCTTTGCACCTCCCCCCCGCCGCCCCCATTATTTTGCTTCCAGCCAGTGAACTCCTTTCAGCAATACAGTCTTTGCCCTTAAAAATACTCATTCTGTTCCTTCTATATTATTTTAAAACCTAAATCCATTTACTCATCTTATTTGAAGAGAAAGGAAGGGAAAGAGCCTCTTTTCTACAGAGAACATTATTTCTTTCTGCCTTGAGATTTCTCTCTGAAGAAGAAAATAAAGTAGTAATGTGTTAGTGAAACTAATCCCACGTATCTTGGAGATACAGACTGAACTTTTAATTGAGCAGAAGGGGGTTTCTCTGCTATACAGCTCCTTGCTCTACCACTTACTCTGACTCTCACCAGCCTGCCCCCCGTGCCGGTCACACGCGTGAGGAGATCTGGTACTCAAAAGTAGTTTCCAGTTCAAGTGTAGAGAAAGCTTTCTTTAAAAAATGAAAAAATCTTTGCTCCAAACACATTCTTACTGTAGTTCTTTCAAGACTGTAGATTTGCACAGCTGCTCCTGGAAACAGCACTCCTGAGCAGAACTGGGATGCTTTGGCTCTCACTTGCTGTTAAGGGCAGCTCTGGTGTCTGTGAGCTCGGGGTGGGCTGGCACCGTGTTCCTGCTTCCTTCAGCTTTGCTGTGGTGTTGGAGAGAAGGTTTCTCTGCTGGGCCACGCCTGCTCGTGTGGCTGGTTCTCACCTTGTGCCCTTTCATACTTGCTGGTCTTGGGAAGAAAGGTGGGGTGGAAGGACAACATTTCCTTTCCTGTTCCCTGGTAGCATGAGAAGCATCATTGGAAGAGACCTATTTGTAAATGAGGAGGAGAGCTTATTCCCTGACAATACTGTATCAGTCCTTGATTGAATCTTTAGCTAAAAGACTTCAAGGCTTTTTTGTAACTATCAGGAATTAATAGTGAAAGGGATGTATTAGATGGATTTTCTTTACCTTTTTGGGCAGTGTCGAAACGCAAGTTTATTTTGATTCCCACTTGGTTTTGAGCCTGATTGCATTTATAGAATACTTTGCCCAGCTCTTTTACCTCATGCTGGAAATCTCTGCAGTATTTTCAATGTAACCTAAGTTGTCTTGTAGTGTCTTAAAAATTAAAAACATGTAGTTAAAATCTATATTTGAAAATACAGTCTCAGGAGATCACAGCAAGTTGTCTTAACTGCGTTTTTACATGCCAGTCTTCAATTCCCATGGAGATGCTTTAAGTTGCTATAGGATAGTCATGAAAAATATTAAATATTGCCGCTTCGTTCTCATGCTTAAATGCCTGAAATTGCATCTGCTCGAAGTCACGGTGGTGGAATCTTGAAATGTATTCCAAATTTGTCTCTGGTTGTGTTGAGCTGTTAAGTCACAGCAAATGTGAAATGTCACGGAAAGGTAATACAGTTATTTAAAAAGTGCATAAGCACCTGATTTTTACTTGGCCTGAAGTGGTTTTCTCTTATTGCTGAAGAGCTTTTTTTAAGAGAAATTACAGAGCCAAAGCCACAGTTGCAGAAGAAAGGTAGTTATTACTATTGTTTTGTTCAAGCAGTTGGCCTAAGCCAGGACCTTGATGTGCCTTAGGATGTGATGACCCAGAACAGCCAACATGCTGTTGGTACCTGAAAACCGAAAATCTGTAATTGTGTCATATATTTACAAAATTCTATCATTTCCTTGGGGCGTGCCCCCCCCCCCCCCCCTTTATTTTTCTTTGTTGTTTTTTGCTCTGTTCATGTGTGGTGTCGACGGGCATGGTCTATTAAGAAAGAAATTTGTTATAGCAATGGTTTGATGATCTGAAGATTATCTTTAGTATCCCGTTTTTCCTTACACTTTTTCATTTAATGAATTCACCACAGCAGTTCTCTCTGTTTGCAGGTATTATCTCTCACACGCTGCTGTTGGCTCTCTTCATTTCTTATATTGCTCTAACAGGGTTGGACACATTGCCAGATTCCTTTTCGTTTTTTTCCCTGAGATAAGCATCTAAACCCGGCGATTCCAGAAGCCGATTGATCCTGACTGTTAGTCACCATTACTGTGAAGTAAGGTTAGAGACCTGGTTTTGACTAGATTCTTAACTTCTAGATATCTGAGCCAGTGTGTACCTGAAAGTGAAGGCCTCAAGCTACACTTTTTCAGCTCATAAAATAACTTCACCAGCAGCTGATTTATAGGAGTCCTGAAGTGCCTTGCTTTCATTGGTGAAGACACCTTTCATTTACAATTACAGAGCCAAATCCTCAGTGAACAGCAGTGATGTAATGACAAGATGTGAGTTTGTTGCAGTTGAGGACACAGCCGTGATGTCTAGACACTTCAGAAATAGAAATAATGTGTTACATTTCAGTTAGACCAATGCAAATTCACAGAAATCATGTAACATCAAATGCTAAATTAATTAAATGGAATAAAAAACTCGTATTCTTCTGGTCCATGCTCTTAATATGTATGCAAGCCAAATCAGATGTTTTCTGTGTTGAATCAGTCTGCTAGGAAGAAAAAATACCATGCAGGAAATAAGATTGGAGCAAAAACTAGTAAAAAGGATGTAAACATTCTAGGTTTAATTCAGTAATTCTTTACATGTTGAGTAATGCACACACCCGTGCGAAGGGTAGGGAAATAAAGTCTTTGCAGATGAGGATGAGGAAGCGTTTTGCGTCAGCTGGGCCTCTGTGTGACACGCAGCCCCGTCAGCAGTTCTGCTGCCACGTCAGGGTGGCTCCTGGAAGGCAGGCAAGCAGGGCAGGTTGCAGAGAGGCCAGATTTGACTTTGTTGCTTAGTAAGGGTAAAATAAAATCCGAGGAGACTCTAATCTTCGTTATTTAATCAGCAGAGAGGATGGGTTGCTGTGTGCTTTCAGAAACAGCCCCGTTTCAGGCGGAAGGTGCAGGCAGAGTTCCAGGTGCGGGCGCCTTCCCCGGGGGGAGCAATGTGTGGCTTTGACACACAGCTCTCCTGGCCCGGAGAGAGCAGGGCTGTTCTCAGCAGAGAGGAGCTGAACGGGAGAGCCAGGGAGGTTCACAAACGAGGCCCACGGGGACATCTCTGCTTCCACTCAGAGCCTCGTGGCGCTGAGGAGGACACAAGTCTTGGGGTAAGGGGGCTCTCTGTTAGGGTGCAGCACCCAGGTGGTGCCACTGTGTCTGTGCTGAGGGCTTCTGCACTGAGGGGTCTTCAGGAGTGGAAGAAGCAGGTGAGAGGAGTTGGAGACTGCTTCAGAGGCTTGTAGATAGCTGAGTGAAGAGCACTGGAGAGGGGCACGCCGTGCTTTGTCTGTGCGGTCCAAAGGCAGCAAACCTGACACAGTCTTAGTTTACTTTGAACAGGTTGGGTTGACGCGCAGGGAAGGAGCCACTGGTCCACATTGGTATCACTGACATGAGGAAGTGCAGGAGAAACAGTCTTTGTGGCAAACACAAGCTGCTGGGCAGGGTGCTGGCCTCCCTGAGCCCTCTGCTCTGAAACGCTGCCAATTCCAGTGTAGGGCACACGAGACGGGCACAAGTCCAGAGCCTCAGGGCATGGTTGACTCAAAGCTGTAAAAGAGAGTTAGTTATGTATACATGGAGCTGGTAAACGTTTTGGGAATGTTGTGTCCTAGAAAAACAAGCTTTACTTTAGCCAAAATGGAGCCTGGCTGCTGGCACTGAAAATTAAAATGATCATAGAGGATTTTCTAAACTAGAAGCAGAGATGTTAGAGGGTGGGAGAGGCACAGTACAGGAAGGACAGTGCAAAGTTCAAATACAGTATAATATTGTGGGAAGAAAAGAGTAATGAGGGAGCTATGTAGGTGAAATCCAGCAATTTAGTAGTAAAAATGTAGCATTGGGATTATACTACCAAGCCCTCCATACCAATCACGACAGAAAAGTGAAACTGAAGAAGCTACTGTTAAGGTAGGTAAAATGATAGTAAATTTTAACTGTCTGATTCAGTGCCTCATCAGGATGAGATGTAGAAAGAAAAAATTTTAATGCAATAAAAGTTACTTCTTACATCAACATGTCTCAAAACCTGGGGAAAACCACCAGACGTTACCCGGAGCTCAGTCTCAAGGAGTGCGCAAGACCTCTTTCAAGACTTATCAGTGCTTGAGCCTCTGGAACCTGACCACAATACAGTTAAAGTTAATTTTTACATCATCAGAGAAAAAGACAAGTAAATCCAGTAGACAGATACTCAGTTTCAACAAAGAGCACCGGATTGAAAAAGAGACAGTTGGTTAAAAAAAAAAAAATTACAACCAGCCAATCAAAAAATCCTGAAATCCTGTAAGAAACAGTTGAACAAGCAAGAGCCTGGAGTAAGTATTACAAGCCCAGTTAAACTGTGTGCTGCAATTCCAAGAGAAAATGGAGTCATCAATTGAAATCTCTTCAAGGCTCAAGGGTAAAGCTATCATAGCAAATGTTACTGTCTCGGGGAAAAGAATGGCAGTTAAAAAATGGGAGGTCCGCAGAAAGGAGAAGAAAGAAAAGCCTGTAATACATAGCAAGTCAAATAATAAAAAATTAGGAGGAATAAGAGAATTTGAAGAGTATCTTATAAAGGTGTGTACCCTATTGCTCAAGAGAAGTGGTGGTTTAGCAGTCTCATCCTCTAAGAGGGGTCTGGATGGGCTGGTCCTGAGTTGTACAGTCCAGTGAACCTGCTCTCCACCCCCTGACAGTGCCATAGAAAATGCCTCCACCCCTGACAATCTGTGACAAAAAGATTACATCAACGTGTTTTCCTTGGTCGGGTGGGTGACCCTGTCAGAGAAGGAAATAGTTTGTCAGGCAGGACCTTGCCTTTGAAAACCTGTGCTGCCTCAGACCAGTGACTGCGTTGTCTTTCAGGTGATTTTCAGTAGCTGCCAGAATGATCTTCTCCAGAATCTTCTCAGGCACTGCAGTGAGACTGACAGGCTTGCAGTTACTGGGGTCATCCCTGCTACCGGTCTCGAAGACTGGGACAACATTTGCCTGCTTCTGGTCAACAGGCATCTCTACAGATTCCCAAGAGCACTGAAAAATCATTGAGGAGGTCTCACTATGACCTCAGCCAGCCCTTTAAGTACCCTTGGATGAATCCCATCAGGCCCCATCGACTTACAGGGATCCAGCTGGAGCACCAGCTCCCACACAAGTTCAGGGTTGATTGGGACTTCATCAATTGCACAGTCTTGGTCCTTGGGCCCAGGTCTCTGGGGGTGCCTGAGCCCATCATCAGTGTCGAAGACAGAGGCAAGGAAAACATTGAATGTCTCTGCTTTGTCTGTATCCCTGTTTGTGAGGTGTCCATGCTGAGCAAGTAATGGGCCAATGTTATTTCTGGCCTGCCTTTTGTTATTAACATATTTGAGAGAGCCCTTTTTATTATCCCTCACAGTGCTGGCCAGCTTCAACTCTAAATGAGCTTTGGCCATGCAAATCTCTGCCCTACAGGGGTGAACAGCATCCCTGTATCCTCCCATGTCAGCTGCCCTTGTTTCCACTGGCCATACACCATCTTCTTACGCCTCAGCCTGGGTAGAAGGTCCCTGCTCAGCCAGGCTGGACTCCTGCCTCACCTGCTTGACTTCTGGCTTTTCAGAATTGCCTGGTCCTGTGCCCTTTGGAGGTAATTTGTGACGAGCACTGACTGACCCCAGCACCTTCAAAAGCTTTTTTCCCAGGGAACCTTACTAAGCAGTTCCTTGAGCAACCAGGTCTGCTTTCCTCATGTCCAGAGCTGAGGTCTTGCTGACGTTTTTCCTCCTGTTACTACAGATATTAAACTTGACTGCTTCGTGGTCACTGTGACCAAGGCAGCCTCCAGTCACCACTTCAGCTACGAGACCTTCTCTGTTAACTAGCAACAAGTCAAGGAGGGCAACTTTCATGCCAGGAAGTTATTTTCCAGAGATTTTAGGAATCTTCTTGACCTGTTTGTCCCAGCTGTGTGTGGCTCCCGGTTGATACCTGGTAAATTGAAGTCTCCCATGAAGACAAGGGTAGGCATCCCTCAGTTCCTTAAAGAATAACTCATCAGTGGCATAGATAGCTCTAGTAGTGGAGTAGATGACTCTAAGGAAGGAAAAATAGTACAGATCATGTTTACATGATGCTGAGCTCAGAAATGACAGGTACAACTCAGAAGAGTGATTTCATTCATCGTTGGCTGGTGCCTGCAATGATCTGTTCCACAAGGTGTGCCATCGTCAGGGGGATTGAGAACAAAAGAAGTAACATTTTGCTACTGTTGAAACATTGATGTGTCTATATCCTGAATGATGTGTGCATTTCTAGTCTCTGCATCTCAGAAAAATCAATGGAGTTAGAGAAAGTACAGAGAAGGGCAATTAAAATGAGTGAGGAAGTGAAGCAGCTGCCTTACAAGGAGACACTAAGGAGTCTGGAACTCCAGCGAGGAGAGAAGGAAACAGAGCATGGCTAAGGTTTGCAAAATCTACAAAGTGATTAATTAGGTACATGTGGAACTGGTGTTCACCAAGCCCTGCTGAACTTGAGGAGTGAGTGGTAGCTGAAGCCAGCAGAAGGTAAGTTTAAACCAGACAATAGAAAGTAGCTTTTTTACACAGGGGGTAGAGGCCTTTGAGAAACTCTTGCAACAGGAGGTTATGGAGACAAATAATATCAGCAGGATCATAAATGAATCATAAGGAAAGTTATGGAAATCCGGTCTAGAGACAGGAGTAGGCAGGGACATGCTCTCTGACTTCACTAATACAGAAATTTTTGGGTTTTGGAAGTCACTAAAAGGAAGGAACTGCAGGTGATCACCCAGATCAGCGCATCTGATTGCCTCTCTTAGAGAGCACTGAGCTGAAAGGGCTGATGGTCTGGCTCAGTGTGGCATTCCTTCTGTTTCTACATTTTGTAATTTTTACCTGTTTTACCTGTTTTCTTTCAAAAAAAACATTCTTGAACTTCCCAGGTTTCTTCTCCTTCTTTTTAATAACCACTTCAAACCTTCGCTAACAGAACTTGAGCCAAGAATATAGATTGTTTCCACATAATAAAATTGAAAAAAGGGGACTGGAATTAATCTGAAAAGCAGTGGAAAGGAGTGGAAGGAAGACCTTCCTTCCTATTCTGGGACCATTAGTCATGCTTTGCTGTTATTTATCATGCTGTAAATATCTGTGCTATGTAACACAGTGTTCTCAATAGGCGCAGTAAATGGTACCGAGAGTGCCTTCACACATTAACTGTCCTCACTTCCTGCCAATAGGTTTCCATCCAACCTCCACCCATCACAAGAGCCTCTGTCTTCATGGCTAATCAGTGTAGATAGGTTTTAGTAGTTCCTCATTCAGCTGACTCTACAGCAGGAATAACAACAATTTAAAGATCCAAAAATGCAAGCAAGACCACCACTAGCGTATATTATATATAAGTATATTTCAAGTAATTTCAAAAATAATGAGCCAGTTTAAAAGGTCATGAGATTTTTAGTGAAAACAAATGTGATGGTTCTTACATCTTGGCATTTGGGGTTTTGAATTTAGTCGGTGAGGTCTTTTAAGTCTTTCCGCAATCCTTGTAGCACTGGACTTTTCCTTTTTAAGGAAAATGAAGCTTCTTATTTTTCTAGGAAGTGGCGCTAAAAAGAACATGACAAAAACCTAGGCTTGTGTCAAAAAAGTTAGCTGCTATGTGACACCTTAAAAGAGAAGTGCCTCATGAGAACCTGCTCTCAGACAGCCAGAGAGGAAGTTTGAGTTTTTACATATGATTAACTCTGCTAATAACTTATTCATAGAACTGAAGGACAGCAGAAGGAACTGCACAGCCTGCATTTCCAGTTGGCCTTTCTCTGAGGAGAGCTGTGCAAAGGCAATGCTTCGTGTTCTGATGTAAACCTGCACAGAGCCACTCACAGCCTGTGCACATTTGCACCTGCAAACCATTAAGCTCGTAGATGTGGTTTTGGTTTCTGTACAGGCACACCTATGCCCAATTCTCATGTTTTATGCTGCTTCTATGCATAGTTTTTTAATACTTATTAATCATTTGGATTCATACTGTAAGAGAAAAAAGCAGGAAATAAGTTTTGAAGTAGTGCAGACTGGTGTGACCTTCGGCCACACAAGTGCAGTCACCATCTTTCACAAATATATTGGCAAACGAAGTGTTTCAATTTTTCTGCTAGTTTTGCAGGGATGACTGTGAAGTAACTCATGATTTACATCACACTGGAAGACAATAAAGACTTTTAATTGTTCCCTATTTGTTTCAAACCCCAGAATAGGATTTAAACAAAGACAGTCTTATTCCTTAAACCAACACCTTCTCACTCCTCCAGGCACATTTATACATGCATAAAATCTCCCTAGACAATTATTTACTACCTTTCTTGCCTTTAATCACGCACATTCTGCAGATTAAAGAGAATAATGTTTTCCGGAAGCGTACCTTATTATTCCGTGGTGAGTAAGTGCCATTTCTGTGAAACCTAAAGTTCCCAGGACAAATTAAAGACTAACACCAAAATGAATAGTGCTTGCTTCTAACAGTGGGTTCAGGAAGACAAAACAATAATTAGTGTTTATGAAAGTTGCTTTCAGGGATTGCCGGAAGAAATTAGACTGCTCGTTATCCACAGTTTTCATTCAATAGATAAAAATAAAAAGATTCAAGGTGTGTTTTTCCTTTGTTTTCTGCTGCTTGAACATTAAAGGGTTGTACCACTGTGAAACACCTACAAGCAGGAGCAGGATTACAGTTACACTTGACTTTGGTTTAAAAAACTAATTGGAATACTCCTTTCAAACATTCCACTTGTCACATGTAGTGGATAGACTGGAGTCAGAGAGGCCAAGTCTCAAAAGCCTTGTTGAATCAGTGCTACTTCTTGGATTTGCTGAAGAATCGAAGAATTGTCTCTCATGCTTTAAATATGTGAATACCTTGTATAACATCACCTCTGTTACTTTCTTTAATCACCTTTTCAAAATGAACTCCATTTGTCAGAAATAATGTGCTGTCTTGACAGAAGATGTAAACTGGGAAAGAAAGGAGGGAAATAAGCATATTTAAGCACATCTTGGCTATCTTGTAATTAGAACGAGAGTAATTCACAGAATAAAATTCATGATGCTTTTCAGTTACTATCACACAAGCTGGCTTCCATGCTGGCCTAAATTCCTGGAAATATCCCAACTGAAATGCCTGAAAAATGAATGCGGAAGCAAGTACATCTATTTAAAGAAATCATATATGTCTTCAGGGGGAAATGAGCCATGTGTGTGCAATATGGGTATCATTAACCAACAAGGGAGGAGACAAACCAGGCAGCTCTAGAGGACAGAAGGGCGAAGCCAAGAAAAGAGCTGGTGTGATACAAAAGCCATCGGCGGTCTCAAAGGGGAGGGTAGTGTTGAAGGTCAGTTTGGATGGGGCATTGAACAACCTAATTTAGTGGAAGGTGTCCCTGCCCGTGGCAGGAACTGGGTGGTATTAACGGTCCCTTCCCACCCAAACCTACGATATCTACGATATCCCAAGCCACATGCCAGGGTATCTTTCTAAAACCGGTGAGGGGTTTCGTGTGTGCCCAGGACACAAGAGAGAGAAGTCACAGTAGTTAGCATGGAGCGATGGCTGAGGTCTGTGTTACATAGAGCAACATACAAAAAAGGCCATTTTTTTTTAGCAGAAGGGCTTCAGCAGAAGCTGGTGACACCACGTCAGGAACATCAGCCACGCTATGACCAAACACTATGGGTAGTGTAACCAGTTACTGATGGTATGAGAAAAGAGATGAGACAGATCTGAACAAATACTGATAGATTTTGAAATCAACTTTCTCGATAAGGTTCATAAATATTTTCTAAATGTTACAGTGCCTGTACTGGTCCCATTCTTATTTTGATAATTTAGGGAAGACTGAGTTCGTAGGTACTTGCAAGTAAAATTCCACCCCATACGTTCAAAGTACCAACTAGGCAAATATTTAATATGTATTCTTTTTCTCTTGTTTATATATAATCACATCTAGTAATTGTATGTATAGACAAACAGAATTCCATTTTTAACAATGTTTACTGAAGAAATTGCCACTCAGTTAAATGAAGTAAGCGCAGCTAGCAGTCAGGAATTTGGAATCTCATTCACACTTGGGCCATATTATTTATTGTACTCTCTTAGAAGGTCTTCCGCGTACAGAATTGATCCTCTTCTTAGGTCAGTGTATTAAGGAGAGACTTCAGGAAGACCACAGAGTTGTGCAGATTTAAATGAGAAGAGAAAGAATAAGCCCATCTGACTCCATGAGCTGCTAGATTTATGTAAAATAAAAATCCGCAGTCGATGGGGAAACTGCAGCACCCTAACACTTGTTATCATAGCAGATCAATGTAATGGAAAGATCACAGCTTATTTGACTGAGAACTCCCCAGAAGAGTCTTCTGATTAGCGTCCCAGTACAAGCAGCTGTGAGCTGGAAACTTGAGAATCTGGCCCTTGTTTTGATACCCTGATGAGAACTAAGAGTTTTGGAAAAATCTGTCCTATGTTGTCATTCTGAGTACTAAAAATATGGCTTTATACGTGGGATTCGCGTCACTTCTGTATCCAACAGTCCCCAGTGCAGCAATGCCACCATATGGTGCAGTCGTCTCTGTTATATCAGTGTTTAGGTGACAACACCAACAGGAACTCGGGGAAATGCAGCGATCGTGAGTCAGTGAGTGGGTAAGAGTGCCAGCTACAGACATCCTCAGAGGGAGAGTGGGAAATGCCTGAAGGAATTAACTAGTTTCTAACAGCCTTCCCCATTACTTTGAGGCCCCTTCCTGATTTCTGTCAGCAGGATTCACGAGCAGGTTCACTTCTCCCATCTTTGAACACTGCAGGATGAGATTTTTTCTTCTCCACCTTGGAGTAAGACAGGCCACGTGACTGAGCAGGCAAGAAGCCTGTAAGGTGATTGACTCGTCCTATGCACTGAGTTTTTCTGTTCAGACACCCGACCTCCAGAGGGAGAGTTCTCCATGGTGTGTGGGAGCTCTGACATGCTGGGTTCCTTAGCAGAGTGCAATTCAATTTTCTCCCAAATTCCAGTTTCTATGGAGCATACATGAAACATGCAACAATTTTCCATTGAATTGGAAGAAAAGCCCTAAACTCAAACCTCATACAGAGTATTTTCCTTCTTTATTTGTGTATCTTATTATTTCTATAAAAGCTTGAGACCTGCAGTTAGACTTGTTCCATTCTGTTCCTTTAGAAGCTACTCTACACTATTTGCACTATTGCAGCCCAATACCAGATACTGAAATTCCTTAAGTTCTGGCATTCAAAGAGCAGACCAAAACTGCATGAATTCCACAGTCTTGGACAGCTCCAGTCTGAGTATCAACTATACACTTACTTCCTTCTGCATTTTTAAGTAGATAGTCCATTTTCTGTAGTTCTTGTAAAGTCTTGTACACTTTTAGAATATGTTTGAAAGGTACCTACACTTACAGTTTGTTTGCAGTGTTCTCAGGATCCTTTGCACTGAAAGCTGATCTGTTAAGGTACTGTACTATCAAAATGTACTGTCCTAGAAACCTTGTTTTTATTACTGTGTGGACAAAGATAAATAAGCTGTTCTCACAAACATTTCCTGAACTCTGTTCTTGTATACTTACAAGAAGAGAGCACGAACACCACTTGTTTGTGCTGAGAGGTCTACATCAAATAGCATCTTAATAGCTTTGGCCAAATGAAACTGAAATTCTGTCACAGAGAAAAGGCACTGCTAATAATAGTGGGCATTCAGTTATCTTCCTAAAACATATCAAGAGACCAAAGATTCTTAAGTGTAGGTGAGTAAAACATTTAATAGAAAAAAATTATTAAAATATTTGGTTTCATGTTTGTATTCCCTTCTTAATTTACCTGTTGCCTTTATTTTAAACAGAGAGATCCAAGGATAAACATCTTAGTTTTAATAGGTGTATTTTTTAATGTTTTTTTTTTAAAAAAAACAAAGTTCTATATCAAAAGTCTAATAACAAAGCCATGGACTGATGCGAGGTCTGTTTCTAGAGACTTTTGCAAAAAAAAGATCCTAAAAAGATTTCCTCCTTTCTAATCCCGCTATCATTAACCTTGACTATTTTTCAAAAATCCCCTTCGTATATATCCCAAGGCCTTAAAAGTAAGTGTGGGTTTTGATACATAGTGCTTGCCAGCAGCTGGAACGAGAACATCACAGAGAGAGAACAGATGTTCTCATGGGCAGTTAATATTCATATATCTCATATCCAGAATCTGGAATTACTTCCATAACAGTCAAATCAAGTATCAGTTTATCCCTGCAAAACTGAAATAACATTTATATTTTTATCTGGTACTGATTTATACAAACAGAATAAGGAAACTCATCAGTACCATCTGATCCCTATTGGTTTTTATAAACCTCATCTAAAGCTTCTAAAGTTAATGGAAAGATGCCTGTTTACTTCAGCTAGTTGTAGGTTGAATCTTATTAAGATACTTGTTCTTGAACAAGCAAAAAGGGGAAATAATGGAGAAATACCATTATATTCTGCTGCCTTTCAGTAATTCTGCCCTCTCAAAAAGGTTTTCATTTCTGACAGGGATAACCTCTGAGGTCAAGGAATGGGTGGAGACCAGAAGCCCACCAAGTGTGATGCAAGATAGATTTAAATGATCAAGAATCTATTTGCTATAAAAAAAAAAAGGTGCACAAAGGCAAATTTAAAAAGTGAAGCAGTCATTTTAGTAAAGGATGTGATAGCCAGGGACTGCTGGGCCATGTTTGTGCCTTAATAGGTATCGTACGGTCTCTGGTTATGCCTGGATCTGTGAAGTGCTGGAACATTTGTCAGTGCAGGCTTGGATCCAGGCACCACCACGTTATTTTGGTTTTGTCAGAATCACAGGGCTGCGGATGTGTTATTTACACTGGCTGTGGAGGAAGAGACGGTGCCTGTTCCAGTGCAGTGGCAGAGGCAAACTGCAGTTGATCCATTCCTAAAGCCTGACATTGCAGAGCAACCTGACCACTTTCAGGCAGGTTTGAAAGTGGATACTGAGTTTGAAGTCTTGATGGTAGGACTTGAGGAGAATTTGTAAGGAAGGTGAATTTTGTTGCAAGAAATGAGAGAAAAACATTAAAGCTGGAAGCTGAATATTTCAAAGTGACCTAGAAAGGTGAGATGTCCAGATCTCATGAAAATTTTGCTATTTGTCCATTTTTTTCTTGAGCATTTGTTATATGGAACTGGTGCTGACTGGACACTCTAGAACTGAAGATAGCGAGGTTAGAATCTCATAAATATTCTTATTTTTATAACTTGCAGGTATTAGACACAGTCTTTTTAAGGTAACCTTGAGTTGTAAATTTATTTCTGCCGTAATTCAATAATTTTTAAATATATATATTTTAGTATTGAATCAAATTGTTGCTATTCAATATGTCAATGATAAATACAGGTTTTGGGGTTTACTTTGTTGTAGCAGCGTGAACTTCAAAAGGCCAACAAAGGCAGCAAGCTGATATACAAACTCTGTGTCATGTTCTATGAGTCATGGAGAATAAATGTGCCAAATTTGTACTTCTGGGTGGCAGGATTGGTACAAAGATGCAGTGCTAATGAAAATGGAATTATTTTTTTAAGGTTCAAGCTAATCCAAAGAGAAAAGATTATGTGTTGATGAACGTATAAAAAGAGCTGCAAGGAAGGTTTCACAATCTGCAATCCAGATGCTAAATTGTGGGCCAGGAGTAGTTTTAAGCAGGGTTCCAGTTGTGTCTTGCTCAGAAGTGAGGGGATAAACACAGGGTTGTGGTGATATCCAAGCATGGAGAAATGCAGGGAGGCTGAGTTTGCGCTGGTGACGCTGCCCTGTGCCAGTGTCTCTCAATAACAAAGCCAGTGTGTCTCAGTGATAACAGAAGTACAAGAAGACGTGGAGGAAAGGTTTTACTAGGCTTTTGGAATTGTGGGAAACTGACTATTTCTGTTTGCTTATCAATAATTTGATTAAGATACACGTATGATGCTTTGAGAGACCATTTTTGCAGTAAATAGTGGTTGCTAGAAAGGTCTGGTACAGACAGAGAACTGTGAAATAAAACTGGGTGTATCTAGACAGTCTGTGAACGAGAGCATTAAAATTCAAAGAACGTTTTCCTAAGAGCAGTAGAGGGTTCAGATAAAGTTTATTTTCTGAATGTCTTAGCTTCCTTAAGATGGCTTAACTGCTAATGTTAAAAGTGGT
The DNA here is from genome assembly GCA_033556795.1 of Tapera naevia. NCBI lineage: Eukaryota > Metazoa > Chordata > Aves > Cuculiformes > Neomorphidae > Tapera > Tapera naevia. The sequence continues at coordinate 601,745 of JAUMJJ010000098.1, forward strand.
GACTGAAGGCAGGGAGGCTCAGCTGGTGTCACACAGCTATGTAAGAAACGATTACTTAAAGCTGTGCTTTAGTTCGGATGAATGAACCCAATAATTTATACTGCAATGCCCTGGATGCTGCATAATCATTGTGGATAAGCAATTTTCAAAGAGCCCTGAATGTTCACATCTCACAGTGATACCCCATTACCTCATAGCAAAGTCATGTCTCAGTGAGACTATCAAGACTGTCTTGAACAAAGTAATTAGTAACTATCTATAAAACAGACCTGCTAAATTGTGTCATTTCTGTGCTTTCCTACATTTTAAGGGGTTAATAATCTAAGTCAGAAATCTAATTTGATTTTGAAGAATTTGTAAAAGTATTTGCTTAATTTTATTTCATATTAATATCTTATTAGTTTGGGGAAGATTTTATCCCAAAATTTTTGTCTCCTGAGAGTTTACCAATATCATAAACCCAGTGTTTATTCAACCTTCAGTCAGCACTGCCTTAGAGGATTGTAAAGGCAAATAAAACTAGCTTTTATGCCTTTCATTATTACAGCTTTGAACCCAATGAGCTTGTTGCTATTGAAAAAGAGGGTAGACAATCCTTAGAAAGATTAAGCAGAGTTTGTACGAGACATCTAGTTTGCAGATAGTCCTAAAGTATTGATTTAAAATATTAAATTCATCCTCGTAACCAAAAGAAGAAAACATAAAATTGATGGTGTCATGTCTGGAAAGAGATCAGCAAGCTTCAGTTATTTGAGAATAGCTTTTACAACTTCCTAAGCCAGATAAACTTAATTAGCAAAATAAACAAAGAAAACCAGAGAGATGTGACTATAAACATCAGAAAACTTTAATGTGTAAAACTCTTGTTGCCAGGACTTGCTCTTCAGGCAGGGAGGAGCAATGAGGCTGCTGCAAGAGGTCTCAATGCAGCAGGGTGCTTGGTGCTTCTTGATGCTGAGCACTTGGGCCTTGACTCTGCAAAACTCCTGAGGACTTAACTCTGCTCCTTGAGCACCTGCACAGTGAACCTGGTGACAGGACTGAAGTTTCAGTATACAGAGATGAAATTTTCCAACGTGAGGTCAGGCACTGCTTCTCCAGATGGAGTAATAGCGAACTGCTGAAAGGATGCGGCTGGCTTTGTGTTGTTACTTTGAGGAAGATGCTCTTTGCCGTAAACTGGCCATCCACTACACATTCAGACAGGTACATGGTGTGTGTAAAAATACATATATATATAAAATTTGAGTGATATTATGATAGCACTGAAACTGAGGTTAAGATGTTTAGATGTTAATTCAGCGCCCTCTACTCATAAGATAAAAGGCATACTTTTTATTGCTGTGCTGTTAACAGAGGCATCAACCATTTTGGAAATGTAGTGTGTGATGCTAAATAGCTCAAACTTATTCTTCACTCTAAGATCCATAAAACTCAAATTCCTGAATACCCTGTCACTTGTGAAAATGTTTTGGACCAGATCCAAAGATCTTTCTTAGATAAATACTCCAAGATGACCTTTGAGTGTGTGTTTAGTGCCACTGAATAAGTGTGGGGTTTTTTCAATACAAAGTCACTTTAAGATTTTTTGGAATTATTTTTATGTGTAATTTCCCGTGAAATTATCTGCGATAATAATTTTTTTTTTGTCATTTTTATGGCAAAAATAGACTGCTTCTTTATGCTAACTTCTGTGAGAGTGTGTTCTGGAGTTTTAACAAGCTACACAGTTGAGGAAACCTTTATTAAAATACCAAAGATAACAGTGGCAGGTTCCAAAAGGTACCCTTGTTATATGTTTAGTGATTAGAAAGCTTAATATTTTCCTTGGGACATTGCTAGAATTATGTACTTTACAACTGTGAAAAGGTTCTTTAGCTATTGTATGGACTGAAAACTGTTGCAAAAAGTCACTTCTGGGTTGATTTTTGAAACACAAAGACAGAGGAAGTAACGATTTTAACAGTGCCTTTCATTTGCTTATTGAAATTATGTTCTGTTGTGCCTTGGATTACTAACCAGTACTAAACCATGCACATCTAAAATAACATCGCTTACTCCTTGATGTTGGGTTTTTTTAGGTTGGTTGGGATTTTTTTGTTGTTGTGGAGAGGGGTTTCAGGAAAATTTCTGTGTGTTTCTAAAGTATTTAATGTAGAAATAAATTCAGTAGGTTAGTCTGTAAGTCGTCTAATTTTCTTCAGAAGAGATACTGTCTACTCACAATGGATAGAAAGACAGATTCTTCATCCCTAAAGGTCTGCAAAATAACATAATGGAGTAAATCAGTTATGGTATAATTCATGTACACTATAAAGCTAGTAATAGTGGCTTTGTGCATACAAAGTTCCAATTTTTTTTATATTTTTGTAGTTGCTTTCTGAATTTGATTTCTGCATTAAGAAGATGTGCATTATGTCCATTGAAATAAAAGTGTGAGGAAAAAGATTCAGAAGAAGAGCTCTCTTTTTGGAAAAAAGCAAAATTAAAGAAATGAAAAGAAGTGCAGGGTGAGATGTAGGTCTGGAGCAGAGGTGAACTGGCTGCAGGGAGGAAACAACAAGAGGACATCAGTTAAGCAGGGCCCGTGCTCCGTGCCAAGGCCCTGGTTACAGCTCCTCGGAGCGGCAGTGGTTGGGATATGGACATAGGCACGTGGGCACTGTAGCATCAGTGTGACAGGAGAGGCTGAGCGACTGAACACGAAAAGATACCCGTGGAGGGGTGAGGAAGAACAGGAGATAGCTGGGACTGCACCAGAGGGGATTTTAGCATCCTCTCAGTAGGTGTCCCGCTCGCCTCTCCCTGCCCACGGCCCAAAGGGCTGCTAAGGGGGCAGAGACTGCACACGGATTGCACCCTCTAGACTGCCTATGTAGAGTATTTCTGACAGTCTGGATGATCTTTTTAAACACAGTGTACGTTAACTTACAGATAGACTGTTTGCTCAGCCTCAGATGGGCTGCTTGGTGCTGTTTCCTTGAGAATAAATACCAGCCGTAGCCATCTGTCTGGACTCCGCTCGCGCCTTCCCACGGTTATTACTTCTACGGCTTCTTTCAGCTTTTTTTTCCCTTCGTATATATCTGTATTGACATATAAAATCTGTAAACCTCCAGCTGGAAAAAGTGTCTGTTTTTTTTTTTGAAATGTCTCATCCAGTTTACTCTTGGTCACATGAAAGCTTAGTCCCACTTTCTGATGCCTGATACTTGAATGCTTATTTTCTGTCTGAGAGGTTGTGATTATTCACTTACTTTTTATTGTGTAAAGGTGCTATCACAGTATCTATGTTGAGTGGTTTAAGAGCAACTGTCATTTTATAGATAATTAATTTACAGATTCTGTTTTTATAAATACTCCATTAAAATAGGGGAACTGTTTTTCTAAGACTAATAATATAAATTCCTACCTTTATCTCTGATTTATTTTAGCAATGATCTGTGCTAGACACTAGTTCATGAAGCCAGTTGTCAACAATTCCTGTAAAAGTGGAGGAAGTTTTGTTCAATATTTCATAATGTTCTGGAAAACATTTTGTATTAATTGACAAGCAGTTTCTCATAAAAACTATTAATTCCAACATAGGTTTATTTTTTATTTTTGTGAAGAATTCTGTAGGAGAGGTCACTGCCAGATTGTTGTGAACCTGCACTAGTCAATAGATCTTCCTGAGCTATGCAATGTAAGTAATTAACTGCTGGCTTAAACATTTGAGAGCTAACTGCATATCGTGTCTTGAAGTTAATTTCCTCAGTAATCACTTTCCACACACAGCAATTCTCTTTTCCACACAGAAAGAAACAAAAATGAACAAACCTCTATAGCTTAAACAAACTGTCTTTCCTGCAGGCTGGAAACAAAGGGAGTGATTGTTATTGGTAATGTGATTATTGCTATATTTATGCCAGCAAACTTAGATGATTCATTAGATGCCACTGTGCTTGTGAAGGCAAGAGCATTAATTAAATATTTGAAATAGGAGGAAAGGAAGGTTCACATTTGATGCTGGCTCATCCTACTTCAAATCAATGGACTTGATCTGCTAGAGGGTAGGATGGCCCTACAGAGGGACCTGGACAGACTGAAGAGCTGGGCTGATTCTAATGGGATGATGTTCAATAAGTCCAAATGTCGGGTACTTCATTTTGGACACAACAATCCCATGCAGAGCTACAGACTGGGGACAGAGTGGCTGGAGAGGAGTCAGGCAGAAAGGGACCTGGGAGTGCTGGTGGACAGGAAGCTCAACATGAGCCAGCAGTGTGCCCAGGTGGCCAGGAAGGCCAATGGCATCCTGGCCTGCATCAGGAATAGTGTGGCCAGCAGGACCAGAGGAGTTATCGTCCCCCTGTACTCGGCACTGGTCAGGCCTCACCTTGAATATTGTGTCCAGTTCTGGGCCCCCCAGTTTGGGAAAGATGTCCGGATGCTGGAGAGTGTCCAGAGGAGGGCAACGAGGATGGTGAAGGGGCTGGAGCACAAGCCCTACAAGGAGCGACTGAGGGAGCTGGGGCTGTTTAGTCTGAAGAAAAGGAGGCTCAGGGGAGACCTCATTGCTCTCTGCAACTCCCTAAAAGGAGGTTGTAGTGGGGCAGGGGTTGGTCTCTTCTCTCAGGTGACCAGGGACAGAACTAGAGGGCGTGGACTCAAGCTTCGTCAGGGAAAGTTTAGGCTTGATGTGAGGAAAAAGTTCTTCACTGAAAGGGTGATTGGCCATTGGAATGGGCTGCCCAGGGAGGGGGTGGAGTCACCGACCCTGGAGGTGTTTAAGGGGAGACTGGATGAGGCACTGAGTGCCATGGGTTAGATGATGGTGTTAGTGATGCTGTTAGTGTTCGGTTATAGGTTGGACTCGATGATCGCGGAGGTCCTTTCCAACCTTATGATACTGTGATACTGTGATACTGTGACTTAAAATTGGTTAACTTTTATCTGGTTGTACCAGGAATGGTGTATTTATCCCAAGAACTTGTAGGAGAGTTTTTGAATAATGTGGTGTCAGCCTTTTGAATGTCACACTTCTGTTGTCTTGGGAAAAGGTGACAGTAATGGTGGTGTGATTCGACCCAGATCAGACTTGCAGCCTCAGAACAGAGGAATTGACAATAAAAGTGTATCATTTAAAATACTTTTCTTCAGTGTTAAAGGATCACTTTAAAATACATACAATCTACAAATCTAGGCAGTAATTCATGCATTTTGTTGATACATGTAGTTTTTCTTCTGTGTTAATGCTCTCAATAGCAGTAAGAGGTTTTGTGCATCCAACACATTTCTGTACACTGAACTCCTGGAGGGGATCTTCACTTTTTTGTGTTTGATGTGAATTGTGTGGATTTGTTTAACAGGAAGACTATGAAGTACTTCTGCAATAAACCTGGTAACATATAATGCTGTACTGTTCACATTTGGAAAGTTCACCACACGTACAAATGAGGTGGATGATCACTTTAAAAGCTCTAATTTCTGTGCAAACTCTTATCATCCACAACCTTATTAGAAAATAAGATACCAAACTGAAATAAATTTGGTATGTTTGATACAGTGCACTAAATTCTATATTTTATTACTCTAAAATGATTGAATTAGGTAGGAGAGCTTTTCAGAATTATTTTTTATTAAAGGCATTAAAAACCTACAAAAAAAAGGGAAAATTCCAAACAAGCTTTGGGGATGCATTCAGAAATAAAATCTAGCAGGATCTTGTATCACAAACTATTTCATTTTCAGTATCCTCCTGTAATTGCCTGTTAGGTACTTAGCCTTCAATCCCTAAGAGTTATTCCCACTATTTTTTTTCAGAAATATTTAGTAATTGCCCCTTATATTTTGCACAGTGTAAATGCTACATCCCTGACGTAGCCATTTGGCCACTTTTACTTTCTGTATATCCTCAGCTGGTTCAAGAATGTTGTTAATGTTCAATATCCTTTTTCTTCCATCTCTATGAAAGAAAGGAAAGTATAACAGTTACATGGGCTCACCTTGACTCAGTAATACTTCGAGTTTGAATTATGTTCTTCATGTTTATGAAGGGAAAAAAGCTCTCTACATGAAACTATTAGACTTTAGTGGAAAGTTCTGTAGAGGTGACACTTTTTGATTAAAATGAAGACTTTCAGACAGGAAGCCCTTTCACAAGAGCATCTCAAACCTCTGCAGAATGTTTCCCCACCTCCTGTGTGTTCAGGTAATACACTGGTCAGCCTGGAAGGCTGAGTGTGGTATCTTACCTGTGTGCTCATCACCTGCTGTTAGCGCAGCTCTGAGCGCTCTGGCATTTGGGGTGGAACAAGGGCTGTTGCTCTCCAGGATGTGCTTTATAGCTCTCACAGGGTACCCAGACATTTTTGCTACTGCTCCTCTTTGCTCTTGCTCTTCAAAGCAACCCCCTACTTTATAATGCCTCGTCCTACCTGTGGAAAGGTCTCGTGCCCTCCATGGTGTCTGTGCACTGTTTAGTGCTGCCTGCTGCACTCTGTAACAGTAATAACTCCAGCTAAGTGCTCTGTAAGAACCAAGGCTGGCAGAGCTGGGCGGGGAGAGAAGGCTCTCCTATTTGTTTATTAACTGTATCTGCACAGCAAATGAACAATGGTTTGATTAGGAAGGATGGTCTGTACCATGTCCTCCTGTACCTGCAGGCAGTGCCTGCAAACAAACTTTGAGACAAAGTCCAGAGCCATAGAGTTGAGTAAGAGGGGAAACATGAGTCAGGAGAAAAGAAAGTACAACACCAGAACTACTCACCTGAAGCCCACAGAATCTGCAGACCACTTCCCCCCAACACCAGTATTTGAGAATTATGTTATCGGGTACGTGTAAATCTGTGCAAAATATCTTGTTGAATATTTTATGTGCCAGTTTTATGTTCTGGCAACAGGTGACTTGGACCTATTTGCAAATTTGAGTTGAATTATCTGGTATAATTTTGTTTTAATGTGTTTTTTTCATACTCCAGTAATCAGAGCATCCAATAGGAAGCTACTGACCTGAGGTAAAATCTGCTCCTCTTCTGATTTAGTACAGGTGTGTGAGTTGAGTTCCCTTCTCAGACAGTTGTTTTGTATAGGGCTTTGTGAGTTGATCACCTTAAGACTCCTCAGCCTATACAATTTTGCACTGAATGAAGCATTTATCTGTTTCTTGAGAAAATATAAGTGTGAAAATATGACTGATTGAGAGTCTGGTCATTCAGAGATCCAGCGGAGAAGGTGTGATGCTTTGGTTTCAAGCCATGAATCCATATTCAAGTATTTTTGACACTGCAGAGCTTGGAAGCATCTTACCTCAAAATATATAAGGTGTAATTTTTCGACCACTGTCCTGGGGAGCTCTAAGCAGAGAGCAGTGAAAGACAAAACCTCACCACATTCTGCAGGATATGACAACCCTCCAAATGTTCACGCCCTGTCAAGTTGAAATAGGTGGTTTGTTATTTCTGAACTAAATTTTTTGCAGAACCAGATATCTTTAAAGTGGTGGAAACAGATATTCTTTTTTTTTATTCAGTGAGTGACAATAAACTAACAAGATAAAGTTTCCTAAATTCAAGTGCAACAGAATGGAAGCAATTAAATCGAGTATCAGAACAGGGCCAGATCTGATATTCTAACTTCTGTTTTATTTTAGTTGCCTTACAAATGTTCTGTGCTGACTAGAATGTACATTTAATTAATCTACATTTAAAATCATTGGCTTTATATGGCTAAAATTTTGAATGAGGTAGAAGAAACTTCTTATTGGACAAGAATTCTAAGTATGTGGTAAAAAGTCTTGGAGTCATGAGACTCATGTTCCTGTTTCACTCAGCTTCTGAAGTCAAAAGCAATTTATTGAAAACAAGCGTCACTCGTAGTTCAGAGGCTCTGTCATTAAATTTTCATGTGAGGCCCCCGTGCCAGAATAGTCGGCGAGGCTGAAGACACCTTGTTTTAAATTTTTTTTTCTGCTTAAATTCAGTGAGGATCTATCTGGGTTTCTCTCACAGCAGTACCAAGATCTGCTCTGCATTTGATAAACAAAAAGCCCTGACGCCAGCAGACCAGTGTTTGTTTTTTTGACATCAGACTGCTCTTACACATGGATAAATCTTGCTTTGGTACGGCTGGGGAGGCTCTTTTAACGAACCTATATTGCTGACAGCAAAGAGCAATCTTTTGCAGGGCGGAGGCACTGAGGCTCTGCCTTTGCCCAGAGTCAGAAGTGCATCAGAGCTCGGGGTGTGTGCGCTGCCACAGCCCCTCTCAGATCTCAGATACAGCTCTTATTTGCAATCTTCCCGTTCAGATCTTCTTTTGCTTGAACAAAACCAGGAATCTTTGGCTCAGAATATCTTGCTGAAGAGTGGCAAGGCACGTGGCTCTGGTTCCCTGTGTGAATTCAACTACATTTTGTTTCACAAATTGCTTGACAAAGCAGCAGTGACACTGCAGACCCGATACGTTTGCAGAGTATCTTTAGGTAAATGGAGACATATGCAAAGAGTTGTTATGTATTTATCAGCTTGAGAGGTTGTGCTGTGATTGAGATTAAAATGATATAACTCATGAAAACCTACTAGGAAGGGCTGTATTTTAAATTTCTGTGAAACCTGGTTATATTGAACAGCAGTAATCCACTATACTGGGTGTATACAGCCTAAATCTTGAATCTTCCATTTCTGAGCCTAATATTTAGTTATGAACATGGGAATTTTTTTAAACACTTTTCAAGGACGTCTTTTTGACCAGAGTAAACATTTCCTTAAAATTTCCTTTCCCTCCCCCCATCCCCCCTAAAGAAAGGAAGTATTTCTTTGGAAAATTATATTGAGGACAATCAGCGAACTGCCATTATTTTTTGGAATATTCACTCCCCTTTCAGTGTTTATGTTGATGGTACTTTGGCATGCAAAATCCTGCTGGCTGGAAATATGGCAAATTAATGAAGCACTAATTTTTGTGCAGTTGTCAGTAATTCAAATTTGTTTGCAGAGTGAAGAGCTTTTTAATATAGCTTTCTCTTAAATGGTAGAAGAAGAAGCAGATCACTGTACTCATCAGAGAGCACATCTTTCACCCGGGCCTTTCAAAGTACTTCCCAAATTAAGGTTTATGACCCTCTTTTAAGTTAAATATGCAATGGGTGAACTGAATACTTTCTTGCAGCACTTCTGTGTGGAGCACACACACACTGGTGCAGGTCTGGGCACCAGGTGCCCCTCACCTGCTGTTTGGCTGCTTTCCTATCTTAAAATTTAGGCAAGATTTTGCTGTGTATAATTAAGCTTTGTTTCAGATGTTGGACAATGTCATATAACATCAAGTGTTTCTCCTGCAAATAATACCTGTATATACATATATATATACTTACATGGCTTGGTTTCTGTTTGCTCTGAAAGGTATCAGATACCATACCTTAGAAAACACTTGGGGCTATATCTGGGGAAAGCACGCTGGGTTGTGCCAGATGTGCAGTTAGAGATAGAGTAATTAAAGCAGCTGGGTTTGCAGGTGTCAGGGGGAGAATATTTCTTGATTTGTTCTCAGGAAAAATGTTTTTATCTTGAGGATTTAGCTGAAGTCCAGGGCTATGTAGTTGATTAAGAGGGGAAACAGATTTATTCTTATTTACCAAGACTGCAGAAAACCTATTTTCCTTTACAGGAGATTTCTAGTAAGAAAGTTTATTTTTTTTCATAGCTCTAGCTGCTTTTCAGATACTGCTCAGCCCAGAAATTTTCTCACAGCTTTTCTCAAGGTCATTTCCCAGTACTTGAACAGATGATTTTCTGCTGCTTTCCTCTCGGCATTCCAGTTGTCTTCTTTTTCTTTCTGATGTGTTAAGTTTTTATCACCAAACAGTGCTTTTAGTGAGTCACCTCCAAGTCCAAATATGAGCCTGTTTTCTGGTAAAGGTTACAGTCCCCTCATCAATTTGGTTGTATAAGGGAGTTCAGTTCCTTTTGTATTTTTGGCTGTTATTAGCAGCTGTTTCACAAAAACATCACAAAAATAGATTTGACCCAAATGGTAACACTTGAAGTGGTTGTGGCAGTGCAGAATGTGACACACACCACGAAATAAGTCACATAGTGTTAGAGAAAACATTTTATGTGTTCTTAAGAATAACTTGTTGTGGTCACAGGGAATTCCTGCAGCCGGGTAAGCTCATGATACTAAAGCCTACTTGAGCTGTACAGGAACAAGTATTTCCCATCCAGAGTATAAAAGGTCTGGTTAGGGAGATTTACCTGGCAGAAGGAGGAGAGTACAAATGACACATCAGTTACAATTCCAGTGTTCGTTGCAATCCATGAAATATCCCTGGCACACTGCAGAAACAGACTACTGGACGGGATGTAAATGGGTGTCTTTAAGGTCATATTTCATTTTCTTTCTTTTTGAAAATAATTTAGTTTTGTTTCTGGCATTCTAGGAGGAAATAAAGGGATTTTCCTTACCCAGTAGCCACCGATGGGAATGCAAGAAGCACATTTTTTTAGGAATTTTCAGTATGGTACCATGGCTGTTGGTGCAGCTGCCTCCATGTAGTTTCTCTGTAAGAATTAACCGCTATAGACCTTGTAAGACTATAAACCAGACCAATTTTTCAATAGTTTCATTCAAGGTTACAAAGGATGAAGATTGTTAATACATCCATTTCTGTTCCTGAATTTTCTAAAGAGAAAAGGTTTCAGAAATATTTTGTATAGGACAGTTGTCCTGTTCACAAACCATGCAGAATTCATCTGTCGATTCACACTAGTACAGTATTTTAAAATTCATAAAGAATATAAGACCTGTCTTGCCAAATAAGGAACATTCCCTTTTGTTAAACATACGTGTTAGGTTAAATGCCTCTATTCATACACTGCTTATCGCGTCAGACAGAATTCATTCTGTCCTAGGAGCAGATGGCTTGATTTGAGGGAATGTGCTTCATTCAAGGGAGAGGATTGAATCGTTTGACAAACCGTTTTGTGGATGAATGAGGCTCGGGAGAGTGAATTGTGATGTCTTGTCTGTGGAGAGCACCAAGGAATTGACTTTAAGATGTTGAGCATAGAGCGGAATGGAGGTTTAAAACATGCACTTTATTGATCACACAGATTGAGAGGCCTGACAAAAAAAGTAAGATGTACCCACTGAACTCATTCTGTCAATGGGGGTGTTTTTCATCTACTTGCATTCTCAACAAATTGTATTTCCTTATATCCTTCATATGCTTTTATCAGCACAGTGCCACTTTCTCCCCATTTCTTTTTCCTGTGACAGTCAGAGGTGTTTGGTGAAATTCCGTGCTCTGATGGATTTCATGGGCACTGCAATAGTTCAGCTGCTCCTGTTTGGTGTGCGCTTCTCTGACCTTGTGAGGGGTCAATGGTAGAGCTCAGGCAATGGGCATTTGGGTTCAAAGCCCTCTGCTGCAGTTCCACCCTTTGAACAGGGTGAGCAATGGACAGGTAGAAGCCCAGGAAGGCGTGTGCGTTGGGTTGAAATGCCTGGCTCAGGGTGCAGTGCAATTCCTAACCCTGGGGTATCTGATGTTAGTTAGACAGCTGGTAATGGTGTTCACAAAATCCCAAATGCCAAAAGGAGATGGAAGTTGGGTGGAGCATGAGGAGAACTCTGAGGCTGAGACACAGCTCACGTCCCCAGGGTGCTCGGGATAACTTTCCAGAGGAGATGCCAGTGCCAGACCAGCCCTTTCCTCTCTGAGGAAGGGCAGTCTGGCAGCTCAGGTGCTTCATGTTTAGTTGTAGCAAAATCTGCTTCATATTCATAGCGTGTGTAGCTGCTTTGTGAGTGACTTTAAAGAGCTTTGCCCTTCTTCTTAGAACAGAACTGGTCATGTTTGACTCCTGCAGGTGCTGAGGAGATAACAAGAGCATAAGGGACAGGGAAACAGACAGTTTATCAGAAAACCATACAAAGAGCTTCCAAAATCTCAATGGGTTGAGGCTGCAAACCATACAGACCTAATGTAAAAAAACAATATTTTTGTTTTAGTCCTTCAGAAAGGAGCACTTTTACAAGGCAAGTCCTGACTTAGTTCTGCCAAGAAAAATCCACTGCTTTATCCAAAATGAACCAAAGAACATAACATAACCATAATCTCAGATTGGATTTTACGGGGGGGCTGGTTTAGGTGAATTCAGTAGCTCCCAGAAGGATTTGTGTCCATACAGAGAAAGTAGCACTGGCTAGGGTCTGCAATTAGGTGATTGGATCTTTGCACACCCACTCGAACAATGTACATGAGCCTGTTGAAAGTTTAATTTAAGAAAAGCATGTTATTGACATACACAGAAGCTTCTGAACTGGCAGACAGTCTATGGATTTGTTTTTTTGTTCCCTAACTCAAAACTGTTATCGTGCCTGGTTTGCACCAAACACTCTCATAAGAGTTCATAACGCTGCATAATAGGACTAGGTTGAAGTGTTTATAAATTGTTAATGAATGATGTTAACTGACCAAAGTTAATAAAGATTCATTAAAATTCATAAAATGGTTCATGTATATTTCATTGCAAACATAAAATGAGATACTTTTCCAAACATGGATGTCTCCTGAAACTGAAAATTAGGAATTTTCAGAAGCATTAATTAGTGGAAAGCTGAAGAAAAAGGTTATGATGAATGCACAGTTTGAGCTATTTTGAATAACTCTTCTCTATAAGTTCATAAATTATTCAGTATGAACCACTTATATAATATTTTTTAAAGGTAAAAGAAGTGTCCTTTCAGGCTGAGTCGCCCTTTCCTTAAAGCAAAATAACTCTGATGCTTTACTGGAACCATATAACAGAAATAAATTGTTTTTTTCCCTCAGGGTAGGCATCGTTACTTCCTAAAGTAAAGAAATACTCAAGCAACATATGGCTGAAAGGATTTGGCTGGGTACTCTTTGAGAAGAAGAGCTGTGTATGAGACTGAAGGAGGAAACAGGAAACACTGAGTTCAGCCAATAGATTGCCAGCATGTCTTTATCTAAAATTAAGTGAGCTTTTGAGTAGGAGTTAAGAGCAATTCAGCTTCTGAACACAGAAGAAAGTCAGGTCCTATTAGCTGGGTGATAACATTTGCTTAGACTTAGTTCTACATAGTTGGCCTACATAGGTGTCAGATGTACAGTTCCATTAAATTAATGCCTTGGAGTGGGGTGTAGAAGTTACTCACAAGAATAAAAAATTTCAGACCTGCACACGTCGGATCCACAAAGGTTACTAAAATAGCATGTAAAAGCCAGTGAAAACTAGATTTCTACCTCAGTGTTTGAAGTCCACAATTCATTGTGAAAGTAAGTCACCAACACTAATAAAATGAGGATTTATCTTCCTTAAAAACTGAATGTGATCAGAATTCAAAAGTGCCAATTAAAACATTATGCATTTTGTAGAATCTGGAGCCTTCCTGTTTTTGATTATTTCCAATTACTGTTCATTTTTTAACTTAGGAATAAGGATGGGGAGAATGTTATAGTCACATTGCCCAGACAACTTAATAAAACCTAGGAGTCATGGTGAGACTTTAGCAGAATGGTTGCTCTTGGAAGAAAAAAGAGTATTTTTTTAAATTTTTCACAGAAGCTGTCAATCCTGGCCAGGAGAAATACAACTTCTGATCTTATTCATTTGTACTCTTTGTGGTAAGGGTTATGACATATGCAATTTCTGCCCTTTTTTTCAGTTCCTTTACCACTTGTGTTTGAATGAAAGAGAGTGCAGTCAAATTGCTGTTCCATACTTTGTTTTCTCTTCTCTGTGCTTCTTTGTGAACAAATCTATTCTGAAGAGGAAAGTGAGATGCTAAACTTACATATTAATCTGCCAGTCTACTGTCAGATGATTATCAGGAAAATGATTATGAGGAAAAAGCTAGACTCCAACAGAATGAAGATGCTGTTTCCAAGCAGGTACCAGTGAGGTGTCATCCATGCTGCTTTTTTGCCCTCATCTTGCTGCTTAGCAGGATCTTGTCTCTTTAATAATGCAAGAACTCCTATGTTTTCAACCCCAGGCATATTACTAACAACCTCTGGCTGTTATTGCTGGGAGGGCCCCTCCCAAAATGTGCCCTTTTTCCCTGTGTGGAACTGGCTTCATGGTGGCTTGTGCACTTGTATTTGTGCAATACTGAGTGTTTGAGTAGCATCTTCCCTCTGCTGAGCTGCACGGGAGGGAGCTGGCAGGGATGCGGATGGCTCACATCAGGCTGAGCACCCTCGAGGGAATGGGTGTGCTGCGAGGAGAAGGGTCGAGATTTCCTGGCAGCTGAGAGGGAAGCAGCTCTCAGTCAAGGGAAGCTGCAAGATACATGTGAGGGGCAGGTTTCAGTTAACAGAATAATATTTGTGCGTTTGGAAACGCTTTAAAATCAGCAGATTTGAAAGGTAATCAAGGTCTTTGTTTTACTGAAAGCACAAAGGTGTGAGCTGAGGCCAGTGAAATGAAGCAAAAGAACCCCCCAGAATTAGAGCACAGATCCCTCAAATTTCAATTTGAAATTTTTCAATTTCTCCTAACCACACTGCCTTAATTTGTGTCAGGGTAAGCTTTAAGTGTGAGACAATAGACTGCAAGGGTGTCCTGCCTGGATCAGTTGCAGCCTGGAGTGTCTTGAAGTTGGTTTTTTATGAGTTGTTTGGCTATCTCCTTCCCCAGAGTTACAGTAAATATTTCCTGTTTTCTTTCTTTGGAGCTCACATTTTTTTATGTTCACGACACAGAATTTTGGCCACTGCTGTTAACAGGTTTTGTTTTTTGTTTTGTTATTGTTTCCATATACTTACATTATTGTATTTTTATTAACATTTCATTCACCTTGTTGATTTGCTATTATTAAGAAAAAATATTTCTAAGTATTTGACCTACCACTGAGACAATTGCCCTCATTTCCATTTTGGATGACTTGGCAATGTTTGGAAGAAGAACTGGATGTGCTGTGCAAGATTTGGACAGATATTTAACACTTTGAAGAGTTGTGACAGTTGGTGTGATGAGCAAAGCTGGACTTAAAGGAATGGTTGGTCTGTAACGTCCAGAGTAGCTGTAGTAGCAAGAACGACACCTTCTGATGGCACAAGCTGTCAGGAACATCAGCAGAGAAAGGAATCAGGTTTTATCTGGTCCAGCCACATAGCTTTTCTATTTGCTTTATCTCTACTAATATTCATTCCAGTACAGCAGAGCAAAACTTGGTGTCATTTGTCGATGTCGGTACTCAGCATAACACAGTGAGTGCCAGGCCTACCTTTTGGGGCAGGAAGTTTTGCAGGTAAAAGTAGGGGTTTATGTACATTATCATCTCAGCATATGAGAAGCCCCCTGTACTGCTACAAAGGCCTCCCCAAAGCAGTTTCCCTAAAGAAAAGCATCACGGCTGGTGTAAGAAGGCTCTGCTTCCCCATCTGGGTGACTGTCGAGGCATTCAGGTTTTGTTCTGTTTGAAACAAGCAGGTCATTTCTAAGATTTTAATTTTACCTGCTAAGATCCACCCCTAATCTTCCTTCTTTGAAGAGAGGCCCCAAGCTACTGAAGGCTTAAATTATGATAATTCTAATGACTACAGAAATTATTTCCTTAACTGGGAGCTGCTCAGCATTCAGAACCACATTCTGGTGATCACTCCAGGCTCCTGTATTTGTAGGGGCAGTAAGACAGTATTTCCAACTTATGATTTCTCAAATCATAATTCTGTGCATCCACTCAGATTGCCTTCTCATACTATGAGTACAAAGGTTGTATCTGCAGCACATCTCTCCACAGGTTGCATCATATGCAGAGCATCATGCTGTTTAATGGGAACATCAAGAGCTGAGGGTGGAGAATGAGGAG
This sequence comes from Tapera naevia, assembly GCA_033556795.1. Lineage (NCBI taxonomy): Eukaryota > Metazoa > Chordata > Aves > Cuculiformes > Neomorphidae > Tapera > Tapera naevia. The sequence goes on from JAUMJJ010000098.1 coordinate 617,569, forward strand.
AGTCCTATGAAAATTGTAGGAGAGTCTACAGATCCGTGTGATTTTGCACTGATTTTGACATAATTAGAAGGAACTGAAAATTTTTGAGAGACATTAGGTGATTGAGATGTGTGTGTATAGGAGAGAGAGATGTAATTTTCTGTTAACTAGTTTGCTGCCTGGATACATGACAGAAACAGAGGCCTGGTTTAGCTTTGGTATTGAACAAAGTACGAGATGGAAGGTGGGTGGTAAAGACGGCACAGGCCTGGAGAAAAGCAAGTAGCTGTGGAGGAAAGATCCTTGGATGCTGTCGGCCCAGGGGATCTCAGTGCGAGATGATGTTGCTGAGGTTCTCACAAGTTCCTCTGCACAGTACGTTGCGTGCTATGGCCTGGGCAGAGCTGCAGCCTGCGCCCCGACACGCTTTATATAAAAGGAGATGGCCTACCAGAGACTTGGTAACGAGTTGTGGGTAAAAGGGGGTTTAATCCACTGGAAGGTTTCAGGAGGGTGGGTGAGAACGAAACAAAGTCTGGAGATCTAAACTGTAGGTCTCAAATTTAATGGACTGCCATGTTACTAGAGGAGGAGATGCACCATTAAAAACCGCTGAGAGCCGGCTGAGGCAGTGGGAAAGATAGTTCATGTCCCAAAGAATTTAAATGTGGTACATTTTTCTGAGTAGGCAGAGGTGATTAATGCAGACTTTACTGTCATCCCTCCTGACTTGAGTGTGCACCTAGTAGTATTAGCCAATATCTAGGGTTTTTCTGCAGGAAAAAACTATTAATATTGGTGTATTATTGCTTTTGAAATGATTTTCCTTCTGCTGAGATTTGGATTAGATTTCTGCTTTACATAATTTGTTATGAGGATAGCATTAAAGGACACATCTGCCTGTAATGTCAGCTGTACCCTCCTCTCTTTGCACACCTAGTTTGGTAGCATTTCAGTTATTTTATGTGTATGACAATAGGAGACTGAGCACTGCTGTTACTTGTGCAGAAAATAGAAAAAGGGTGATTTTTCTCCTGATAATTGCCACATCTCCAACAAACTAAAAACTCCTGAGTCACATCTGTGATTCTTTGTATATTTCACCCTTAAACCTTTTTCAAAGTGTTTTCCATTATGTTCGCTTTTAGATTATATTTAAAACTGCAAAGTTATCAGCAGTCCCACTAAGATCCCTTTTTTTTGTCTGAATAATGTAGGTTCCTCTTTTGTTCTGAATTCTTAATCTTTAGTAAGTTTTTATGTGTTTTGTCTTGCACTGGCTTTTACATTTCTCGTCCAATTTGCATCATTACAAAAGTAATGATTTAAAATATGTACCATTTAGTTGAAATTTCCTGAAAAAAGTAGGGCTGAGCAGAATATGTTCCTTTGTAGCTGCAGTGTAAGCCATTTCTTTCTTTTGTTAAAAAAAATAATTCTCTGCTTTTTCCATTCTCTAATTAGCTTCAATATTTTTCCTATCACACTAAAATAATCCTTTGTAGAAAAGCTTTATAATTTCTGAAGAAAACCTTCAAGTGAATCTCCATCACGTTTGGTTTGCCATTCTCTGGTTTGCTGTTTTGGTTTAATCTTGGGCTAGACACAATGATACTCTCTGAATCAGACACACAAACCATCCTTTGCCCAATAATACATTTGTAAATGTTGTGTAGCGTTCATCCCCTGCGAGTGCTTTCAGCATCCGGTTGGCAACTGGGATCCCATTCACTCTTTTAAACCTTCTTAAACTTTTGAACTGTATTAGACGTTTTCCATTCCTCTTGTGCTTCCTCTTTCTGTGATGAGCTGCCCGTAAGATTTGCCAAAGGTTTTCCTGCTTCCCCTGCCACTTCATAACGATGGGATGTTATTCATCTAAGTCTGCTGTCTTGTCAGCTTTTATTACATCTAGTTGCCAGACTTTATACCATCCTGTAATCATAAAATCTTACTGCATTTTACTCTTTTCCTCAGAAATCTCTGCTCCAGTCTCCAGTGTGTGATCTTCATTCCTTTGTTTTTTCTTTTCCAGCTCTAAAGCAAAGATGCATTTACAGTCTGAGTGACATGTACACTTTGTTTTTATTATGAATTTCTGACTCACTTTACCTCAAACCTTCATCTAAGGATTAAGGGTAATTGAAAATTGGCTGGTGATATTGCTTAAGTGAGAGATTTTATTTATTTGTCTGCATTTTAGAAAAAAACACGTGTTCAGTTGGAGTACTGCTGGTGAAAAGATTACAACTTATTGAGAAACTCCCAGGGAATCTCAGTGTTAGAAAATCTCATCTCATGGGGAAGGGACTGTGACATGGGTTAGTAAGAAGGCTCCATCTCAGAAAGAAAGAGGTAAAGGTGAATGATGCATGACTGAAGATGTGGACTGAAAATCAGATGTATCATGAAGACATTGATATTCTGAAGCTGCCTTGCTGCTGGACTGGGAGAACAAGTCCATCTTCTCTCTTATGGGAAGGCTGAATCTTTGTACTGACTCCAAATACCAAGGAAAATAAAGAAAGGGTTTGTGCCTGGTTGTGTGAGGAACATCCAGTCTGTTCCTTGTCAATCACTCATCGTGGAACCTGTTTGCCATCTTCCCTCTTATTAGGTCTTCTTGATTAAACTGTCATCTTTTGTCTCAGTGTTGCTCATACGAAAGTCTGAACCTCTGTAATTAATATTCCTCTAAGTTGCTGACTAAGCCCCTTCCAATTGAAAAAATAAAGCTCTCCTTGAGTTTTGAAGGTGGCTCAGCCGAGTGTGGTCTGTTGCTGCTGCAGCATCCAGCTTTCTACTGACCCCTCAGCCCACACAGCTGGAGTTTCATTCATAGGTGAGCTGACTAAGAATCTTCAGAAACATCTCCTGAATCTTCAGTCATGCTAAAATATTACAAAGCTACTGCATCGAAAAAGGCCTGAGGCATCCAGAACAGGAATTGGATGTCAAAATCCAACACAGAGTGATTAAACAGGCCAACCCTGGCTGGCTTCCAGGTAGCTTTTCTACCTGTGTGACTCCTTGTTTGATGGGAAACTCCAGTAGTTCCTGACTTGTTTCACGGAAGGCCAGTGCGTTACTGAAACTCGTTGGAGCAGAAAGGTCTGATGGGTGTGCTCTGAGCACACCTGGTGTGTACCAGGAGCTGCTCCCTAAACACCACTGCAGTGGAAGGTTTTGGATCGTTTTCCATTTTTGTACAGCTTTCAGTCACCGTGGAGACACCGCTCAGTTTGGTATTTGAAGTGGTTCACCCAAGGGAGGTTCTAGAGCTGGCACCCTCCTCCTCAGCCTTGGCACTAGTCCAGGCCACAGTACCCTGCTTTCTGAGCATTCTCTTTGGGGCTCGTACCGGAGTGTGGGAAGGGTGGGGGAACCTCCCCTGTCTTTCTGGTGGAGCTGTGTCGTCAGGGGGGAAGGAATGCCTTGGCTGGGAGGTCAGGAGGAGAGGGTGCAAGGGGAAGCTTGGACCAGAAGGCAGGAAATTCATGTCAGAGGAGGAAGCCTGGGCTCCTGTTCTCACACCCACATCCGCCTTTTCTTCTTGTACAGAAAGTTCACCGTCTGGGACACATCTCCTGGGTGAGGACACTGACTACTGTTCCAGAGCTGTGTGCTCTTCCTGGGCCTTTCTTCTCTAAGTTCAGGGTACAGTGGCAAATAGTGGTGCTGCTGCAGGAGAAAGAGAAGAACAGTTCCACTCTCCAGACTGCTGCTGTTATTGGTCAGAGCTGGGTTTCCTGCTTCTTGGAGGACCAGCTACTGGAGCTTCCTTTCAAAAACAAAGAAAAGCAAAGCAAAGGAAAAGTGGAGAACTTTTTTTTTCTGCATACATTTTTAAGTGCTACCTGCATTTTAGAGAGAGGTAAAATGAAAGCAATCTTCATTTCTTTCAAAGAGAGGCTGTTGTCTTAAAAGGCAGATTGTGATGGATGAAGGCAGCCAGGCTCTGGAAAGACAAAGCAGCTCAGAAGGTGTATTCTGTTCTCAGTTTTTATTAGTTCTACTTTCTCAGCATGTCGTGTTTTAACATTGTCCTTAAGAAGCTGACTAAAACAAAAGCCCGACTAAAGATCCTTGATTTTTCATGAAGAAGTTGTGCCACTTTCACACCACATATTCCTCTAGGAATTTTATAAGCACTGCTTTTAATTTCCTTTTCACCCACCTTATCTTATACAAAAGTAGATTTATTTATGGTCAGATCTGAACTATACTATTTGCCCTGTAATGTAGCAGCTGGCTTTTATGAAACTCTATGTTTTTGTTATATAACTCGTTGCTTTACTGTAAATGTACTCAGTAGTATAGAGATTTCAGTCATCAAAGTTGCCCCAAAGGCTTTTAGTACAATTAGATTGATTCTGAATCTTGTGTATGTCATGATAATTATTGATACTTGTAAGGGCACTATTATTAAAAGAAAGTTCTTTGGGGCTGATAACTTGGAGGTGATTTCAAAGTAGAACCTGTTTATCATTACTATAACATTTTATTTTTATGTGAAGTACAAACTGCATGACAAGACTTGAATTTTTCTCATAACGTGCTTATTTTATTACTGGAGAAGAGGAGATTATGGCTCAAGAAATTCATCTTACTCTCTGCAGGTGACATTTCTAATGGTTCTGCTGTTGAATCTGGTTTGACGTAACCATATTTTCACTACCAGTACAGCACTGGTTTTGTGCCACTCTGACCTTGGTCAGTGCACACTGGGAGAGTGCACAGCCAGGGGAGTTCCGTGGGGTTGTGTTGATAAGGGGGGATGCAGCAAGAGTGGATGTGGCAAGGTGATAGGACTTCTGTTTCTGGGAAATGCTCTTGTTCAGCCGAGCATGTGTAGAGTTGTGCTTTTAGCTGACCCTCTTGGGGCAACTCGGGGACAAGTAGAAATGATGTCACTTCAGTTCCAGGTGAACAAAACCAGTCCAGGGTCCCTGGAGTTTAAGCCCTCTTCAGAAGTAAAAGGAGTGATCCTGGACTACAAGAAAAAGGTCCTTCACATGAGAGACCAGAAACCTAGAAGTGATGGAAAACAGAAGAATAGCTAATAATAGGAGTAAAATGTTGTCCTTCCATAAGAAAATTTTTTTCTAAAACCAGCAAAAATACTAAAGAGGGAGAAACTTTTCCTTAGTGAGCTATTTCCTAAAATAATTACTCTTAGCTATTAGGAAGAAAGCCATAAGTATTTTATTGACAAAAATTCCCCATAAATATAATTTTTCAGAAGTTGTCTAGAAAGTCAACAAAAGAAGCAGACAAGCTTGAAACGTAGCACTGGAAAATGTCCCTCATCTTGCCCCAGAAATGGTTATTTCCTGTCTAAGAGCAACGTCGTGGGTTAAAACATTTGATCTTTCTCTTGGATTTAAGGGAAAGATGAAACTTCTGTGCTAAAATCCATGATGTTTGCAGTAGCCACGCTCAAGGTTGATGTAGATCTCTTCACAAAATGCTTGTCTGTACTGAAAATTGCAGAATCTATTTTTTTCTGCAGAAATTTCTGACTTCTGGCTGAAAGGAATCCCCAGAATGTTCAGCTGAGCCCTGATAACTGCTCAGTGCCTTGAGGGAAGCAGGGTTTGCGTTGGCATGACTGGCACTGTGGCTCCCAGTCTCACCAGGCAGAGATGCACTGTGATCTCCCTTCTTTTCAAGATGCCACAAAGCATCCTAAGATGTTCGATCTTCTAGTGTTTGTTTTATATTTATGCTTCTTCAGCCATTCATGGCAAGAAAAGCAAGGGACTATATTTTATTCTGGCTAGCAAAGAAAGGCTAGGGTTTGGGTTTTTTTTTTTGACAGAGTCCTGGCCAGTTTTACATATGAATGCAGTTCCTCAGAGAAATTGTAAAGGGCAGTTTTAGCCACAGGCAGAGGAGGTTGAGAGATGGTGGCTGTAAGCAGATGTATGAAGTATCCTGTCCTAAAGTGAGGAAATGCTCAGAAAGAGAGCAGTTTAGACGACTCTTTCTTACCCACTGCTGAGTCAGTCCCCTGAGCCACAAAGGTGGGTGCCTGTGGGAGCATGAAGAAATATTGTATGTTTCCCTCTCTAGTCTAGAGGAAGATCCTGGATGTGTGCTTCAGCCAGTTTTAGAAGTAAGATTGGTCTGGATGGACCTTTGCTCTGATAGCACACACTGTGCTGTTCAGTCTGCTCTCTTTCCTCTGGTTCTTCATAAACTCTTATCATCACCTCTTTTACCACCCTAAAGCCTCGTTATCCCCTTCTGGTCTCCTGTGTCATCCTTGCACCCAAAAGCTCCCTTATCTCTCACAGCCCTCACCAAGTTCCTTACCGGTCTCTTTTTGTCTTTTTGCCTGACCTCTCCTGCTGGGCTGTGCCCTCTCTGCTGTCATTGCATCAATAAGTTCTCCCATTGCCCCTGCAGAGGCAGAGGTACACAAAATATTATTGTCAGAGTTCCCTTACCTGACAGTGAGTGTGGCTCACTGGAGCCTCGGGTCCCTTTGCATGCTCCTGTGCACAATGAGCTCAATGCTAACAGGAATCCTGGGATTAAGTCTGTGGATGTCTCTCTCTTTTGATGTACTCTAATGGTTTCTGCAAACCAACTGTGAAGTTTATATTTCTCCACTAAGTTATGTTTTCAAGTAAAAAAAAACACATCTTAATTCTCATAAGGAGCATAGGTGCCTTTGTCTTGCCCTTCTCTGTATTTGGGAATTCTCAAATCTCCCAGTGCCAAAAGCTCTCCTACTTTTCCCTGACCTCTGTTCTGCAGGCCAAGGCAGAACACACAAAGAGAAACTGAGAAAAACATCTCTCAGAACAATGATTTCCCCCAATCAGTTTCCTGCACGGTGATTTGCTCTGTCACTGGGAGTCCAATCTGCAGAAATCTTTGTCCTTTATAGAAGTTCCTGGGGTCCTCTTTAAAAAAAAACCCAGAAGCCAAGCAAAGCACAGAACGTGGCAATCCAAGTTGACTTTTTGTTTTGTGACAGAGAAGTGTAGAAATATTTTACTGCAATGTCTAGGAAGTTCTGATGAAACATTCACTTGGACCAAGACAACCCCATGCAATGCAGTGGGGTTGGGGGGGAGTGGCCAGAAAGCTGCCCTGTGGAAAAGTTCCTGACTTCAGCCGGCTGAACATGAGCCAGCGGTGGCCCAGGTGGCCAATGGCATCCTGGTTTGGATCAGAAATGGTGTGGCCAGCACAGGGCAGTGACTGTGCCTTGCCACTGGGCACTGAGGAGGCCACCCCTCGAGTGATGGGGTCAGTTTGGGCCCCTCAGTCCAAGAAGGACATTGAGGGGCTGGAGAGTGTCCAGAGAAGGGAAGAAGGCTGGGAAGGGGCTGGAGAACAAGGCCTACGAGGAGAGACTGAGGGACCTGGGGGTGTTCAGCCTGGAGAAGAGGAGGCTGAGGGGAGACCTCATCACTGTCTTTTCAAACCTGAACAGTTCTGTGATTCTGAGATCTCTTTCCCTGGAAAACAAGAAAATCTTCTTTCCTCAAGTCCATATTAGCCTGGTGGTAGTGCAGTCAGCTTTGTGAGAGCAACACTCTAGGCTCCATGCTGGATCAAATGCAGTAGAAACATGAACTTTCTAATATCAGCATCCAAGTAAATAGGCTACTGGTTATTTTATATTATGGACCCTTTTTATTTGTTTGTTTGTTTTCTCAGAAATTGGGTTTTTTCCTCATCTGAAGGCTTTTATTTTGTCCTCCATAGTTAAAAAGAAAAAGTCAAAACGTTCTGTGAAGTCCTGAAACATTTCTGTAAGTCAGAAAATGACTGAATGTAGTTGTAACTAGTCCATAGCCCTGTAGAATACAGAAATTGAGTTTCTGGGATCTAAATAGCCCTAAAGATTGAAGAATAGAGAGAGAGACTATTACATAAGTCTATGTGATACTATAGAAAGGCTTAGATTCACATTCCCTTATTGATTCATCTTTCTATCTGGCAACATTTATGAATTTCTTACTAGACTGCAGAATTGCAGAATATAAGTCAATTTGACTACTATAACAAAATATTCTCTGTCATTACGAGTGATCAAATGTAATGTGCATATAAACTACAGATTTTCTTTGATTTATACTTTGTTAATTTATCTGTAAGTGTTGAAAATTCAAGCTTGCTATAGATTTCAAATTTAAGGAGAACATTGCCCTACACCCACTAATCCCACCAGGATTTAGCTTATGGATATTTCATGTTTGAAGCCCAGGCAGTGAGGAATTTAAAGCAGCGCAGCATCCAGCAGGACTGTTGCTTTGTTCAGAGCTCAGACACAGTGTTACATACAGGTCTGAAGGGATGCTAACTGGTGTCAGCACTGCAGCAGAGGAATTAAGTCAATATCTCAAATTGACAAGTTGGCTACATGTAAAAAATTTTGCAGTTCTGATGACTGAAGTCTACTTGTCTATAGAGAACCTGCAACACAGAATAAAATCTCAGCACCTTCTTAATAATTTGATATTCTTACCTGGATAAGGTAACAGGCAGTTTTTCAGGATTGTTGCCCTCTGCCAAAGACAGTGCCCTCTCAGCAGTCCAGTGTGCTGGAGCTGTGAGTGTGCTGATCCCCGGAGTCAAAGTGAGAACACCCTCCTGTGGTGTGTAATGGGCTGCCCGTGGAACACGGTCATGGAGTCGGGGCTTAGAAGGGTTTAGAGTATCAACTGTGTGAATGATCATGACCTGTTGGAATGTGGGTTTGTTTCCCATGGCAGGGGGTCAGCCTCTGGTTCAGGTTCTGTGCTGAAGGAGTTATCACTAAAATATGTGTGATGACACAAATATGGTTTGAGTTAATTGGGGTCAGTTTCCTGCCTCTGGCTTGGCCTTGGTCTGAAGTAATTGCATTTTCTGAAAGCTGATGGCATGGTTTGCAGCCAGTTTCTCTCTAGAAGGGATGACATGGAACATTGGGATGCAGAAAGGTCAATTTTTGTACTTATTCCTCTGGTACCCAAGGCCCTCCTCAAGCAGGCGAAGGCCACACCTGCAGGGAGGGGCAGAGAGGAGAGGTGACCCCAGACTGACTAAGAGAGGATTCCACCCCGTACACATCACACTGGGTGTAGCACTGAGAGATCACCAGGGTGTCGCTCTCTTCTGCGATGGGCAACAGCCAGCGAAGACCTTGTCTGCCTGATCCCTGCTGACCCTGGATCTGGGCGTCAGTGAACCCAGGTCCTGGGTCAGCTCCCTCCTGGCTGTGGACCCGTTCCCCATGTCTGCTCTGCAGCACCTGTGGTGACATTGGGCCATCGAGGGGTGGGGGGTGATCTCAGTATTTGCACACATTTCATTACTGTCTAAATATTTTCATCATTAGTACTATTATTTTCATCATTTCACTAAAGCTGTAGTTTTAGTTTCCAATCTGCAAGCCTTTTCCCTTTTATTTTCCTCTCCCCTTCCCCTGGCAGTGGAGTGGTGGAATTTGGGAGCCCAACTGCACGGTTTTTGCTGCCAAAATTAGCCAGGTCAGGGCTAAACCATGACAGCAACCTCCTGGTAACACCATTTGTTACTGACTTCAGTCAAAGACCAAAGCCAGGAGAAAACAAAATAAACAAAGGAAAGAAAAGCAAAGCAAATGACCAGGTTCTTCAAGACTTGCAGACCATTACAGGTGGATACAGGCAGCTGGGACAGGCTGGCAGATAACATCATGACCGTCGTAGGGCTCTGCCACTTGGACCGTGGCCGTGTCTGCATCCTCTGATGATTCTGTACCTTATTCCTTCAGCACAGCAAACTGCCTGAACGGTTGTAGCTCATAGCTGAGGTCAGAAAGATTCATGCTGTGATGTAGTGTCATTTTGTGGTCTGTCGTGTGACCCTTGGTCACTGTTGTAGAGCTGTGTGAACCCTGGGTATATATGGGGTGTGCAGCTGTCATGCTGAGTCAGCATTTAGGCCAATGACTCTTACCCAGCCTTTTGACCCAGTAGTTTGCTGTTGCATTTGCTGCAGAGGCTGATACTGCCAAAGGGTGACTGTATTCAACATGGGCATCTGTGGGTTAAGGCTCCATAGTCCAGTGAAAAATACAAATCTGAATAGTGAAAAACAGAACTTTAGTTATTGCTATTTCTTCCCATTTTCAAGTGTATGATCTGTAAAGCAAATAACTTGGCTTTCTAGTTCTGAAGACGGTAATTCTCAGAAGCATGAAAATTCTGTAAAATGTTAGTAATGTGTCGGCTCAGCTATGCAGATCTTTACCCATCCATGTACACGTAGCAAATACTGACCTCAAGAGAATAAAACTCAGCCATCATCCATAAATAAATGGAGTTGACAGCAAGTTCACATAGTGCTGCAGGCAGCATCTTGGAACAGGTTTGCGTGTAGTGAAATCTGAAGGGCTGGAAGAACGTGGTGTGAAAACAACACCTACAGTTTCATTGGGTTGGAAATGTCAGCATGGCTGAGAGAAGACACGAATTCAGTACTTTCTGTGTTGGGCCATGGAGAAGAGTTGAAGATGGAATAACATGCAGGAGCTGAGGTGTGGTATGGAGCTTTCTTCTCATTCCTAGAGAAAAGTCAGTTGGTTACAAACCCAGCATCATCCCTATGGGCAATTCCTTTTGTAGGAACCTAAATCTGTATTTGCATCAAATAAAATACAGACTTTGCCTTTGGCTCTCTTTATTGCAAGGTAACATACAGAGATCAATTGCTGGTTTTATATCACAGGCCCAACTCTCTATGAGAGATTGATTGAATTTATAAATAAAGATTGTGTATCAGGACAAGGGTCTCTGGCTGTGTGTCTGTGGGACAGAAGCCTGTCCGTGTGACTAAAAAACCTGCATTGGTGCGTAGAAAATGTGTGTTTCAGTCCTGATCCTGCCTAAGATTTCCTGTACTGTCTTTGAAATCTTAATCCTTGTTTTTAACAGTAAAACTGGGGTGAGTCCTTTTCCTCCCAAACATTCTTCAATTTATAAACTCTGCCAGTGGGAGACACTTGTCCGTGCGTGCCCTGCGTTGGCCTTAGTAGGGCCTTGTGTAAATGAAGGTCCTGAGAGATGCTGTAGCAAAGATAAACACTGTGTGAAGTGCAGAAGGTGCCATTTGGTGCAGACCTGGATCAGAAAAAGCTGTTTTGACAAAGCTAAAAATTTTTTGGAGCTTAGTTGAGATGTTCATGACATTTCCACATGGGATTTTGCCTATTTGAGGAATAGATTTTTCAAAGAAAGTTCTCATGAGGCATTTAAGCTACACGTCTTTTCAAGAAGAAATAGTTTTTGGGGAGGAATTTTGAATGAATGACTTTCTTCCAAATCAAGGAACAAAAATACTAAAATGTCACAATATCAGTAAGTTGGAGAAAACCAGCCTTTACAAGCTGAAAATACTCCTTGAAATGCTATTGAGATTAGTGGGTGTGGTTTACACTAGTAATATTCATCCTATTTATTTAAAAAATCATGACATTTTATGACTTACTGATATTTTGAATCAAGAGACAGAGGAAGTAGAAAATTATGTAGCTTTAAAAGCAACCCATGTAATTATGTCCATCCTTCTGGAAATAAAAAAAAAAACCTTCTAAGAGTCTGTGTTTAAATTTGTAAACCTTTAGCTGATGTATTATTTGTGAAAAAAGATCTCACTGAAATGTCTGAATTACAGGATATTAATTCTGAAATGTTTTATGTATTTTGGCTTCATTATCTTTTGTTTGCTTTTACCCTGATGTTGCTACTTTCTCATTCATTTTCTTTACTTCAGTGTGTGTGCTTTGTAGTAGCCAGTGGAAAATTTAGAATTATTCACAAAAACAAAAGAGAAAAAATCTGAATTTGAATTCTTATTGCAGAACTATCTTTCTAATGCAGTTTTACATGCTTTAACAATGCATTTTCACTGGGACTTACAAACATTGTTTGAAAGTAGTTTCTATTGAAGTCATATGAAGGGAAATTAAGTTTATAAGGGTATCGGCTGTGACAGAACATTACTGAATCACAGGTAATCCAAAGATAACAGTGTGTCCTGTTTCCCTTTTAATGCCTTCTGCAGCCTCATCTTTAGGAAGATACTTTTTTTCTGTAGCAATGCCTATTTGTCTTGTCTAGTTCTATATGAACAGTTTTGAGACACTTAAGTTTTAAAACTAGCACTGAATTTTAAAACTAGCACTGAAATTTAATTTACTTTGCTTTTGGAATTTAAAACCTTAAAATGCAGGGATTGAAAAGACAATATCATTCATATTATTCCTTCTCCTACCAATGAAGCAATGATGAGAAAGTAATAATTTAAAGGGAGTGCTCCTTCTGAACCTTAACAGCACTAAATCTGCCAAATTCAGAGAAAGGAGAGGAATGCGTTCCTTAATGGTCTTCAGACTGGAGAATCTGTTTCCAAACAACAATATTTTTCACAATATTTTTCCTTTGGGGTAGATAATCACTGGCAATAAGTGAAGAAGTGGAAAAAGCTGTAGTCCTGAACAATATTTCAGGGTGTTTTAGAAACGTTCAAAACTGCTGATAGCTTCTGCCAGGAACAAAGGGAAGGACGGGGAATTAAGACCAATAAGTTTGCTAAAAAACAATAGGCAAATCATTAACCCTGTGTTAGCTCATGCCCAGGCAAACAGAAAGCATTTGGCACTTCTGGGTTTTTTTTTTGGTTGAATGTTATTTTCTTTTATTTGGGGGATGGGCTATTGTTGTCTGCTTGCTCATAATATCAAGATTTGGATTCATTTGCATCATTTCTTTCTTCCTTCTACAAAAGTCTTTTAGTTACAGGGTCTCAAGTGTACAGGGTCTTAACTTATCTTCTGTGGTTGGGACAGAAATAATGCAACTCTTCTTCCCTAATTTGAGTGAAATGTCTTTGTGGGATTTTATTTGTTTGCCTTTCTGATGAACCAAGGCAGAAGTTAGGGCTTACTCTGACACCTAAATCTGAAAGTGGCAGCAATCATAGCAGTGATTTCCTATAGAAGAAAACCCTTTAGCAGTTCTTTGTGACAGGTCTAGCACCTGCAATTGTCTGACTTCCTTTCTGAAACAACAGCAATAAGAACATCCCTGAAAAGACTTTTCAGTGAGGGGCTAAAGGTAAATATGTTCAGTTGGAATTCAATGCAGAGAGAAGCTCTGGTTTCTTACAAGGGAAAATATTTCAGTCAAATACATAAGTGGCCATTGTGGTCCTGTACCACAAACCCCAAAGTCTTTGCATAGTGAGGTGGCTAATTTATAAGTCTGAAATGAAATTTTCAGTTAAAAAGCTGTATGGAAATGATGCCTAAATGAATAGAATTCCTTTTCATCTAATATTATGCTGGAAATGTATTTTCTGTATTCAGCTGCTGGGAAAAAACCTTCTAAAGCAGCAAACATTTCTATCAGTGCTTACCTGGTGCACAAGGAAGAGCACTCCTTGGATACAATGGAATTACTTGTGGGAGTGATATTAAATGATGTAGGAGAGGTTGTGCTGACCTGGACAAAGTATGGAGTTGGCAGAGAGCAAGATTTTCTCATACATCTGAGTTCTGTGGAGTGGAAGAACAGCACCAAGGATTTCCTAGCACTCACAGAAATTCATAAATGTGAAGACTCAAAATGAAATCTGCTGAGTTAACAGCAACTTCTTTATTTATTCCGGTGGAGACAGAGCTTTGCTACAGGTCCTTTCTGATACATTTTAGTGTAGCATCTAAAAATATTAATTTTTCTGATTTTTTTTCTTTCTGGAGGTGCTTATGCACATCTCCATCAAAACACAAAGGTTGTGAGTGAAAATGTCCTGTTAGTTTTTTCTGCTTGTATACTTCTCGTAGAAGTGTTTTTCTTGTAGTGGTATTTGCTTTACACAACTGTCACCTTCTCCTCTTCCCTCTTACAGTACTGTATGTTTCACTGTACTTTGTTTCATGCAACGATTTCCTTTTTAACCTGTGAAAGATGTATCAGCAAATATGAAGAGAAGGAAAAAGAAGAGGGAGATGACCTGGTGAGAAACAGACCCATTAGGGTTATTGCAGTGCTGCTGACAGAGAGGCATTTCTGCCTTTGTTTTCCCTCCAGCTGTCAGTCCACGGGCCCTGAGGGCTCCCTGCCTGGGTGTGTCAGAGGAAGCACAACTGCACTTGTTGCTCATCTACCAGAGAGAAAAGCAGTAGCAGAAATGCAGTTTTAGTAGGAGGCTTCTGAGCGTACCTTTGATGCAATTTCTCTAGTGCTTGCAAAGCTCAGTCCAGCTGACTGCAAGTAATTCAGGCTTCTTCCAGAGCATCTTTCATGTTGCTCTGCGCTTCTCTCTCTCCTGACACTGACTTGCACTCCCTCTCTGCCTGTCTGATTGCAGCCTCACCCCTGGCTTCAAAACACAGGAATTGTTCTGCCACCTCCTGAGGAGGTGAGTTTATTGGAGTGGGATTGAGAGATCTGACCAGGAGAGATTAGGAAATACCCTGAAAAAGAGCCCCAGGAAACCTGGTTTCCCACATCGTTCTGGGTTTACTGTCTAATTCAGAGTTTCCACCTTCAGGCTCGTGCAGAGTTAGAAGCAGGGCCCGGGTGCATTTCTCTTTCCTTAGATCTTTTTATAATCCTCAAAACTCCATAAGCATTAAATACTATTTGGAACATTGATTTTCTACATTTCAGTGCTCTGTGAAGCCTTTTTTTTGTCTTGCACAGAATCAAAATCCAGAAATCACAAGACTAATCTGGTCACCTTCCACAACAAAGTGACATTTTCTGTCTACATGGGGAGAGCAGTGGATGTTGTTTGCCTGGACTTAGCAACGCATTTGGCACTCTTTCCTGCAACGTTCTACTGGACAAACTGGTAGGACTCAGGGTGGGTGTGTAGTCTGCAAGATGGGAGAGGGTCCAGAGGAGGGCCGTGGAGATGATCAAAGGGCTGGAGAAGAGCTTCAGCAAAAGATGGTATTTTTAGGCAGCTCAGCTAATCTTTAACTATATAATCAAATACTGAAAAGTTCGATTTCTTGGTGAATTGAAGTTGAAAAAAAGTGTTTCAAGGTATAAGATTTTTTTGCTACTTTTTTCTCCCATTTTCTATCCCATTTCCAATTAATGAGTTTTAAGTATGTCAGTTGCCACCAGCATTTATAAAATATCTCCCAGCATATGGGGCTGATAATCACGATTTTCTTAAGCTTATCACATTACAGGATTCCATGCCACTCTATGCAGCAGTACACAGGGCTAATCTGAGCAGCCCTGCTGACATAATGAAATGTAATTATTCTTTTCAATTGTTCATTTTACATGTAATTGTATTTTTAAATTACTGTGCAATTTGATAAAACCATGGAATATAATTGCTTTCTTTCTACACCTATATGTTATAGAATATTGCAATTTTCTAAACTTCTTCATATTTTTCTTTGTTTACTTGAAAATTATGGTTAGTGCGATTTGAATGAACATCTACTTATTGTTCCTTCTGAGTCATCTTGCTAATTTATTGACTGTTCTGGGCATAACCATAGGCTTTAAATTTTACATAATTTCTGAACTAATCCTACTTGAAGTCACATGGACCTCAATACCATCGGTTTCCTAAATCTTCACAGATTGAACATAGAAGCTTCCCTGATCATGAGGTGACAGCATTCCCCAAAAGACAACTCAAGAGCTGCACCACAAATGGGAACATTGATGAAATTGAGAGCAGAGTCCCAAGCATTTCCTAGCTGAGAGTATTTCTGTAGATGAGCAGCAGGTTGTTTCTCTGCTGGGCTGGGCTGTCTGGAGCGAACGGCGTTTTGAGCTGTGGGGCTCAAACTGATGTCAGTTCCTGTTGGGTTTGCCTCTGGCTGTGGGGATGGTGATGTCTGTTCAGGTGAAGCCTGTGCAGATTTACCAGAATAACCATGGATGGAAAAGCAAGGGCAAGGCTTCAGCTCTCAAACCTGCTCACGTTATGCAGTGAAGCAGGATCACAACAGATCTGCTTCATCAGCTGCTGAGTTATTGTTCTCAATGCATTTTTCTTAAAGTGGGGAAAAAAACCCCATAAATCCATAGTGGTTCCTGCTTCAGAGTTTTTACAACAGAGGAATTGAACTTTCTGCCAAGGAACTGAACTTGTAAAATTCACATTCGATAAAGATTTATGCCTTGAAGCTCAGCTAGTCAAGAACCAACATCCTGAAAGGGGGATTTTAAAAGAACTAGTGTTTTGTTTTGTTTCCAAGATGACCTTAAGAATATAATCTTGGAGATATTTCCCACCAACTGAAGTGGGGTCAAATTCCTCTCTTACAGCCCCGTGTCCTGGTAGTAGCTCTAAATCCTTGAATCACCAGAGTTCCTGAATGGTCCTGTCTTCTGGCAAGAGTAGGTTCTGTGCAATCTGTGGGAAACGAGTGCTCCTCTTTCTGTGAAATGAGGATGAATCGTGGCTGTGATGCTTCTGTAGCAGCTCAAACAACATCATCTGCCATAACCTTTAAGGCCCTAATATCTGTAGTGCATAAGTCCTTCATGAAGATCAGTTAATTAATCTTCATAATACTCCAGGTGTTTTATCATTTCTACTTTACTCAAGCCCTGGGAGAATAATAAAGATCAGACAAAAATGATTTATGTATTGAACTATGTTTTTAGAGGTTTGCACTAATGATTTAACCAAGTTATGTGTCCTATCTCCTTGTGGTGTATTAAAAGAAAAAAAAAGCAACCTGGTGATCTTTCTACAAATGTCAAGTATCAACACTTAGTGCAATCTTTTCAGGGAGAGAATGAGAGAACTGCGGGATTTTTTTTTGTTTGTATTACTTGCTTTTAGATTCCCTGTTCTATACTTTCAGACTTGAAGGAGATGCATCAAAATAAACTGTTAAAGGATAAATCAAACAGGCAAGGAAATATTGAAAGCTAGGAAGTCTCCCTGTAGGGAAATATCCTCCATCTCCACTAGGCTGGGAGTTTACTCTTCCTGGGTTTTAGCAGGAGGCTAAAGAGAATCTTCAGGAATGGGGTGGAATGGGTTTTCGGTGGTCAGAAATACAGAGCAGAAGGAATGTGCTGTGAGCAAGAAAGGTGACATCCTCTCCCAGAAGCAGGTGGGGCTCTGATGGGCATTAACTAAAGTTTGAATCTGGGCACAGAACTTGAATCTGTGTTATTAGTTCCATGAATCTACTTCGCATATACTTGAGAGAAGACACATCTGAACAAAGCATTGTTCTGAAAATGCTGTTTCTGTGCCTTTTGAATATATGAAACACCAACACCTGAAGCAAAGCTCTTAGACACGTGAGCAGTAATGAAAGCTTTCATTGTTAAGACGGTTAAATAACGGGGTACTACAAAGAAGGAACATGCTTTTAAGGGTTTGCCCACATATTTCAACTTACAGTCAAGTGCAGAAATCGGTGCACAAATTGTGGAGAGCCAGGAGCAGAGGTGCCAGCCTCATGTTTTCTGTCTCTGACAGAAATAGAATTTTCTGAAGTAAATCTTGACACAATATATATCACCAAATTCTAGAGTTTAAAGCTCAGGAGATCCATCTCACTGCAGGGGTGGCAACCCTTTACTTCATCCAACTCCTGTGCAGTGCAGACTCTGCTTCCCTGGGAAGGGGCCATCCCACAGCGAGGCTGAGGCTCCGCGCGCAGGGAGCCTGGCATCACGGGGGATGTGCTTCCAGGGGCCCTTCCTGCCCGGGTGTTATTGTGGTTGGCCTCACGAAGGTTTATCTCCCAGCTTGGGAAGCCTGAAGGGTTGGCTTCTGCTCATGTGGTTTGATCCACCTTGTCCAGGCCGCTTTTTCATCACCTTGAGCCCAAACCTGCTGCCTGGTTGGCGCGAGCCGTGTGAAGGTCAGTCTCCAGGAGAGCTCGGCACAGGAGACCAGAGAGACCGAGGCACGAGGGCACTGCTTGGGAGAGACGTGCCCGGGTGACCAGAGCAGGAGATTCATTTCAAAGGTGAAAGAAATCGAAGGGTTCCCTCCCTCCCCTTGAAGTTTCTTTTTTTAAAGTGTTCCAGAAATTCAAGGCTTTGTGCTGTGAGCTCACGTTTAGGCAATTACCTATGATGACCTCCAAGTCCCTTTCTGAATTACTTATTTCCAAGACAGAAACTTGTACAACCTGCACCCTGTTTTCCCAGTTATCTTGTGTTACATTTGGCCACACCAAATGCACTTTCATTGCTTTGTGATCACTTATCAAGTGATTTGGGTCTCCCTGGAGCAGTAACCTGACTATTAAATGTACTCTTTGATCTTATCACTTACTGTGCTAGTAAAATTTTTGTTGCTTTAGCTCAGTTACTAATGAAAATAAGGATCAAGAATCAATTCCCTATGGTCTTGCAGCTAAAGCTCTGATCCTGACTATTTGCAGTATGAACTGCATTTTGAGATCCGTCAGGGTACCATTTTTAATTCATTGTACTGCCTTTTAGATCGAAGACCTTGAGATCTAAAACCTGATACTGAGTGTTAGCGAGTCTAGGAGAAATCCAAACATTTAATAAAATAACTTGACTCTATCATTTAGACTTGAAATTCTGACACAAAAAGGGAACAGTTGATTTGAAAAGACCTATATTCCATGAAACCAGGCTGACTGATGTTGAACATTTCCATAGCTTCTAACTTTAATTGACAGTCTGAAATGAGTTACATATTTTCTCCACAGTTCCCAGAGCCCCTGCATTTATTCATTTTTTTAATTCTGGCATTCCTCCAGTCCTTTGAAATTTCTATAGTCTTCAGTGTTTGTTAATTACGAACAGTAATGGATGTGCTCAGAGAGAAAGTTTCTCAGCAGTTTCCTCTAAGACAACTGGATTTAGGTTATTCTCTCCTACTCAGTTTAATTGGCAAAGCTTTCCTTTTACTGCAGTTGCCTCCATTTTTCCATTGAAAAAGGAGGTGAGTGTTCTGTGCCCTTCACAGCCCTGTAAGGGATGCATTTCCCTTGCTTGTTAATAAGAAAATCTGCCAATCATTGCTATTCTTCCAGTTTCTCTTATTGGTGTTTCTTAATTTTTTACTTCTCTAATCCTTGTTATTCAGTTTTCTCCTGACAAGTACTTTATAGTTTGTGTTACATTACTGCTTCTGTGTGTCCTTTTGAAACATCAGGATTAGAGTATTTGGCTTTGTCTGGGCACAGGTACCTGCACGGCCCTTGCAGGCTGAAAAGAGAGAGTAGTGCATCTCAGTGAATCTGTGACAAACCTGACCCTGGCTGGGCACAGACTGAATGTTTTTCTTCAGCAAAATTTTTTATTAATTTCTATTGATTATGCAATCAGGTTACTGTATATTTCTTTTCTAACACACCCCACTTGATTTACCAGTCAATTAACTTGGAAATGTTTTAAGATAACCTTTTATACAGCCTTCTAAATACGTGTACTAATGGTCAATACTATATTTCTTTATGCCTTGTGTGAATCAAGTAACCAGGTCATGCAGCTAATACTTGGGGAACTACTAATTTTAGGTCCAATTTGAGTGACAGATAAACAAAAATTCTCAGTTTTAGAATCTCTGAGGGAAACTGGGTCCTGACACTTCCAGAGATAACACCATTGTGTCTTTCCGTTTATTGATTGATTGATTTTTAGGAAATAACTTTGGAATAGCTTGACTCTATTGTTATTTGAGATAGGGGATCTTAAATTCACTTAAAGCTTCATTCAATATTTGTAGGCCAGTGCATTAATCAAATAGCAGGCTTGGAAAACACACAATAAAAATTTTAACCATAAACTTTTGGTGCCAGTGGGTCGGAAGGACCCACCATTAAGTGCTTCTGCATTTGGCATCACTGTTGGGAATTCAACCTCCAGGTTCCATAAAAGCTTATTAACTTAAAATATCCAACTGCACCGTTTCTCAGCTGTAGTGTTGCAGCCCTTAAGGTAGTCACGACGCATTTATCTTGAGTTTAATTCTGCTAGTTCAGAGAAGAGTTTATTTTCATAAATCACATTTCTGCTGCTGGTGGACTTTTTCCTTCCTTGACTTCCCCCTCTGTACATTCACGTAGGGTATAAGGAAAACAAAGGCTCATTTCTAAATGGATGTGCTGCAGAGTTCTGTATTTTGTCTCAATTAAAGTGGCCTCAGGCCTAATGCTTATTTATCACCCTTCTACTATTTTTCATTTTCACTTTGTCCTTTTCCTTTTGCTGGGGGAGGATCACTGCACTCTGATCTCTCACTGCTGAGGGTCTGAGCAGCACTGCGTGGGCTCAGCACTACATCCTCTCTGGGGAGGGTGGGCAGTGCCGCCTCTTCCTCCAGGACACGGCCAGGCTGAGCTTTCAGACTGCTCTTCTGTTAGCAGTGGTTCCTTTTTTGCTTCTCAGTAAAGAAAGGGGTTTTGCAGCGACCTGTGGACTCTGCTCAGCTCTACAGCACGAGCTGCTCAGGGCTGCCTTGCCTTCTCTATATGAAAAATGAAAAAACTGGGTCTTGGTAAAGGTTGAAGAACAGAAAAAAGGAAGATAATATTGAATAACTGACTGAGCATCCAGAAGTCCAGTTTTCAGCCCTTTGGAGACCTTTGAGTACTTAACTTTGCATACAGAGGTGACCCTACATACAGGTGACCTCACCTGTATGAGTGCAGAGTGGTCTCAGGTGACAGCAGGACAGTAGAGTGCAGCTGGGGTGTTTCTGTCTGCTGCCTCACCCTGCTCCTTTGCTCTCCATCCTCTGCTTCCCGTCAGTCTTGAATTAGTTATCATCAGAACACATAAGGTCACCAAGGAGGCATTGTTCTTGCTTTCTGTAGGATAATCAGTTGCTTTATAATTAATATTTAATGGGAGTGTGTTTGGAATCTCCAGGAAGTCATCAGTAGCTGATTACTTAAATGGAGGTTATTTGGGTTTATCCCATCTACAATAATTATGATATGCATAAGCTTGTTGGCAGCAACCCCAGGGGACACTGAGATTTGAAACCTGTGGGCAGAAAAAGCCTATCTGAATGAGGAACAGGTACCTTTGATTCATAGGGGCTGGAAAACGCACTCTCTGAGCATAAGTATAGTGCATTGTACATATTTATTCCAAACACTGCTAATCTTAGTGTTTAAAAATTTTAAAAAGAAATTTGTATTGAGCAAAATTTCCTCTTTTAGACATGCTTTCATTGTTATTTTTCTGAAATGCAAATACAAAGCTCCAGCAAAACTCACCCTCAATATGGATCATCAGAAACTGAAGCTATTCCAACAGTTGATATCACAGGTAACAGTAGCACTAAAAAGAAAAACAAATACAGAAAACCCCACTAACAGTCAGGCATGAACAATAATAGTAGAGAACAGACATGGATTCATTTTTAAAAATGGTAAATAGATTATTTATCAAAAATGGCATTTTTGTATTAAATGCAGCTGTGATGTTACGCCAAGTTCAGAAAATAGCTCCGTCCCACCACTCTTCTAAAAGGAAATAGTTCATTTTGACAGCTTATAAACCAGGTATTTTGATTTTATTTTTGTTTTGAATCAACATTCTAAAACTAAATATATATACTAGATGTTTATAGATTTTCTTCAGAAGTTACTGAAGCTGAAATGTTTCCCTTAAGGCAGAATAAAATAGAATTTTTTATTATTTTCTATGAGGACATTTAATAGACTTTTAGTTGTATTTTTTTCCAACAACTTGAAAATTCAGATATTCATGTAACGATCATAGAATGGGGAGATGCTCTGATGCAACAGCAAGAATTTTCACTTCACCCTATATACAGAGAAACTTGGCAACCTGCAACTTATGGTCCAGGTGATATTGGTGCTTATGAGAGTGACAAGAGAGCATTTGAAACTCACTGAATTTCTATAAGCACTTCAGAATTTTAAGTGATTTAGAGGATATAGACATGAAACTGAAGATGTATAAAAAGCCCCAAACCTCCTGTCTCCTTTGGCGGTGCTCTCAGCCACCTTGTCTGCTGCGAGGAGCACACAGAGTCCTTGAGGTTATCATTGCTTATTGATTCAGTTGGACTCTGAGCCCTGAGCTCTGCATTCCAGCTCTGACCCTCAGCGAGGAGGGGGAAAGTGCTCCTGTGGGCTTGAGCCACCCTCACTTTTGCCTCAGAAAGATGCCCTTTGTATTGCTGCCTCCTGTTAGTTCCCATTTTTTCCTCTAAAGGAGGGGCTGGCTCCAGTTCTGGGCAAACAGCTCTCCTAGAGTGGAGACTGAGCTCTGCCACTCCATTGTGGTTGGATTCAGCTCTTGTTCCACCAGCACAGCTCAGAACAGCTGCGTTTCAATAAAGAAATATTGACTGTTGAGAGAAACTAGTATGAAAATATAATTCCTTCTCAATATTAGAATAGATGTAGAAGCATTAAAAAACATACTTCAAACTGACGCTCAGAAAACCAAATTACAAACTAGTGACAGAGATACAGGCTAAGAATGGTAATTAAAAAAAAATAATAAATTTAGCCAGCTCTGAAGATGCCAGATGCTTTCTTGTCACTATCCTATCTCTCAGTATGTTGTTTTTCTTAAAATTTGCTGTTAGACCTTCCAAATTTGGAATTTGTGGGCCTGGTCTCATTTCCCTGCTGAGTCCCAACAGTTCTGCAGTGTGTGGTGGCCACCTTTGCCACCATTTGCTGAGCTGCAGCACCTGGGTTTGCATCGTGAAGGAGGAAATAAGTGAAAATATATGAGTATTGCTGCTGACAGAAATCGAGCTCTGTGCTTTATGGTTTCTGAAGTCCTCCAGTTTTGGAGCTGCTGCAGTGGGAACCTCAGGTTCCAGCTGAAGTTTGGTCTGGATTGCAAGAACATCTGCTGGTCTGTGTCAGGGTACAACGTATGGGAGGTGCCAGAAAATGGCAGAAACTGCTCTAAGTGACACAGGCATTCGAGGAAAAAAATAACAAAACAAAAGAAAAATGACAGTAGATGGTCCTAGTAAGTACTATGGCCTTATATTTAATACATGCTTTTAGGTGTTCTGACTGTAGCTGGTAAATAAATCAGAAATGAAGTCTCAAATTGAAAAGGACAGTAACACTGTGACCCTGAATTCATTAGAATTGTTAATTTTTCCAGGGTTTAGCCATACCTGTAAGTGCTTTAATTAAGATCCTTGTGCAGCATCAAAATTCCACATTTGTAAACTCTTTCTGTGCAATCTTGTAGAATTTTGAAAAGGAAAAAGTGAAAATGGAGATGATATCGATCGGCGTTACGTGGTTTCCAAAGCACCTTTCCCGTGAAGTTGGAAGCTTTGTTTCCATGGCAGAGCTGCTTCAGTGTTGAAGGCAGGAAGGCAGGAACACGCCTTCACACAAGTACGCTTTAACCACTCTGCTCTTGCTTCTCCATCTCCTGGATCTTGCTTTACAGACTACAGAGAATGTTTTTGAAGATGAATGGTTTGCTGCTCTTCAGAGATGAGAACTGTGGGTCTGAACACCCCCTCTGGGCCCGAGGTGAAGGCAGGGAAGCCTTGGTTCTTGTTTAATCTTCTCTAATTTGACTAAATCAGAGAGAGATTCAGCAGCACCACCCATTTTATAGGCTTTGTTTCAAAAAATAAGTGTTTCTGAGCATCTGGAATCTAGAGATGATGCCTTGGGGTAATCAGAGCATGTCAACAGCACTGACCCTTCTCCAGGCTTCCCTGATGCTCCCTCCAGGAGCAGGGCAGGATGAGACCATGAAGCTCTTCTGGAAGAGCCTTTTCTTGGATGCAATACTGTGTTCTCAGTGGGCAGTGGATTGTCCATCCAGAGAAGAAGCACGGTGAGCTTAGGCCACGAGTGGTTCACCTTCTGAGTTCAGATTTCCATTTCGTATTTTCTGTAAGCCTTTGGACACCCAGGTGGCTGTTCAACAGTGCCTCCCCTTCCAAGGACGTATCCAGTCTGGAACAGATGAGTGTGAACAAAGCTTTTTAGGTCATCTTTTTGGTTTACTACTCCTCGCATCCTCATAAATCATGTTTGATATTCCCATGTCCTTATTTGACTCTAAATCAAAAGAGGGTACGTATTTTAGCCTTAGAGTTTAAAGAATCTGATACTTTCCCCTGACAGTGAAAAATGTCTTTAAGTGATATGCAAGTCATATTTAAGTGCCTCTTACTTAAGAGGTTAATCTTTCATTTGCCTTTGGTTTTCATTATTATTTGGGCATTTATATGTTAATTTTTTCTCATTTCCATAGTATTAGAAGTATTTCTTCCATAGGATAAAATAAAGAAGCAACCAAGGACTATGTAAAGTAGAGAACAAATTCAGGAGGAACATTTATTTTGAGTTAAGACTTTGTCTTATCCCTCTGAGCAGATAAAATATGAGTGTTGAGGCTTTTAAAATTTAATTTGCTGATAGGTCAGCAGTTGGGAAAACCTGATCTCCACATTTGTACTGAAAGTTTTGCTCATTAGGGAAAAGCCTTGTGACTTAGCTCTCCTCCTTTGCAATTTGTTGTATGGGAAGGGTGGTGTTTGCAACATGATGTAATGCTATGGAAATAAATACTCTTGCCTAGAAACAGTTATTCAGAGAAACTGACTGAGAACAACTGACAGCAGTTGTAAGAGATGGCAAAAGATACAGTGGACTTTTATATGTCTAAGAGTTGAATTGACACTATGGGAGGAACGTGGTTTTTAAAGATGATCGGTAGAATATTGGCTCTGTAACCTGCAATTTTGTTTATCTTTTGGTTTACACATCATTTTTTCACAGTACTGGCCCTATTTTCTACTGATTTCATCTGTTCTGTAATGACTTTAAAAAGCAAAAGACAAAACTAAATATGTAAGAATTTGGCCAACAGAGAAACACAATGCTTGGTGCATTACTGTCATTTGTTTCAGATCTCAGGTTCTAGATGTTGTGTTTGCAGGGCTCTCTGTGTTAATAGCTGAAGTCATCATCTAGCTTGGTCTTTACATCTTTTTCTGGAAATAGGCCTTAGAAGTTGAAAAAGTCTCTTTTCCTTTCTCAGCTGTCTCTGTAACCATTTCTGTATGAATCATCTTGCCCAAGAGATGCTAAAGGGCAAGAGCAACATCTTCTCTCCTGCCATTGCTTTAGGCTGGGAAGGCTGAGTTAAATGGGGTGATCTGTGCTGATGTAAGCAGGCTCCTGGAGCTGACTCCCTGCTGCTTTCCCTGGCTCTCCGTGCCAGCTGTCTCCAGAAGATCCCGATGTGCGAAGGCAAAGGTGGAAGTTTCACATGAACATTTTCCTACATCCTCTGTGAACAAAGTCATGCTGCAGTGCAAATGTCACATGTTGGCTTTGGTTGTCTTGTTTTTCACTTTTCTGTTACTGTTTTTGTTTCTTGTTCTTTGTTTTTAGGTAGAAGACAAGTCTAATTTATCTTAAATCAATGTTCTTCTGCCTATCAAACTCGGTGAAAAAGAGGAGCCAGCCTCAAGTGCATAAGAGTGGAATTTATTTTGTTGATGGGTAATCACTGAGGTTGTCCTTTTCTATTTCTCTTTACTTTTTAAATTATTATTTGGAGGCATTTGGTTTTAGTTTTATTTTCTTTCAATGTTATTTTCCCTCCTAAGTCACCAAGACCCTCTGAAAGGTCAATAAACCCCTCTGAAGATCAATAAATACCTTACAAAAAATATGACTCCATTTTTAGGAAACTAACAATATAGAAAATTAAAGATGCCTCTGCAGAATGTTAAAAAGGCTTGATGGAAAGAAGTGGAGGCAGATTCTTTTTCAGGGATTTGACAGCTGAATCTGCCTATGCATTGTCCTTGTAATTTATATTGTAAGCATTTAGTGAAAGAAGAACGTCACAGTATCTGTAGGAGCACTGGAGGCAGGATCTATTCAATGGGTGAACAAACACTGGGCAGTGTTATGTGATAGAAGGATGACCTTTTGTACCCATGACCTCTGTAACAGAACCAGCCCAAGGAAATTGATAATGGCTTTTACCGGCGCTCGTTTGTCATTCCTGTATCATGTGCTCTCTTGTGATCGTAGAAGGAGTTTCTACAGAATGAAAGTATTGTTTGATTTGCTTGTCTAGTGAGCAGATTTGGTTTGAGTTGAATATTTGAAGAATCAGTTAGAATTTCCATCACTGGAATTACAGACAAAAATATGGGTGCCAAAGATACAGGACTGCAAGAAAAATAAAATAGTGGATTTTGGGGGGAAGGAGAAGGTAGGGCTGTGAAAAGTGGTGCTGGCTTATTTGAGTAGCTAACTGAAAACCCTCAGTAAAAGAGCCAGCAACAAAAACTCTTTCATCTACCCAGCAGTGATAGCTGCAATTATTACATAAAAAAAGTAAAATGAATAAAATGGTTGGGTTTTTTTAATTTTTCCATTATTCAGTAATATACTTTAATGCTTCATTAACTTTGATGATATAATCTAGTTTTGATTAGCCAGGATATGAAGCACCTGCTTTCAAATGTTACTATTCTAAAAGTTCTCTTCTGAACCACAGATGTACAACCTGAACGCAGCAAATATTTCAATTGTCAAAGGTACCCTAGAAGAACTGGTATTTGACACACCAAGGATTTTAGACTTTTGGGGTTTTTTGCCAAAAAAAAATGGATGAACAAATGAAAACACTTCTATTTGTTTGGGTGAAGACAGAATTGTGATTACCTTTCTGGGTTTGGAGTGGAACATCAAAGAAATGATACACTTTTACACTAATAGAGTAAATTCACACTTCAAATAATGCCCAGCCTACCTGGCTGTTCTGTTTGCTGTAACTGATTTTGAATCATAATGTTTTTATTGTTACCACAAGCATCTCCCTACTTGTATGTGCTGTTACTGCCTGCAGTCACCGTGCATCTTCCATAGGAATTAGAGAGGAAACCAGTATGAAAGGGCCACAGGATCTGTCAGTGCTATCTGCTTCCTCTGAGAGTTGTAGTCAAAGACCAATATGAGAGAAGAATTCAGATTTTTAATTAGACCAGTGGGTCTAATTTTGGCTTGGAATACGCTGCCCTGTGGTTCTGTGATGTTAGTCAGTGTGTTTTGGAGTGTTTAGCTGTACTCTGGGCCTAGGTATGACTTCTCTCATAGTTAAGTTTGTTTAGCTACCTTTTCATTATAAGCCTGCTCTGTGATTTTGCATTATTTCCTGTGGAGCTGCTTTTAATGACAAAATTATGATTTGACACCTTAGGAACTTTTTTTTCCAAACACAAAGCCAAGAGAGGAAAAGGAAAATTAAATCAAACAACACAACCACAGAACACCAGAAGCCAAAGGCTGCGGTGTTCGTCCAGAGAGCAGCGTGGAATCAATGCACTGCATTCATCCTGGTTTGTTTGGGACTGAGTTAATTTTCTGTTTGGTAGGTGGTGTAGGACTGTGTTTTAGATTTGGGGTGAAGATAATTTGATAACACGCTGATGTTTTCAGTTGTTGCTAAGCAGTCAAGGACTTTCCAGCTTCTCCTGCTGGCCTGCCAGTGGGAAGACAGAGGGTGCACAGGGAGCTGGGAGGGGACAGAGCTGGGATAGCTGACCAGAACTGCCCAAAGAGGTGTCCATACCAAACAATGACCTGCCCAGGGTCTAAACTGGGAGAGTGGGCCAGGGGCCAGAGATCACTGCTCAGGGAAAGGATGGGCATCAGTCATTGGGTGATGGGCAGTTTTGTTGTATATCCCTTCTTTTGTGTGTCCTGTTATCGTCCTGTTATCATCATCTTCATCATCATCATCATCTTGCCCTTTTGCAGTCCTATTAAATTGTCTTTGTCCCAACCCATGAGTTTTATTTTTTTCCATCCTCTTCCTTATCCCACTGGAGGGGACTGTGGGCGAGCAGCTGCATGCTGGTCAGTTGCCAGCTGGGGTTAAACCACGATGGCATCACAGAGACAGTGGGTGGCTACTGGTAACCCAGAGCTGTTTAACTGCCACCAGGGTAGAGCAGTTGCACGAGGGCGTTCTGGCAGTGTTACAGCTGAACCAGAATCCTCTGCTTCCCTGTCTCTCCTAGACTTTCCATTTGCTTCACCACCACCACCATCCCCATGTCTATAAAAACACAACCATTTTTGTAGCTCACCAGGTTGTTTTTTAAGACTCCTCTCTTTTTCCCATTTCTTGATCTCAGTTTTTCTTCTGGCCCAGTGAGTCAGGTTCCCCCCTCTGGGTTCTTGAACCATTGTGCTCTTCTGTTTTGCTCCTGCCTGAGCTGCACACCTTCTTCTCTCTGCACACCTTCTCTCTGCACACCTTCTCACTGCACACCTTCTTCTGACTGCACACCTCACTGCACACCTTCTTCTCTCTGCACACCTTCTCACTGCACACCTTCTTCTCACTGCACACCTTCTCACTGCACACCTTCTCACTGCACACCTTCTTCTCTCTGCACACCTTCTGACTGCACGCCTTCTTCTCACTGCACACCTTCTCACTGCACACCTTCTTCTCACTGCACACCTTCTCTCTGCACACCTTCTTCTCTCTGCACACCTTCTCCCTGCACATGCTGCTGGACTACTAGAGTAGGCAATAATACTCTTGAGACAGCACCCACCCTCTGGCATGCTGGAAGACAACACTGGAACCTGGGCTGATGGTAACTTACACTTTTCTCTCTCTTCCCTTTTCTCCCCTCCTTTCTTTCTCTTTTCCTTGCTACAGATTTAACAAGCCAATGCCTGTCTTATTCCTAAGACCACACCTTTCTTTTAAATTGGTCATGTGGTGTTGGCTCATACTGATTTAGCCCAAGGGGAATCCATAAATTTTATAGGGAGGCCCATGGTCTCCCCCAGTGACCCCTGGACAGTCCGTTCTGGGTCACAACAGTCTGTCATCAGACTGATGACAGGTTAGGTGACGCTGGAAGCTGGTTGGGAGCAATGGCTCTTCATCTGGTGCAGTTGCTGTTGGGAGCAGAAGTGCACCCTTAGGAACAGGTACAAGCACATCTGTAGCTGGTCCATAAGATTTGATTTAAGTACAACTCTTTATTTAGGAAAGTGTGAGGCATTGGAATTCAATTCAGTTTGCATTCACTCAGTTTAAGTGAAAATATCTACCACTTACTGCACACAGTGCCTAAATGTATATTCATACCCACCTGCTTCCCTGAATAAAGTGCTTTCCTAATGTGGATCCTCACCTGGCTTTCTGCAGACTCAGCTTAATGTTGGCTGCTGCAAGGTTGGTGACTTCCTCTGCTTTGCCTTTTGGCTTCGTGCTCTTCTCTGTCACAGCCCCTGCCAGCTCCACAAGCACATTCAGATCTGCCAGTTTCCTCCTTTTTCCGCTCTGTACTTCCACTGGTGTTGCCTCACATACCTGGAAAGATCTTTGTTATCCATGACAGTCTTTTTTTTCAAGCTTTGTAAATCTACTCCTTTAAAATTCCCTTACAAACCCGGTCCTGTGCTTGTTTGCTTGGAATTAGCACCTGTCTGTTCTCCTTTGTGTCAGAATGCATCCTCTCTTGGTTTTCTGGGTTATAATACAAGATTTAGAGGAGTAATGCTTTTCTGTTTTGTACAGCTGTGATGGTCTAATGCATGACAGAATTTAGGAAGCCTTGTCTGAGGTTTGACAGATGGATATAGCTGGGAAAAAAAAGACAGAAGCATTCTTCAGGATTATACTGAGCTAAGAAATTTGCCAGTTCTTTTACAGATGTGAAGAGCCCATGTAATTTTTTTTTTCTTATTAATTAAATAAATAGTACTGTCCCTCTCTACAAACCTTTCCTTTAAGGACATTCTATGTAGAGAAAATTCTATTTTTATATTCTTTGAGAAAGTTACAGACCTACTGAGCACATCCCACCTCACTGATACTTTTACCAACAGGTGTTTTGTTTATTTTTGTCATAAATTGCCTGTAAATTCTCTGTAGCATATAAAATATTTCTTTCAGAATCAGCATACAGCTGTATCATTAGGTACACTATGAGGATGACCAAACATTTTACACACCATTGTCATTCATTGAAAAACAACCTTTACGAAATCTCAAAACATTTTTAATTGGTAACATTTTCAATTTTCATAAACGTGTAAGAGAATTTTTTGTGCTGATATCTACTGCAGTGTTAACATTTCTGCTGACACTTTCTTCAGCCAGTTCTCATGGACAAGAATTCCTACTTTTTGTACTCCTTTTTGTAAAATAAAAAACATACATGAGAATTCAAAGAAAAAATGGTAAAGATAGCAGATATAATATTGGTAAAAAATGATGACTGAAAAAAACTGTTTGGCTGAAAAAATTTGTGTTGCATTTTTGGGAGATAACTTTTTTCTTTTGTTAACAGATGAGGTCACATCTGTAGCCAAATGAGAAAGAAGCGTGTCATGTAATTTTTTGTTTTTATGATAAAGTTTGTTTTTATTATAAAGCTAATTGAAAATGTTTTTAAGTACATTATTTCTGGTTGCTATTTCCACTAACATTTTATTGTTGAAAAGCTATTGTCAATGTGCTGAGATAAGGCAAAAGAGAACCAGTGATTGTTTTTGTTGGCTGTTCCAAAGACTTAGAAAAGGAAATAATATTTCAGGAGTTTCTGAGTGAATATACCAAGCAGGATGAGATGTTTCCTGAATAAACAGGGGTTTGTAGCCCACACCCACAGACTTTCTGGTGTGGTATGGCTGAGGACTGAATTTCCTACTTTTCCAAGATCATTTTCCCCAGTGAAAGTTCAGTTTCTCCAGGGCTCGGTGTTGCCTGTTATCTGTCTCTGATGGGAGGAGGCACCTCTTAATGGAACAGGTCATATTGTTTTAGGATTTGAGGTGCACAAGCTGCCTGCCAAAACTTGTTCTGAAGTCAAAACACCTGCTCAGTCAGCTGCAGAGCTTTACTCTGCTTCTCCTGTAAGTTTTACACAATATCATCCCTTCTTCCTTTTATTTCATATTCTGCCTGCATTGTTCTTAAATCTGAGTTAATACCAGAGCATTAAAATATTAGAATTAATTTAAATGTTGGCTGTTAGTACAGACATAAGTGGTAAATTATTGAGTCAAAAGCAGTGGTCTGATCCTGGTTCGGTGGTGCAGCACTCCCCAGGGGCAAAGTGAGCTCCGGCCCCGGAGTGTGCGGAGCTGCTCACCTGGGAGAGGGGGCCAAGACTTTCTGCTTTTCTGTTTCCCACCAAGACATCCCTGACCACTCTGCAGGACTTGATCAACACCTGCAGGCACACCTGTACCTACAGAACGTGGCAAAGCTGGGGCCGTTCTGAGCAGACCCAAGTGACTGCGAAATGCTTTCTCACACAGAGAGAAACGTAAAACTGTGGTTAAAAATTTGAGCAGATGCAGGGAACAGAAGTTGGGTCTCCCTTTATAAAAATATGACCTCTGTTCTTCAAAGGTATTTAAGCCCTTTATTTAAATCTTACTTAATGGATGTTTGGCACCTAAATACCACTGAGAATATGAGCCATGGTCAATATTCCCTTAATCACTCACGAAGTCTTCAGCCTGTTTAGAGTAGCAATGTCCTGTGCCAGGTCTAATGCCACCATAAAATTACAGAGGGTTTTTAAGTGTCTAAAAGCTTCAGATGTCGAAGCCAAAATTACATTTTATATGACTCTCAGACCAATACATCACTTTTTTCAGTGCTATTATTTCCTGAATAACTCTGTTAAAGCAGAATTGTATTGGGAAGAATGAGACGCAGGACCAGGGGAGAGGTTATGTAGTGTAAATAAGAAGAATACGCTTTTTATTTTGCGTAGTCTGGGTCTTTTTTTAATGATCCTTACGTATGCAAGTTCAGCATACTCTTTTTATTGGCTTCAGATACTTATTACTGAGAACTTCTTTTCTCCTTCGATTTGTGTTTAATTTTGGGGAAAAAAAGTTGTCCTTGAAAGGCACCTGGAAGTTTAATAGTTTGTGACTTTTAAGCTTCAAGTCACTCAGAACTGAAGCAGCAGCTCATTACAAACACTTGTCACTTTTCTGTCTTATCTGAAGTTTCTATTCTCTTGAGTGACTTTTAACAGCATTAAATCAACACCATCTACTCAAGACTTGCCAGTCTAGTACTTTTTTTGCCAGATAATCTTTCTTTTAATCTGATTCTGTGGAAAGCAGCAGGGTATTCCAGCTCTACAGTTTATCTGCAATAACAGCAATCAAAGCTGTTATTTTCCTTAGTCTGTAACAGAGCTCTGCTTTATCTCATATCATGGAATTTTCCTTCTCTTAACTGGCAGCAGCAGCTCAGGCCAAAAGCTGTGACAGTAATGCCGAGAAGAACGGCCACTTCTGATGGCATTCTCTGAAGTATCAACTGTACAGCCAGAGAAATATAAGATTCTATGACAACAAATTTGTGGCCATCTAGCACCTGGCATTTGGCAACCTTCTGAAAATTTTGGTCAATAAAGACTGTGCAGTAGTTGCAGAGCTCTGTTTCTTTCGCTTAAAATCAACTAAAGGAAAATCATCTCAGCCTTAGTTTGACTGCAGCAAGTTGAGTTGTTGTGTGTGTTGGCAGCAGAGGCTGTGCCTGAGCCAGGGCTTGAAGACATCAATAGTCAAGGTGAGGACAGCTGTAGCACATTAAGATACTTCTGGCCACAGCTGGCTGCCCTTTGTCTCTGCCCTCAAAGGCTAAGGCAGTGGGATAGAGCTCAGGTTTGCACCTCCCTGCTCCGGTTCCAGTTTCTGCTCTAGAAAGCCCCTCAGCCCACAGTAACAGAGAGGACTGGAGCTGTGATTCTGCCACCACGAAACAGGTATGACTAAGTTATAGAAAAAGGGAGAGCAGACATTGTGAGGTAGTGAGGTCTTGGGCAGCTATAGCTAGGTGTGAGATAGTCCAGAAACTGCCTGTGCTGGGAATAATGGATGGGAAGAGTTACACAGCTGGCTGGGATTTACAGTCCTGAGCTAGCTTTGTGGCACTTCATCAGAACTGCGTAACTGAGAATGCTTTGGCCAGTTGGCCAGCCAGGGAGAAAGCCTGAAAGCAGAGACAAATTCTTAGTTCTCTTCTAGCTTTCAGAAACTTCTGCAAAACTTCTGAAGTTGTGTTTATGAAAGACTGACGTTGGCAGCCTGAAGGGCTGCAGTGCTCTGGCTTCCACTTTGGATTTGGAAACTGTCTTGTAGATCTCTTTAAAAGCTCAATTGAAACGGAAAGTATCGGTGTTGCTGTCCATCTCTTCTTTAAAAATTGAATCTTAGAGGAGCCACAAAACTGGTTTCTCTGTTGTCTTCATCTGGAGAAGGGTCAAACCTACATCTCATATCCCAGAAGTTGTGCTTTCACTTCCTCTTTTAAGGCAAGGGTGACATAAGCCACTGCCTTTCTCTTGAAGTTGTGCTGCTGTGCAGAAAGGAAAACAAGGCTGAGAGGACCAGAGGTGCAGAAGAGAGTAAACAACTGGGAATGCAATTCCCAGCCCCAGAGCACACAGCCTTGCCCAGGAAGAGGTCAGTTCACATACAGCTTCTGTATGTTATTCATGGATTTGTCAAAGCAAAAATGCATAAAAAAAATCCTTGGGCAGGGAGCAGAGCCCATGGGAGGGACCACACCAGATCACTGAAGAACTCCCTTTGTTTGCAGTTTCCATGGCTTCTGAATCTTGTGCTCTTTCTACAGCCATTAAGTCTGCATGGTATAATGTGTTCTGGAATCGATGTGGCCTGCCTGCAGCATGAGTCAGGCAAAAGTCATGAGATCAAGATAGTGCACCCACCAGCTAATTCACTTTTTGTCTTCAGTATATAGTAAGAGGTACTCTGGCTTCTGCACGATTTCGGCATTACATGTTACCCCAGAGCTTTCCAGAAACCAAGAACAAGCTGTCATACCATAATGCCTGTTGAGCAATGTGGTCCTAGTGTTAAGTTAAAGCAGTTAAGAGTTAAAATGAGCATAAAGTTGTTTTAATAATGCATTAGCTCACCTAAGCTGATTTCTGCTCAGCAATCTGCATAATCCGTGAGGATTTCTGTGGTGAAAAGGGCTTGCTAGGCCCCCATTGAGTCACAAGGACCAAAACATACCCCCTTGCTTTCTGAGCTTCCCTCAGAGAGGAACACAGGTGTGGTTGGATCCGTCTCTCTTCCCATACTTGGTCGATGGCTTGTGGCTGAAGGATTATGTGAGATGTGTGTATGTGTTACCCACTGGTCAGAATTAGTGTAAACAGTAGGCAATCTGTTTTAAGTGACAGATAAGAACAAGTTTGGGACTGCAGTTGATAAATTTTCTTGCTCTGTTAGTGCTGGAAGATTGTAAAATACATCAAGTAACAATTGAAACTCGACTTAGGAGATGTTTTCACGGGGAACATCTGACAAAGTCATAGGTGTGCAATTCTTACCCAAAAGGCGTCCCTTCTTGTGGGGGCAAGAGAGATCCAGGCCTGTAGACCCATCAGGCAGGTAAGGTGGTAATTTTACCTCCCCCACAAAAGGGTTTTCAGATGCCATTTTTATACTTTCTGAAAATTCTTCAGTGCCTCTTGGCAAGGTGGCACCAAGTCACGTGCTTGTTGGTTGGCTCTTGGCAGGGACACTTGTGTCGTCAGGAGTGGGGACTTGGGGGTTCACCTGGCCTTTGGGGTGGTGAGCTCAGCGTGTCCTTTTGAGGCTGTTTCTGTTCTTAACTGAAGTGGCATCAGCCTGTGAGGCCTCTGCCTCACCCCAGGTATCACTCAGCTCATTTGAAAAGCCACCACCTGATCCACCTGCCTCGCAGAGAAGGTTGTTCATCGTTCAGGCCGTACCAGTGCTCTTACAAAGCTGAGCATTTGTTCCTCTCACTACCCCCGAGGCCTCCCCTGTCCCATTTAAGTGACTAAAGTTGAAGCCAGGCTCAAGCGTATTTTTGGTTATTTTCTTATCAACTGCCAACTTGTTACTAATAATGTCTCAGTTACTGGGCTGGTGACAGGTAGTGGAGATGTCTAATTCTATCTGTACAGAAAGATTACAGTATTTAAAATATGATGGTAGTTCTCCTTCTGGCTCCGATGGACATCTGTGGGTTTTCTCCATAATACATTTTCAGCTGTTTAGGTGATGTAATTGGCAGTGTCATTGCTTTGAAAGTCTGCATCTGTCATCTAGCACAGACAGAGTTTCGTAAGTAAACACTTAATGAGTTTTTGAAATTAAGGGAGGAGGGATAATTTAGCATAATATTCTTTGAATAGAACAAAATTTATTGTGATCTCATAGAAGAAACAATAGCACTACATAATTTGTATTTTGTGTGTTTGAGGAGACATGCCCAGGGCAAACCAAAGAACAACGTGACCTTTCTAGAGAAAGCTATAATTAGAACAGGCCTGAGTTTTGTTGTTCTTCAGTGGCTATAATTTATTTCAGTGGCTGATGTATAATAAAGCCTGCTCCTCAGTTGCTGTCAGTGACAACGGAGCTTCTCACAGCTTAGAGCTAGGACTCAGTGAACTCCTCTGAGTGCACCTCCTGGGCTGGCACTGTTATCCACGAGGCAGGTGGTTTGGGGTTCTCCTGGCATGGTTCAGTACATCCCTTTTTCAGAAGAGACCAGCCTGCAGCAACCACAGAGGAGGTTGTCTGAGCAGAATGTGAACGTGTTATTTCACAGGTGCATTCCCACGGTGTACTACAGCTCAGTACCACAGCACTGAAACAGATTGTAATTTTAATGATCTCCAAATAAAAGAGGTGAATTTTGTTAAAACTATCCAAATTATGAAACTGTGGCCCATGCTGAAAGGAAGGAATTGATCCCTGAAACCTTAATGTCTGTCTATGGCTGGGCCAGGTCCTAATTTTAACCCTTAACAAAATCCAAAATCTCCTGTTCCCCCTGTAGTTGTATTAAAGGGCTGTAGTGACATCACCACCAAAATGAATTCTGTGAAAAAATGGTTATAGGCAGAAATACTGGGGCAATAAAGATAGGGAATGAAGACCTCAGTGTCCTTACTGTTTTCTGCTGGGCACTACGAAGCATTTATTAGCATGTTGGTTCTTTTACATACCTTTTAATAGATTAGGGGTACAGTAGAGTGAACCTACATACTGACAAGAGGATGATTTCCAGTTTATCTGCCACCTATTGAGAATGGTCTCCTAGGTTCTTTATAAGACTTATCACTTATTTAGGAAAACAGTTCAAGGATAAGACTTTATGCAGGCGTATCAGCACATACAGAGAATTCTTCAAATCAGTTAAATGCCCTTTTTCCTGTTTACCAATGTTACTTGTTGTAGATGGCTAAGACGTTCTGGTGTTTTATAGAACAAGTTATCATCTTGAATTTTGGAGTTATTTCAATATCAATTCAAATTATTTCAAAAGAAAATAAAATTTTAACTTTGTGTAGTAATTTATATCTTTGTCTCATACACATTGATATAATCCCCTTGAGGTCACCACGCTGCAGACACTGTGTGACATGGGCAGTTGTTTCCAAGCTGAATTTTAGACTTCTGCCTGCTGTGCTTGTAGCTGACTTTTTTTGTAGAGGGAAGCTCTGATGAGTTCTGCAAAGCCCAGGAAGGGAGTGGCATCTGTTCTTGCTTGTTGACTGCAGCTTTTATAGCACCCCACTGTTCCAATGGTTTCATGGAAAAAGGAAAATATGCCTCCTTCAGACTTGGCTGGATGCAAAATTAGCAACTGTTGTTCCTTCGTTAGGCCCAGCTCTCTCTTGTTAACAGTTTTGCATCATGACGGGGGCCTGATATGACACATGCAGGGTTGTAATTTTTTGTTGGCTTGGTGATTGTACTGCCTTTGTGGTAAAAATTCTCAACTTCTTCATAGTTTTAAATTGTCTTCTGCTTGACCTACCTTATGTGATATTTGTTTGTTCTCAGCAAGCAATAAGAGTTCCAGTTCTAACTCAAATCTCACTTCTTATGAAGCTTCTCTGGTTTTGAAATAGCCTTTCCAAACATAACTTATTTTTAAAAGCATCCTTAAATTCAAGCAGCCAAACCAAAAGGCACCGCATCCTATTAATAGCTCTTGGAGAAACATGTCTTGTTTCTGTATTTGACACAAAAATGGTCTAAGTGTTATCAGAGAACAACTTCCCCAATTAACATAGATAGCATATGCTCAAATGGCTGTTGTTCCTACAAAGGAACCTACTAAGGTTATTTGGATTTTTTAGATACATGAAACATTTTGCCAGTTATCCTACACAGGCATTTGGAGGTTCTTATTTCTATATTTATTAATGTAAATAATATTCAATCCCAGTTCTGAAAAGGTGTTTGTCATCTTAAGCATTTCAATGAAAGGACATGACTACTGCATTGAATTGAAACAAGAGTTAGCTGAAAGAAAGCATCAGGTTGTGTAAAACATTTTCCCACCATTACTGGTTTCCTGTAAGTCTTCAGAAAGTATTAGTAAATGTAGATATTTAATATATATGTAACTTTTCATAGGTTTAACCTAAGAATATTTTTTTCCTTGAAAGGAGGGATCTAGAATGGCTGTTGTTTATTCCTTCATTGTATTGTTCTGATGTTGTTCTGTTCTGGCATGGTCAGCAGCTCGAGGGGGGTGGTGAGCATGGTCAGCAGCTCGAGGGGGGTGTTTCTGCCACTCTGCTCTTGTGAGACCCCACCTGGAGTCCAGTTCTGGAAGCCCCTCAGCACAAGAAGGACGTGGAGCTCTTGGAGTGAGTTGAGAGGAGGCCACAAAAATGATCCAAGGGCTGGAGCACCTCTGCTTATAGGCTGAGAAAGGTGGGTTGTTCAGCCTGGGGAAGAGAAGGCTCCAAGGAGACCTTATTGGGACCTTCCAGTACTTAAAGGAAGCATGAAGGAAAGATGGGGACAGACTTCTTAGCAAGGTGTGTTGTGACAGGACAAGGAGTAATAGTTTTAAACTAAGGGGAAGGTAGATTTAGACTGGATATAAGGAAGAAAGTTTTACAAATGAGAGTGGTGAAACACTGGCCCAGGTTGCCCAGAGAGGTAGTGGAGGTCCCCTGCCTGGAAACATTGAAGGTCAGGTTGGATGGGGCTCTGAGCAGCCTGATGCAGTTAAAGATGTCTCTGCTGACTGCAGGGGAGCTGGACCAGAGGACCTTTAAAGGTCCCTTCCAGCCCAAAGCATTCTATGATCCTATGATAAGACACCACTGCATTGTTCTTCACTCTTCAGACATAATATGCTGATGTTACTTTTGCTACAGCACCGTATCTTTTTAAAATGTTAATAACTTTGTAAAACACTCATTACTTTCAGACTTTTTTTCATGAAATAACAATTATGTCTTAAAACCAAATGTTTGATACTAAGGAAAGGAATGTTGCTGGCTAAAGGATCTGTTTGAAATGTTGGTGGGAAGGATCCAAGCATTCTACGATAGTCATACTTTCTACATAAAGTTTTCTGGTGTTAAGAATGCAACTTGCAGCAGCTAATGAATATATTTATAAGACCATAATATAAAACATGGTTAATAGTGAAGGCAAGAGAGAAATTACTTTATTTTAGTCATTTTACGTGTGTGTAGACTTAGCATTATCCCACAGAAGTGCTATATCCTGGGCACTGATCTCAGCCAAGCAGATGAATGAATTTCTTTAATTAATTTGAATTCCCTTAGTGAAAAAGACAGACAAAACCAAGAGCATCTTGGCACAAAAATATTGTCTTAAAATAAGTAGATGTGGAGGTGTAGTTATATATATGTATATAGCAACCTGACTTTCTGAGAATAAATCATAAAAATACTATTATTTTCCCTGTTTGTGTAAATCTTGAGTCTCCTCCTCTTTCTAATAAAGACTGTACTGACAGTGAAACAAATTCCTAAGAGCAGCTTGCAGAAGAAATTACTTTGACATGCTAGGGTCTTCCTTCCCCTGATCCTATTATGAGGCTGTCTACCTGCTATTAATTGCTGCTTAATTGACTTAGAAGGAATATGCTGGCTCGCTATCGACTGGGGTTCTGAGGGTATTAAAACCAGAGTTCTAGAACTTTAGATGGCAACTGAAATGCAGAAAATCAAACAGAGAACTGACATTGAGCGGTGCAATACTTGCGTCTTGTGGAGCCTGACTGAGGCAAATGGTGCTTTCACACACTAAAGTGCAGTGAGAGAATCTTGCCCTGTTGTTTTCATACCCCCTCTTGGCTCCTGGAGCAGTTTTCATTCTGAACATTTTTTACTGAGATAATATTTTCCCAGTGTTTGACGTGCAGAGGTGGTGTCTCCCTCTGATGTGGGGGAGTTACAGCCAGCCCACATTGCCCTTACTCATGTTTGTAGAGGAAACCTGGCCCTCAGAGTAAACAGTGGTGAGGATGGTCTCCACACGCAGTCCTGGGAAATGAGGCATCAAACAACACCTACTGTAGGTATTTGTGTCGCAATCGATATCCATTAGTTCTCACCACATCTTTGGTGTTCCGGTCATCGTGCCTGAGTAAAGAAGAATACTTTCACATTCTTTATAAATTCATGACTTATGTGCGTTGCTCACGTATTGTCATTCAAAAATACCTCTGCTGTATTTTCCTAAGGTTGCCCAGAAGTATTTTCCTGCAGTGCTGCCTGTGCCATAAATGGGTGTTTTGTTTCCTAACGTAACAGAACACAAACTGTAATTAAGAGTGGGGAGAACAATTTCTTCAGCTTATCCTTGGACAGGATTCTACTAATGAACGTGTTACTGCAGTTTTTGGAACACAGTATTCAAACACATCCCAGTCTGTAGCTTGCTCAAGAACCTGTGACAGTGTTGGAGTGGCTGAAGCCCTGCATTGTTTCTGCTCTCTGTAACTGCCTGATGCTCCCAGAAACACGGCTGGGTTCTTGCAGCAGGGACAGCAAATGGCCTCCTATGCACACATCACCCCCTCTCAAAGAAGAACTATTTATTTCTATGATAAAAAACTTTTATCAATATTTTTATTACTCAACACCCATTTTTTTCTTTACATGGTTTAATTAGGATATTACAGGAATAGAAATCTTCACATCATTCTTCACCTGGTAACTGTATGATCTGAAAACATTTTTAAAAGTATGGTGAAAACACCAGTGCATGAAGATTTATTATAAATTCAGATGAGTTTTAGTTGTTACATGTAGTTTTGCTTTAAAAGTACCAATATTACACTCTTCTCTCACCCTCAGTTCCCCTCCACCCCCTGCACTTTCCTTGTGCCTTCTTATTTGGAAAAGAATGTATTAATCTGCATTCAAAAAAGAGTAGTCTTTATTTCCTATGATTTTCTGTAATTTTCCTTTAGATTCAAACCTCTAAATTATATAGGGAAATATGGTGTCACATTCACATGCAAACTATTTTTAGAGAACATGAATAATTACACCAGATGGTTGTTTAAGTCTCTTGGCATTCTCTCTACTGTACATTTATGCCTTAAAGTAATATTTCCTTACGCTTTTCAATATCTGCAGAAGGTCATGGGTAAGTCCCATTTCATTATTTACATCCAATCCCTTTTATAGGCATATTTCAATGCTGCAGCTGTGGGAGGGCCACAGAGATGCTGATCTGCAGACTCCTTAGTGAACTGTTCAGCTCTTAGAAAAAAGAGTGTTCATAAGAAAACATTACATCTTTGACAGCAGATTGTTAGTGTTTTATGTACAAAGGAGCACTACTTTATGATTGCCTTCATTTAATCGTCTGAGATTTACTAAAATTACCCCTTCCAATTGCCTCTTCATTTTAAGCAGCAGTTAAAGCAGGAAAGGTGTTTCTTCCTGTTCTGCACACCTTGGCTGCTTCGAGAGCTGCAGAAGAAGTCTCTGCAGTTCGGTCTGTTCGGTGAAATCACCAAGGCCATTACTCCCTTCCAAATTCTTCAACGTTTGCACCCGTGTAAAAGATTTATTCTTCATGTGTTATTTCTGAGAGCCACAGATTGTTATGTGTCAAAGTTAATTCGACTGATGTAGAAGGCATAAAGCACATGTTCTCAGGGAGTATCTGGCACCAGGCTGTGGGGGATGAAAATTTTGTACCAGGAGAGCTTTTGAATTATATTTTTGTTCTGCTCTGGAACAAAAATAATATCTTTCAAGCATTTACATTGGAATGGAACTATATCAAAATATTTGGCTTCAGCTCCAAAACTCCAAGAGTTCTGTTTTGTAAGTGTATTTATAACCTGTGGTGCCTACAGAGCTGGGTCACAGGAGCCATCCGCTCTACTTGTTGCCTGCGTTCTGAACTGGTATTTCTCTAGAGAAGGCAGAATAAGCCTTTGCTTTTGTCCCCATCATCAGACCAGTGTCCTAGCTGTGGGTTATAGAAAAATTTCAGTTCTAATGAATATGTTTGTGTATTTTCATTTTGCTAGAAAGATTCTGATCAGCTCAGCAAGGGCTGAGCAATGGAAGCATGTGAGAAACAAGGAATCTGGGTGATTTTTGTCTCTTCTGGAACTGGGAGTGTCTGAGCAGCTTAGTAACTGGCTCTGCTTTAGAAAAACTTGGCTATATTCAGCATAAAAACTGTGGCTGACTGATTTCTCCTTCTATATATTTCTGTACACCTGCAAGTTATGTGCAAAAAGCAAAAAAATTTGCACTGCATGCAGCAATTGACCTTTTATTATCCTCACCCAGAACAGGGTGTCTGGGCTATGAAAAGAAACAGAGTTTAGCACAGTTTAGGGCGGAAAAGGAAGGAAAGGGTCATTCAGCATCACTTTGCTAGTATGGTATCAGTACAAAGACTCATCTGTTAAGATAATTCATGCACTTGAGATTCTAATTGTTAATATTTCCTAAATACTGATATTCAAGGACTGCTCTATGGAACAGGAATTTCATTAATTACATAGATTTTATTCTAGGTGTCAGGAAATTAAAATATGTGGTATTTTCCTATGTTTACAATGTATCTTTTTTTCTAGTGAACAGTGTGTGACTGTGAGCGCTGTGTGTGTGACCCAACAGGTAACTCAGGACCCACGGATGAAAGCTTTAGCTCATTTCCAGCACTGAGTCTAGGCTTGAGTCGTGCTGGCTTGGCCGTAGGAGTTACTGCCATGTGCCTGTGCTACAGGACACATGGCCATTTTCATGCAGGTGTTGAATCTAGGGAGGGTAAATCGCAGATCTCAAGCAGATTCAGTGAAGAAGCAATCTCCAGGAGAGCAGAGCTTCCTCTGGATCAGAAGGCAGCAGTGCGTCCCTCCTTGGTGGGCAGGACAGGTTTGGGGCAAGTCAAGGGGAAGCTCTGCGGGTGAATGGCAGCTATTTAAATTTACTGCCTGACCTCCCTTGTGATTGCTGTGCCTGTGAGACATGAGTGCAGCGCTTCTGAGTTTGCTCCTTGTCTCGTTGTGGTTGGGAGGTGTTGCTTCCACTCTAACCTGGAGTAACTTCTCAGCTCCCATAAAGCCTGTCTGGTTTACACACTTGAGAAATATTAGAAAGAGAGATGACAAAATGTGGCAACATATGTCAGGCTCATCAGTTCTGAAGTAATCATAAATACACTGAGCAAGGGTGACATGTTGATGCACACGATTTTATTTTGACATATGGAGAAGAAAAATGCTGGACTCAGCTGCAAATGTTGATGTGCAACAAAGAAAGCAAACTGCTGCTAGAAAATTATACCTGTCTCTTAAATAATAAATTCTTACCATCACTCAAAGCTAAAAGAAGTTCCACATCTTCGTCATTACAGTTCCCACAGATTTTTTTACCTTATCTGAGAGAAGCTGTCATTTTAAATAGAAACATGACATATTCCGATAGATTTTCCACTTAAGTTTGTAACTGCAATATAAACTACAGTGTAGAAGGGAGAAATATGAGTGAAGAACCAGAGTTAATTGGTGTTTGGAGCTCCAAGGTGATACAGCTGGACTGCTCACTTCACAGGGTGGTTGTAGCTTGCTGAGAGCTGACAAGAGTCTGTACTACACGTTGCACTGGCAGGTTGAACGTGAATATCCTGTACATAGCAAACTCCAGTGGGACTGTAATAAAGGGGGTTTGCTATCAAGATTATCAACTTTCAACAAATAGAAAATTTGACTTTTTAATTTTTTTTCAGCACTCCTTAGCAGAATTGTCAGGAATCAAATAAGCATCAATGCTGATCTAGTATGATAGAGAAGTAATGAAGAGTAATTCAATGACTTCCTTTTTCTGTGTGGATATAACAGTTTTTTTTTTTTATTTTACTAACAAAACAAAATATATCAAAAATTTTTGAAAGTGCTGGAAAACTTATTACCAGAGTCATACCAGCTATACTGGCAATTGTGTTCATCACGGTGTTCTAAAATCTCTTTCTCCACTTGAGTTTGACCTGAAATATACTGTGATGAAAGCACATTTGGCAGCAACACCTGAAAAAATAAGCCTTGCAGTCTCTTCTTGTAGTGGGAAACTCTAGATAAGGAGTGTATGAAATGTTTGTGTCCTCCTTTTAATGGTGCTCCTATTAAATTAGAAACACTTCAGCCAGCACTGTCTACCTGACTGCTGTCCACCACCTCAAGACTCTTCATCTGGAGACAGAATCCTCTGAGGGAAGAGCTCTGTCTTAGAATCACAGAATTGTTTGGTTGGAAAAGGTCTTTGGGATGATTGAGTCCAACTGTATCTGTCCACTGCTAAACCACA
The DNA here is from genome assembly GCA_033556795.1 of Tapera naevia. NCBI lineage: Eukaryota > Metazoa > Chordata > Aves > Cuculiformes > Neomorphidae > Tapera > Tapera naevia. Next base: position 661,150 of record JAUMJJ010000098.1, read on the forward strand.
TCCCTGAGCATCTCGTCTATGCATCTTCTAAACACCTCCAGGGATGGGGGCTCCACCACTGCCCTGGACAGCTGTTCAGTGCCTGGGAACCCTTTCAGTGAAGAAATTTTTCCTGTTGTCTAATCTGAACCTCCCCTGGTACAACTTGAGGCCATTTCCTATCCTCCTACTGCTTGTTACTTGGGAGAAGAGACCCAATACCCACCTCTCTGCAACCTCCTTTCAGGGAGTCATGAGGTCTCCCCTCAGCCTTTTCTCCAGGCTAAACAACCCCAGTACCCTCAGCCACTCTCATAGGACTTGTTCTCCATCCCCTCCACCAGCCTTGTCACCCTTTTCTGGACGCTCTCCAGCCCCTCAATGTCCTTCTTGGACTGAGGGGCAAAAAAACTGAAACAAGTACTCGAGCTGCAGCCCCACCAGTGCCCAGTGAATGGGCACAATCACTGCCCTGCTCCTGCTAGCCATCCTGTTTCTGACACAGGCCAAGATGCCACTGGCCCTCTTGGCACACTGCTGGCTCATGTTCAGCTGCTGTCAACCAACACCCCCAGGTCCTTCTCCTCCAGGCAGCTTTCCAGACACTCTTCCCCAAGCCTGTAACACTGCATGGGGTTGTTGTGCCCCAAATGCAGGACTCGGCATTTGGTCTTGTTGAACCTCATCCCGTTGGTCTCAGCCCATGGATCCAGCCTGTCCAGATCCCTCTGCAGAGCCTCCCTTCCTTCAAGCAGATCAACACTGCCACCCAGCTTGGTGTCATCTGCAAACTTGCTAAGGGTGCACTCGATCCCTTCATCCAGGTCATTGATAAAGATAATGAACAGGACTGGACCAGCACTGAGCCCTGGGGAACACCACTTGTGACCGGCCTCCAACTGGATTTAATTCCAGTCCACCCAGCCAGTTTGTTTCCCAGCAGGCTGTGCCTGGCCTGGCCTGGCCATTGGCAGCTGGTTTGTCAAGCAGAATACTGTGGGAAACAGTGTCTTCACCTATGAAAGAGTCATTCCTCTTCCGACTGTTGTGTTTTGACTAGTAAAGAAACATTCCTGTTTGCCATGATATTTGGGAAGACCAGACACAGAGCTTTCCTATCTACAAAGCATTATGTTGTGCCAAATGATCCTACTTTCTGCTTAATGATGGAGAACTACCTCAAAATAAACTAAGAAGTGGCTATATGGTAGCTTAATGCTGAAGGTTGAAAGTGCTGTAAATGTGTCATAGCACGGTAATATTATTGCCTAACAGTAAACAAAAGAGCTTAAAAGGCACTATAATTTTCTTTTCATAAAGCACCTTTAATCATAGTTTTATTGTACCTTCAGCTTTTATTAAGGCAATAATGCAATTCTTAATAATTTAAGCGTGACTTTATAGTAAAAGCTGTAATATCAGGTGTATTGCCACCAGTCACCAATTCAAATGGAGTCTGCATCTCCCACAGTAGGAGGACAGATGTACACTGTCCTCAGATTGTCCAAGTGAGTAGAGTAGCAAGTGATTTTCTATAGACAGGGCCAAATTCAACTCTCCATATTGCTCCAGACAACTTGGGAAAAGCTTTAAATAGCTTTATCAGATTAGGAATTGGACAAATGGTACTGTGGGCAGGTGTCACTATCCTTTTTTAAAAGGATTTATTCAACTTTCCTAAAATTCTTTTGAACAAAATCTGTCAGTCTGCCTTGTAGTGTCTGACAATATGATGGATGGATCATATTTTCTGATATGAGTAGAAGAGGAGAACACTTCTCACTGCAGAAAAGGGCTATGAGATTTGTGTTGGAAGTGCCTTCTTCCTTTGTCAGTGCAACTGAAGGATTGCTGTATAATGTATAATGCTAGACCAGAGGCATCAGATCAGCAAGTTCCTCATAGCCCCCCCAGGCTCTCCCCAAAGGTAGAGCAGCTCTCTGCATGGAAGGGACTGGTGTTTGCTTCTCAGTGCTGGTGAGACAGGGATGTGCACAGTGCACAGACAGCCTGCTGGCAGGGCCAGCAAACGGGAGCAGCGACCTGGCAGAAGCAATGCAGGAGCACTCGGGTCTCCCAGACTCCTTCCTTCCAGCTGCTGGGTACTGGGGAATTTTTGTTACTGCCACCCATGTGGGAACACCAAAAGTGTTGCAATAGGGGATCACATTACTGGCCCACAGTGACTCCAGTACTGACCAGTGCCACAGGGATCCTCTGCAAAACTAGTTATGAGATAACAAAACCCTCCTCCTGGTAGATACTACTACATTCCTTCTGCGATACCCTTCTCCATAATTGGCAATACATGGCATTGCATCAACACTTTAATATTTTTTCCTAGTTTGGCCGTGTCACAGAAACCTGCTTTTTAAAGGAATACACAGTATTCCAAAATTGCAATGCAGTTCTTTTGAACTTTATCAAGGATTAAAAGGAATAAGTTATCTAACCAGACTTTGTCTGTGTGCCTGATTTCTTCTGTTTCTCTTGTGCCTGCAGCACAGCCTAAAGTCAGCAAGGATCTAGCAATGAGCAGCCCAACAAATGCGCAGATTTGTTCCAGTAGCAGAACTTTCAGCATTCCTCTGAACCTCAGCAGGCCATCCCCAAGGGACAGCTAAAAAAACCACGCTATGTTTCTGTAACATCACCTCTAGTCTCTGTCAAGAGGCATTTTCATTGTCCTCTTTTATAGGTTTACGTGATGAATATGCAGCTTTCTGAAGAAGTTCGGGTCTTTAATCTGTGATGAGAAGGTGCAATCTGGAAAGATCCATTTATCTGCCAGAATATGCTGTGCTGCATCCGTAACTTGGCAGATTTACAGGAAAAACACATTCAGAGTGGTGAAACCTCACTAGTTGAGTGGATCATTTCAAAGGCATCTCTAAATGGAATGAAAAAAAGGGATTTTCTGTGAAATGAAACTATATTCCTGTACGAGACAGGAGTTAAGAAATGAACAGTTGACTTAACTAAATCAGTCATCAGGACTGGAGATTGCAGAAAGCTTTAGGGGAGAATATGCACTTGCTGGTGTAATTCTACCTGAGAAAGAAGATGTAAAATCAATACAGTCATTTCAGTCTGTATTTACTCTAAAGAGGGGATGTCAAGGACAGAATATGTCAGTGGTTGGGGTCTACATAGAGAAAACAAGTCAGAAGATAGTTTAACATGGCTGTCACTAACCAGAAAATCCCAGGAAGCAAAGCTGGTGACTTAATGTTGTGTTCATGGTTTTGTTTGGTTTATCTGTATCTATTTCCAAGTATAAGTAGGAATTTGTTAAAGAATTCTGTTCTCTCCTTTTCATCTTATAATTTAAGAGTTGTTGAGCTATTTCAGACAGGCTGCGCACTCCCTCTGTGTGCGGCGGTGAGGTCTGACCCGAAGGTTTAGCATTTGTCTCTTGGCTTCCCGTGCTCCCAGTCAGGGTGTTGCTCTCAGGATGCTGTCTTTCTGACAGACATTAAGCATGGCAGGACAGCTCCCGTGTGACTGTGGTGAAGCTACAGGAGAAAGCAGAGCACATACCTCTTGCAAGGATGTACGTGGTGAGACATGACTGTTAGCGAACACCAAGCTGGATGGGCTCGTAGACAGGGTAAGAGGTTGGTACCCTGATTTTGGAATGATCTGAAACAGCCTCTGGGCCAAACAGCAGAGAGATGAGTAACTGAGAATTGGCTGCTGGAGGGAGCCAGGGGGGTCCAAGCCAGTCACCAGAGAGATCATAGGGACTGGAAGACAGCTACTGGTGAGGTCCAAAGACTGAACCAGCTACTGGGGAGACCTCTTTGTAAGGGTGTCTGTGTGCACAAGGCAACTGGGAGACTATGGGCTCCAAGAGCCACCTAATGGGTAGATGATCCAAGAACACTTACTGGAGGTATCTGCAGTGCTGATGTGTGTGTGCAGCAGGGAGGTGATGTAGCTGGGGTTGTGGGCGTGCAAAGGCAAGGGACTTTATCATCAGCTGCAGTGGGGCTTTAGACTTCAGGGACTTGTGTCCAGATGCCAACAACTAGAGAGGTCTGGGATCCAGGGCAGTTACTGGATAGACCTTGTGTCTAAGACCTGGTGCTGGAGGGATCCACATTCTGTATATCCACATGTATAGATTAGACACACATGATTTCCACTGATAGTCTTTCATTGTGATCATCAGAAAGATGGGGCTGTTGGTGCTGTTTGAGTCTGCACGAGCACAGGGTTTCCTGTCCGTGCTGACCCGTGTGGCCGGGCAGGTGTGTTTCTGTGTGTTGTGTGTAGGTGTGCACGTGTGTACATGGACACGCTCAGCCCCACTGTGCTGGGCGTGGGACAAGGACCCACAGCACTGCTGCCACATCTGGCAAGTCTGAATGGCTGAAGCTGACAAGCAACTAAAACCAGCTTTGCTGCCAAGAAGTTCAGTGCCTCTGAGACTGTCATAGACTGCCTCAAGTGGGTATTGGCCAAGGTTAACTAAGATTGTTCTCAGACAAAATAAAAATCACAATAAAAGAAGGAGTGATAGACTGTCCCACTGAGACAGAATATATAAATTCTCCTTGCTCTCTAAGGAATGTTAAATTGGCACATGAGATCAAGAGCAACGCATTTTCTACCAAGGAACAAAGCCTGCGTTATCAGCAGATATAAAAATATCTTTCTGCTAAGCTAGATAGTGTTTTGTCTGTACACAGTAAAATTGCCTGTACTGAACTCTTCTAGCACTGGATATTTTGGAGCAAAAAAAAGAGGGACTAGATATAGAAGTTGAGGGTTACTATTTTGCAACTACAGTGTTTGGGGTTCTGTGCAAATTTTGTGTGTTATTATAATCAATATTATGCAATTTCAATGGCTAATCATGTGTCTTTGTTTCTCTCTGGGCTAAAATAATAAATGAAAAAAGTGGAAAATTAATGCACCAAATTAATATATGCTTGTGACAAAGCAGTTATGTGAACTTGTGTCACAAGACAAGTGAAAATCTGTTTTGTTCTGATGCCTTGTAAGGAATAATGACAGAAACGGAGGAAATAGTTTGAACAAAAATATCAGAAAGAAAAGAGCTGCCTCTCTTCATGAAGCAGGAACTCCCTGGATCCATTCAGACTGCATCACTAAAGGAAGAGCTCACAGCCTTGGAGAAAACAAGTCTCATTTAAATGATTCTGTGAGTGACACCACGTCCTTCAAAGGCTTTGCCTCCATTAGGAAGCTCTGCTGGCCCAACTTGGTCAGTTGGTAGTGAGTCAGGCATCTCAGTGTTGGTAAAATCCCAGATGAAGGTGGTTATGGAAGAGAGAGAAATCCTTTTGCAGTGGACTCTGGTGGGGGCAGGCTGATAGGACTCCCCTTCAGTCAGCCTTCAGCTGATGAATGCCCTGAGCCGAGGTTTGGGAGTGGGGTGTAAAAATGCCTGCTGTGTCCCAGCTGGGGTTCTTCCAGGACAGTGGTGGGGGAAGCACAGATACCTCTCAGAGGAAACAGGTCACCTTCAAAGTCAGTGTAAATGTAGGGGAACAAACTCATTTCTTGTTCCAGTAAAACACCTCACGTGACCTTCCAGAGTAACACCCAAATAGCTGAGGGTATGAATGCCTGCCTTGCATCTCTAGTGCTCACGGGAAGAGATGTCCTTTTAAAAACTTTTTCAGGGATCATACTGTTAAATTTTTCACAGGTGGTTGGATTGCATGTTTCCTAATTTTTCTGGGTACACCTTGTGAAAGTCTGGAGTCTGAGTACAGGTGCAGAGTACACACAGCTGCAGTTGAAGTCAGTGAAAGCTGTGGTGTGAACACCTGAAGTGATCTGTAATTCTAAGTTGAAATGCATTTTTAACATTGTAAAACCATGTATTGAACAACTTCATAGAAGTTTTTAGGGGTAAGGAAATGATGAGCAACAAGCAGACACCTGGAATAAACCCTTTCATGAAAAAATGTTGAAATTTGGCAAAATTATATGAAAGAGAGAACTCTGTTTTTGTATGAGTGGGAAGTGTCCATTGTCTTGAGTATTATTTGAAAAATACCTGCCATGCCATTTGTTATAAAGCAAAATAGGTGCACGATCAGCCACTGTGGTCAAGCAGTGCCTGCTTTGTGAGTTTGTTCTATGGAATCTAAACAACTTTCTATTTAATATGAAATAGATCTTCATTTTACATTACAGCCTCAGAGGAGCTTAAACTGGGGTTTTGGGTTGTGAAATTCAGATCTCTGGATTCCATACTTCTTTGTTCCATAGTTCCATAATTAGTATGGAACTATGGAACAAAGAAGTTGTAGTAAGTGGCATGGCAGGTATTTTTCAAATAATACTCAAGACAATGGACATAAGAGAAAATAAAACATAGAATAAAAAATGTTAGAGGAAAAATAAACAGTCTAATTAATAGAATTCAAATTAGTACCCCTGGAGCCAACTTGAAGTGTCTGCAGGTATTCAGTGTAATCACAGCGTTACGGAATCCTGAGTAGCATCTGTGTCTGAAAGGGAAGGAAACCTAAAAAGAAGAGGCCTGCTTTGGCACTTTTAAAATCCAAAGATTCAAGGTTAGATTGGACAGGTGCTTTCAAGACACACCCGTTCGTTGCTTTCTGTACACAGGCTGCTTTCATGCTATGTGTAAAGGTAATGATTTGGGACCACATGTTTTATGTAGAAATAATACTCTGTTGCTGTTTTGTTCAGATTTTACAATAAGGAATGTCAGAGAGTCCTTATTAAAAATTTATGTTAGAGATAGCAAAGTGAATTTGTCAATAAATGAAAAGCTATTTACTACTCTTTCCAGTGTAATTCCCGTTTCTTTTTATATTTAGCCAAATTTCATGTCAGTGAAGGTCATATAATCATATAATCAACGTAGCAGATTCAGGATAGAGAAGGAATTACAGTGGGAAGGAAGAGAATTAGTTTTCATTTGTTCATACGGTCACTCCGATGACGTGGAATATTGGGTAGCTGTTTCTCTGTTTTGGAAAATTTTTAAGCTGGTCTCAAAAAATACCTTCCTAGAAAAATATTGTTCAGTGTAGGCTGGAGGTTTCTTAAAAGAAATAAAGTATTACAAGGTCTCTTGGTAAAAATGTTTAAGCAGATATTGGAGCATATTAAAGTCTGAGTAGAAAATAGACACAAAATAATTCCTTTTTTTTTCTTTTGTTTCCTTATATTTTTTAAACACAGCTTTACTTAAAGGCAGTAAAGTTCAGTAGTGCTTCAGGCAGCTAAGACAAGAAGAAAGGCAATAAACACTGCAGATATTGGGAACAGAAAATTATAGGATGCTCTTATCTCTATCGATTTTCAGTTGATATAGTAGTAGAAATGTTATCCTTTGAATGGAATCTTAATTTACTGAGTTCTTATTTTGACTTTATTTTGTTCTCACTGACAATCTCTGACAAATAATGGTGGAACACCAGTTGGAGTAACTACACCCACTTTAGCTAAAATTCCTGTGGAGTTTATTTTAGCAGGCACAGTTCTGGTGCTAAAGCATACCATAGCCCCTCCGTGAGACTTGTAAATTTTGCTGGAGATTCAAGAATTCTGAGGCTTATTTTACTTCAAAAAGTAAAGATGGAAAATACTCCTGCTGTCTTTCTCCATCTTGGGCTTCTACGTCTCTGTGTTGGAATTGAAGAACTTGGGTTTTGGCACCCAGGCTTTCGTTTCCAGTGCTGTCTAAGCCTCTTGAGGTTCAACAAGGCCAAGTGCAAGGTGCTGCACCTGGTTTGGGGCAAGCCCTGGTACTGATACAGGATGGGGTGAAGAGATTGAGAGCAGCCCTGAGGTGAAGGACTTGGGGGTCCTGGTGGTTGAGAAGCTCCACAGGAGCAGGCAGTGGGCGCTCACGGCCAAGAAGGCCAACAGTGTCCTGGGCTGCATCCAAAGCAGTGGGACCAGCAGGGCCAGGGAGGGGATTCTGCCCCTCTGCTCTGCTCTGGTGAGACCCCTGTGTCCAGTTCTGGAGCCCCTCAGCACAGGAAAGACCTGGAGCTGTTGGAGTGAGTCCAGAGGAGGCCACAAAAACAATCTGAGGCATGGAACACCTCCCCTGTGAAAAGAGGCTGAGAGAGTTGTTGTTCAGCTTGGAGAAGACTCCAAGAAGATCTTATTGCAGCCCTTCAGTACTTAAATGGGGCTTATAAGAAAGATGAGGAAAAACTTTTTACCAGGGCCTGTAGCAAGAGGACAAGCGGTGATGGTTTTAAACTGAAAGGGTAGAGGTTTTGACTCGCTATGAGGAAGAGATCTTTTATGCTGAGGGTGGGGAAACCCTGGCCCAGATTGCCCAGAGAGGTGGTAAACGACCCATCCCTGCAAACATTCAAGGTCAGGTTGGACAGGGCTCTGAGCAGTGTGGTCGTGTTGAAGATGTCCCTGCCCACTGGAGGGTGGTTGGGCTAGAGGACCTTCATGGACCCTTCCAACCCAAACATTCTATTATTCTATCATTATATGAAAAAATCTTTAGTTTTTTTTCAAATGGGGTTGAACTGTGGACTCCCCATGGCATTACTGAGACCAAAAATATGACAAAATAAAAAGTTCCAAAATTACAACAGCAATAAGAATTATCTGAAGTTTTCATAATTAATATCAACAAATTTTGAAAGAGGCATTATGTATTTTGTTGTATTCTGCAGCCACATGGGAGCAAGTGTTGACTCATATACACACACTGGAGATTACCCTGCATTTTGTGAGGTTGATTTCTCCATTTTTGAGAACATAAAGTATATAAAAAATAATCCCGTGATGGCAATCCTTATATTTATTTGATAGGACTTTGCTAGGCATTAGTTGTTCTCTTTTCCTTGTCGTTTTAGTTTTAGTATTTAATGCTTTTTTAAGCAATCAAGACAAAGGTGCTGCTGCTTGCAGGAACCCCTCTTTACTATTCAGTGTTTGGAAGAAAGGACCCAGAGGACGAAGGGACTAATGGGAAAGAGAGGTGGAGCTTATTTTGTTTGTCTGTTACCACCTGGCAGTCTTGAACTCATCTTTTATGCATATTAACATCTGCTCTTCTCTCTTTAGAAAATATTGATGCTTTGACACATATTTGAGTGATAAACTGAATATTTCTTCAAGTGTAAACATTATGTTAAATTGCTTGAAAAGGACTACTCTTCAATTTTTTTTAGTATTTGAAAAAGCCATAGAATTACAAAAAAAAATACACCCTCACTGTGAGTGTTTCACTGGGCAGTTTTTCAAATTAAAGCAGTTTAACTATTACATTAACTTAATGGCTATTTTCCCCTACTTTAACCATGTTAAATGTGCCGGCAATAATGAGCTTCTAATACTGTCTCTTTCAAGTCTCAGAGGCATCTTTAGAGCTCTGCTTATCTCCTGGATCATAAAGCTGCATAATTTAGTATTCAAACAATTCATTTAAAACTGAAACACTTTGAATTGCCATAAAATTAATCAGAAAAAAAAGAAATCTTAACATGCCCATTCCATTTATTTCTATTTTAGCAAATTTGAATGTATAAGAGAAATAAAACTTTACAGTATTTTGTTTTCGCTTATGAATCAGCTGCTATAAGCATAAATACATCTAAAACTATAAGGGATGTTTTCAAAGCCTTTTTCAGAAAATGTTCCTCATGGCTGGTAAACTAAGACGATTATTTTGATGGAACAAACCTTTTAGATTTTTCCATACCATTAACCTAAATAGAAACACCTCTAAAATGAATTGACATTTCTAACTTATTTCCAGATTTGCAAAGCACAGAGGTAGTTTATTCACATAATCAGAACTGCTGCCCCATGAAGTGTCTATATTCTAATTATTCTGCAACTCACAGCACCGTGTCACTTAACATTTTAAAGTATAGCTGCACCTAAACCATGTGTCATTTTCTTTGTTCTGCTTCCAAGTGCATTTATTTGCTGTAGGCTGGACTAGTGCTAGCCCAGGGAAAAAATTATAAGAAGAAACTTGATTGAGTTCTTGCCTGTGTCAGTAGGGCCTGGATCTAATAAAAGGCTGAGGTGCCTGAGGTACTGGAGTACCTTATTTGAGTACCCACGTATCAATTAGAAGCCCAGATCTGGGCACTTGGTGTCACCACAGTTTCCTGGGGACAGCAAGCTACCAAAGTGGCTTCTCTCATCTTACTTGAGATGCCTTTTGTCTGATCTGGTGTCCATCTCTAACCAAGGGAGTCGTGTGATGGAACCCATCTAATGCATTTTAGGATGATTGTAGGCAAATGTGGGTAGGAACAGGGTCTCCAGCTGCTCTGAGAAGGCAGTTCTGGTGACACAGACACACACAAAACATGTCTGTCCTGCTAAAACCACAGAGCTAAGGACAATAGCTCTCAGGCCAAGTAGCAAAGACTGCTTCCATCCATCCTGCATACGAGTTGCCTCTGGGACACAAGCAGTGCTGTCTTGCTGTAATTGCTATTTCATGTGGAGGCCTTTTTTTAGCTCAAAACATCTAAAATAACTGGAGGCCCTGTTACAGCTTGTGCTGGTGAAGTTTTAATCTGTGAACATTCATTGCATCTCCTGCTGTGGTGCTGCTCCCTGAGTTTTTATATTCATAGAAACATTGGACCTTAAGGATGCCAAAGTGCTGGGAGACCGTGAGAGGTGGAGATAGCCAAACCCAGGGCGCTCAAACACTGTCTTCTGGGAGCAGGGTCTTTGGGATGTCGTGTCCAGTGCCGTTCTCGGTCGAGGCACTGTCTGGGCGATGCTGCTTGGCACGGCCAGAGCTCAGCCAGGGCTGTGGTACAGGTGACTGATGGTGGTGCTTGGCTGGAGCTTGACCACTGGCTGTGGTACAGACCATCGATGGTCGTGCTTGGCTGGAGATTGACCATTGGCCACACCTTACTGAGCACCTAAATACAGGTGTGGCAAACTTCCTGCTTAAAGAGCAGCACCTCTTTAACTCCTGCTGGTTTAGTTAATAGCTGAGTGAGCTTCTGGATTTCAGTTTTAGGTGTTTTCTAGCAAATTGTATTAATCATAGCACACTTCAGCCACCTAAAATTTTGATATCTTTCCCAAAATGAACATCTGTTGTGCCTCTACCATCCTGTTTGTCTTACTGCTACTGAGCTCCAAGGTCTCTTTCAAAAACAGTAATAGCTAATCTAAAGACCATCATTTTAGAACTCATGCCTACTAGTTTTCTTAAAATGCCATCTTTTGAAAGTATTAATTTTTGAGCTCTTTAATTTCCCATTAAGAAATAAGCAGAACTCTTTCCTGATAGATGCCATCTGAAACACTGTGACTTGCTGAAGCTTAGTGGCATACATCTATGGTAGAGCTGCTGGAGGGCTGCTGTGATATCTCCCTGGAGCAAGACGTGCCACCCATGATCCACCACGGACCTTCCCTACACAAATTCCTGCTCTTCCCACTCACCACACATTGGTCTGAGTCAGAGAAAGTTTCAGTGCACAGCAGGCTGATTCCTCCCAGAGGTCAGAGCTCTGTTCTAGGTGAGCACAGATGTGCTGCAGCACCTCCTGAGCAGCTGCAGCAATCTTTAATTACACTGCTTCAAAAAATCCAAAAGTGCAGTGGGAAGTGTGTGTGGCACCTGATAAAATTGAGTCCATAGTAAAACTCCCAGCCACATATGGTGTGGATTTGAGATCCTGAGTACCAGCTGCTCTGATCTATTGATCTCTTCTTTCTGCATCAGCTTCTGTGCTGATGCAGACACGGCCACAGGGAAATCTCAATAACAAAGGAAAACCAAACAAAGGAAAACCAAACACTATTTCAACTTGGTGCAACAGTACAAAGTGAAGGAATTCTTTGCTTTACAGGCTCTTACAGTGCCCCCACTGTTATCATGTGAGAACAGATTCCAGAAGTGCATTAAGCACTCTGACTAATTTCAGTCATGTCTTATCCATTCTCTTTGCCATTTTCTCCTTAGGCAAAGAACACAGTGATTTGGTTTGAGTTCATTTTTGTTGATTTATTTTATTTAATTGCCTAGTCAACATTGGGTTTGTATTAGAGTGAGCAGGTCAAAGAAACTGTATTTTGGTATTTGGAAAAGAAGAACCAAACTTTTGATGGACTTCAGCTCCTGTGGGAAATTTTGACACTTTTTTTCCTAATGAGAAGATAATGTTTTAACAATTTAAAGCAGGTATTTAAAGAATTTCCATTCTGCAGAAGCCTGAATGTATTTTGACTCTTATTCCAGCCCAGGACGAAACAAAGGTAGAAATATTGGAAGTGATAGGTTTGAAATTACAATTTGCATCCATCCTTAAGAGCCAGAAAATATTGTTGAAGCAATTCTTCTCAACATTAATATACCTCAAGCCTTCAGCTTATTTGTACAGCTAGAAAGTTAGAGATAGTGATGAATATTAGTAAAAACAAAGTGAAAAATGGGTCATTTTCTTAAAGTTGAGATTCAGACCATTGATGGGGAGAAAGACAGGCAACAGTTGACTCAGCTTTAAGTTCAAACAATATGGAAAAAGAAAGGCTGCTGGAAACTGCAAGAGATAAACAAAGTGGAAAAAAAAAGAAAATGGAGTTTTTCTTAGGTTTTTTTTGGACGTGAGTAATGTCAGGATGCTGAAGTGTCCTGGGTCTCAATTGCCTGATTGTATACAATGGTATGGTTCCTCTAAAATCGATGTTCCTAGCTGAAGGATGTGGTTCTTCTAAAATTGATGTCGTTAGCTGTTCTTCTAATTAAATAAAAGATACAATTCAGTTTGAATCCAACAATCTTCACAATTAGTATTTAACTGTCCATAAAAAGTACTGATTCCCTTAATGAACCTGCTGCTACCATTTCTTACCATCTTGAATTTAAGAGAGAACAAAACAATCACCAAGCAAATCTCATGTTACTGTTTTTTCTACTTCTGTAGTCCCATTATCATTTGTAATTACATATAATTAATCAGCACCAGTCCCTGAAAAAAGCTTATTGAATGGAATAAGATAAATTAGAGGATACCTCCATAGTCAAACCAGAACACAGATCTCACTCATCTGCAAAAAGTTACAGCAGAAAGTGGTCATTTCATTCAAACAAATGTCACACTCTGGAATGTGCAGACCATCAAAATATTTCTTAATGAGGATAACGAATCTGTTGTCCAGGTATTGATTATTAACCTAGGATAACTGAAACAGGAGGCGGAAAAATAGTGAAATAGGAATATCTGCTAAAGGGATGGTCTTTACAGAACACGTTTAACGGGCAGGGTGACTGAACTGTTTGCAGTTCTCTGTGCAGAGGTCTCTGTTAGCGGGGTCACAGCTTTGATTTCTGAGAACACCCGTCCGTTGGGTTGTGCCGCAGTTCGTGCGGCGCAGCAGAGTGAACAGCTCAGCACAGGCAGCCGAGGGCTGCTCCGAGGGGAGCATTCGCAGCAAAGTACCCACTGTGACAAGTTCCCGTTTCATTTTTTCATACTCAGGCATCTCAGAATTGTTGATCCATTCCAGCTGGGCTCGTGACTGCCCAACGGCCACGAGCCGTTCCTGCCAGGGCCGGGAGCCCCGAGCCACGGGTGGCAGCCAGGCTGGGTCCTACTGTGTCCCAGCAGGGATGGGATCACCAGGCACCAGCAGCAGGAACAAGGGTTATTCAGGAGGTCAGCACAGGGTCCAGGTTAGGGTGGTTATAGTTATGGACTGCATTCTCATCCACTACTGTCACTAAAAAAATCAAGATGCTGCAAGTTTTCTAAACCTAAAAGTATAACAAAGAGCTGAAGCCAAATAGAAGCTCCTCTTGGTGCTCACAATACAGCTATTACCTGGTGCAAGGACAACCACCCATAGTGGTAAGGACTGCATCCATTTATTTATCAGCACTGAAGACAAATATATTTCACATTCTTCCTGAGGAAGAAACGTGTCAGATGTGGGATTAGAGGTCTCACTGGCAAATGTCTAACATATGCTTCCTTAAAACATAGATGTTTATAGCAGCTCCGTCAGCTGGCAGTGAAATGGAGCTCAGTAAATAACACCTTTCCATTTGTGGCAGGAGAGAAGGAGAGGGCAGAAGTGGGCAGCAATGAAGGCTTTTCAACTTCATCATGCAATGTATCGGCCCATCAGTTACACGTTCTTCATCTACTTAGAATCATAGAATCGTAGAATTACCTGGTTGGAAAAGACCTCTGAGATCCTCAGGTCCAACCATACCTGTCCCCTTACTAAACCATGTCCCTCAGAAACTCACCTGCCTGCCTTGTAAACCTCTCCAGGGATGGGGACTCCACCACTTTGAAGAACTGTAGAGGGTATTTCTCCTTCTGACACTTGTGTCTCTTACAGAGCAGAACTACATTCAAAAAAAAGTTTCCCACATCTCAGGCAGCTCTCACAAGCCCTGAAGCTCCTGCCTGCACAGGTGCCACAGCCCTCCACTCGTTTATACTGCTCTTTGCTACTCCAACCCCAGAACCAAAGGTTCAGTGTTTGTTACAGAGCAAGGAGAAACCAGGCTTCAAACCTCTTCAGTCTCCCCAGGTCACAGAGTCCTAATGGCTGAAAAAATCTTAAGTTGCTGTAGTTTAAAAACTTTAAAAATAGATTATTATGGTGAGGCTAAAAATGCCAGGAATTTGATAACCTACACACTAAGTCTTAGCCCAGCGTGAATCAAAATGACAGCTATGAAGTCTTGGAAAATGGCAATTGTAATAAAAATGTCTACTGACCCTTGACTAATGGTGTCAGCAACCCAACAGTGCTTAATTATTAAAATCAACACATGTCCTGCACTGCCAAGCCCAGTGTTTTGAACTGTGCAGTTCTAGCGAAGAGGAAACAGTAAATAGCAGCAGCAAACCTCCCTTCTGTATTTATTCTTATCTGCTCTCTCTTCTTGCTGATTCCCTTCCACATCAGATTTAGAAATAACAGTATGACTGTGCTGAACAAAATTCAAACTGCAACACCTAAAACCAGTGAGGATGTGTTTGTGTAAGCTCTGCCTTAGAAAGGGAGGGTGTGTTGTGGTGCAGTGTGTTGAACTCTGTAATAATAATTACAGAGTCACAGGATCATAGCAAAATTCAGGTTATTAGGGACAGCAGGAGGTCACCAGTCCAGCCTCCAAGGTCATAAATTGAATTTTTTTAGTCTGTTTTTTAAGTACTCGAGGAGAAGTTGTCTTTATTTCTGGTGCTACAAGGAATGTGATCAGGTAGGAAAGAACTTTGTCCTGTGATAAACCTGATAGATGTTAATTAACCACAGAAACTGCTGGTACCACAGACTCCAGGCCCATTCTTCTGCCAGAATGATAATTCCCATTTTTCCTCTTTGCTTTTATGTATATATTATATTATATTTTACATATTATGTCAAATATATTATATATTATTTATATCCAATATATCAAATATATATTATATCAAATATATATGTTGGTATTCTTGAGAAGCTAACTAAAAGGCTTATAAAGTAAACCAGAAATGCTCAGTTATCTGCTCTCAGTGTTGAGCAGGATGTGTTGACCTCTTCATAGACTGAACAGGAGAAAATTAAAAGAGAAACTCATGTTATATTTCCAGTATTGGACATTTAAGCCTATAATATATATGTGTTGAGTTAAATAACGTACATGCTCATAACGATCTTCATATTTTATTGGTATGGCCCTTTCATTCTTGGCAATTTATGCACATGTATTTATAAATAAAGCTACTCATATGTTTGTATGCGTGTGCTCACCTGTACAAGCACGATGCCACAGGTCCAGAAGTGTTGGAAATGTTAAGATTAATGTTAAAACTGCTCTAAAACAGAACAAAAAGCGTCCCATCTGATAGCATAGATCACCTAGTAGTAACACACTGGAGAGAGCTGGTCCTGTCAGTGTGAAGCTGTGCCCAGCCTGCTCAGCTAAATCTGATGGTACAGTCTGTGTTCTGTGCACATATTGCAACAGGCATAAATTCCAATGTGAGAGTTTCTTCCAATTGAAAGGTCCTGTGATACTCTTATACCTACAGCCATAAATTAAAATGAAAGCAAATCACTGTGTCTTGCCTTGGCCCTCCTTTTATCATGTTGTTGATGTCCTGTCTGCAACAGCAACGCAGTACAGAGCAAGCATCTTCCCTTCAGTTTTGTCTTGGGGCAATTATTAAAAGATTCAAGGCATAAGGTACTAAATATACTGGGTTTGTAACTCCTCTGCCTTCCATGTTTTGCTCCACTGCTGAATTTGGTCCATTTGGGAAGCTCTGTGATTGGTTACCGTGGAGCTGCATCTCTTTTTCCAGACCTTCTCCAGCTGACGCGCGCCCAGCAGTGCAGCCGCAGCCTTCTGCGAAAGCCTGGAATTAATTTTCCTCTTTATTGCTGCAGCTTATTTCATTCCACCTTTCCCTTTATATTTATAATAGAGAAAAATTTCTCATTCCTTGAGAAAGCATTGCAGTTTGTTTCCTTCCTTTTTATATGACTTGTCAGTAATCAATGCAATTGTTACCATCAGCGCACGCACTAACGACAGTATGAACGTTGCCAGAAAAAATTACTGAAATGGTAAATTAAACCAAGACATAAACCAAACCTTTTTTTTGCTGATGAAAATCTAAGCCTAGAAAATAAAAATGAAAGAGGCAGAACATAACAGATGAGCATGTGGATTAAAGGGATGAATAAGAAAAACAAGCTAAGGAAAATGAAAATTACTACATAGCAGAAGCAGAAGTCTTTGGAAAAAAAGATCCATCTTTTCTGTTATACTGCTGTGTTTTTAAATGCATGTGTGACTACTGGGCAGAACTCATCTTTTCAAGGGAAAAAGCCACAGATGGGAATTAATTACGTTAAAGAAAGCTGTGAAAAAATGAGGAAAATGGAAAAGGGTTTGTTTTTTTAAATTCTGATTTAGGACTAAAACATATATGGTGAAAACAGCACTTCCCCTGGGCTTCAGAATAAGAATATGCCTAGAACAGGGGAGGGGCTTAGGTTTACAGTTAAAAACATTTTTATGAATCAAGAATTTCATCTTTATTGTATTTAAATTAATGTGGTGGCTGAGTGAAGAGACCGTCCGTGGATCAGGTTGTGGTTTGTGGATCCCATTCACCAAACAACTGAATTCCATAGGGGAGGCTGTATTCTCCAACAGTCTCACAGGGAGAGAACTGTCAGTCACCTGCATTCTCCTGCTCTGACACTCCTACACCTTCCAATCTGGGGAAAACAGAGAGGAACAGTAAGAATAATTGAGTCTGTGCTTAATGATAATAGTTTATCTTGGCTGTTCATTTTCTTCTAGTCTTCATAGCATTCCTTACGTACTTTGCTGCATCAGCCTTAGGAGGTACAGAGTATGGCTGTGGATATTTTCGGGCTCCCATTGTTTGTCCTTGTGCAGGGAAACTTGGTCTGGGATTGAACTAGCAGAACGGTATCTAAAGGTATCTAGTGCTGCTGTGGGGTTTATCAGTCAGTCCTAAGTGAACTCACACTTGAAGCCTTTAACCAAGCAGGATGCTGATTGAGCTCTTTGTGCTGTGTCTCTGCTTCCCCTCCACAGACACCCTCGGAGCCTCTCGCAGGATGCCCAGTGTGGGCACTGCCTTCCCCACTGCTGCACGCGCTCCGTTAGGTGAGCATTGATCTCCCTGTGCCCAGACCTGAAAGAAGGTATTTTCTGTAGCACAACACATCTCCTTATCAGGTTTAAACTTCATGATAATTTAGCATTAAATATTTAAACTTATGTCTGCTGGAAGAAGGAAGTATTTCCTTGGGGCAGAGGTTTGAAATTGTGTCTACAGCATTCTTCCTTTCTGTTCTGTGCAGAAGCATTATTCTCCTTTCATTCTCTACCTGATGTTTTTATCACAACTGAGAGTGAGTGAATTACTGGTGACTACATTTTCCAGAACAAATACATCTGCTGCTTGATGCAGCATTGTAAATAATGAATCCATCGAACGTGTTTACACCTTGCCCTTCAAAGGAGAATGAAAATCATCTCTAGATTTTAATGCTGAAATATCTCAGAGTCCTTCCAGTGAAAGAGAAGGCATTTTTGTTTTATTTAGCATAACCCCTTTACAAGTGAAATCGAAGTGCTAAGAAATTTGAAATTAAGTATTTCTTTATTAAAATTACTTCTGCTGCATACACCACCAGAGGTGTTGTAGCCACAGTGCTGTGCTAGGACTGTTTGAGGAGGGAGGGGAAAATGCCACAAATGGAATCCATGAATTGGACTGCTCTAAAAGCAGAAGAGTGTATAATCCAGTGCTCCCACTGGTGTCCTGATACCATGAAATCCCATCCAGTTCAGCACGTCACCCCCAGACAGCGCTTGGCAGGGTGAGGAGCTGGGACTGGGCCCCGAGACAAAGGAAGTCAGAGGCTGGTGATTACCAGGCCCTTCTCCCCAAAGGGCACAGACCAGCCTGTCCCTCGGCTTGGTGCCAGCCCTTTCTGTGCTGCTTGATGGCTTTAGCAGTGCCTTCCCTTGTTTTGGCTCTCAGGAACCTAAAGGATACTGATCCCAGTGGTGTCCCCAGGGATCGGTGTTGGGTCCCGTCCTGTTTAATATCTTTATTGATGATCTGGATGAGGGGATTGAGTCCATCATCAGCAAGTTTGCAGATGATACCAAGCTGGGAGGAAGGGCTGATCTGCTAGAGGGTAGGATGGCCCTACAGAGGGACCTGGACAGACTGGAGAGATGGGCTGATTCTAATGGGGTGATGTTTAATGAGTCCAAATGTCAGGTACTTCATTTTGGACACAACAGTCCCATGCAGAGCTACAGACTGGGGACAGAGTGGCTGGAGAGGAGTCAGGCAGAAAGGGACCTGGGAGTGCTGGTGGACAGGAAGCTCACCATGAGCCAGCAGTGTGCCCAGGTGGCCAAGAAGGCCAATGGCATCCTGGCCTGCATCAGGAATAGTGTGGGGAGCAGGACCAGAGGAGTTATCGTCCCCCTGTACTCGGCACTGGTCAGGCCTCACCTTGAATATTGTGTCCAGTTCTGGGCCCCCCAGTTTGGGAAAGATGTCAGGATGCTGGAGAGTGTCCAGAGGAGGGCAACGAAGATGGTGAAGGGGCTGGAGCACAAGCCCTATGAAGAGCGACTGAGGGAGCTGGGGCTGTTTAGTCTGGAGAAGAGGAGGCTCAGGGGAGACCTCATTGCTCTCTACAACTACCTAGAAGGAGGTTGTGGTCGGGCAGGGCTTGGTCTCTTCTCTCAGGTGACCAGGGACAGAACTAGAGGGCAGGGACTCAAGCTTCATCAGGGAAAGTTTAGGCTTGATGTGAGGAAAAAGCTCTTCACTGAAAGGGTGATTGGCCATTGGAATGGGCTGCCCAGGGAGGGGTGGAGTCACCGACCCTGGAGGTGTTTAAGGGGAGACTGGATGAGGCACTGAGTGCCATGTGTTAGATGATGGTTGGTGTTAGTGTTAGTGTTGGGTTATAGGTTGAACTTGATGATCTCAGAGGTCCTTTCCAACCTTATGATACTGTGATACTGTGAATTCCCTCCTTGCCCAGCTGAGGTGAGAAGTGGCACTGGTGTCTCTCGGTTCAAGCTGACAGTTACCCCTCGCTCCATCTCTGCTTGTCCCGTGGGTTAAGCAGCCCTACAGCTCCCTTTTTGTCACCTGCCCTTCTGCTTTTCTCATGCCTGTCACATTTTTTTTTCTCAAATTGTCTGACTTTAACCTAATCAGGTGAAACCTAGAGCAGTTGTGTGCAGTGAGCATTTAGCCTGAGGTTGCTGCGTCTGTTCCAGATCTGGAGCAGGGCTTGTCAGCCTGCAAGCTCATTTGTTGCCTACCAGCTGGATCAGCTGGGCTAATAAAGATTATTACAGCTCCCCACAAATATAGCTTCATTTATTCTTAGTCTTGGCAACTGCACAGCCACTTGTCGATAAATATGTACCTAAATATGAGGAAAACTTGATGATTCACATATTTGAAGCATTTTCAACAATGATCAAGACACACAAAAAATATTAATTTGGAGTTAAAATTATTTGTTTCATTTCCTGATTGAATACAATTTATTATAAGTATTATTTTAATGTATTTTTGTTGTTTTTTCTCTTCCAAGGTAAAATCAGCTGAAGTCTTCAAAAAGCTTAACTGCTTTGAGGTAAAAAAGTATTAATGTTTTGTAATGAAATATGGAATCATATCAGACCTTCCTGACTGTTTTGTGCCTGAGAGTAGCTAATTAATATCATCCAAATTAGCTTATTTGAACCAGGGTTTTCAAAAGGAAAAACCCACATAGTCGCAGTCTAACGAAGAGGTTTGGCATCCTTGCTGATGCTAAGAGAAAACTCAGAAGTTGTGCTGGTGTGTGTATAAAAGAGGTTAGAAAAAGGTAAGGAGATGGCAAAACCTTATCATCAAAACAATATCTCGTTTATAAAATGAAATTTTTCTGCTCCAATACCCACCAGCTGAGCTTGAAATAAAGTTTTTTTTTTGTAAAGGTACTAGACCTTGTTTTTCATTTTTTTTTCCAAGGGTGATTTTCTGCCATTGGTTTGTAGCTGGAATTTGTCCTCATATTTTGTAACTTCATTCTAAAATAAGCAGTTATCAAACAATTTTATGGTGACTTCTGGTGACTTTGCGTACAAAGGCTACAAAAAGCTCTGTTCTTCAGTCTGCAGCATGGAACAGTGGCTACCAGTGCTGTCACCTGCATCAGTAGAGGTCACGTATGCGGCTACCGCAAACTGCATCCAAGAACCATGGAGCTGGAGAAAAACTGAATTGCTGAGACCAGAGAAGTCTGTTGTTGAACTGAGGTTGTTGTAGTAAGGAATTATTAGTGAAGAGGAGTGACATTCTGCAATTTTTTTTTCAAGGGAGGAGGGTTTTTCAAACAAGATTGTAGGCAGAGTTAAAAATCTTTGTCCTCGTTAAGTATTAGACATGAATGACAGCCAATTCCCAGGACACAGAAGCTATAATCAGCAAGTTCTGTCACTGTGTTCCTTCATACCGATATTTCTGACCAAATAAGTTATAATACTCATAAAGCCCTCAATTATTTTATGTAGTTTACTGCAGTAATCTTGGAAATGGAAAAAAACAATCAGGAAAACAATCGATAAGAAATGGGTTTTAACACCTTAGAACTGTTTAGAAGTTAGAAAAAAGTATTATTTGTACTGCTTTTTGATCCTTGTTCACCTTTAATGTCTGAGAAGCTATGAATAAAACAGTGACTGGACACCTACCACTCAATAGAAAGCAAGTAGGAGCATGAAGAATAACATATGGATTCAAATATTTGTTACATTATGTTCTGTTATTTTTTGGGACAGCCCTGCAGTTAGAGGGATGTGTATGGCTGTTCAAAGCCATGTATGGCAACAGAGCATGAGAAGTGCTCCATACCAAAGGCCATAACACATATTTAATAATTATTAGAATCATCCTGGAGTGAAATAAAATGCAAAAGAATAAAGAAAAAGAATAGGCTAGACTGGACTAGGCTAGGCTAGACTAGAATGGACTAGAATATTCCATTTGGAAGGGACCTACAATGATCATCTGCTCCAACTACCTGACCATTCCTCAGGGCTACGTAAAAGTTAAATCATATTATTAAGGGCATTGTCCAAATGCCTCTTAACCACTGGCAGGCCTAGGGCATCAACCACCTGTCCAGGAGGGCTGTTCCAGTATTTGACCACCCTCTTGGTAAAGAAATGCTTACTAGAATCCAGTCTAAACCTCTGTGGGTGAGCTTTGAACATGTTCTGTCAGTGGATGCCAGGGAGAAGAAATCAGCACCTTCCCCTCTACGTCCCCTCCTCAGGAAGCTGTAGAGAGCAGTGAGGGCACCTCTCAGCCTCCTTTTCTCCAAACCTGCAGTCCTCAGCTGTTCCTCACAGGACATCCCTTCCAGCCCTGTCATCAGCTTTGTTGCCCTCCTTTGGATGCACTCAGGTACCTGAATATCCTTCTGAATTGTGGAGCCCAGAACTCCAGGGGAGGCTGCACCAGCCCCGAATGCAGCAGGATTCACCCCTTTTGACCGGTCACGCTGTGGTTAAGGCACCCCGGGGCGTGGTTTGCCCTCCTGGCTGCCAGCTCCTGCTCTCGACTGTATTGAGCCTGTGCTCAGCCAGCACCCCCAGTTCCCTTTCTGCAGGACTGCTCTCCAGCCACTCACCTCCACGTTTATACCTGTGCCCCGCGGTTCTCCATCCTAGGTGCAGAATCCAGCCTCTGGCCTTGTTGAACTTCATACCATTGGTGCCATTGGCTGATGCATTGCTCTGTTTTGATGCAGGTAACCTCAGTAAGGTAAAGACTAATGTTCAGGCAGAACAGTTGTGTCTGCTCTGCTGATCTCTCCTAACTGCAATTGCTCATTGCATGTTTGAACTGGCAGCCTTGGCAAGCAGTGCATGAAATGCCCAGAGAGGCCAGTCAGGACAACGTGGTAAATCTTTATAAACAGTGTCTGCCCATTGTGATGCCAAATGAACACAAAGCGATGTGGCCCAATGTGGGTCCAAAATAAACACATCACCTGACACCGAGGCCGTGGTTCCAGGCTCGGGCTTGCAGCAGGCACAGGTCTAAACTGCTGCAGAAACTCTTAGCCAGACCTCCACTCAGCCTGTGACTGGCACTGCTGACTCAGCTGAGAGTTCCCACTGTGTTGTAAAAGAGGCTGTTCTTCCTCTTTGGTTGGCATTCTTTTTCTTGGGAGTGTAACTAATACCTAGATGAAATTTTGAAAGTGTCTAAACCAACAAATTAAAAACTGGAATGGAGTCTGGTGACTTGACATTAATTTTTCTGAGCGTTTGTATGAGCAGACCATGGTGCAAGGTAGGAAAACTTCCCAGGAAGTACCATTCAGAGTTTTCCTTGTTGTAGGTTGCACGTTTTTTTAGACCCTTAACATTAAAGAAAATGGTAAATTGAATTGAAAATGCTGTCCTTCAGCTTGAGAAAACAAGGTAAATACAATTATACTAGCCTTTTAGGGCCAAGAAGGTACATTTCACACATTGAAGTTGATTGAAAAGGTCAGAATTGGCTTCTGAAAACACCATCTGCCTTTCTCTTCCATTAATATAAAGTATCTTTGCTACTTTTAAAAATATAACGTCAAATTCTCAATCCCCTATTCCTCATCTGGGTTTTGTGCAATTGCTTGTGCCCCAGACTCACTTTTAGCAAGATCATACTGAATCAATAAGGATTTACAGCCACATTCACACATTCTTGGAAGGAAACACTTCTCAGTACCTCTGCCTTGCTGTGATGGGGTTCTCTCAGTCCCTCATGGCACGTCATAAAGGAATTGGTGTCCAGAGGAAGAGGAGGGGTCTCCTTTTTGCTGCGAGTTCCTTCACACTGCCTTACCAGACCAACTGCTTTTGTAGCCCTGTCTCCTGCGCAGCCTGAAACTCGAGGTGCAGCAGTACACAGGTGAACTCTCTGAAAACCTAAGGATAAGGTTGTTTTCACTACAGATGCTCCATTCTGGAATGTTCTGGGGCAGGGGAGCGCCAGGTTGCCGTTCTGAAACCCTTGCTCCGTGCCCCTGGACGTCTGGAGCCCTGGGCTGGTGCCTGGCTGGTGCCAGGGCATCCAGATGTGGCTGGGGCTCTTGGCAAGGCTGGTTGCGCGGTGTCGCCGCGTGCCAGGGGGCTGTAGCTGCCCGTGCCTTGGAGCTTTGACAGGGCATGAAAGCCAGGGGCCTGCAGCGAGCCGACGCGCTGCGCTGCGTGACGCGGAGCGCCGCGTCAGGTGAACGCCACGCTCCAGATCATCCACACTGCTCAGAGATGGGGGAGAGGAAACCAGGGGCCAGTTGCTGCCCACATTCCCCTCTCGTGGCACTCTCAAGGCTAAGAACAGTCCTTCCCAGCATCCTACAGCAGCACAGAGCGCTCACCCAGTCCCACGTTCTCCTGCAGGCAGCATGAAATACCACAAAGCAGGTTAATTACCCTGCCTCTGCAGTCAGCCCTGCTGCCCTGGAAACGAGGCTTTCAGTTCTCCTGAATTTTGTGCTTCTCATTTATAACAAATGCAAGGGTTGCAGCACATCGTTGTGGGTGGAAGCATGCACACAGCAGTCAATAGCTGCAGAAGGTGTAAATATTCAGGTTGATCTTCTAAATAAAAACCACCAATATACAGATTCAGAATTTCTTGCTGTGAAGTACAGGTTCTTCAACATTAGAAGTAGCTGAAATAGTCAAAGTGTAATTTCAATGTTTTGCTTGATTTTAGAAGATTTTGCTTCTTTGAGAATTTTTTTTGGTTTTAACATTTCAAGGTACGATATATTTCACCTTAAGAAAAATATGAGGGGACAAAACAATCTTTCCTGTCCTCTTTTAGTTTTGATGATCTTCTGGCGTGACATTTTATTCACCCCTGTAAAACTACAGCTACCATGAATGTGCCTGAATTCAAATTTATGGAATTACAAAAGTATAAAGCTGAATAAATCTGGTGATTAATTAAACCCACTGCCTACAATGAAAGCCAAATCCAGGACTATGGAAAGGAATTTTGGCAGAAACACCTTTAAAGGGAAGATAGGTTTCATCTTCTAATGCATTACTTAATTGTGTCACATCCACAGAGGAGAAAGTGCTTCACATTTCAAGTTGTCGGTGGCAAAGCTCATCAGCTGAAGAATGGCAAACCCAGACTGAAATGTACTTCCATCTCTGTTCACTCACCTGGGCTGTTCCTTGTGACACGTTATATGAAAATGTTCTGAATATTATATTCAGAGCTGCCAAGTAAGAATAAATTTACCCAAGTAGTTCATCTTTGTTATAAGTCCTGGACAGGTTTTTGTCGGTGGGGTTTTCTTTTTGTGTTTTTTTTTCTTACAGAGTTCTGCAATATCCTTAATTCCTTTCTGTTACCAACAGGCGATAATTACCTTCTAGAACTGCTATTTTATTCACTGAAAACTGACACTTCCTTCTGTTTTAGCATCAGTTTATTGTGCAGAATTCTTTGTAGTGCTTTAATTAACCTGGCGTGATGATCTCAGTACATCCCCAAATAAAATTAACATCAAGCACTCATATGAAATTGTTCTATGAGATAGCTTGGGTGATGAACATATACCATATGGTAATCTTTAAAAATAAAACCTTCCAAATAGCATATTTAATGTGACTATCCTGGCACACTCCAAAGCATTGTAAAAATAAAAAATAATTCTGAACACTGCTCACTTCAGAGGATCCCAAAATATTTTATACAATCTATCTATCTTTCTGAAATGAGCTCACCTACCACTTAGAAGCAGCCACTTCTGCAGTGAAATGCAGCAGCCATTGCAGTAAAGCACAGCAAATTGGAACAGCAATTTTAGGGCAGGTAATGAAGACAAACAGTGGATCTTGTTTAAACTGCAGGGGCAGAAGGTAATTACCCAAATTTGGAGCTGGCTGAGATACCAGACCTATCACCACTCTTGCATAAAAGCGTCAGTCATGGCTTTATAGCTGGGTAACATAAACCAGGACAGGGGCAAAGCCTGGTATTTAACACTGATTGGGTAAACAAGGTGGATTCTGAGGGAGAAGGGTTCGTGCTTACATTTACGTGTGCAATAAAATCAGTCCTGTCTTTGCTGTGCCCAGTTGCTTGTTAGATGAGAATTTAGGGTTGATTTTATGGATATGCTCTGAACTCCACTGAAATCATTAGAAAAACGTTCACTGGCTCAGGCCTTCGTCAGCTCCAGTTTGTTGGAGAGGCGTTTTGTACCCTGCTTTATTGCCTCATGGTGGTGTGTTGTATATTGAAACATGGAAGTGGTACGACTGTGACCAACATATCCAATCGAGGCAGAAACTTTAATGCTGGTCATCACCCTTTCCCAGCATCTGGCTGTGCCAGCAGCGTGGCTGCTCCTGACCAGCGCGCAGCTCTGCACAGCCCACAGTGCTGTTAAACCAAGGATCCAACTCAACGAGAGATTTTGCTCTCTCAAACCTGAGTAAAGACAAATAAAAGCGATTCATCCCCTGCAGGGTCTGAATTTCTCTTTGGAGCTGCTCGTTTGCACTGAGGGAGGAAGAAGCCACCGTGGTCCACTGTCCTAACTCAGCAGTGCTCTGTGTTAGGTGGGGTGGATATATTCCTTGGATCTCTTAGCAGCAAAAAAGATCATTCACTTCACAATGTAAGAAAGTTACACTCTCTCACCACTTTTACTTGCATTGTCCTGCCACAGCAGTGCAGTTACAGCTGCCGTTGGCAGTTCACCACTGAATGCTTCACACATTTCTTCTATTCTGATTAAAATATGAGCACGATGGCCTTCTTCCTTTCAGAAAATACACTGTTCTTTTCAGCTTTTTTAAATATGCTGACCTCCAGAAAAAAAAAAACGCTTAGCCATTACAAAAGTAGCTTTTGTAGCATGCTCTAGTCCACTTTAGGGAGATTCATGTTTATCTCACTGTTATACATCATTGGAGTTATTTGCCTTAGCATCCTTCCATTTACCTGGAGCAGCTGTGATATTTCAGCATATTCTTTAACAAATCTTTCTAAGAGGCACAGCCAGCTTCCTGGCTAGCTTAGAATAATCAAGGTAGGGGCAAAACTTGGTGGCAATTTATGACTTTCCCATCTTAACTCACCTCTGATTATGACTGAAGGAAAAAAAAAAAAGATGGCAAAAAATCATCTCCACAAATTACCTTAACAATTGCAATTGTCCTCCTAAAACAGAATACCCACTCAGCAGGGGGAGAAAAAACCCTGCTGTGTTCCCTGAGGTTAGCTTCATTAAAACTGCCTTCCTGATTATTCAGGGTTTCTGTAAGTACTTTCAATTTCCTTAAACATTTGAAGATCCCTGTAGCTGTCGAGAGTCTGAAAGCTTTACTGATGCTCTCCCCCACGGTGAACTGAACTGTTTTCCTTCTTTTCAAATTCAAATGGTATTTCAGAGCCAGGCGGATTCACCTTTAGTCATTCCTCTCTTTTATTTTGAAACCCAAGATATATAGACTGACACAGGCATCTTCACTGAGCCTCACTGTGGCTGTGGTTCTGTGCTGATGTGGAGCTTCACTTGCAAGGGGCTGGATCAGAACTGATCCCTTGCTGTCTTTAACTGCTCTCATTTATGTGCCATGGCTAATGCCAGAGCATGTAATGTGTTCCCCTCCTTCCTGCTCTCAATATCATCTGTTTAAGCCTGATTACACTAAGATTTCTGGGCCAGTTCTGTCTCTAACCTGAACGTAACCATACTGTGAAGAAGACCACACCTCTGAGGACTGTATCTGGCTTTTGCATTATTAAGGGCAGCTGGCATTGGTGTTAATTAATTCCCCAATTATTTTATCAAAGCTTTTAATGATTTAAACCCACACATACATTTTCAGAGTACAGGGCAAGTAGGATCACCTGGCAGGAGGATACCAGTGACAGCTGCAAAAAGGTAAGCGTTCAGATTAGTTTTGCTTTATTTTAAGCAAGTGACTGTATTTGTAAACCATGATAATTTCCAGGATGGAGGACTGACAATGTCTAATTTTTTTTCTGTGGTCATGTTCTAAGGTATCAGAACTTTGTTCTAGTACCATAAATTTTAGGGGTTGTCCAAACTTTGCCACTTCTGAGCAGCATGGCTGAAAGTTTTGATCTAAAGCTCATTTGTAAAGAAGTTTGAATGTGGATGGGTTTGACTTACAATAAAGAGATCTGAAGTTAAAACCTGATAACAGACAGGATCTATTAGGTAAGGCCCTTCCCAAATCTGAAATTTAGCATGTCCATAATCTCTGCCAAGTGGGACTTAAGCCTCAGCCTCTTTTGTTGAATAGAAAGAATGCATCTATTAAACAGCAATTTCCATTCTTGTGTAAATTTGAGAACTCTAAGTTTAGTGTCTGTGAAAGACTTGAAATGTACTTTTTCAGAATGTACAGCAGAGTAAGAAAACATCAAGTTTAGTGAGAGTCCCCAGGGGCTGTATCTCTCTTGTTAACTTTGTCTAACCGACATGTGAGTATATCCCAGATAACGTGATGTGGGCCGTGCTGTTTCACTTTATGATTCCCCAAATCAGGAAAGCAGTAGCACTGGATTCCGTAGGAGCCAATTCAGCGTCTGATCACCACTGCCTGGTGCTCTTGACCTAAGCAGCAGCCCCGTGAGGCAGCCCAGGGCTTGGGAACATTGGGTTGAAATTAACAGATCAGACCTTTGAGCTTTGAAGCTGCTGCAGCTTTTCAGCTTCCTATCTTTGCTGTGCATTCTTGTATCAGTAAATGTAAATATTCCACTCCCAGTGCAGGTAAATTATCTTCACGCTTTCTTGTATTTCTATAGCAGACAAAAGAAGAGGAAAAAAAATCCCAGATATGTGGTGGGAAAGAACAGGCAGCGTAGCCAAGCAGGCTTGCAAAAGAATAACGTGAAACAAACAGCCTGAAGTACAAACACAGTCGTATCCGAGCAGGAAAGGACAGATAATAGTTTAAAAGAAAACAAAATGGAAATCTTTTCATACTTGTTCTTTACCTAACTATAGCTAATCGTGCTTTGGTTTGTTTTGCAGGATGATAAATTAATTCCATATTATTTCAAGCGCTGGCTTTTTGCCATTTTTAAATTCATTTCACGAGAAGTTTTATCTTTGACTAGAAATACTGTTGCCTAGTTGGGGCTTATTTTTAACCAGCTTTTGAGTGAGAATGGATTTGCTAACATATTCTAAGATTTCCTAATTTTGATTTTCAGCCTTAGCATGTGTATAGCCATGAAAGAAAAAAACCAAACATGTAAAGAGTGCTTACACGTGGTTTTAGCTGATGCAGTTCTCACAGGATTTACACCTGGCAGAACAAGGAAAGTGGGGGGCACGGCGGGTGTTGAGCTGCGGCGGCAGCTCCCGGAGCACCGGGCAAGGGGGGCTCCCCGAGGGGGCTCCCCCCCCCCATCCTCCTGAGCAGCGCCCCGGTCCCCCAGGGGGCTCCCCCCCATCCTCCTGAGCAGCGCCCCGGTCCCCCAGGGGGCTCCCCCCCCCCATCCTCGGAGCAGCGCCCCGGTCCCCGAGGGGGCTCCCCCCCCATCCTCCTGAGCAGCGCCCCGGTCCCCCAGGGGGCTCCCCCCATCCTCCTGAGCAGCGCCCCGGTCCCCCAGGGGGCTCCCCCCCCCCCCCCTCGGAGCAGCGCCCCGGTCCCCCAGGGGGCTCCCCCCCCCCCCATCCTCCTGAGCAGCGCCCCGGTCCCCGAGGGGGCTCCCCCCCCCCCCCTCGGAGCAGCGCCCCGGTCCCCCAGGGGGCTCCCCCCATCCTCCTGAGCAGCGCCCCGGTCCCCCAGGGGGCTCCCCCCCCCCCCCCTCGGAGCAGCGCCCCGGTCCCCCGGCTTTGCCGGAGCTCGCTCAGGGTGGCCCCCGCCCGGCTCCGGGGCTGCGCGCCGCGGTGAGGGGCGCTGGAGGGTGATGGGAGCGACCGCCCGCCCCGCGGGGGGAGAGTTCGGGAGCTCTCCTGTAAAACCAGTCCGACAAAAGCTGTTATCGCTGGTCGACAGCAGCAGCCTGGTCACGGTCTGGGTTTCACAGGGCAGGAGAACTGTGGTCAAGCATTGCAAATAACTCTTAAACCACGTAAACATCAACAAGCGGTTTATCTGTCTTTAGGGGCTTTTGAAAACTGGGTGGTTTTTAAAAGCTTGTGATTTTCTGATGTTGAATAACAAATTCTTTAATTGGTTGATGCAGTTTTTGTATGTTTGGTTTTTTAGATAGCTAACAGTCATCTAGAGAAGCAGGAAGGAAAGGATAAACTCTTCCTTTCGTGAGAATCTAGAAAATTGTATCCCAGTTTATACAGGAATAATGGCCTCAGTTCTCTCTGAGGAAGGCCAAGTTGCAGGTGCAAGGTGCATAAATACATAATGTGCTTATAAATTATACTAATATATAAATAATGCACCATTGCACAAATTACCTATTACAATATTTATGTGTATAAAAATAAATATATTTAATGAATGCTATATTATGATGTATATTATACCCTTAATCATCTAATTTTACACATAAACTAGACTTTACATTAATTATAGTATTAATAATAATACATAATATTAAGTAAATAATATGCAGATATTCCCTGTGTGAAGCAGGACATTAGAAGCTTCTTTACTCCTTTCTGCCTCTTACTACAACCACTGAGCCTTGGGACCTGTTTAGAAAAACAGGGTTTTTTAAATAAAAAATATATTTGAATTAAGAAAAGTTCAGGACAAAGATATGAGCCCATAGGGAACAGAGATGAAACACAGCAAAAATACAGCTCCAGTGATAAACAACAGCAGCCCATCTGAACTGAAATATTTTCATTTTCTAAGCGAACATTTTATTTAGAGAATTTTTCACCAACTCTTGTTTCTCCACCCACACACACATTTTTCTGGGATAAACAGGGAATTGCTACCTAAAGGCACTTAACAGCATCCCAAACTTTCCTCTGAAAATCGTGTTAAATGGCAAATAGCAGAGTGTTATTAACCCATTCGGTGCCAGGGAGGAACATGTGGTGTGGCACAGGCTTCCTGAAGGAGTTTGTGATCTTGTTGTTCCATTTTGTAATCAGTCATGGAAAACACAGAGACCAGAAAAAGGACTTATTATGTTTGACTGCAAAGCATCTTGAGGAATTTTGGTTGTGTTATGAAAGGCTGCCTTGCCTTTTACAGCCTGAATGAGTGATAGTTTGAAAGCCCCATATCCACCCTGACCAAGGTAGTGTTACATATCTCTTCTTTAAACTGCCGACAATTAAACATCATCAATGACAGGAAAGTAAGAAGTCTCTGTCTCCACCACACACAGGCATAAGCTCTATGATTTTCAAATAAGAAGATCATTGAAATCTTAGGGCTGTTCCTCACCTGCTTGGAAAAAAAAACTTATGCCTTTTTGTGTCAGAACATCACAAAGTAAGTAAAAAAGCACTCCCACCCCATGGGCCCCGTAAATGCATTCTCAAAATCAAAAAATTAAACAACTGGCACAAATCATTGCAAAACTGAAATTGCCTTGTAGCATTCCCAGCTTCATTTATAACTAAACAATGCGTGAAGTTTAGTCCAGCAAAATGTTTGTACTCTGATTTAGAGAGTTTTTTTAAAAGCTTTTAATAAATTTCCAGTCAGTGAAATACTGAAACCATATGGGGTTTGGTGATATATTTTTATACCATTTTTGTGCAGTACAATAGAAAATAAACCAAAAATGGTGAAGAAGGGAAGGAATGCCAAAGAGTTTATTTCCAGATCAGTCTGCAGGAGAGTAGAGTCTTTAGTATTTTTATTAAGAGTTTATTTTTAAAACTTGCGTGCGTGTACAAATGTGGTTGTGGCTAAAGGGACTGTAAGGAAACTGTAAATAAAATGTTAACACAGTGCTTCCACTCAACCTGAATGGGAATAAAATGTTCTATGTAAATCTCTCCGAATGAAGAACACAATGTGTTGGGACTTTATTGCCCAATAGGACAGCTACTGCAGAGCCGGCTGCGTTTGTATTGGTCGGATGCAACTGCTCAGGATGCTCTTTGCAAGCAGTGAGAGTCTGACATCAGTACCCTTCAGGACCAGAGGTTGGACGCACAGAGCAGTGAGGACAGAGGTGCACAGAAACACAAAGTGATGTTGGGATCCCTCCCTGAACAGCCTTTCTGCATGGGACCTGTCAGAGAGGAGAGTGGCAGCCTTGTATCTGAAAAGCTTT
Source organism: Tapera naevia (assembly GCA_033556795.1). Taxonomy (NCBI): domain Eukaryota; kingdom Metazoa; phylum Chordata; class Aves; order Cuculiformes; family Neomorphidae; genus Tapera; species Tapera naevia. The sequence goes on from JAUMJJ010000098.1 coordinate 692,895, forward strand.
TTGTACAGATCCAGTGTCTCCTGGCAGCCTGGTTCTTAGAAAATATTTTCCCATCTTTTTCAGTACCTTTTCATATGGAAAGCATTACTGGGCCCCAAGTGTGATCTTTAAATCTACCAGTGCATAATCTTGATAATTCAGCATAACAGCTTATCCCAAGTTACGAAAGAATTAAACCTAAAACCTCTGCTTCTGTTAAACCAACTTGTCACTGCAAATGGAATGATGGATTTCGGTGCACTTCCTTGATAGAAACTTAAATGCATAAAATTGGTATCAATTATCTCTGTTTGACACCATCATATTAATCTTCTTACTGACTAGCAAAATAGGTCGTCCTAGACAAGTTATACCTTTGTACTCCTTTCCAGTACGTGCATTGTGCAAGAGCTTTTATTAACGTTATCATGCCCCTTCAGCCCACTTCTCAATAACTCAGCGCCACCCAATTACTAACATAAAAGTCTGTCACTTTATTTACAACTCAGGAGTCTCTGGAAAGGCAGTATTAGGTGTGCGTAATGGAAACAATCTCAGGCCTAAATTAATAGGAATGTTGAACTGACCTTGTGGATGTACAGTTCTCTGGAACTGTTCATATGCCTGTATTTCACCACTAAAGAGTCTAATTACTCTTTTCTTTCTTTTTTTCCTTTTGAGACATAAAAATTCCCTGCTCACTGAGTATCAAAAGTAACACTTACTGTTCACAGGCCTAACAATGTTCTTTGTAAAGGTTTCTCTGCCCTTCCATTAATTTGATGAGATCTGCCCCATTTCCTTTGAAATGTCAACGGAAAATTAAATGAACACCTTGCAAGTTCCCATTTACGAGATGTCCTCTTACTCCATAGTTTGTCGATGGGATGTGGATGTGCTTGCTTGGTATGTAAAATAAGTTTCTCAGGGAGAGCACAAGCAGTAGAATGAATTGCAGTTCCATCCTTTTCAGATCAATAGGCAATGTCTGGATTGAATGAGCCAGTGCTGAGATAAAATCATGGAGTTGCCTGGAAAGGAAAAAAAGAAACAAAAAGAAAATGACAGTTGTGCCTCTGGGTAGCTCAGAGAGAAGTACAGGTAACACTGATAAATGGATACAGGAATTTTGTAAAGTGCTCTTTTAAAGGTAGAAATATTCCAACAATATTCAGGACACTGCCGGATTTGATTATGAGTTGCTCAAAACTCTGTATAAAAAGACAGTATTTCAGCTCTTGATCTCAAATACCTCTGTTTACCCAGGAGGTCCCCAATCACTTGTTCCATTTCTCTCGTCTCCAGTCGAAACTATTAAACTTCCTTTGTCTTTTCCCAGTTCTGTTGCCTCCAGTTCTTACTGTGACTTGTAGGGGAAGAACAGCTGATACTTTGCATGGTGTAACCCGTGAGCAGGCTGTAGGGTTTGGCTGTTGCTGTACTAGTTTCCGTCTTCCCTCCTCAGGGCCGTCACTTCCAGAGGTATAAAAATTACACAAACTCAGCCATCCCAGCTGAGTCCAGGACAGGCTTAGTTTCTCTTCCCATGTCACCAGATCTAACAAAGCCTCATTTCTATTCTAAGTCTTTATGTTTTAATCCCCTTTATTTTCAGATTGCTCGAGCACTTGGATGAACATGCTCTTTTATGTGTGTCACCTGGTGACTGTGCATTCATTACCCATTCCAAATAGATTTCCTGTTTTCCTTTACAGAATACATTGACTAGGAGAACAAAAAAAATCCTTCCTAGTATTGGTGTTCTTCCTAGCATTGGTGTTCTTTCTGTGATAATGCTTGTGGAAATCTTTGTATATTATAATTTGAAGTGGTCTCCCTTACTCAAGTCACAACTAACAAATGCTCTTTTTTTTTTTATGCTTTTTTGGCCACCATAGAGAACTGTATCCCACATCCTGGTTATTGCAATCAGGTTTCCTCCTTCTCATTGTTTTTGTATCTGTAAAAATCCCCAAATCTTGGTTTTCAATCCCAACTTCAGTAAAGCCAAAGTTTCATCCGACTTCAGTTTATATGACGATCTCGTATCCTTCTTCCTTCTGAAGTGGGGAAAGGAAGAAAATATTCTTAATTAATTATTCATTAATTTATCTGCTTGACAGTTTGCAAATCAGAATATATCAGAATGTGATCTGTATGTCTAGTCAAAACCTGGATGTATCTAGACAAGTGAATTATGTTTCCTTTTCAGCACACTCTTCTTTTGTTGTTGCTCTCATTGGGTTTTGTGTTCTCTGTGCTTCATCATCTTTAATGTTAAGTTGCTAATAACAAGCATCTTCCCTTTAAATAGTGTACTGGGCCACTCAGGCATTTGCAATAAAAATAAAAACCCCTCAATAAACCAAGAGGAATCGCCTTGGAAAAAAGCAGCTGGAGTAAAGCCCCTGTGCAAGCAGCTTGGCTGCTGCCTAAAGACTGTAGGCTCCACGCACCTCCTACACCTGTACGGAGAAAGGCACCTCTAGTGTCCAACATTTCCTATAGGATACTGACCTGTGACCTGGGGTTTCTGGTCGATGGCAAGGTGACCATGAGCCAACAGTGAGCCCTGGCAGCCAAGAGGGCAACCGTGTCCTGGGGGGCACCAAGCACGGCATCGCCAGCCGGGACAGGGAGGGGATTGTCCCGCTCTGCTCTGCACTGGGGCGGCCCCACCTCGAGCACTGGGGGCACTTTGGGGCACCACAGCATAAAAAGGCCATCAACTCACTGGAGAGTGTCCAGAGGAGGCCACGAGGCTGGGGAAGGCTCTGCAGGGGAAGGCGTGTGAGGAGCGGCTGAAGTCCCTTGGGCTGTTCAGCTGGAGCAGAGGAGCCTGAGAGGGGATCTCAGAGCTGTTTGTGCCTTCTCCCAAGGGAGGGAGGGCAAAGAGGGGCTGAGCTCTGCTCTCTGGGGACCTGGGACAGGACCCCAGGCAATGGCAGGAAGATGTGCCAGGGCAGGGGGAGATTGGATCTCAGGAAGAGGTTCTTCCCCCAGCGGGTGGTGGAGCCCTGGAACAGCTCCCCAGGGAAGCAGTCCCAGCACCCACTGTGCCAGCATTCCAGAAGCATTTGGACACTGCCCTCAGCCCCATGGGGGGAGTGTTGGGAGTGTCCTGGGCAGGGACAGGAGCTGGACTCCATGGTCCCTGGGGGTCCCTTCCAGCTGGGGTATTTCTATCATTCAATGATTCTATGAATTCAATGATTCTATGATTGTGTTCAGAAGGAACCCTTGTATTTGTGACTCTTCTGATTCATACTGTTACGGCACCATCTCCTTTCATGCTTCTTTCAGTTCTCCAGGGAGTTAATATGGCCCAGTCAGAGCCTAGAGCTGTCTCAAAGTTCCTCTGCAGCACAAATCAACTGAGCTTTGCCAGATTGCTCTCCCCAGGACAGGAGCTGAAGTTTTCGTTTCTGTCAAAGAACAGGGAAAGACAGAAGGAAAACTGAAGATGAGTCATGGGACCAGGCCAAGAGCCTCTCTTTCCTATGGAGACGATTGGGTCCTTGACTGAGGCTGGAAGGGCTTCCTCCACCCTCTAAGACCAGGCACTGCAGAACTCGAGCTCTTGCAAGAGCTCAAGTAAGAAATGCTGGGCTCAACGTGGTGGTGCAAAGGGAAACGCGATGTCCTACCTGTTGGTCAGATACATGATCTAAAGGTCGTCTTGGCCTTAGACTCGATGAATCTGTTATATCAGACTCTTTACCATCACTGACCTGAAATATGTGAGTGCCCTACCATTGATGGATGTGCTGGAGATTTTTATAACCTTGCACAAAGCATTTTGATTGCAGACAATTTGTGATTTTATTCTCTATTAGTTCTGTTTCTATCAAATGGACTTTGGTTTGACAAAATAGCTCTATTTATGTTGAAGGTCACCCCTTCATAAGCAATGATTAGTGGAATCTTTTTTACAGTTAATCCTTCAAAGACCTTTATTTACTCTTTTCTTGACTTTGCATCTTCAAAACTATTTTTGAGTTTCATCATTTAAAAACTCAGAACCAAATCCTGCTGTTCTTAATCCAGCAAAGCTGTCTTTTAAAAGACTGAGCTCTTTCAGAACCTCAGAATTTGGTACTTGGATTTCTTCTTTCTCAGTAACCATTAAATCTGTAAATTTTTTCTTGTCAAAGAGTAACCTTCATAGAAAAAAAATCATCCTGCTTTAGCTCCTTTCAATTCTCACCTACAAATCTTAATTGTAAAAAATGTTATTAACTTGACTGTTGACTGCTCTTGCATAATAAATACAGTTAGACTGGCTTTTATCTTTCCAATTCACTGCAGCATGATACCCATGCCTGTCAGCGCAATAGGTTTTAATACTGGATAAACAAAGTACAGAGGGGTTAATCTCAGTATTATGTAATACCCAATAAAGCATTTGGCAAAGAATCCTTAGAGCAAGAAAGCTTTTTTTTTTGTTTACCTAATAAAAGGAGACATGACAACATGTCCTTACAGTTTTGCCTAGATATTGACAATTCAAAGATAATCCACGATAACAAGAACGTGGGCTGTTTTCACATGTGCTTAGAAAGTGAACCGTGGATCAGGACTACAGGTTTCCTTACACCAAGTGCTGCCAGAGGTGGAAATATGACTTAGTGAACCCCAGGCTATTCCTGGCCTCTTCTGGGACAGCATTGCTGAGTGTCTCTCAGTGTGCTGGGCCTGAGATAATCTCACAAACCGTCTCAGAGATGTAAGATGTAATTGATTGCTGTCACTTATAAAATATACTCAACTCCAATTATTTCTTTACAGATCATTTAGATATTCAAATTACCAAGCTTTTAGTGCCAGAAATTCAATTAAAGGAGTAAAAACTCTATTTTGTAATGAACTTTAGTATTTGAAATTGCTTAATAAAATGAACTTCATCTCAGGAATGTTTCCTGCACTTTAATATGTAACTTTTAATTATTTTGTTCTGAATTAGTAGAACTTGTTAAAAATGTCTTTCATTTACAACAGAACATAGTATCAGGGTTTCTGGGAACTCTCTGCCATCGAAAGCTTGGTATCAAAGGCCTTTGTTGAACAAAGTGAGGGTCCTTTGTAACTATTAGTCCCTGAAAGATGATTGAACATGGAAGTGAATGCTTTGCTATTCAGAGCAGCAGATTTTCCTTAACCAGCAGATTGGAAAGATCATCACAGCAGATTAAAAAACTGCCTTATAAAAGCCATTCTCCTCAGGCAATGCAAGCAAAGGAAAATGTGGCCTGCGTGGTCACGTCACCTTTAACAATGCTTTCGTTTCCATCTCTGTCAATGGACACACTGCAAATGCTGCTCCAATATTTATGTTAAATCACTGCGTGAGACACGTTACTTGTTTGGGTTTTGTTTTTTTTTTTTGTAGCAGGTACAAATCCAGTGCTGAGATCCTTGGTGTTATTCCTTTTTCTTTCCTTACCAAGTAAGGAGTAGGTTATAGGATGGGGATGTGAAAGGGGAACTTCTGTAGTGAAGGAGTTTCTTGGATAAAATTTGTATTTAAATGAAAGTGTGACTTAGTAGAGTTTGATGATAAGGTCACACTGTTACTGCGTGGAGGAAATATATGAGAGAAAATCAGGTTTTATGTATTTATAGCAAAATAATTTTATGTGCTTATATGAAAAAGAAAAGATCAATTTGAAGATAATTTTGTATTTTGAGTAGGAAAGAAAAACATGTGTATGGTATCACTATTTTTGTTGGCTTGCTTTTGTTTTTTTTTGCCGAGGGAGAGTTTGATTTTGTTTCGGGGAGGGGTGTGTGTTCAGATTTGTATCCAAGTTGGCCATGTGCCCATATCACTCACTGACCAACAAACCTGGCATCCTCAGGAGGGACAGAATGAATTTGGATCAGTTTCCCTCAAATGTCTCGATTCATTGGTATCTCTAGTTTTAAATTTATCACCTTTTTAACGGCCTGGTTCTCAGAGACCCCTGAGAGAAGATCAGGTCATCTGCTGAAGACAAGCAATAACCTGTTACCACATTTCTTGTTGAAAATCCGCATGGGGCTTATCAGAGTCTCATTCTTCAGAGGAGAGTTGTGTCGTACCCTGGCACGCTGGGAGAGGTTCAGGGAGACGGGCAGCGGCAATCCTGCTTTGTCTCCAGGAAAGCTGGGTGAAGCAGGGTCAGCTCTAACTGTGGCTGCAGGTGGTTGTGCTGGTCTGTGCGTGCAGATTGATGAAACACAGCTGGGAACATGGGGGTTCATCCCCACAGCTGCACCAGCGGCGGGGGTGGCAGTGGGGCCCTGTTGAACACACCACACGCAGCCATCTGAAGAGAGCTTGGGAGCATGCAAAGCCTTTTTATCAGACTTTGTGTTAATGTAAAAATGTAAATCCCCAGCAATTAGCAGCCGTTTCCACATTAGCAGAGCTCCCAAGGTTCTGCAATCTCCATTTGTCTTTAAGCATTTTATTAGAAATTTGACACTAGTGATGTTCTAATTAAAGTCCATTTCCCGGCATGAGGTGCTTCCGTACACAGCACCGTGGATTTCCCCTTCTGAAGCTGCCTCCAATTTCATGCTTGCTTACAGCAAGTGTTGCAAATACTGTTATTTTTGTTCAGAGGGTCACCATTGACGTGGTGCTCAGGCAGCTTTTCTGGAGCTTATTGGTTGTTGATGTCTCTTAAGGTCTGGTAATTCTCAGTGGACTTCACTTAGACACCAGAGCTAATTGCATGTCCAAATTTCTTTTTGAGTTTGCATGGGGAAATTGTGTTCAGATCCAGTGGACAGGCCCTGAAAGCAGCTTCTGGTGCTGAAAAAATAATTTGTCATAAAATGAAGCAAGAAATTAGCTTGTATCTCTTGCATAGCAACAGGGGGGAAAAGCTTTCTTTAAATGACTTAGGTATTGTTCTCAGGCAAGAACAACAGAATGATTTGAGTGAAGGGGAAAGGAACATCTTGCTTTTAAAAATGTCTTGGGGGCTAAAGGAAAGGTTTTAATGTTCTAATTTTCTATAATCTGAATGACATTAGAAAAGAATGAGAGGCATCCTTGACTGAATTCATAATTAAACAATTTAGGATCAGATTTTCTATTCATTAAAATATGGGGTACAAAGTTTCTATGGTAAAAACATTGCATGTAGGTTTCAGCAAATTTGAAGTTGTGAGCTACGTGTGAAGGAGTTTTTTTCCGAGCTTGTTAGGAGTGAATAATTGAAGATGGCAAAGAAAAGGTACCTCCTTTTGAAGAACCTGTACGTAACAGCAACAGCCCTTGACATCTGTAGATCATAGTCTCTAATCCAGAACTAAAGATATTCAGTTATTCAGGAAAGAAATTTGGAAGATACTATAATAGCACTCTGTATCTCTTAATAGATTTAGCTATAATTTATCTCCAAGCTCCTCTGTAATGAGGCTGTTGTGTGCTTTCTTAGGTAAGATGTTTCACAACAAAGAGGCTCAAGAGGCTCAACCACCCACCAGGCACTTTTACACGCTGCACTGAGCACCAGGTGTATCCCAGATGCTGCAAAATGTCCCCATGCTGTAATTCTTCAAATTATTTTTGATTCAAACCTAATCTCACTTTTTGGCAGTGCCTTCATTGCCAGGAATGTCTGAGTTTCTGGCAAGTTCTGAGTTCGGGCTGGTCCTCCCTTTAGACCTCAGAAAAATTTCTTCGCTGGAAGGGTTCTCAGGCCCTGGAGGGGTTTAAAGGCAGGTAGATGAGCTTCTTAGGGACATGGTTTAGTAACGGGACAGGGGTGGTTGGACTCGATGATCTCAGAGGTCCTTTCCAGACGATTCTGTCATTCTGTCATTCTATGATTCTGCTTTGCTGTGGGAGGTCCAGGTTTCCCCAGCATTTCAGCATTCAACCTGTGCCATCCTCCAGAAGTCAGGCTAGGAGTTAAACACACAGATAATATAGTGGGAGCGCTCTGCCTGGGTATGTTACTTCCCCACTGGGATAATCAAGTGAATCCCATTGTTTTGAGTGTGGGAGATGTGGATCTGCATGGATTCGAGTCCTTTATAGATACGCTCAGGTGGGTGGCTCAGGTCTCTGCACACACGACATTTGTGACAGGTGTGATGCAGTCGTCCTGTGGATGAAACAGTGAGGGTTGTTATGGTCCCTCGGAATTGTGAAATCATGAAAATCAGGAAGTAGCAGTGTATTTGTGTATTGCAAAACAATTCAGATGGTGGTCTCGAGGAATTTTTCTGGCTCAGCCTTCAGTTTAGTAGAAATTTTAATTACGGGATTTCCTTGATCCCAGCCTCTCTCACTCCAGTGAGTTCTCTATTTCTGGACTTTTTCGTGTGTGAAGAGTTGTTTTTCTTTTCAGTTTGCTATGATTTTTGAGAACTGTGAGGATGTTGTGAAGTTTTCAGTGTTCTCCTGCACATAGGCCTTACTTCAGCATATCCTGCCTTGAGGCATGGAGTTCTTCTAGATAAGTCAGAATAAGCAACCTAATGGAAGTTAATTACAGTAGTCCACCATAACTGATGTTCCATTTTATGTACAAATATCAGTAACATCTTGTTAATAGTTGTTAAAGTGTGAAGGGCTTTTTCTTTTATTTTTTTTCTATTTAAATCTGAATAGTGTATGATAAAATAATGCTGGACAAGTTCTTATTTATTGTACCCTATTTCAGCATATGGACTGAGTGACTGCTTTAAGCATTCTTTTTGGTTCTGATGTATTACCTAATTTGAGGGATTCTCTTTTATATCCCCATGGAATTGTTATTGTCTACTTTTAACAGAAAGGCAGACCTTTGACTTTCCAAAACGATGCTCCTCTGGGATGTAAAACACATCTTGTATGAATTTAGTGCAACTTATAATATATGATTTGCAAAAAAAAAAAAAGCTAAAATTTTCTGTAGATAAATCTTGAGCAGATAAAAAATTGCTGTGTTATTTCTTGTTGAGCATTTGTTCTTTACTCACATCCATTTTCTTCATGCGTAGCTGAGCTCCTGCAAATATATTTTCTTTCAGGTTAGTTATTATTACCTAGCACATTGATTTTTTTGAAGATGAATGTTGGTTTCAGTATACAGATTTCTATACTTGGCACTTTCTGTAACATCATCTGTAACACTGAATGATCAATGACATTTCATTATATCAGTATTCTATTTTTACCACCTTTGTTTGTCCAAAACAGTTGAAATATTGGGCAACTGAAATGCTGCTCTGTGTGGAGAACTTCTAAATATGTCTATCGGGTACTCTACCACCATGATATTAGTGATGTATTCTCTCAGAAAAATGAGAATGTTTGTGTGGTTTGGGTTTTTTTCAGAACTGTAAAGCCAAGCACAAGATATTGGCTCTGCTGTGTTCAGCATGAGCTTGGGTGCTGCCTGGAGTGAGTGTGGGAGGGAAGGAGCTGAGAGGGTGGGATGGGACCAGACCTGCTGTGGTGCTCTGAGGGATGCGGCGTGTGAGGGGTGCCCGGCGCTGCCGTGGCTGGTGACACAGTTCCTGTGCTCGGGAGAGAGGACTCTGCAGACAGCTCCCCTGTCCCTTGGACTGAGGGCCAGGCTTCCCTTTGGTCCCTTCTTCTTTTCCTACGGAGGGACTGAACTGCTGGGTTCTGGTTGTGCATGACATGGTGTTGCCTCAGAGCTGCACCTGTGGAAGACACCAGCCTTGTCCTTTTTCTTACTTTTCATTTTCCTTTTTTTTTCCCTACAAAATTTGTTCAACTTTAAATCTAAAAATGATTTCCCTCATAAATGTGAAATCATGAAAATCAGGAAGTAGCTGTTGAAAATTCTCTCCATAAAGTACTTTTTAGGAGGGAAGAGTTTGATTTCCTAAAGAATTTACATGCTTGTAGTCTAAGTCCTGGACAAAGAACAGTTATTTTGTGGATGACATAACAGGTTCTTGCTGTAGATGTTGCCTGTGCTTTATGCTTTGCAAAGGGCCAGTGATAAACCTTGAAGTGATCTCTCATCAGACATTTTTTTCTTATCTGTCTTCTCGATGGAAAAGCTCTAACATGTTCAGAATTCATCCTAACATAAATTATTTTATTGTAAGTTGATACCTGAGTGCAGCAAATGTGAGACTGTCTGCAGAGGCTGTTTTGATGTAGAGAGTTATGTCTCATTATAATGACCGTGGATACATTCAGAGGATGCAGAAAACTCCATATTCTTATTTGCCTGTTAATTCCTACACTGTCCTTCTCCTCACATTTATTTTTGTTTGTTTTGGTTTGATGGAGGGTATTTTTATTTCACTTTAATGCAGTTCTCAAAGAATGGGTTTTTAACCAGCTTTGATTACTTTGAACTTTTGAGTTTTATTTTTGTATGAGGTTTGTCTAAATACAATTTGTAGAAATTGCTGCAGAAGTAAAACACTACTGACACTGAGGCCTGTAATAGTCCAGTGCCCATCATATGTAAAAGAGTTAAATTCTGTTATGACATAAGGCACCAAAACCATAGCAGCTTTTCTCCAAAACACATATTACTGCCAAAATTGCACAAGTTAGTAGATTTTGCTTGGCTGGGAAAGCAGTAACAGACTGGTCCAATGTATTGGGTGGCATTAACTAGCTTTCTAGTATGCAGTCACATCACTATGCTCTTCTGTTCTGTAAGTCAAAGCATTCTACTAAACTTCAGCTGACACAACAGGAAAAAGAAAATACAGGCACAAAAAAAAATGCACCCCAGATTTCCGTGCTGAAGACTGACAAGCTGAGAAAAACAAAGGTTTTAAGACCAGAAACAATGATTTTGACCAAAAATTAGATTTCTTGGAATTAATATAATGCTCTGACACCAACCTATCTACATGGTCTGTGATGCTGGGAGTGCAAGGGAGACCTTAGACCCTGGCAGGTCTTGAAGTTTCCCACTGCAGGATTAAAACTCTGGCATAATCTCGGTCCGTTCTCTCCCAGCATGTGAAGGCCTTCCCGTGAGAAGAAGTCTTTGCTCCAGGTCAAAGAGGTGAAGGTGGGGCTCGTTGGTGGGGAAGGACAGGAATCAAGTACATGAAATGCCATCTTAGAGTGTGAGCAGTCAGAGATTTGATATTGCTAAAAGTGTATTAGGCAGCATAAAAATCCTGAGTCCTAGACCCAGTGAGTCAATTGCTGGGAAGTTTTACCTAAAAATTTACACTGAAATCAACATTCTCCCTTGAAAAGTTTTAACTCATTCATACATACTGGGGAAAAAAAGGAATCTTTTTTCTGCAATATTTTAAACTAATTCGGTATAAATTGGTCACTTTCATACAGATTTTACTCACTAAAAAATATATTTTCCTGCCATTTAGATACATTATTTAAAATGTACATAAGGAATATCCTTATAAGAAATGGCAGACATACCTATTAAAAAATAACATAGTTCGTAAACATAGTTTAGAAATAATATACAATTAAAAGTGGACTTATTATTTTTTCATTCATTTTCTCTTCCTACACAAGTTTGTTTAGTACATGATAGATGTGGAGGTAATGCTGTCACAGAGCTGGTAATGTGCTTGTCTGCCTGCCCAGTCCCTCTGTGAGAGGCTTCTCCCTGTTCCAGCAGCCCTTGCACCAGGCTGATGGTACCTACTTGGCTCCCTTCACCTGCCACAGGTAGCAGTGTCAGGTACTTGTTTACATGCAAGATTTATAGAACTCATTTCTGCAGATGATTACGTGTTGTGGAGTTTTGACTCTGCAGCCCAAATGCTTTCGGTTTTCTTTTGAGAAGAAAGTAAATTGGAACGAATCAGAAAGAGCATGGTGGTTTCTTGACATATTGAAAATGTTACTGGAAAACCACATTATAAATCTATTACAACTCAGAATCAAATTGGTATTTACTAGGTCTATTCAAGAGTTACAGAAAAGTCAGTTCTGCTGGAAAAAAGACATTTACCCAAAGAAACAGACAGTTTTACACTATCTGTCAGTAATGATCATAGCACAAGCAGCATTCAGCAAATGCACAAGCAGTTTGGTTGTGTTTGTGTGGTTGCACAGTGCCAGCAGTAACAGCCACTGTCTCAGTACTACTGCCACTGGACATGCAAGGTCATAATTAGAAGTGAAGTAGGGGGGAAATTTAATGTATTTGATTGGTTTGTGACCTTTTCGTGAATATTGAAGTGTTTGAGCAAGTCTCAATACTCAGAACAAGCAAATGTTACAGCCTGATACTCTCTTCTCGTGCGTTTCTGAGTTTAAGAGAACGGTTTGTAATTTAAGTTGTTCCCATTTCTGATTCAGGTTCTCCACTAAGGAAGTGAAACCCCAAAGGCGTGCTGTCTGTAACTGACACTGTAACTGTGCACTCCATGGCAAACCTCTGCGCTGTTCTCTCTTCCCATGGTCTTCAGGCTGAGGGCCATTCCAGGCTGACCTGACGTGGGCAGAGCAGCCCAGGCAAGTCAGGAGTCAGGTAAGTTCCTAATTGCCATCAGTGTCATTTCCCCGTTCCTCTTCTGTTGCAAAGCTTTTATGAACTGGAGCCATGGCAAAAAGCAGAGCCTGCTTCTCTGCCTGCAGGGACTGCAGTGTGGATTGCTCGGCCTTCATGCCTTGAATTTAATCCCTCTGCTCGTGGCTCTGTGCCTTGGTGCCCAGATCCTCGTGCAGGGCACCCTCTGACTCTTTTCTCCGCACGTGAACGCCGCAGCAGGAGCGAGGCCGACAGCGTTTCTTCTCTGGTTACTGTTGTTTGGTTTTGTTACACTAAACACGGAGGCTTCAGCTGCACAAAGGCATCAATATTGTGTTATGAGATCATATGTGGAAGATAATCTCTGTATCAAAGAACTGCTGTAAGGTAAGATGGAAATAGCATGGGAAAAAGAAAAACAGGCGAGGCGACACACAGAAGGTCAAAAACGATTCTGTAGACCTCAGTGCTTCTCTTCCTGAGTCTTATCTGAGCCAATTACTGTACAAAACCTGGAATATTGTGTGTTGCACATTGCAGTTGCTCTATTACAATTACCTTGAAAACACAGGATGTTTCCACCCACACAGTAATGAAACATTCTTTCAGACACTAATGAGATTTTGTGTGAACCATCTGCCGCTTCCCTTCCATTAGATCAAAAACCTTTGAAAATGGGGAAATCCCTTGTAGTAAAAGTAAAATAGAATTGTAATAACAAAGATCATTTATGAACTAGAAGCCAAATGCTAACATTAACCACTGAAAAAACCCTGTTATGCTAAGCAAAGGTTCCAAGGCCAAAGGAAGGTGTCTGTAATAAAAGGTGGGCTTGATGCAAGGTTGATTTCCATTTTCAAGAGATGCGGGATATGTTTTACCCTTTTTACTGGAGACAACTTTACTGAAGCTTTGTATAGGATCTCCCAAAAGCTCATTGAAACAAATTGTGTAGATTACAATACTAGACAGTGGCCACTGAAGGCTTGGGAAGAGGGAAACTTGACTGCTGAAGGAAAGTGAAGTCAAATACTGCATCTGGCCAGTCTGTGAAATTAAATTATATTACTGAATCACACAATCATGGAATGGCAGGGGTTGGAAAGGACCTCTGGAGATCATCCAGTCCAACCCCCTGTAATGCAGGCTCCCATGGAGGAGGTTGCACAGGAATGTGTCTGGGTGGGTTTTGAATATCTCCAGAGAAGGGGACTCGACAGCCTCTCTGGGCAGCCTGATCCAGGGATCCATCACCCTCACAGTAAAGGAGTTTCCCTTTTGTCCAGATGGAACTTCCTGTGTCCCAGTGTGTGCCCATTGCTCCTTGCCCTGTCGCTGGGCACTCAGAAGAGTCTGGCCTCATCTTCTTTGGCCCTTGGATATTGATAAACATTGCTAAGATTCCCCTCTCAGCCTTCTTTTTCCAGGCTAACCAGACCAAGGTCACTCAACCTCTCCTCTTGAGAGAGACGCTCCTGTCCCCTAATGAGATTTCATATTAATTAACTCGTTCTCACGTAGGAGTTTACACCTCCAACATATTTTGCAAAAGGACTGCAATGCTAATTTAACAATGTTTTTTTATAAATAACCAAGCAGCATATTTTATTTTTATGAAATTCACCAACTTGCAATACTGCTTTAATTTGCACTTAAACTCTCCTTATAAATAATGTTAGCGTTGAAATTATGTCTTTGAGAAGTGTTCTGAATAGATCTCTAGTTTGCTCAACAATTATTGCTGCAATGATTGTGAACTCAGGAACCCTGGTTCCTGTCTGACATTCTTTCCCTGTGACTGATTATTTTACAGACTACGCTTTAACTGCAGAGTGTAGGAGGTACTTTCTGTAACTGCTGAGTGTGAGAGGAGGACATGCTCTGCGGATCATTGAATGTGGTACCAGGAGCAGGAACGCGTCTGAGACCAATGGCATTTGTCAGAATTAGTCAATGTGTTCATTGAGAGCAAGAGGCCATCTCCAGGAGATGTCTCCTCATAATTGCTAGCGTGGTGAGGGCTGTTAATTATTTAACATGATATGGAGGACGTAGGCCTTCTCAGGAGAAATGGCATCCTTTTTTTCTTTTATTTTCAAACAGGATGCATTAAAAACCCTGAGTGAATTAAATCTGTTTTTTAAACAAATTCATGCTGACAATTTTCTTGGTGGCTTGCAAGCGTTGCTAAAGAGGAGACAAGGTACAGACATCAGACTATTATGCATATTTCATGGCTTCCTATCAGAACACAGAGTGATGTAAAATAAAACTGTTAACAGATTTGAGCATCTATGCTCAACTTAAACTAGGGCAAGTCACTGTGTACTTGCAAAGTCATCCATTAATGAGAGTACCTATAAAACTTAGGTCAGAGGTACTATTTTACAATGCTGTCTTACAGTGCCATTACTTCCTTTTGTTTTCATTGTACCTGGTTTTGGTAAAGCAAGAGCTCATGTTCTCCACATGAGTGCTTTAAGCCCCAGGTGACAAGAGCACATGGGGAGTGATCAGGGGTCTAAAAACCTATGAATAAAAATTGAAGGAATTAGGACCTTTAGCCTAAAGAGAGGTTTGAAGAAGAGACGTGGTAGCAAATTTGCTTGAGTGAAAGATAGCCCTGGAAAGAGCTATTCCTGCATGTGCAGGGTAGATAGTACAGGAAATAATGGGATTATGGTGCAAAAAATAAGGTTTGTTCAGAAATGAGGAAAAGATTTCTAAAAACATGCAAAGCAATGCACTGGGTTGGAGTCTGTCTGGTGTAATATGGACTATCACTTCTCAGAGGTGGTTTAGACACAGTGGTTCTTGTCTTGGGGGACTTGGCTTCATCAAGCTCTTTTCTAGTCCTTTTCAACTAGAATTTTGTCAAGGAAATCCACCTGGAAACCAAAAGAAACCTTCCCAATTAAAGTTTAATCAAACTAGGTCTAATTCTAGCAGAAAGTTTAATTTTCGTCACATTTTGGGTTTTTTTTTTTCTGTTCAGAAAAATCCTCATAACCCAGTGAAGGTTCTTGTTGCTGGAAGAGTCTGAGCCACTTGCTTTAGTCACCAGTACGGGGTCTGGCTTTATAGATCATGCAGCAGGCGAGCAGGAACACCCTCTAGACAGAAACCTGAAAGCTGTACTTGAGTGTATGATAAAGCACTTTTGATTTTGTTGATTGGGGGGTTTTCTCTTTGTGTACACACAGCTCAGTTTGGGAGGTGAGAGCATTCACTTTCTGAACCCCTAACTCTGAATGCATTTCAAGAATTTCACAACGTGGACAAGCTTTTGAAGTAATTTACAGTATCACAGTATCATAAGGTTGGAAAAGACCTCTGAGATCATCAAGTCCAACCTATAACCCAACACTAACACCAACCCATCATCTTAATCTTGTTTTCCAGGACTTATTTTGTCACTTTTAGTTAGTTTCTTTCCTTCTCCTGGACAAACGCGGTTCTGATATTGATGGAGCAAAATAGATGCTTTTTTTTTTGTTCTTTTGGGGTATTTGTGTGTGCAGTTCTGCAGAAATCCATTTTGAACTTTGCTAGCATTCAGTTCTTATTTATCTCCCTAAAGAGCAGCCAAAAAGGTTTCTGTACATCAGTGCTGCTACCTGAAAGAGAATCCTCTGCCACAGTTCTCAAAATTGCTCTGTTTTAGCCAGAGGTTGCTGTGTCTTAGAGCTTGGAGACAGGTGACTGGAAGGAAGGGTCCCACACCTCATCCCTGGCCCAACGCCTGCTGCGGAGAAACTGAGATAAACACAGGTGAGACAGAACTGGACACAACTGCAAGGTTTTTATAGTCTGATTTGCACTAGAAAGTGCAAATCCGGTGAAAGAGTGACCTGAAGATAACTCACGTGAAGGTACCCGGGTGTAATGCTCACCCTCCCCCTGCGTTTGTCACCCGGTAAGAGCAGCAGCTTCCTCAGCAGCACCAGGTGAGGCACCGCCCGCGCACAGGTGACTCTGGAGCAGTTCACAGGCGTCACCTACCGAGCAGACACCGCCTTGAGTTGCCCCCGTAGCCTTGGGTAGGGTTTCAGAGTAAAGCCTATTTATTTTTGCTGGGTGGTGCTGCAGCACACGTGGAATTTCTGCCGTGTAACCACTTCCCCGGCTGCTCTGGGCACGGTGAGTTTGGGGGAGAGAAAAACAGGAGATGTTTTCTGTCTGTTGTATTTCCTACACCACCTCCAAAAGAAAGAACCTTTTAGCTTCCTTGGTTTCTCAAAGAGTGTTTTATTCTGCTTTGCCCTAAATTATTAGGCTCTCATTTTTGTGTACTTTTACAGCATTTTCTGTTTGCAGCTGGACTGACTAAATACCTTTTTGATGAAGAGAAAATTTACCAAAAGCTGGCACTTCAGGGAGGCTGACATTAGAAAGGGGAATAAAAAGATAAGTGTTAAAATGCCTTATTTCAGTGTTTCCAGAAGAATACAAATTGACTTTCATTTTTCAAAGAGCATATTCACTTAGAAATTTCTACTTGCTCAAATTTTGTAAATGTTTACTTGACAGGAGGAGGGAGAAATAAATAATATCTGAAAAAGTAAAGTGAATGTTGCATCAAAACCAGAATGGAATGTTTCAGGTAAGATGAATAAGAGTTGGTTTATATTTTTACTGGTTTCTCAAAGCAAATAACATAAGTAAACCAACCATATTATGTTGACTATATTATGAATCAAAACTCACATTCATTTTGGGTTTGGTTTCATCCATCCTTACTTGCAATTACAGTAACTACAATTTCCAACAAGTACTGTTTTCTTAAGAGGACACCTTAAAAAAGTTATACAAAGCCTGTTAGAAGTGAAAAGGTAAAATATACTGCATTTCCTCTGGGAAAAGTTGTGGTGTCAAATAATAGGCAGGAGTATGCAAAGAATAAAAGGTGCATAATTGAAGGATTTACATTAAGAATATGAGGAGTATCCTCAGAGGGAGTAACTGTCGTGCTATCGTTTGTATATGAAGTTATTTTGAACACTACTTAAAATTAGAAAAAGCTGAAATCTTATATGTTTTGATGCCAGTAAGTACTGGAAATGATGGCATTTTTCTGAGTTGTTTGGGGGAATTTAACATTAATCAGAGTTTTAATTAGGAAAACAACAGCATTATTAGACAGCACCAATAGTGTTATCAATGCTTTATTGATCAGTTACCTCCTTTTCCAGGTGCACAAATAGACAACTGTTCTCATCATGTCCGAATGTCCTTCTCACCACTGAAATCATTCCTGTCCCACTGTGGTGGTGGAAGGGTGTGCCAAAGGTGAGACAATATAAATAATAAAAGGAGGAAAATTGCTGAGAGGAATTCCTGTGATGCATGAACATTTACTGCTGGGAGGCTTTATCTTGGCCTGATATTTCCTATCCCCACGACATCTGAAAGAGGGAAGAACTGACCAAACCTCAGCTCTCAAAGGTTAGCTTGGTCACAAGTCCAATCAAAGCTAACAGGGTCACACTGGGTTTAGACTGGAACTGAATCACATGCCAACAGGAAGTCTTTGCCTGAAACACACGGCAGACGTGTCCTGTAACAAACAAAGGGGTTTGTCTCCTTTGTTATTAATGGACCTATATTAGATTGTCTTCAGCCATGGTCATATTTTGTTTATTGTAGCATGAAACTTCACTGCACACAAAGAGCCAATGAGATACCAGTAAGCTAAATGGAAAATTGTCCTTATGTATTTGATCAACACTTTAAAATGAAACTTAATTTATTTAGAAATTCTATTAATAATAATTTTTAACTTGAACTGCAGAGGATCCAGGTTTTATTTTTTGTTCTCTTCCTACTAAAAATACCTATTAGTTCTGTATTATGACTTTAAGAAACCACAGTATTTAGCCAGACTTCCTCAATACTCCTCATTCCCTGTTTTTCATGTGCTTTTCGCCTCTTGATGTGAGTTTTCACATGGAGCACTTCATTAACCCCGACTGATTGCACAAACTCTCCCAAGGCAATTGTTTAAGCTACTCTTGAAAAAGCCCTTGGTGGAGAGGAAACATTCCCTGGTGTGGGCTTCTGTCCCACTGCCTGTTTACACATTTTATGTAAGGAATATACACACTGAGGCAGGGAAATACGCAGCAGAGCAGGCTGGGCATGGCTCTCCTTTACTGCTGGCGAGCTTGCTGCTGCCAAACAAAGGGCTTGGTTCTCATCTGAGTACTGAATCTCTGTGCTGGACAGACACTGCTGTGAAATCAGCCAAGAGCTGTTCCCCTTGTTCCTGTTCCACCAAGGAATAGCTGGTGTATCGGGATGCTTCCGTGGGTACCTGAGTGTGACGTGAGGCACTTGTGAGAGACACAGGTCAGAAGCAGAGGGAGGTGTTACACCCAGGTCTGTCTCTTCCTTCGTGACCCTACTGAGCCCAGAGCAAACACCCTGCAGAGGTGCTGCTGGGCTCCTGCACGCACAGCCCGGGGCCAGCAGCAGCACAGGTACCAACTGCTCATCCTGGGCAGATAAAAACGTGCTCATAGGCACCTTCACAAACAGGTACTGTGTTAACACTGAGGTGTTAGACAGAGGTGCCTGTGGTATTTGGCTCTTCCACAGCCAGTGCAGTAGCTAAACTGGCATTCTGAGGATCACAGATTTTGCCTGAAGAACTCACGCTGTGGGTGGGTTGGCACGTACCCCCGAGGCCAGGCATCGACTCAAATCGTATCTCCACGATGTGAGGGAAAAAACCCTCGCTTACTGAAGGTGATCTGGCTCTGGACGATCGGGAAGAAAGGCCTTCACTAACCTTGGAAAAGGTTAATGTTTACAGAGTTTCTACTCAGCTGGGAAATGCTCTATAACAGCCTTTAAGGCCATGTGTTTATGAGTCGTTCTTTTGTTAGGTGCAAATGTGAGACTTTATGAAAAGGCCATGTAATTGCGCTTGATATTTACTATTTCTCAAAGGTTTCTGTGAAGCACTTCTAGTGAACTCTGGATCTATTTGAAAAGTAGTGTTTCTCATGATAGTTATTATAAAAGCATCTGTGTTCAGAGTAATGTGTATATGAAGAAAGCAGATAAGTTCCTTCTTTGGCCATAAAAATTCAGAGTAAGTCCAGTTATAAAATATTCCACAGATTTAATAAAAGTCTAAGATCCCAGGTAAATGCATACATGCCAGAAGCCAGGCTAGGCTACACATCAGAGATAGTGCACTTCATAGACTGTGAGAAAACTTGTGGGGCTTGGGTTTTTTTTTTGTGTGCTATTTCCAGTACTGGTGCACTGAGATGTCTAAGGCATAATCAGCGCCTCTGGGTAACTTTCATTATACAACTTGATGCCTGGAGCACACGCAGACACATCTCACCTGAAGAAAGATCCCATAGAATTGAAATTTACTCATCTCGTGCCTGTTCCAATGGGGTTTTTAGGCCCACACTAAACTTGAAACCTTTAAAAGGACAGGCTTGCTTGATATAGTTTTAGATGCTTTCTGTAGCAGGAAATAATAGTGCTTTTAAAATGCAGTGAGTTGTCTGCAGAGCACACAAACAGTCTACCCAAAGAGCATAATGTTAGAGCAGTAACACGCCTCGTTTCAAAGCTAAATCTATCAAGGTCTGCAGAAACAGTGCTAAAAAATCCTTCACCGGCAGGAAATGCAATCACCTCCAAAAGTGTGAGCCCCAGAGCTGCTGAGACAAGAGAATTTCAGACCCTGATCACAATCTCATTATGAACAAGACACGTGATCTGTGCTATTCAGAAAGTAAGCCCAGTGCCACACATTTGGTTGCAAAATTACCGCTTGCATCCTGTCAGAACAAGAGGAATCAGCAAAGGCACAGGAGAGTTAAGCTCTGAGCTGTACCCGAGAAAGCTGTAAAATCTCACAGCTTATTTATATTAAAACTCTTTTTGAGTAAGTCATGCAAGCAGCAGGGTGAAATATGAAGAAAGTAAGTGGTGAGCAGGAGGTGAGCGGTTTGTTTGTGTTTGGGAGCTGTGAAGGAACTAAAGGAAAGCCAGGGTTGAATTAATTTCCTATTTGCCACATTCCATAGCCTAAGAATAGAATAAAAGTACAAAACACGTACATCTCTCTAAAAAGCAAACCTTGGAAAAAAAAACAAAAGCAATCAATCTGAACAGGAAACACTAATGTTTGGGAAATAGTTAGAGGAAGTATTCCCTGGAAGAAGGAATGCATCCTGCAGATGGGCTTGTACTTGTGCAGGCTGAAAGGGGGCTTGGGAGGAGGAGAGAGGACTGGAAAGGTGGAGGAGTGATTGCTCTTCAGCTACTGTTTATTCTGTGTAAAGAAAGGGCTCTGCTCCACAGACACCACACGCAGAGTGCTGCCTTTGGGGGCCAGGGACCGGCAAGGGCAACTCTCAGGAGGTGCTCGGGCTCTCTGAGCAGCTGCTGGCTGCACTGCACCTGGCATGGTGCAGCCCTTCTTTGGGATGGGCTCAGAAGAACCAGGGAAGAAAAAACAACCACCAAACAACACCACGAGACTGTAAGCAAGGCAGGACAAAGCTCTCAGCAGACATGGCACAACCTTTTCGCAACCAGATTTGCCGTCTGCTCCCAGTCTGTCCTGAGCAAACCAAGCTGGTCAGTTAAGCAGAGCTCCTCAAAGACAGCAGTACTTGACTTCCATGCACAGCCATAAAAACTCAAGTGAAATTTGCTGTGTAACAGAGTTTGTGTTAGAGCTCCATTAGGAAGAAAGTAAGAAAACTCTTCTCACCACTTTAATCAACTTAGGAACCTCTTGGTCTGTAAGGACTCTCTTGTAAAATGTGGTTCATAACCACTGAGCAGTTTTATTGAAATCAGCATGACTACTTGTATTAATGCTTAGCAACAGAACAGGGGAAAATCCTGTCAAAAGCAAATGGATTATATTTTTCAGAAAAACTCTGGTGGTTTTTCTATACTTAAGGACAACAGGGTTCCTTAAGCAGAGACACAGAGGGCAGCAAAGGCTTATGGGCATTTTTACAAATACACACACATTTTATAAATAACTTTTTGTCCAGGTGCTGTCTGTCTGGATGAGTAGTTCAGCTGTGCCAGCGTCCACGATGCCCACAAGGAAGCAGGGAAGACAGTGTGCCTTCTCAAGGTATGCTGGTCACAGTGGTGGTCCAAGAGGTACTCTGCATGCCAGGTCAGGCCTGTAAGGACATTTCTGCCCACGTGTGATTTCCACATTCAGCTCACAGCAGTAAATCAGTCTCCAGTTGATACATAGAGAGTTCTGGCACCAGCAGTTTGGATAACTGAATTAAATCCCCAAACACCACCAAGAAGTCATGGCATCCACAGTAAATAATCAACAACATTTCTGGGAAGCACATCAGATATTTCAGCAATACTTTAAAAACCTTTTCACAAAAGCAGGAGCTGTCTGGTGTGAGGGTTCCTCGTTTCAGTTCATGCAGTGGCACAAGGCACAGAGCAGTGTGAGGGAGAACTAATTAATTTTCAGGATGGGGCCTCTTGTTTCAGGTAACAGCACAAATACCAACAATAAAGCCAAAGTTTCATAGACTTCATGTGGACTGACCCTGGCCCAGGCCACGCCAGCAGGAAGGCATGCAGGCTTCTTTTGGCAATTGAAAAAAACTTAGATAAAAAGAAAATGGACCTTGAATTTGATGAAAGTTTTTCAAATCCGAATGCCTCAAATGAAACACTTCAAAACAAGGGATGCCCTTATCTGCTGCAATTTTGCTTCACGGGAAGTATTGCTTTGGCATCATCGGCTGTTCTGCAGCTGTAGGCCCTAAAACTTTTCTATCTATGCACAGGAACAGAGCTAAGACACAGGATAACCTCTCCTAGGCTTTTTCTTTACTATGCTTTTTCCCTTAATACTTGGCTGACTGGAATATCTCCAGTTTCAGATTGAGCAAAAACATGCTGTCAGTCAAATGAATTTCTTCCCAAATGACCCAGTTGGCTTTAACAGCCATGGCATTTCTTTCACGTTACCACATGCATCATTGTTTGTAAGAAACGTAGCTGTTCTTCAGCATGTTTTAACTGCATTTTAATATATAATTATTTTAGTCTGAAATATGTAAAATCAATGAAAACAATTCTAATTGATTTGAAATTAGTCATTAAAATGGGAGCAGCAGCTAAGCAGGGTGCCTGGAAGGTTAAATGGAGAATAAAACAAGGGGTTTACTTCTGAGTAAGTTCACTGCTTTAATTATAACAGTTACAGAAGTCTTTTCTAACAGAAAATTTGTTGTTACGATATGATCATCACATATTAGATTTGCTTTTAAAAAAGGGAAGACAAGCAATGTTTCTCTGCCAGGTATCAGTAGGTCTCAAACTACATCATCAGGAAATAGTGCTTCATTTGCTTGCCCTTTACATACTGGTTTACTGAATTCTGCTTTACTGTGGCAATGCCTTACAGCCAATGGGGTTTTTCCAGCCTCTTAATAAACAGATAAAACCCCTATATTTACAATTTATAATTCCTAGTGATAAGTTTTATAACAAAATCAACTTTGATGCCAAGCCTCGAATCAGGAATGCACTATAAAGTAACTCATCTGTCTTGGTTCCATGTGCAGGTTAAGGCTTCTGCCTAAAATGCATTATTTGTTGCATAAAAGAATTACAGGAAGCTGAAAGAAAAGTCTTTGGAGTTCATAGAGTTCAAGTTTTTGCTATAGATTTGACTTTGAATGTCAAGGATCCTGGCTGAGAAATCATTGAAATTCAGAGGACTGAGAAGAAGAATCTTTGAGCTCTATGAAACAGAATCCTCTGTTTTCCCAAGCATAACAGCATGACACTGTTAAGCAGTGTCTTTGATATGCTATAAGCATATTTAATTTGAATTCACTTGATATTACTGCTAGCATCAGCTCAATCTTCCAGATTGCAGAAATATTATTACATAAGGAATATCTTCAGCTCGAGCCTGAACACTGGAATTATATCCTTTTCCTCTTCAGCAAATGTCCCATGCTACAAACCACAGCACTTCAGTCACTCGGCCAGAGGACTTCCACAAACTAAGAACTAAATCTATCATTCACTTACCTGTTTTGGGGAAAGAAGGAGCAGTTTTAAGGACCCCATCTCTTGTGCTAAGGAATTTGCGCAAAGCAAAATATTGTATCTTAAAAATTTCCTCTGGAGGAAATGACCCAATTTTTGTATTTTTCCCTGAACATCTAAGTGTTGCTGCATAATGGATACTGCCTTACCCAGCACAGCCAGGTCTTCAGGATTACCTGTTGGAACTGAGTGATCTTTACAGTCCCTTCCAATCCAAATCATTTTGAAAGCAATATTTGTGCTTTTAAGCCAGAGACAGAATCCCTTTTTCTCTAATGCAGATGAGATTCACTTCAGCACAGAAATATGTCTATATAGTAGACCATCAACTTTATCAGAAGAGAGATGTTATTTGTAAATGGGTCAGTTTTGTTAGAATGGAGTTTTCATCTGTAGGGATATGTTTTCCTCTGGTATCCACCTGAAAAATAAACTTGGAGATATCTTGGTCCTAAGACTTTCATTTGTACACTTTCACTTGCCAGCTACAAACACGAAGGCACTTTTGGCTGTTGTGAACACTGAAGAAGGTGTGGCATTAACCTCTCCTTGTCCCATGGGCGTGCAAGGGTTCTGAAAGGGTCCTGAATCCCTGCCCTCCCTTCCAGATGCAAAGTTTCCCAAGGACCCCTACTTCAGCCCATGTTCATGGTCGGAAAACTGCCAGAAACAGGGCTGTTCTCTGAGCAGGAGCTCAGCACCAACCACGCGCGCCAGAAGGGTGCGACGAGGCTCAGCAGCAGGAGCCTGGCCCCAGCATCGTCTCCACCTGCTGCTGTTCCTGTGGGCCTGGGACTAAAGTCTGCACTTCTTTATGCAGGTAGAAGTGCAACAGCTGAACCTGAAGAGAGGTTTCCAATCCAGGGATATATTGATGCATAATAATCACAGCAATGAAGGGAGAAATTAGAAGGAGATTTGAAACTGGGTATTACACGTTCCAGGTGAGCGCTCTGGGAAGGATAAAATCCACGGGCACAAATGTGACCTTTTCTTATGTGTGAGACAAATGAGTCTTGAGAATACTTATTGAGTGAATCCTTGTGGAACATATCAAGAGTATCTGTCCCTATTTGTAATTATATGCAAGGCATGAAGTTCTTTTGCTGCCAAGTTTTTTGCTGTTTCATTAGAACCCTTGAGCAAAAATGCAGATACAAAAAGCCACTGCGCACCTTCAAGCTTAAGTAGGACATAAACAAGATTTTTAAAGATCTGAAATCGGATTTAAACATCCTAATTGTGAATTAGGCAAGAAAACCACTGTGCAGACATATGTCTAATTGGTTAAAGCAGAGGAACCCCTCGTTCAATACAGCACGTGCTCAACAAAGTTGCCAAAATGAGCCCTTGTGCAATTCCTTTAAATGTTGCTCACAGGAGGGACCAAGACTGATGTCCTGCCAACGTCACCTGGTTTGTTCCAGAGGCACTGGTAGGAGGGCGAGGGACACAAAGCCTCCCAGTGCAATAGGTGAGGGTGTGAATGTACAATTCCCACCATGGCAGCTGTGTCTGGGCTCTTCTCCTGCAGAGGCCAAGACTCCCCATGAGCAGGCACCCACCTCGTGTCTAGTGTTTGGGGTAGCTGCGAGCCTCCCCTCAGGCTCTCCTCACCTTAGGACCCACAACGATACGTGGATCTCCAGATGGGACCTTTTTTGATGCCACCTCCACTGTGCAGTGGGAATATGAGTCCAAATGGAGAAGAGATAGAGGGCAGAGAGCTTTATTATCTTCCGTCGTGTCTCTAATATTACTCTGTCTGATGCAATTTCTGATCTCTGACATCCAGCAGCTTGAACCAGATTTACTCCCAGTCACACCTTCTGAGCAACACTGAAAATGTTTCTATCGTGCTGCTGTGTGTTTGCACTGATGCCAGGGGCTGGAAATCAGGCTCCAAGGCTTGTGTTTCCTTCCATGTCTCAGTAACACCTGGCAGCCTTCGTGAGTAGCTGCAGGAGCTCCACACGTGCGCTGTGCCGAGTGGGCAATCC
Organism: Tapera naevia; assembly: GCA_033556795.1. Lineage (NCBI taxonomy): Eukaryota > Metazoa > Chordata > Aves > Cuculiformes > Neomorphidae > Tapera > Tapera naevia. The sequence goes on from JAUMJJ010000098.1 coordinate 718,399, forward strand.
ATTAAAAATGCTGTCGAGACACAATCCCAGCCCAGGCAGCAGTGGAAGGGTTCAGAAATGGTTGCCACAACCACGTGCTTCATATTGATGAATGAGGAGCCCAGGAAAGAAATGTCAGTTTGTTAGATTAATGACGTTTCCAGGTTCCTGTGAGCTCCACAGGCAGGATAACTCTTGCTATTGAATCACAGAAGTGTTTTAATTGGCCAAATTTAGAGATACTTTTTATCAAAAATGAACAAAAAATGAACTTTGGAACAAAACGCTACATGGAGAAGGCTAGGGAGGAAGAGAAGCCTCTGCTGACTATGATTTATCTTTTTTATTATTTCTAAACTAAGTATAGTGCTACAATAGATCTTGATTATCATTGCGCCTTCCATATTCTGTTTACATTAAAAATTAAAAAAAAACCAAATTAATGTAAAAGAATTTTGAATACAGTGCACTGGAAGAAAAAATAAAAGCCCCCTTTGAGAAGAAATTATGTTCTTCCTGCAGGAGGAGTGACTTTACATGCTATGAATAGCAGTCTTTCAGCAAAACGCCTAATAGATTTTGACAGAATTGTAATTTATGATGTATTACTTAGACAAAGTAATATTGATATTTTATCTCAGGAAGCTCTGCACCAAAATTAGGAAGGTGGCATATTTCAACTTTTGTTTTCTTCCAGTTTTAGTGCCAGGAAAAGTCTTGTTCATATTGTCAGTTAGAGAACAGCTCCTGTCTGGTGAGTTTTCATAATACGCTTCATTTCTCAGGAGAATTTAAACTGATCCATTTTGGAACAGATTTTTAGCTATGCTTTCCTATAGAAAATGTTTACTATTACATCATTATCTGAAATCTTATTTAAACTTATATAATGCCAGGATACTGCTTACAACCTTCCAGTAGTTCTATCAGAGATCATCTTTTTAAAGTGTTTTAAAGTTTTTTAGCAGGCTTGACTGAGAAAGATAACAATACTGTTACTAATATTTATTTAACAATGTGTACGCCACATTAAATGTCAGTTTTTAAGTTCCAAATTGTAGATTTTACGGATCATGCTGTGGCAAGGGTGTGTATCACAAGCATGTATCACAATTTCTTTTATCTGGTATTGGAAAATGTCTTACTGTCCTCTCAGTTTAAAACAAACTCAGCCTGTATTTCTTTTTCTTAAATCACCAAAATCCATTACTTGCAGCCATTAATTTAAACAAAAGAAAATTTAAAAAGGTTCTCTATATATGCACATCTCTAATAATAAAACAGATAAGGAAAACAATATCAAGTGCCTAAAGGAATACTTTAAAACAAATTGCCATTATTCTTCAGCCTTGATAGCAAAATAAGCATCATTCAAGTCAGTTTCTCTACAAAGTAAGAGAACCTGTTTATATTCTCAAAACAGCCCGTGAAAAGCCTGTTTGCAATGAAGCCCATTGATGCTGTTCACAGGACACAAGCCCTTTCCAAAGGTATCCCAGGCATAAACGGATTTTCTCTTTGCTACGACTGTGAGTGAAACTCAGATATTCAGCCTCACTGCTCAAAAATACAGAGCCAGACCCTGTGGGTGTCATAAGGAAGTAATAAAAATATATCTCAAAGACCCATACACACTCTAGTGTTTTGCATTTGTCTTTTGGGTTTTGAGCTTTAAGAATTCAGTTTTCACTGTAACACTGTGAACAGAGAACTTACTAAAGCTAAAAAGAAGGAGTTATAATCACATGAGTTCAGGAGCTTTGGAATTTATAAATATATCAAATATACACCTTACAACAGAATAGGATTGATGGCAATACCATCAGGACGGCAGAGAATATAAAGAGAGAGAAATACAGAGAATTACCTGAATTCCTTTTAAGCTCTTCTCTGTTTTAAAGCCCTAATATATTGCCTCAAAGAGCTACTGGACCAAGGTGGATCTTCACTCGCTGCCATGGATGTGTTTCTTTTCACTGAGATTGACTTCAGTTATGTCCTAAAAATTTAAGGTTACACAGTTCCAACACAATTATACAGTATTAGTCACACTTAACAGTTTAGCTGGATTATTTGTTTCTCCTTCCACTAAAACCTAAACCAGAGCAACTCATTAATCAAACCCAAAACATCACAGATGAGTAAAGCCAGCTGTCTTCAATTTGCCCATTGCAGTGTGAAATTGAACAAATTCAGCTTTTTGAGGAGGAGCTCTCTTCAATGGCAAAAACATTGTATTAATGTATTGAGAGCTTAGGAGTCACACGGAGGAGAGACTGTCTTTTTCTCCTGTGATATCAAAGGTGCCCATCACGTTTACAAAGACCAGTGCTGCTGCTTTCTGTAAATGATGAATTGACTGAAGCACTTGACAGCCTTTAAGGTCCACGGTGTGATTTTCTTCAAAGCACATCATGAAGGTATTCAGTTCCTTTTCTGATTTGTCATCCATCGAGTTTTAAAAGGGGCATGGGTTGTTGTTCCTTTAATGTAGCTCCCTTGGGGTGTCAGGCTTTTGCCTTTGGAAATTTGCCTGCCTTCTGATGGGTGATTTTTCTTACACCCTGGTTGTAGGGTGGATGAGAAGGAGCAGTCAAGTGCCAGGTTTTACATCCCTTGTGTCACTTGTTCTCTAATCTAGTAGAGATAAATGTACTGAGATCATTTAACCAGGAGTTCTGCTGCTGCATGAAATAAAATCTCCTCCCCCACCTCTGTTTTTTCTTCTCTCAGATGCTCATAACTTTTTTTTTTTTTGGTAGTATATACTATACAATGCAGCTGTTCAAACAATTTCACATCTTCTGAACCCAATTGTTAATGTATCCTGCCCTGCTCTGCTCAGGGTCAGGAAAGTTTACCTAAGACAGGTAAGGAAAGTTGTGGTCTCCCTACATGGGCCAAAGTGAGAGCAGGCGATGGGAAAAAGAAAGCACAGACATGTTTAGTCAAGCTTCTGACCTCATGTCCAGGGTGATCTGACTCCAAGGCTTTGCTCGAGGTAGAAGAAATCAACTTACTCCATGCATTTTTGTATCTGCATTCTTCAGTTCCCTGGGCTGGAAGTCAGAGGTAGATAGAGGACTTATGCTTCATTCAAGCATTGCCTTTATCCTTTGGTTTGTGAACAGCTGAAAGTCCAGGAAAATGACCAATCCATTGCCCAGGCATTAGTGGGAAAGAAGGGTCATATTTACCTAATAAACTGCATTGAGGAGAAACAAGTAGGGACTTCTCCAGACCCTGAACTTACGTGTTTCACGTAGAGGAAATATTATGGCCCTTGGAGTGTATTTATCTAGAGATAGCTAAATATCTTTTATATGCTATTGCTTTCTTCTATTTTGCACAATAATTTAGTTCAGTTCTTTGCAGTCTAAACTAATTTCCTCCACCACAGCATTTTATTATTTGCTGATTGTCCCTAGGTAGCTTAATTACCAGTAAGGGGATAATGAAGTAAACCTGGAGCCAATATGTAAGTGGAGTGTGGCTACTGAAGTGTAATGAGCATTTTAAATTTGCCTTTTAGTACTTTATAAAGCCCTATTACAAAATACCACCTTCCCTCCTGCTTTGCCTATTGAAAGGCTGTCAGGAGTCAATTAGTGCTGAGGGGCAATGTGCCTGCCAGCACAGGGGTGCTTTCTGCCGGGCTGTCTCTTCTGGGGCTCCTGTTGCTCTCATAGCATCTTCACTAAAACAGGAAAACAAGAACGCTGGGGTCTTAAAAGGTCTCCTGGTGTTTCTACTTTACCTGAAGGAGAACATTAGGAGTTAGTTTTGATGTCCTTATGCATTCTAGCAAAGTTCATTATTCTCCATCTACTTAAGTACTTACCATACTTTGAATTACAACAGCTGGACTTCACTCTGAAGTGTTTTGTTTCCCTGCTTCTTTTGCAGTAGGTGTCAAACCAGAACTAACTTCAGGACTAGGAGGCTCCCTGTAGCCTCCCACAGGTGGTCTGCGTGCTGCAGGAGTGGCCCAGGCACTGGTGTGCTGGTGGCCCTATCAAGGGTGCCTCCTTGGTGTGCACCCAGGGTGCTCCTGGCAGTGCCTGTGCTGGGGTCGGGAGGTGCTGCCTCTCCCCTCTTTGTCTGCAAGGGGAAGGGACGAGAAGGTTTGGCTCTGGGCAGAAAGCCTCGTTTTGCCTCTTCCCCTCCTGTTCAGAAAATGAGTCCTGCCTGGTTTCAGTGGCTGGCGTAGATGTAGCCCAAAGGACTAAACTCAAACTTGAGCGATGGCTTCTCTTCTACAATTCTGTTTTTTCATTATTTGCTTGGAGTGATTTCATCAGCTGGGGCCCCATAGGTGAGAGCAAATTGTGCTTTATCTCCAGCTGATCACACGCTGTACAATACACATAACAAAGACTGAAGTCTCAAACCAGACTCACAGACCTCTCATGGGGGTCTATAAAGGTGTGATGCCCTCAGCCACGTTTCCTGAGTGTTTGAAGTGTTATCATTTTATAGCTAGGGGACCTGGAATGTGAAAGGTGTTCTATAAGCTATTACTTATGGGCAGCCTTGTATGAACTAAATTTGCAATTTGTTCTTTTAAACCTTCAAATTCATTTTGATGCAATTTAGAAAATATGTAGTATTTCAGCCATGAAGGATTTTATTTTAATTAAAGTAATAAGAGAGTTTCAAGGGTTGTGATTATTACTGGATAACCATATCCTTGGGGAAATAGAACCATTTAGATACTCTTTCTGTCCAATTAAAATACGACACCATGGGATTAAATGTTAGGACATATAGCATGAGTAATGATTTCATGCCTTATTAGGTGCAAATAAATGTTAACAGAACAAGAAGGATAACAGGCTGAATTAACACTTGTGGCAAGTAGGACGAGGCTCAGTTGAATTCTGCACACTTTCTGTGCCTGAATCACCATAACTGTGCTCAGCCACGTGTGCTTTTATGGCTGTGGCATTTGTGGTGCGTGCTGACTCTGTTGGAGGGGAATATTGCACCATAATTCAAGAAGACTCAGCTCACAGACTGAAGATCCATCTCATGCTGGTAACACTGAATGTGCTTGGCTGAGCACCATAGACAGGTCTAGTGGTCCCTTTGCTGTGGTGTGAAAGCTCAGGCCGGGGACATCTCGTGCACGTGTCTGTTGGTGGCAGTGGGTTAGATCCACCACGACTGGCCACCGTGGCATTTCAGCTCAGTCACCTTGCTTTCCAGCGGCTCTCGGTCTTCAGTCAGGCTCCTTCTGACGAGTGGGAAGAACTAAAACTGCGTCAGGTGTCACTGGGCTACAAACCAGCTCAATCACATGGTAGGAAAGGCTGAGGAGAGGAACTGAGATTCATTCTGGCCCTGCTGAGGGGGTTCAGCTCCAAAGTCTGCTCTAGGAGACAAAATAAGCCTTCACCTACAGGTGCCTGAACCTCAGAAGAGTACAAACAGCTGCAGGGCTGCGCTCTTTGCCCTAAAACCAGTGGCACGGTGAACATCTCTGCATGGGAAGGGTAAAGGAGATTGTCCTCTTCTCTCCAAAAGGATTTAAACTCACAAAAGACCCCAAATATTTCTTGGTCTATTCTGTGAATGAGTTTGTTTTGAACCCTTCTGTTGATGTATTTTAAATGGAAGGAGTCAATAATTGCTGATGAAGAGCAGAGAGGAGAAGCAGCTCTGTAGCCTGGGGAGTGCTCCCTGGTGCAGCAGGGGGAGATCAGCCTGCAGTGACTCTCAGGCTCAGGCTGGGATGCTGTCCCCTCTTCAGCAGGAACATGGATTGACAGGCTGTAGCACCAGTCTCCCTGCTTCTCTTTGGACAAGTTCATACTTCTTGTATCTTTCTCAGATATCTCAGATCCCCTTCAGCTCAGTTGAATTAGGTGTGTGCTTAAAGGCAGGCATGTAGTTAAGCTCATTACTTCATTTAGAGACAGATTTATGTAATTGTCCTTTATCTAAACTAAGTTTTGCACACTTTTGAATGAGAACTATTACCACGGTCTTCATATTACCTGTCCCTAAAGGATCATTTCTAAAGCTGGGAACTGACGTGTCACGTTACCTGTGCTCACATTGTTTAATGCTGCTCCCCAAGTGATGTAAGAATGACAAATCAGCTGGAGGCAATTTGCTAAGTGGCTTCACTTTCCATCATATCTGCTCAAACCTTTAGCTTCTCTCAAAGAAGATAGAAATGGTGACTAGTTTTTGAAAATTGGTGCAGCTAGGAAGAGAGGGGGTAGGTAAAGGCTAACAATCAAATCTATCAGATATGACCTATGGTGTATCCACTGGGTAACAGTCCTCAGTTATGGCAAAAAGATACTGAATTTAAAATATAAATCTCTGTAAATGAGAAAAGGTTGCTATTTAAAAATAAAATAACCTTCTTGATGTTACCATTTAATGAAAGAAGGTGCCTTATGATCACTCTGGTCACATTTCTATTTTTATTAAGTGGTTATGTATTTCACTATATGTCAACTCAAAGGGCATACGTCTGCTGATCATGTTGGGCAAAACCTTTCTGCAGATTTTCCCCCAGCGACTGCTGTGACATTTTGTGGTTCAGCTGGATCACAACTGCGAGTTCAGAGCAAGCTGTGAAAGACTTGGTTTTCACTGCTTCACTGTCAAGAGCAAATCTTGACCGTTATGCATTTTTAATTAATTTGATAAAAACCTTTGGCATCGTGAGGGAATTTAGAGAAATATGGAAAGGCTTGGCTAAGTATTGTCTGTCAGTTTTGGCAAGCACCCATGATGGAAGGCAGGTCCATAAGGCTATCGAACATCCCTTTGGCAGTAAGCAGGGTTGTATGTCCTACCTTGTGTATCCTGTTTATTTACACCAAAGCCAGGCAGGTGAGATCAAGCTAAAGACTAACATCACAGTTTACTTTCAGACTGCCTGAAGATGGCTTAACTTTATCAGAATACATATGGGGTCTAAGGTTAATGGATGGATTTGCAGGAACTCTGCTGTGTTGGTGACTTTGTACTCTTAGTGGGCCAGGGTGAGGAGTTTTGGTGCCTGGAGGACTCATCTTCTGCTTCTGCAAACCCACTTGGACTGACTTGAAACCTAAGAAAATTGAAAAAAATGTGCCCAGTGACTCCTTTTAAGATACATTTATCCATAAATTTGCATAACTTCAAAGTGTTTTGAATAATGTGTTAACATTCCAGTAAGCTTTCACACCTGTGAAGTTAGTGTGGTCTCCACCTGGTTTATGAAATGCATCGGTGAGTTATCCCAGTCAGATCACTTGACCAAGTGTCATGTTTCAATTTCATATCAAACACTGCCCAAAGTGGTACAACAGGCAAACAACAAGGCCACAGCAAGTGGCACAATCTTCAAGCATGCTGACTCTGTCCCATGGCATTAACACTGGTGACACGGAGGGAAGGGTCTGGTCCGTGATCTGAACACAGAAGATGTGGATTATCTGCTTCACGTGTTAAGGCTAAATTTCTGCACTCTGAAGGCAGATTTGTTCTGCTTTTAAAAACATCTTTAATGTGGATATGAATAAGGAGAATTTAGAATAGAAATGTTGTTTTGGATGCATCACTTTTACAGTGGGTGTGATACAGATGGATAGAAGTATTATGTGCAAAGAATACAGAGCTGAGTGAAAGAGCAAGCATGTCTACCCACACACAGAACAGGACACATGTAAGTTCCAAATGGGATAGTTAATTATGATTTCATGTTGGTATCTGCTTAAGTTTAACCCAGAGATTTCTAAGCAGGAAGCTCTTAGCTGGCATTTGACAGCTAACAATACAAATTCCAGACTAACGGATACAGATCATGCCATCATATTTGTTAAGAAGGGAGTGAATGCCCAGGAGACAAGGACTTCATTCTTAGTGCAAAAGTGTGTCTGAGCGTAGGGTTATTCAAAAATATCTATTCCACTCCAAATTTGCATTCCACTTTCCTGAATGTCAGGTGTTGACATGCCCTAATTTAAGGAATGACAAGCAAAGACTGGTGTACTTTGTAATGGGAACAGGTAGTGAACAAAATCAAGAACCTGAAGGTCCAGGACACCTAATTTGGGGCAGATTCCGAGACCTGAGTTTGACTTGGAAACTTACAGAGGAGCTGTTTGAGAAAAGTCATCCCAATCACAACATGAGTTTGAGGGTTTGGTTCTTTTCTTTTTTATTACACTGTGGAATCTCTGAAATCTCCTTTGCCACATGTAGCAATACAACCATCCAATAAAAGCAAGGTTAGATTTTAGTGTGACTGTGTGTCTTCAGATCAAGAGATCCCAAACACAGCACTTTGAGAAGTTTGATTGCATGTTATTTGGCACTAGGCTTATAGATACCCACTGCTACAGCTTTGGTGGTCATGGGAACAGGTTGTGGCTGCTGTTACTCACCTAAGAGCTCTGTGCTCCACATATCCAGAAGCAGAAGCTGTTCTCCAATTTGGAAAGTTTTTATCTGATACCTTCAGGCAATTTCAAAGAAGGTCGCCTGGGTGGGGGTTTTTTAGGTTCTTTAGTGAGAAACAGGAGTTTTTATGTAGAAATGTGCTTAAAGTAATTCTTACAGCTAGGGAGAAAATGTTGTTTAAATTAAACCCTTGAATTTTAAAGTACTAAGGGCCATGGCTATTAAGAAATTTAAGGCAAGAAAATGTGCTTTCCTGTGTTCTCTGGTGTGTCTCTGACTTTTATGGGAGTGTGTATATGTGCGCCTTTGGAGCAAAATCCTGTGTGAAAACTGGCAGTCACAGAAAGGCTGGAACATCTGAAAGGAGCTTTTGAACCTCATGTAGCTTCACTGAAAGGAAGAAACCCAGCATGTAGTTTTAAAAAGGATTTTACTTTGCAGCTCAAGCCTTAAACTCAATTTCAGTATCAAAATGGGAGAAAGGCACTGATTCTGTGCTAACATATCATAGATTCATAAAGTCAGAGAATGGGATCTCAAGGCCCATCCAGTTCCACCCCCTGCCATGGGCAGGGACACCTCCCACCAGCCCAGACTGCTCAAAGCCCCATCCAGCCTGGCCTTGAACACCTCCAGGGATGGTGCAGACACCACTTCCCTGGGCAACCTGAGCCAGGGCCTCCCCACCCTCAGCGCGAAGAATTTCTTCCTAATGTCTAATCTAAATCTTCCCCCTTCCAATTTAAAGCCGTTCCCCCTTGTCCTGTCACTCCAGGCCCTTGTAGAAAGTCCTTCCCCAGCTTTCCTGTAGCCACTTTCAGGTACCTGGAGGCTGCTCTAAGATTTCCCCAGAGCCTTCTCCTCTCCAGTCGGAACAAACCCACCTCTCTCAGCCTGTCCTCATGGCAGAGGAGCTCCAGCCCTTTCATCATCTTTGTAGCCTCCTCTGGACCTGTTCCAACAGTTCCACATCCTTCTTATGTTGGGGATTCCAGAGCTGGACACAGGGCTCCAGGAGGGGTCTCAGCAGCCTGGAGCTGAGGGGCAGAATCCCCTCCCTGGCCCTGCTGGTCCCACTGCTCTGGGTGCAGCACAGGACACAGTTTGGCCCTTCTGGGCTGTGAGCGTGCGTTGATGGCATCAATCAGCACCCCAAGTCCTTCTCCTCAGGGCTGCTCTCAACCACTTCATCCCCCATCCCGTACTGAAACCACAGATTGCCCTGAGCCAGTCATAGGACCTTGCACTTGGCCTTGTTGAACCTCGAGAGGTTCCCACAGACCCACTTCTCCAGCTTCTCCATTTTGTCCACCACTCTCTGAATGTGACCATCCAACCAATTCCTTATCCACTGGCCAGCCCACCCATCCAATCTGTATCTCTCCAAATTAGAGAGAAGGATGTTGGGGGGGCCTGTGTCCAAGGCATTACAGAAGTCCAGACAGATGACATCCATTGCTTTTCCCATGTCCCCTGAGGTGGTCACCCCATCATAGAAAGCCACTGGGTGGGTCAGGCAGGCCCTTGGTGAAGCTGTGCTGGCTGTCTCGATCTCTACCCTGTCCTCCATGTGCCTTAGCACAGCTTCCAGGAGGATCTGTTCCCTGACCTTCCCAGGCACAGAGGTGAGGCTGACAGGGTGGGTCCCAGGGTCACCCTTTCAGCCCCTTCTAAAAACTGGCACAGTGTTGCCCTTCTTCCAGTCACTGGGGACTTTCCCTGACTGCCAGGGCTTTTCAATAAACTTCCATAACTGTATGAGGCTGCCACAATCCTTCTGCAGCCTGTGGGGTGGCAAACGTAACACTAATAAGCCACATCAAAGTGTATTATCAATCAGAATTCCATCTTCACCGAGGCTTCTTGACACTACCAGAATATTAATATGAAGTGAGGACATAATTGACTCTTTAGGAATGCATGGGAAAGACAGAATCAGATGTATTGGATAAAAGCCTGGCTCTGCTTAGGTCAATGAGAACTTCTCTCAGACATCAGTGGGTCAAGGGTTTCGTCCATTATATTCTTCAACAACACAATGCAGTTATTTATTTCTTATTTACATTCTTTTGCATTAAATTTCCTCATGTTTAATAGTGTTGTGTGAATGGCTTTAGAAATATTGCAACTTATGATTTTCAGCAATGGTTTACTCATAAATATTATGAGTAGTGCTACTTTAAAGCATGAAGGCATTTAACTGGGTGTTGTAAATAGAGTATTCAGCAGATTCTCCATGTATGATGAGAAGAATGAATAAGGAATTATAATCCTTTATGTAATTATACACATGATAGATTATATCTTGGTTTCTGGGAAGACAAAGGCTGTTGTATACAGCTGCTAGAGCTGAATAACACATACTTTTCCCAGACTTGCAATTTTTTTCAGTTTTAGAAAATCACAGTGCAACTGAGAGAGTCAAAATCTCAACAATTCTCATGAATAAAGAATTTGAAAAAAATTACTCGGTCTGTCAAAACATTTTTTAAAACATTAATTCAAGATTCTTATAACTGACAAACTAGCTGAAATGTTGAAATTAAAGAGCATGTTGATCTAAGCACACCATATTTCTCTAAATGTCAAACTTTAAAATGTCATGTTTCCCTAAAATACGGAAGAAATTCAGCAAACTCCTCAAAAATATTCTCTTTGAAAACTTCTGCAATAAGAAAATGTGCCCTAAACTTCCATGAATATGGCTGGGAGGCTCCTTGGCAAAAGTGCTTCAAAATGGAATAAGATGCAAGACTTATGACACTTTCTTGTTTGATAATGTCCTCATTGAAAACTGCTGAAGTACAAAATAGGTAAGTGGACAGAGAGGTGAGTTGAAAACTGCCCAGAGAGCCAGCCCAGAGGGCTGTGATGGGCAGGGTGATGCCAGGCAGTGGTGGGGGGCTCAGGGGTCAGTGCTGGGGTTGGTACCACCCAGCATCTTTGTTAATGATGTGGACAGAGAGTGCACCATCAGCAAATTGCTAATTATCCAAGACAGGGAGGAGCAGCTGGTGCCCTCCTTGGGTGTGCTGCCATCCAGAGGGACCTTGATCAGCTGGAGAAACGGGCAGGGAAAAACCTCATGAAGTTCTACAGAGGGAAAGGCAGAGCCTTGCATCAGGGGAGGAATAACCCAGGCAACGGCCCGTGCTGGGGCTGGAAAGCAGCTTGGCAGAGAAGGAGCTGGGCATCCCGGGGGCAAAAAGGTGACTGTGAGCCAGCAAAGTGGCTTTGCAGCAAAGGTGGCCAGCTGTGTCCTGGGCTGTGTTAGAGGGGAGCTGCTGGCAGGCTGAAGGGTGGGAAGGTGCTCTGCACTGGTGAGGCCACAGCCAGGAAGGGGAGCTTTGGGGTGACGGGTGAAAGGTGGACATGGATTGAGCCCAGTGAGGGGCCACAAAGATCATTAAAGGAGGGAAGCATCTTTCATACAAAGAAAGGCTGAGACAGCTGGAACTGTTCAGGCTGGGGAGGAGAGGATTCAGAGGGGCCTTACCCGTGTATATAAATAACTGAAAGGCAGAGTAAAGAAAAGCAAGCCAGGCTCTTCTCAGTGCTGTCCAGGGACAGGACAAGAGGCAATGGACAAACTGAAATACAGGAAATTCTGATTAAACATGATTACTGTAAGAGTGATTGAACAGGATGTCCAGAGATGTTGTGGAGTATCTGACTTTAAGAGACATTCAAACCATAACTGGGCATAGCTCAGAGCAACCAGTTCTTGCTGGCCCTCTTTTGAGCCAGGAGCTGGCCCAGGCATCCGCAGAGGTACCTTCCCTCCTCAGCTCCTCTGTGATTCTGTTCCATGGTTTGCTTTCAGAGTATAAAGCACTATTCTTAAGAAAAATAATTGTCCCGTGACTGAGGTCTAAACTTGTCAGCCTTCCTGGGGAGGGTAACAGATATGATTTCTGAATGTACAGTGCTAGGAAGTGTCAGTGACAGCTGTGTGTGAAGAAGATTAATTTTCTGTGCATCTAAAACTCAAGCATTTTTTCTTTCAACACCTGGGAGCGAAGTGTTGGGACAAGTGAACACGAGGGAACACCTGCAAGCACCATCGCTCATCAACAGCGTGGACAGGGTGGGGCACAACTGGCAAAACTGCAGAACAGGGGCAGCACCGACTGTTTTAAGCAAAATCTTAAAACCAGAAGGTTTATAAAGTGTTTTCTAACCCAGTCTCAGATGATGATGTTCAGCTAAAGGATATTCATGAGAACTAGAATGGTCACTTTTTTTCTGTAGCAGAAACACCGTGTGCCTCTGATGCTTTGTGGGAGGCTGATGAATTTCAATAACGTTATCACTGGGCTGGTTACCACTGATTTTTTTTTTTTGCCAGAAATTGAGATTTGAACTTAGTTTATTTGTCACAGCTGTATTTTATGTCTTTACATTTTCTCCTGTGATGTTTTCATGAGCTCTTATATAGCCAACCATGTAAATGAGCAATGTCATCACACATAGGTATTGCTGTCTTTTATAGAGCTTCGTGGTCAGTATCCATAAATTCTGTGAAGCCTGAGGCACAGAGATATTACTTTTTCCAAATTTCTATTTGGAAATTTAGACTGATTTCTGAATAAATTTTTCAGCAAAGTTGGTCTGCTTCTTTATAAGAATGTGTTTCAAGTTTGATTTTTAGGCAGAACAACACAAATCTCTATGGATCCATGTGCCAACTTCCCAACAACACAAAAGGAACCTCTGGGGATTTCTCTGTACGTACACTTCAGTCAGAAGTCACGAAATAGAGTTTTGCAAGAGTTACAGTAAAGCTTAAAAACTCCTTGAAAATTTCAAAAGAGAATTATAAAGAAAAAAAGCATTGTGTACATATATTAACCTGACCATTTTGTTGTATTTCTACAGACATTTTGTAAACTAAAAGGAAAAATAAAAGATGTCTGCAGAAGCATTTTGGGTGAGAAATCAGAGCACCAGATGTCCCCTTTCCATTGGTGTAATTCACTAAGAGTAACGGATACCTGGGAAGCTGAACATGTGTAAAATACTTTATAAAAGATTGCAATTGTGAATACCACAATTATTGATTCCAAGTTTTTGTATTTGACAAGGGAACAAAGGAGAGCCTACTTTGGCTGGTGCCATCCTGTCTACATAAAACTGGTTTGACTGTCAGAGATTTTGGCATAAAATGTGGCCAGAAACATTAGTTCATGTTTATACACAATTTATACATGTCTGTATCATAATATTGAACTATAAATGTTGGATTTATGGTAAAGAAATGGATGTTGCAATCAAAAGAACATGTCTTAGTTTGAAGAAGAAAGATGAATAAAGCCTGAGGGAAATGGAAGTTGGGAGCAGATCAAAAAGGAGAGAAAGAATGAAAAGGCTGAACATTTGTAATGGGATCTTTCTTTTGCTTTTGGCTTCCTGCAGCATTCCCTGTGCTGCTTAGAAATCAATGGGTATGTTAGACTTTGGCCTCTGCATTCAAAAGAAATTCAAATATATTTAGCCAAGCATTCTTTAGAATTATTTAGTCATGAAGTTAAATTACGAATAATACAAAATATTGCAGAGAACAACTCTTTGGTGTAAGTAGGATCATGTCATCACATGGCAAAAGTTTTGAAAAAACTGAGAGCATTACTTCTCCAAATTTCAATTAAAATTGTCAAAATATAAGATATGAACTGTGATCTCATGCTAAGCGTTGTTAGCAGGAGCAAAGTCACTGTTTGACTGACCAAGAAAAGGTACCAAACCAAGGTATGAAAAGCCTTTACAGGTCAGCATTCCCGCTGGCCCAAGTACCGAGCAGTCCAGTGGCAGCCTTCAAAGGTTTCAGTGGTGGCCTTTGCAGGTTAAGTTTTAGTTTATTTCGTGTGTTGTTCAGATGTGTTTTATTTAATCTTTTCTTTTCTGGTGAGCACCACACATCCTCCTGAAACCTGATTGTGACTAAACAGAATTAACAGCAAAAGACATTGCTAACTTTTTTTTCTGGAAACAACAACAACAAACCCACTTGAGAACTGAAGGGGACTTTTATATTTGTGTAAGGTATGAAATTCTGTTTGCAGCTCGGTGGGAAACAGCCCCTGAGGAGTCACAAAGTATTTATCCTGTAGAGCAAAAAGATGTTCTGATGGCAAACTTCAGGCAAACGCATTCAGGTCACACGTTGGAAGGAGGCGGTGGTGGCTTCCTGTAGCAATTATGCACTCTCTAGTGCCAGCAGGAATTCCAGGGGTCTCTGTCCCTGGAGCTGCCTGCGGGAGAGGAGGGCGAACAGTAGCAGTTTGTGTGAGAGGAGCTGGTGAGACCTGGCCTGAAGCTGTGAGGAAGGATGGGCCTGCCCTCCTGGTGCCATCCTGACCTGCGTTTGAACTTCTTGGAAGCAGCAGCATTTGCCTTCCTCTAAATTCTTTCAGGGATGAAACATGAGAAACATTTCACTTGTCAGGACTGTTTACTGCTTGTTGAAGTAAATGTAAATTTCATGTTTCTCTAAGCAGGAGCTGATGGCTTTATTCTGCAATGACGTATTCACAGATTCCTTGGCATTTCTTTTTGCTATTTTGACTCTAGAAGCTCTTTCCTGTGAATTAGTGTCAAAGCAGTAAGGTCATCATGAGCTGTTTAGACACTTTCTAAATAGCAGACTTAAAAGTAAGATACAATAACTATAAGAAAGCAGTGTTTAGGTTCATGTCACCACGGGTACCTGTGACTGCTTCTCTGTATCTACAGTATCTCAAAATTATTATTTATTATTATTATTATTTAAGTAAATATACTGCTATTGATTTGATGAGGACCCTATAATGCAACTGTGTGCGTTATTAAGCAACAGCTGCTGCCCCTGATGAATTTCCAGTTTGAATAGATCAAAACCAAAGCACGCATGAAGCAACAGAGAACGCAGACTGGCAACTACTGATCCTTCTCTGAGCAGTCTCTGTGGTGTTGTAAGTGTCAAGCAAGTGACCCTCTCTCCTTTTTGTGACTTGAGTGGTTGCCTTTCTGCTCTGACAACTCCATATGGGAAGTTGCTGACTGGCCTGAAAGGACCAGAAGGCTTCCACAGTCCAAAGATGGTTCTGCCGCTTGAAATCCTGCCCTGGTCATGCTGCCCAACAGTCTCACACCTGCTGATGGAACACTAACTTCTATTTAATAGCTCTGCTGGGTTTTCTGACTGATTGATAGAGAACTGACTTATTTTAATTACATGGTCAATTAGCTGTTATCATTTTAATTATAACAGCATTGTGAATTCTTCTCAAGAATTTATGTCCCTATGAAGATAATTATGCTTTAAAAGACATTTCTCCGGCTCATTTTCTGAGGAAAAAGGGAAACAAAAATCTGTAATGGGAACTGCATTGTCTAAATGAACAAAAGATACCACAAGATCATGGGTTTGCTTTCTGACTCTGCTAAATTCTCCCATCATTGTGGTTTCCAGTGGTTAAGGCTCATTGAACCATTGGGACAACGAGAAGTAACTTCAGAGCAGCTCCTGTCTGTGTTGGGAGGTGGAAGGTTCTGTTGTAGTTCAGCTACAGTGTTTACATCAACGTATGTCGAAGATGTGGGACTCCTGTTTGAGGCACAAAGTTGTCATAGGTGGTGTTGTTCTGATTGAATCGAGATGTGTAACTATTCTGAAATGATTCAGAGTGCCACAAGGACATAAGTCTTGGAGCTTCTTTGTTGCTGAGAGTTTTTATCGTCCTGTTCTTAATGGACTCTGTGCAGTCTCTACTGTTTCTTGTTTACATCTGTTTTGACTCAAATGGCTGTCACATTAACATGAAAAGCAACATAAAAGAATCAATAATTGCTGCAAGTCTTTATCACCACCACAAACTTTTAATGTCTACTCTCAAAACTTTGTTTCTATGTGCAGTTTTATTCATCAGTTGATATGGATTTTACTTTCAATCTTGTAACATACATCACAAGGCTTTCAGCTGAAGTGCACATTTAAGGAATAATTACAGAATACAAATGAATTTTGTGACACTGGAATGTGCCAATCCCATATTTATGTGACTGCATGAGTCTTTTTCATTCTTTGCTATTGATATTTAGTCTTTACTTTCACCAGCTAAGCTGTTCACTTGTACAGTGGCAACTCCTGTCACCTGCAGCTTCTGGCCCTATTTTTCTGCATTTGACAAGTGCTTTCACTGTCTTCAGATCTCTGTGCATTTTTTTTCCAGTCACACTGTTCTTCTTGTGCTAAGGATTGTGGTTTTATAGCAAAAAGCTTCTGTTGGCTACTACAGCTGTTGCATCAACTTGAGAAGGAAACTCCTTCCAGGTGTGACAAAGAGCTCTCCTCTGGTGACATGACTGGTAACAGGACAGTGTGGCTGAAGAAACAAGCAGGGTTCAGCCTCTGTGTTCCAGATAATACTCTAAGGTATATTTTTCATGTTTACAGGATCTTGTTTGCTCGCTGCAAAAAAAATGATACAGCCTCAGTAGTGTTTGGAGATATGGGGATATGTGAGCACTTTGCTTTTGTTTAGCAGACTTGAAATTCTCATATTTTCCAAATGAAGTGGAAACCTCTAAGTTTTCCAAGCTAATGAATGCTGCAGTGCCCCTCAAATCATTGCACAAGCACCAACAGCCTGTGTAAGAATGACTGAGCTCCTTTTTTTGGTCTGTTTGAAAATGTCCTTGTCCTTTTCCATAGTTGTAGGGATTTCTTAGTTTTCACTAATTGTTAGATGGTTATTTGTTATCATTTCAGGTAATTAAAAGTTCTTGGGTATAAAATATAGTAAATTAAAAAAAAGGCTTGCTATCCATGTTGCAGAGAATTGTTTGCCAGTTACTTGGCTGGTTATGAATATCCTCTGTGTTCTTTCAGGATCCTTGCCCTGTGCACGATGTGTTCTGGAAGGGTCTCTGAAAGGATCTGCCATATGAGCAGCAGACACAATATCAAGCCTTAACACATTTCTAACCCTCACTGATGTAGAGGATAATCTTATTTGATGCATGATCTCTGAAAGTCATATTGATGTCTGGGCATAAAGTATTGATATCTTTTAAGAACTTCAATAGACCATCAGGAAGATCACACTATGAGGCAAAGTTCACTTGATTTCCAAGGTGTTTTATCAGGGTGGTTATCTTGCCAGATGATAGCTTGTTATTTTTAGAGAGAGATGAAGGATAACATTGGGTTTTGTGACGAAAGAACTCTTGTAAGTCACCTTCTTTCTTCTGACAGGCAATGAATAATTATGGGACTAAAAGACAACAATTTTTACAAGGGTTATTGGCAGGATATTTCAGGACATTTTCTTGAAGGAATCATATATGAAGAAATATTTCTGGATATGAGCTCAGATCATGTTTGCCTTCATGATTTTTTTTTCTTGTGTTATGTGACCTGAAGCGGGTGCTAACCTGGAAAGGTTTTCACATTCCAATCACATTACCCTCTTTTCCAAATGGTGCCTCAGCTTTGGTAGAGCCCCAGTGGTGGAAGAAAACAAAATCCTGAATCCCTTTCATTATCTGAATCTCTTGCAGAGGAGGGTTATCAGCTACAGTAGATCTTATCAACTTTCCTCCCCCTTTCTCTACACACTTCTGTGACTTCTCCCCTGCTGTCTGATTTTCCTCATGATCACAATCCTGTGACCTAATGGCTGTGGGCCATGTGTGCAGAGCTATAGGAATTATTGCAGATATAGCAGTAGAACCTAAAATATGCTTATTATTTAAATTTTAGGATGGATGTTGAGAGTGTGCATAGCAACAGAAGTGTGGAGCATAATTAAGAAATTATTTATTACATGTTTTCTTTATATTTTTCTCATTCAGTTTTTTACTGTTATTAATTCATCATCATTTTATGGATGCAGAATGCATACATAAAAATCAGAGGACACGTTTCATTCAATATAAGTTTGCTCCCGTATGAGTTTTCCTTAATTGATCCACTTCTACAGACGACAGCCAGTGCTATTCGCATAAAAACTCGTTCCTTCCTTATATTTTGAAATTCATCCCCCTTTTGTGATAGTGATCATTTTTACTAAGCTTGTCTCTTTCTCATGGTGACATTTTGTTTAAATAAGAAAATCTGTGTAAAGTGACTGTGTGCCTATGGGTGAATTTATCTGAAGTGTAAAATGTCAAACTGACAATGTGATAATCCTGTAAATTAGGTATGTCAAATAATGTACATGTAGACTTTTGATTCACCTAAGAGTGGAAAGGTTTCTCTGATTCTGTTTTGAGAAACCTGAGTCATGGACTCCCATTTCTTAATTGGTGCTCTTCACAAAAGTGAGGAATATGCCAACATAAAAAATTTATAAATCAGAAAATAGTGAGTCCAAGGTAAAACTAACACCATCTCCCAGTTCAGTTCCCAGAAAGAGAAAGATGTCTCTAGATGTGGGAGAGAGGTCACCACCAGAATGTAATTTTTTTAATGGACAAACTGGATTCATTTTGGAGTTGCCTCCCTGCAGTGTCCACTCTGTTGCCCGCAGCGTACACCCGAGGTGTTGTGTGTACTGCACTGCAAGGGCCCATCTAGAAAGGGTGATCACTGGGGTGATCTCACCACACACTCTCCTTGGAGACCAGGCCCCTTCTCACTCCCGTGACTGAAAATGCAGACAGCTGCCTGGAAGGCAGAGGGGAGCACGGCTGGGGAAATCGCACATCGTGTGGCTGTAGCTGCTGCAGCTCAAAAAGTGCCAACTCACCCAAGCTGGTCCCTCTCTTCTAACCTGTCCTGCCCTCCCTTGCCGTGGGACGCTGGGAGCTCCAGGTTTGCTGAGTTTGCTGCTGAGGTGGGTACTCTCTGCTCCCTTTGGGTGAAAATGAGCCGGAATATCAAATATGGATTTGAACTGTTAAAGTTTTGTTTGAAGGAACTGAGTTACAAAGTGCTCAACCAAGCACTTTCCCAACAAATCTGAGGGCAGTCAGAAGTGTCACTAAGCACCAGGGAGCACGATCTTCTCCAGCTCAGGTAGGATATTTCAGAATTAGAGATTTTCTCTCTGAAAGGACGAATGATTTTGTCTAAGTAATTAATTTAATTGCAGCTATTTGCTCTAAGTAGAGTGCCAATACTTTTCCTTCTTCAGTGACCTGCAATGCTAAAATGGACTGGGGCACAATTCAGTTCCTATTGAAGCCTTGCTCCTTCCTACTTTTTAATTGTTGAAGATTTCTCCTAGGTGTGACGGTGTCAACACACACTTGGATACTTACTGCATTGTTTCTTTTGCACTGCACTCTGTTATTCAGATGGGTAACATGTAAAGTACTGTAGTATTGTATTCATGAATTATTTTAAGATGTATATTCTATTGCATTGTACTATGTAACATTTATTTTCAGCACTTCACCTGCCACCCTTTCTGCGCTGAAGTGGAATAATAAGAAACAATTATTCTCTTTTACACATAAAGCAATAGCATTGTTGGATTTATAAGGTGCAGAGTAAATTAAAAATGCTGCTATCCATAGAGAAAGGAAAAGAAGTTAAATAATTTAAATTATTATTTGTTATATGCATACCATGTTCATGCTGTGGCACACACAGTAAACGGAATTTATCTCCCCCTTCTTGCATGGGTATTTACAATTTCTTGTGCCTCCTGAGGGATAACACTGCCCTCGGACATCACTAAGCAGCTATTGCACAGTGAATTCTTGTCTTTGCTTCTCAATGGGCTTTCTCACAGAGTCATTATCCTCATTCCCTAAATTAGAGAAGGCGGCCAGTCACGGTGGGTGTGCACATCTAAATTAGTTGGGTACACTTAGCTACCCTGGTACCACCTGGTGACGTCACATCGCATGGTAATGTCACTTCACAGAGGTTAAAAGAGACTGTGAAGGAAGGTTTTACCCTGGACTAACCAAGGGCTGCCCCCACAACAGGTCTCTGCCCTCACAACAGCTCAATGATCCTTTGAAGGATGGACAGAGAGGATGGAGTATCAGCCCCCAAAACACCAGCACTAAAAATCTGTAACTGAATCTTATTGACCAATATTCTCTTTCATGCATCATTTTCCTATTGAAAAGTCTGTAGCTAGAACCTTCTAGAAGAGAACTTCTAGAAAAGTGATCTGAAAGAGTTTTCTGGCATCCTCAACCACCAGGACCTGAAGAGGGATGGGTGGGTACCAAAAGAAACCATCAAGAGAATCAGCATAGAGGCTCTTGGGCACAACACAAAGTGTGCTGTGTCAGTGTAAGTTCTCCAAGTTCTGTTTGAACTGAAATATTGTCAGCAGCAGAACCAAGGCCTAAACTTATCTTTAAGTCATCCTGGCTGCCCACTTTCTTTCTTACGTACGAAGAAGCTGGAGCATTGTTCAGAGCTGGCTATAGGCCACGCTGCCTTCAGAAACCACTCAGAATTATTTGTCAGATATTCCTCAGTTTTAAATGTTCTAAAGAACATCACATTGTTTGTGAAGAAATCCCACCTTTCTGATCCCTTTCATTTCTGCCTAATTGTCCAAGATAAGAATAGCTTGCTGTGCCTGAGGGGAAAATTTTCCATTACCACTGAAAAGATAAATGGTAGAAAGCAAAATGAACCTGGCTCATTATAACCCTCGGAAAAAAAGGCAAATTGGTCTTCAGGAATGATATAGTAGAGCTGACACTTTTAATAGTTTAGAGTTCAAATGTGGCATTTTATATATTTTTTTCATAGAGTATAATACAAACAATTACAGATGCTGGCAATAATGAATTGTACTTGGGGTTTTTTAGTAGTTTTACTGTGTAAGTTCCAGGGAGAGGAAAATGATTTTACCAATGCCCATCTTAATGAGGAGAGAAAGGTTGCATTTAAAGAAACATAGCATTCATTTCAGTGTGTTTCTAATCTTCATCGCTATAATAATTGCACTAATGCCTTTTGATCTACTATGAAAGTGTATAAATTGCTTAGAATGGTGGAAGTCAGATGGCTCATTTAGTGCTTTAAGTACCTGACGAGCTTTGGAGAACAGGGCTGAAAAAAGATGGATTTCTCAGTAGAGAAAGCAGTTCATGGTCATGGGCAGTTTCTTACTTTGGATTCATTTAGATCAGTTACTTCTAAACATATTTTCATTAAATGCATTGTGCATTATTAATGCTTAACAGGTAGGCATTGATTTGCTGAAGTGCTGATTAATATCACACATTTACATCTGAGAGTGGAGGGGATTGAATATCCACGCAGCAGAACGGAAGAACTGTGTATCATTTAATTGAGGTGATGGATGTTTTTAATCTCAAATACCATGTATCAATACTGGAAAAAAGGAACATTTATCGATTGTCTGTGTCATAGAAGTTTACTTTGCTATATTGTTCCAGACAAATGAAGAAGAACTTGCAAATATATTAAAAAACATGTATATTGCTGTCAATCTATATATCAGCTCAGGAAAGTCCCTGACTAATTATCTGCATAAACTGTCTTCATTCAGTAGGATTTAAATTCTGGTTTAGGCAGGTTTTTAAAGCAATGCTGAGCAGAGGGCATGACTTGAAGACATAAGATTAAAGTGATTTGTTCTGATAGTTTATTTCTGACAATAATTTTTATCAATCTCAATTTCCAAAAAATGAAAAAAGACTGGAAAGCACTGTTTGCACGTGATGCTCATTTGCACACAGCCAAACTTTTTTTGTATTTTCAATAAGGATCAGGTTCTTAGATTGACATTTGCCGTGAACACTTTGATCATAATGATTAGCATACTTTCAGCTTTGGGAAATGCTTGCATTTATATGTGGGGCGAGGAGAGCTTTAATGTTCTACCTAAATAGAATGCAGCGGAACAAAAACAATAATAATAATTCACAGATATTCAATTATTGCCTAACATGACATTACACACATTTTTATAGATACTTATAACTAGACCAACACAAGCTCATTAGCAATGGGAGAATTATCTTAAATTATTTTTCAAAATGATTAATGCCACTTTTCCAATCTTATTGAGGTCAAATGTGTGCAGACATGTAGATGAATGAAAAAAAATAGACAAGTTCTATACAAACAAACTTGTGTGTGTGTCACCTGGTTTATCCAGTTCCCCTCCTTCCCTACAAGCAACCTCTGTGGTGACTGCAGCCAGCTCACCTGGCTCAGGACAGGTCTGTGTGTCTGCGTGCACACCTCACCTCCCTCTCTCATTTTCCTGATGGAATCAACACCAGCCAGCTCGAGGATGGATACGACAACAGTGTGAGCAGGGTGCTGTTCCTAAACCCTCCACCCTCCTGAGAGGCACCGTGGGATGGATGCAGGATCAGTGCCGTGCTGATACAGCTGCCCAGGTCTCAGTTCAGAGCTTGAGGAGTTGAGGACATCTCAACCTTTCCACCTGTACCTGCCTTAAATGCTCACTCAGTGTCTCTGGCAGGTTTTCCACGCCACGCCACGAGCACTGCCAGCAGCTGCACTGCTGTCAGACCTCACCATTTCACAGGTACCCAGGGCATACCTGCAGACAACAGTCACACCTCTGCATTTCAGTGCAAACGTGGCCTGTGCTGGCAGCGGGGAGAGAGCAGCTGACCCATGACGAGGGCTGAGACCATTGCCTCCTCCAAACTGGCTGTTACAGTGTGTGACACTGGCCTGAAATAAAGTTTATTTTTCAAGGAGAAAGGTATATAAAGTTAACTTTTATGCTGATTCCACAATACCCCCAGTCTTCCTTAAGGCATAGACTTCAGTTCAAATGGTGTAGTGATACCATCCATCAGAGGAATCAGCCTTTGTAATATATTTCACAGTAGTTCCTATGTTGGACTCAGGCACAATATATCACTTTGATATTGCTTTATAGCCTGTTGCCAGCTGTATATTTATCTTATTTATTTATTTATTGGGAGAGAATGTGTGAAATTTCTATTAATGAATAATATATGGAATGTGGCAAACAGAAACAAAGAGAAACAGACACATCAGTGAAAGGGATATCATTGAAGGAGTCATCAAGAAGTGCCAAAATTAGCTGTCAATCGTAACTCGAGATAAATCCAGGCTAAATGCCAAAATCAGGAATTGTCTGTACACTAACTGGTATTCCTAAAGTTGGAATCATTGCCAACACTCAGGGCAGGGAAATTGCCCACTGTTTCTGTAGCCTTCAAGATCAGCGATCTGCATGACAGACACACATTTTCTTTTTTGAAATTTAAATCCTTAGCATTATTTGCACTGCATTCACTGCTGTGCAGATACCCCTGAGCCAGGTCTAAAACACCCTGTGAAGGGTGTTTAGCAGATCAGCTGTAGCAGCAGTAAGCACAGCTGGACCTCTGTGTGCACTGTAAGTCTGTAGGAGAAACGAAGTAAATTAGCAGGAGGCATGGCCCACGCTGATGTCACATCGTGCCTACAACAGGACACAGATTTTGCTGGAATAAATGTGACTGGGTGTGCTCAGAATGCGCTGGGCTGCACACCGCAGCACGGAGACACGCACAGGGAGCGTCGGGCACCAGGCAGCTCCAGCAATGAGGGCATAGGGGCCTGATTCAGTAGAGCCTTCAGCAACAGAGTAATCAAGGGAGACTGCTGGCAAAGCAAGCCCAGGTGAGGTGTAAGTACTGTGGGGTCTCATCTACCTTTCTGTGGAGCTGTGAAACACCAGAGTGCCTCGCTGAGGGGTGATGGGTCCCTGACCAAAGCTCTTCTCTACTCTGATACTGTATGAATGGATTAAGCTGAAAAACTGTCCTGTGGGAATCTCCTTTTTTATATATAAATAGGGTTAGGTTTGGCAAATCGTTATACAGCAAACTCCAGAGGCTCCCTGGGAATTTGCTTAGTAACCTGATCAAATGAAATTTGGGAAAAACTGGGGCTATAATTCAAGAGGTAAAGAATAGATTTCTGTCTGGTTTGAAACACTAGCTAGAAGCTGTAACATAGCTTTGGCCTGTGCTCATGGCTATGAATAGATGGTATCATGGGCCTCCTGCAGACCCATGCAGCAACCCCACAATCCCTGCCCCTTCACCCCCTCCTCTGCTCAGTCAGCATCCTGTGATGAGGCTGGACACGTGTATGTTCCCATGGTGGGAACAGGGCGGAGCAAATCCATGCTCCGACAAGTCATTTCTTCTGGGGGAATGGGTCCTCACAGCTTAAAATTAATCTCTCTGTGTAAAACAATCAACATTAATGCTGAAAAAAGTTAAATTGATCCCCTTTAATGTTAAACAGATGGAAAATACCACTCTTGGTTTTATGCTGTTATTGCAAATGGTGAATTATTAAACTAATCCTAGAAATTTAATAAATCAGTAAATTGTTTCTATCTACAAAAATGCATTTAAAAAGCTGAAAAGTAAAAATTCATTTTGCAATTTTTAATAAATGCTTTATTCTAAAAGAGTTATCCCAGGAAGCCTCTTTTTATTTTAACATACTAAATGTATTTTCCTTCCATTGCCCTGTTCCTAACAGCAAGGTCTATCCATCTAAAAATGTTGTGTGAGGAAGGATTCTTCTCTACCAATATTAATAACAAGGAAACCTAGTTTTTTTTTGTTCCCATTGCAGCAGCCTGTTCTGAAAGCTGAGATTTGAGGTAATCTCAAATGGAATGTTCCTTTACAAATTGGATTTTTTCTTCTTGTAAAATCCCCTGATAGTTTCTGATGATGAAAAATGAAGGTAAGCAGGAAAGATGACTGATTTATTTTTCTTCCCAAACAATACATTTTCTGAATTTCATTTCTGTTTCAGTTGGCCTGAAATCTTCACCAGACGGTTTCTGTTTTGGAATACTGGTGGGGCTGGAATTCTGATTCAGACCAGAGTCTGCTCTTCTTAAAAAGGGACATCATTGTTGGGAATACTCGTGGATGCTCAGGTACAGAGTTCCCGATGGAGATGGGAACCTGTGTCCAGTTCTCTTCTCTTGTGAATGAATTTGAACATTCATTTTCAATTCATGTACCTAAACCATCGTGCTTTAGAGCATTCCAGACACTTTAAAACCTTTGGGTATCTTTGTTATACTTTGTATAAAGCACAACCTGCTGTCAGTGTATGAGAGCTTTGTGGTTGGAATTCACCCAAAACAGGTGAGGGATTCCTACCAGCCTGTGTCCCACTGAACAGCCTGACTGCACTGTGCAATGTCATGGTCCTTCTAGCAAAATATTTAACTGTCCTTCGCAAAATGGATCCCTTCCAGCAGAAGGATCTGCCTCAATCACCAGACACTTGGTTTGGAAAAAACATGTGCCTGTCTTTTCTCATGGGAGGGAGAACATCTCAGGGAAGGGAGGGAACGAAATAGTAGATTCTTACTTCCTCGAGTGAGTTCCTTTACCCTGAGAGAGGTGGAAAACATCTTAGGTGGGTTTTTTTTTCACTCATCCACCCATTTTATTTGATTCTACATTCTAAGGAAGGATTGCTTCTTCAGTTGTTCAACTTCTGTTGAACTACATGGCTTTGCCTGCTGTGGTGAAAAACAAGACACTCATTAAAGACATTCATCTAGAATGATCTAGACTTTCTAACTAAAGAATTAATTATTCACACAGCCCTAATCAACAGATAGGCAGATCTAAGCAAACTAAAATAACAGAACTTTATTCATTGTAAAATAGTAAAATCAGTAAAAGATGGTGTTTCAGCATCTGTCCTTTCTCTTTTACATATGTGTTCTCTAGGTGTCTTTCAATTTCTATTTCTCTATTTCTCCAGTCATAACCATTCATATACTGCATATGTGCATTTTACTTTTTTTAATTCTTAACACAACTCTAACTTATTAACTCAGTGCTACATTCTCTTTCACTTAAATTTTGTCGCATCCCATCTCACATAATAGTTCTTTCCTCTTCTTTTGTTTTACAGAAAATGTAATTCTGGCTTTGTTCAAAAGTGTCCCAATCGCACAGCTCTTTGACATATGAATAAAGCACAGTTTTACTGAATTAGTTTCTAAGCCAGGGCAACTCCTGCAAAGATAAAGCTGTAGCAGACTTGACAATACATTTCAGGAGAGGGAAATGGTAAAAGTCATCTCAAGAACAGGAATAAGGGGGATCTCAGCAGTATGACTGTTCTGCAGAAGGGGGGTTGTGACGTTGTCCCAGGTGAAAACCTGTTTCCACATAGAAAATTAAAATTCTTTCTGCATGTCCATATGGAATCTTCACAGGGAGATGAGTGGGTTCTTTGGTGTGTTTTTTTTTTAATTTGACATGGATATGAATTACATTTGCTGTTACTCTTCAAATATAGCTGCATCTTGCATATTCTTTGACACTACAAATCAATTTTCAAATACTAAAGCTAAACCAAAAAGCCTGATGTGGATACAGAAGCAGGAGAAACTAGATGTCATCAGTGTTTTCCTTGTGTTTCTTGGGTTTTAGCCCTCGCTCATGTGCTCACTGTATACACACAAGATTAATCCATGGAAATGAAAACCTGTTACTGATCAAAAAAAAAGGACTAAACCTTATGCTGCACACTCCATGGGATGAAATCTCAATTGATTAAGAGCCAGTAGAGTTTATTCCCAAGGGAAACAATAGTGAGTTTTCCATGCAGATGTCCTTCACTCTCACTTTTCTGCTGCAGAGACTTAGAACTGGTTTCTCCATACACATCAGTTACTATATTCTTTTTTCTCTTTTTTTTTCCTTTTCAATAATACAGACCCAGAATTTAAACTGTAGCTGTGCTCAGAAATCTTGCGGTGTTAACATCTGCTCCATGTGCTTGCAGGCACTCCAGCCACAGCTGTTCTTATCCTGACCTCCCTTCTAAGTTAAGGTCCCATATAGTGATGACCTTAAGATAAGGTCACATTTAATAGTGGACAGGTATAGTTGGACCTGATGATATCAAAGCTCTTTTCCATCCAAACGGATGCATGATTCCATGATTCTATGAAGGTGACTTAGTTGTTGTTATGCAGACCGTGTGTTATCTCGTACCTTGCAGAATCTCAGCTGGCCACTTCAGCAGCTTTGCATTTCCAGAGATCTTAAAATCATTAATAATTGGAGTTCATCAGTAAATTGGTGAAGCATTAGAAAGGCATTTCTGTTGCTCAGCGGAAAAGGATGGGTCACGCGTTAACGACCAGGACCAGCAAAGTTACAGTTACCGTGTGCCCTCCAGAAAGGGCTTCCTGTCATCTGGGACCATTTTTCTCATCAGTGCAATAGGATATTTACATTGGGAGACTATAGCCGTTTCTTCAGGTTTTGAAGTTCCCCTCATTCATTCCCATAGGATAATCTCAGCTTGTCTCAGCTGGTGTTGACATCTCTGTGTCCAGAGGCAATAACTCTGAGACCTGCTCAGTTCTGAACACATTGGCCTGAATTCTACATTCGCTGAGATTAGGTTGGAAACTGGAGCTGTTTCAGAAAAAATAATCAAGCATCAAGTAGATATTCTCTGCATATGACACCATGAATGGCCTCCCCATTACCACCCTGCAGACAGAATACACCACACTTTCTAACAAAGCCCAACCCAGGAGTCCGAGTGTAGGTTCAGAGGCTGTAGATGTCCCTGCCTCAGCCTGGCAGCGTCACAGGACTGGCTCAACCAAACAGGACTCCTTTGTGGGAATGCCTCTTGTGAAAACTAGGTTTTATCTGTTTTGATTTCATTGTTAATCAGAGAACACCTGCGCGTTGTTCATTTTTGGCAGTCTTAACCTCCAACATGGAGCAAGGCCCAAGACTCTTGTATGTACTTTCTACTCCTTCCAAAATTTAGAAGCTTGGAGCTATTACCGTTGAAATTTTACATTTCCTCTTCTTTTATGTAATAAAAAACCACATGAATTTATGTGAAATAACATGTATATGTGTCTTCTGGGAAAAAAAGTAATGCTCAAAAGGCTTTTTCAGTTAGCTAGGTGGTTTATTTTTTTAAACAGGGAAGACTTGTCTTTGTGTTTATGGAGCAAAATAATGTTAGAGATTTCAGGCCATTATATTGCCTGCCTTATCTTCATCCAATATGAAAAATAAATTGGCTCTAATTAAGAGTGTTCTCTAGGATAAGAATGTAAGTCATCTGGATATGGGTAACAAACTTCAGTGGAGGATTCAACACACATTTTTCTTACTAAAACGCTGATAGAAATAAAGTCTTCAGCTTTAGTAAACTATAGTGTTAGTTCATGGGCAACCTGCTTGCTCACATTAATTTTAAGCTGGTGCTGTTCCATTATATAATGTTGACTTTGGAGTAAACTCCTCCTAAAACATTTTGACATCAACACTGAATTTCAAAACTGTTGTAGAGGAAGGTGAGGTTGGGTATTCTTGTACGGGAAATGCTGTTATTGCTCCTGGGTTGAAAACTAAGCTGAAAAGACTCACAGCCTGCTGGAACTTCTTGCATTTGGACTGAGCTGTCAATATCCTCTACTCATAAATAACTATAGAAAATGAACAGGGAACCAACTATCTTCATATCCTACAGTCTGTCTACTTGACTACAAGTATGGGAGGGTATAAGACTCTGCATGTGCTTACTACCAATAAAACAGCAATTACTAGCAGAAGTGTGAGGGATTTGCTTTACAAATTTACACAATAAGATTACAATATGACTATATCTTAATTTTTGAAACATTTTAGGAAACCCTGATACAACTTCTAAATGAAGTGCCTAAAAGTTATCTTAGAGCTCATAAACAGAAGCCATAAGACAAGCACCAACTGTCTGCGGGAAATGGGCTGTGTTGTTTCCACAGTGGTGAGAAGGAATGTTGAGACTGTGCAGAAGAGGGAGAAAAGGGAAAGGTTATTACAGAGACTGAGAAGAAAAGCCATACAAATAAATACTGTAACAACTAGGAACACAGAAAGAAAGGAAAAAAAGAACAATCCAGCAGGGCATAGATAAAAAACACAACACATATTTTAGATAAAACCTGGCAGGAAAGAGAATACAAATGTGCCAAAATGAATGTACTGCAGCAGAATGCCAGTTTTGTTCTGCCCATTCATCACTGCTTATGATTTCATATACTGTTGGCAAAAAAGATGCTTTGTGGGGTCAGTGATATTGCTGGGATCTTATCAATGCTTACAAATATCTAAAGGGTGGGCATCAGGAGGACGGGACTCATTTCAACAGTGCCCAGCAACAGGGCAAGGGCAATGTACACAAACTGGAGCATAGGAAGTTCCACCTGTACATGAGGAAAACCATCTTTATTTTGAAGGTGACAGAACACTGGATCAGGCTGTTCAGAGAGGCTGTGGAGTCCCCTTCTCTGGAGATATTTAAAACCCACCCAGACACGTTCCTGTGCAGCCTCCTCCATGGGAACCTGTGTTACAGGGGATTGGACCAGATAATCTTCAGAGGTCCTTTCCAACGCCTGCCATTTTGTGATTCTGTGATTTTGAGAAACATTGAATACATGAGAATGAAAAAGGAGTGCTGAAACCTCCTTCCTCTTATACTGGTAAGACAACACATTCAGAATTAAGAGCAATATATTCAAAGACCTGATGACATTAAATCTGTCCTACCTAAGCTACACCACAATTTGGAGGAGAATAATCTGAAGATGTCTTTTAACCACAATTTTGAAACAGAATAACCTCATCTTAGATACACATTATTCCAGCACTTACTGTCATAACTGAATGACTTACAATTTTACTGTTGTTCAAAACTCCATGCATTCATAATGGAATTGTGTAAATAAGGAACATGAATTCATTAAACACAGTGTGAGTTCAGTGTTAATAATAATTCCAGTTTCATCTGTCATGACTATTGTGTGATCCATTGGAGTCTGATGACTTGGCCCATGCTTTAAAATATTATCCCATGGGTTTTACTAACTGTCAGATCCATTCTACTTTAATGCTGTTCCTTTGGTAGACCTTCTGGTGTTCTTATTCTGTCACTTAACGTGTGCATTTTAATTTATCTGAAAAGATAAAGAAAATTATATGGAGCTAATTGACATTCAGGTACTTTTAATGACCTTATTAGCATTCCTTTTTCCCCCCCTTTGACAGGGACTGTTGAAATCAGATTCTTTTTGTTTTAATGGAGAGCTGTCAAAGAGGTGAGAATGTTTGGGTGACCTCTCCAGAAATACTTAGAGAAAAAAAGGTCACAACTTTGTAGCTAGGTTGCAGAAGGAGATACCACCCCATCTAAGAGCTTAGCATTGCCTGCTGCTGCAGAAGTCACTTTTCCTGCTGCTTCTTCCACCAAGGCAATATTCCGCAGCAGAAAGGTGTGACAGGAAGCAGTTCAGTCTGCAGCTCACAAGTTAGAGCCACCTAAACCTGTTTGTTGAAACATGACTTGAGTGCCAGAACTAAGCAAGGGACCATATCTGTTCCTGTCAGCTTTGTCTCTTCAACAGTCACAAACTCTCCCACCCTATAAACTACCAATCTCTAATCCAAAATTTGGGTCCTCAGAACCTTTGATCAGCCTCTGCCGTGCTCTGTGGGCACACTGGGGGCACTAGGATTTCTGTTTGCCTCGTGGAAACCTGAAGTCCTTTAGGCTGTAAAGCAGTCCAGGTCTCTGTGTTCACAGTTATGTTGCAGGACAGTAATGTAGGCTCCCCACAGCCAGAGCACTGCAGCGTTTGTCAGCCTGGGGGCTGCCGTGTGTCCTGGCTGAAATGTGTTCCAAGGAAGACCAGAGTCTTTGCATAAACTTACAGTTACTTTTTCTAAATGTACTGTACAAAGAGACTTTGCTATTACAGTTTGTTTTCGATACTCATCTCTTTTCCAAAATGTGAAAGTGGAAGGAGGCCTTCATAGTTCAGATTGCAGCTTCATTTTTTCTGATTCAAATGAATAATGGGAAGTAGGTGTCCCATTGTCTGGCAATAAAGTCAGAGCTACTGAAAACTAGAATTTCTGTCTTACAAGGTTTTTGCTGTTATTATTTAGAAACTGAGTGCCAAGGAGACAAAGAACATCTTTCAGTTGGATCTGGGTGACTGCAAAGTCAGACGTGAAAGAGGCTGAAGCCAGCAAAAGATAGTTCAGTGCAGTTCTGTGATCTATCTTTTATAGCATTCACTGGAGAACTTTGAGTCTACATCACCACATCATTCCTGGATTTTTTTATTTTAAGAACTACCTAAAACACACCAGCAGCCTCGGCTACAGGGAACATTGATTTTGCTAACCTAGCTGAGAGCTAACCTTCCTTTAGGCTACAGGCTTGGACCAATAAATCACAGAGCACTGAGCTCTATGTCTGGAAGTTGCTTCACATCTCACATGTAAGAATTTTCTAGTTTTGGGGTTAGAAACACCTGTGCAGTGATAGTAATTATTTGTTCCCTCAAGAAGGCTCCCTTCAGGGTCTTTTCATGGTAGGCACTGTATAGAACCTAGGAAAGAGAGGCTGATCTAGTGCCTTGACTATAAAAATGTGGGGTGAAAAATATTGTTTCTTGATCTGTATGAATATTTGAGGTTTTAGAAGAACTATCAAAATGAAAAACAAATTGTTATTGTGAGAATGGGTCTGTTAGGTTCATATGTCATAGTGATTTTAAGAGCTATATATTGTTTTTTACATTTAAATATAAATTATTAGTATTTCATTTACCAACATGTTGAAGCTCAAGTCATTTTCCAGCAAAGAACTGTATCATTTTATAGGAAAATATCAGCATGGACTTGTCAGATATTTATCAATATTTCCCCATTGTATATGAATCGGAATCTTTAACATTAAAACTGTTTCCCAATCATTTTTAAAATTAAAAAATGCCTCTACTGTAATACACTGAATACTTGTATGTAGTTAAGAAACTCTCACATCAAGGACTTACTAGATTGCTACCAGCTTTTACCAAGACCAGCTCTTCTTGAAAGATTATCTATAAACTTTTGCATGAGCCAAGCTGGCACACAAATTAAAACGAAAACCTGGGAGTGGAATTTAGAATTATTGGGCAATTTTCTAGATCATGCAACAGGGCTGAGGCTGAGTGCACAAGGGAATCTGGGGTTGTTAACATCAGTAACGCAGCACCACTTTGAGAGAGAGATGTGCTTTTAATGACCATTGTTAATTAAAAAAACACGACACCTGAGAAAAAAGAGCTACCATCTGAATTTTTGAAAGAGGCCACCCAGGGGGATCAGCACTGTAATCTTTCCTGAGCAAGCATTGCTTAATATCACCGAGTGCTTCAGCAGGCAGTAGAGTGGTCTTGAGGCTTCAGGAAATTAAATGAGGTGATTGTTAAGCTTTTTGGTAGATAACTAGGAGAAAGGCTGGCACGTGACAGTGCTTGTGAGATGTGAGGAACAACCATCACAGCTTGACAAACACTCTTATTCACAAAGCAAGTGGGAACGGCACGATTCGGGGTAACGAATAAAGAGACCCCATTACTGCTTGTAAGCACTTCCATAGAATCATAGTTATAGGATGACCCGAGCTGGAGGGGACCCACAAGGATCATGGAGTCCAGCTCCTGTCCCTGCCCAGGACACTCCCAACACTCCCCCCGTGGGGCTGAGGGCAGTGTCCAAATGCTTCTGGAATGCTGGCACAGTGGGTGCTGGGACTGCTTCCCTGGGGAGCTGTTCCAGGGCTTCATCACCCGCTGGGGGAAGAACCTCTTCCTGAGATCCAATCTCCCCCTGCCTGGCACATCTTCCTGCCATTGCCTGGGGTCCTGTCCCAGGTCACCAGAGAGCAGAGCTCAGCCCGTTTCCCCTCCCTTGGGAGAAGTTCCAGTTGCACCCCAACTCATTAGTGATGAAAAATAGCTCCAAAATCCCCATGAAATTATCTGGTGGTCTTCGTGCCCCTCCCAGTGCTGGTGTGGTGGTCAGACAGGTCAACTTCCCTCCAGGCACAGGTGGCACAGTCTTGGGATGACACAACTACTCAAAGCAGGGCAAGTCCCAAGGGCCATTGATGGCTAGGAAGATAACAACTGTGTTATTACCTGTCAAAGTCTTTGCCAATCTTTACATACAATAGTATTTTAGTAACCCCTTGAGAGACCTTATATCAGTAGTCTTGATCAATCCCAGTGACATGCACTTCTAGGAAAGGTTGCTGTCCTTCTGAACTATTTTGTTTAATGTACAGTAAACCCCTGTGATGCTCACCGGATTTTACAAGATAAATTCCACTCAAAATGTATATTTGCGAATGCAAACTACACCAGAATTTAGGCAACAATCTTATGCTGGTCCTTTTTTACTGTATTTAAAGGATTCAGAAATAATTTGTGTTTTAAATCCTTACTTTAAATTATTTGTCTTTAGTGTCAAAGTAAAGATTTCTGAAGTAAGTTAAAATTTGAGAAGCATTCTCAATTTAAGATTATTGTTTTTTCTTTATGGTACAAAAAAATTTTGTATATTTCCTAGATAACAAATAGAGACCTAATTGCAGTTCTCTGTGAACAACTGTAATGCACTCAATTGCACCTTTGTCTCCCGTTTCTGGAGCTACTGAAGAAACCTCAGCAAGAACCCAGGAACTGAGAAGCAGAACATCTCTTTATGTAGCAATAATGGATAATTTCATGCCTATCTAAGCATGTTGCATTTATTCGATGTGATTTTACTTGCACATGGGTGTGCTGGCATCTGCAGTGAGGAAATTGAACACAGCAAACATTCAATTTGAAGTGTTTACACAATCATTGTCCAGTCTTCTTGAACACCTCCAAAACACATAAAGTGGTTGTACTGTGGCCTAGATGCCTGTTAAGGTGGTAAATGTCAAATTCACAAAGTTAAGCTGATTGTACTGCAGTCTTTTCTACATTAAGAAGAAAAAAACCTAGTTTTAACTAAACATTTCTCCTTTTTCAGTTGTGACAATTTCATATTTATGCATATATGTAGGGACACACACACATAGACATTCTTTTCAAGTTATTTTATTTCAGTTTAGCTAAAAGATTTATAATCAGTTTGAGTTCATTTGAAACAAAATTGCCAAACCAAGCCAAAAAGAGTTTTCCACCAGCTTCAAAGTGATTTCCAAAACACACTTTGAACTGATCAGGTGTTCCTCTTCCTTGTAGACAAATCCTGATTGAAAGGATAAGAATAACCATTTTCCATGTAAACAAAGCCCTGGGCACAAATCCTTGAAAATTTTGTCCTTGTAATTTATTCTGAAGTTTATTCCTGCTGTAGCATAATGCATTTACCAACACAGTAAATGCCTTTTGGGCCATCTCATACCATTCCATAATTGTTTTCTGGGGAAACCCTTACCCTTTACTTGATTTATGCAATACAGATGGTTGGTAAAACTTGAATTTTTATTGATGCATACTAATATCTTTCTCAGCACCCTTAAAGAAAGTGACATAATTCTTTAAGACATAATATTACACTCAGGAATTGCTCTGGAGGATCATCAATCTTTTGTGAAACTCTTCTAGCACTCTGCTAGTGTTAAATAAACCATGACTAGAAATGAAATTCAAAATAGTTTGAGTCATTTCTGCAAAATGTTCGCTATTTGCCAATTATGTAGCACTATATTTCATCCCATCAGTTATTCATTATTCTTCGCTAAAAATACAGCAATGGCAAGGGATTTCTGTGAGTGCCAGAAGAATTACAGATGACCCATTTAATGAAAACCAGGCATTATTGCATAAAAATTGACAAAGCTGATGAACTAAGTGATGATGATGTGGTTTCATTTATCAGTGTTGTTTTCTTGTTTTCCTGTTCATTTCTGTGCAAGATATCCCACTTTGGCAGGCACCTGAAACAGGTATCACAGGTATCAAAGAGTTTCTACTCCATTCTTCTTTACTTGTTTAGAGCAATTTACTGTTTCCCATCTTCTAAGAGGATTTGCTCCACAGTGTATGAAAGTGAAGATGATTTCTCCTTTGCTGGGCAGATACAGAGTGTGAAAAGCTGACTGGGAGCCTCACAAACTGTGCTGTGCTGCAACACAGTGGGCAGAAGCTGGAAGGAAACTCCAGAGAGCCAGATATTGTACTTCCTAAGTGCAATGACCAAGCTGAACAGCTGAAAAAAACAGAGAGAGAGTCATATTTCAACCAGATATTTTCAGCAGTTCAACAAGGGAAACAGCTGTATTAGCAACTCCTTTGAGGCATTCTGTACTGCAATAAAAGAGAAATGTGAAAAGCAGGGAAAAAAGGAAAGGGAGGAAAGTGAATTCTGACCTCAGAAAACAAAGTAATATTTTTCTTTTCTGAAGGAAATGTGCAGCAGTTTTGAGCACTAAAGCAGACCAGGAAAATGATAACAAAACAACATGCAGCAAGTTGCCAAAGTGACCCACCAAGGCAAAATGAACATGGAAGCAGGCACAGATCTTGGAAATTCACAAGCAAATTAACCAAAGTGAGTGTGAGGCAATCATTGTCACAGCAAAGAACAGCAAGAACTGAACTTTTTGAGAGATAGTTATAAAACCCCAGACATTTCTCACATTGAACCTCAGGCAGTGGATTGAACTGGTTCGCAAACAAGGGATCCGGTTATGTAATGAACCACAAACAAACGTGTGCTCAGCTACTGGAGTGTGAAATTGTGTTGAAGTCATAGTCTTTGACATGGCAAACTCAGTCTGGAAGTTGCAAATATAATAATAATAATGATAAGATATGATACGATTTGATGGAATGGAATGGAATGGAATGGAATGGAATGGAATGGAATGGAATGGAATGGAATGGAATGGAATGGAATGGAATGGAATGGAATGGGAGGAGCTGAACAAGGTTGTCCTACAGCTGCAAAGACAAATCAACTGAAATAATAATAGTGGTATCTCAGAGAAAGTGTTCCCAGGAACACTGCAAATGGCTTTCAAAAACATGTATAAATATTGCTGCAAAATGGCCTGTAGTGTTATGAAAGCTGAATTGCTGGAAATACCTCCAAAAAGGCAAAGCCAGATTGTGAAGATAAAACAAACTTACTTATTCTTGAAATCACATTCCTTAAGTACTCTTTTTACACCACAGGTAACCACAACCACAGAACAAGCAAGGGTTGAAAGGCTTTCGATCTCATGAAAACTTTTCAGTAGTGTTCAGAGTTTAACAACAAGGGCTTTCAGATTATTTTTTCAGTCTCTGACTTTTCACAGTCGTTATCCTGCTAATAGTGGTATTTTCTTTGTAACATGATGTGGCTTCAAAATCCTAAACCAAATGTTTCCTGCAGAATTTCCTGTTGCTTAGATCAAACCACAGCATTTCTAAATGTTCAGTGCATAAATATCAGAGAGATGATCGACATTACAATGTGTAAGTGGCATAAGAAATAGAATATGTGAGGTTTGAACACATAATTTTTCATAAAAATGATTATGAATCACTTGTACCTGGAGATAGTTAAAAATTTTGCAAAACTGATGTTTTTGCCTTTGCAACCTAAAAAAAAAATCCATTTGTATTTTGATATGGTAGTACTAAATGAATCAAAGTTTTATTTTCACTGACATTTTCATTGAGGGAGAAAACCATTTGAAATCAACATTTCTTGTGATTGTTGTAGATCCTAATAAGTACCCATCAGTCATTTTCCTGCAGTGAACACTCATTTTCTTTTCTTCAAAACAACTGAGAAGGACAACGAGGCTGGGGAAGGGACTGAAGAACAAGTGTTGTGAGAGGAGACTGAGGGACCTGGGGGTGTTCAGCCTGGGGGTGTTCAGCCTGGAGAAAAGGAGGCTGAGGGGAGACGTCATCACTGCCTACAACTGCCTGAAAGGAGGCTGTGGTAAGGTGGGTGTTGGTCTCTTCTCCCAAGTGACAGGTGATGGGATGAGAGGAAATGGCCTCAAGTTGCACCAGGGCAGGTTCAGATTGGACATCAGGAAAAATTTGTTCACTGACAGGGTTCTCAGGCCCTGGCACAGCTGCCCAGGGAGGGGCTGAGTCACCATCCCTGGAGGGGTTTAAATAATGGGTAGGAAAGGCGCTCAGGGATGTGGTTTAGCAGTGGACAGGTACGGTTGGACTTCATAATCTCAAAGGTCTTTTCCAAGCAGATGATTCTATGTTTCTAAGAACTTGCTGCTTTGCAAAATCCAAACATAACCTGGGTATATTTTGCATCCTCCGAAGTCCAGAGCAGTATTTTACAAAATGCTTTGAAAATTATTTTGAAACAAAGTAAGTTTGAAGACATTTGAGAAAAGTCCTTCTGAGTCCACAAACACAACACAGGACTTTTGCCCTTTCATTGTATTTTTTTTTTTTTTCCCAGCCAGTTTTCCCCCTTGAGGCTTTGGCTGGCTCCTGGCAGCCTGGCATTTTCCTTCCACAGCAGGTGCTGACAGTGAAAAGTGAGAGCAGTGACTCCCCACTGCTGGCTACCTGCTGCCTCTCTCCTCTTGTTTCTTGAGGAACAGAGTCTGACCTATGAGAATAAAACAAGAGGAAATGGCTCGGCAATTTATATTTTAAGCTCTTTACCTTTATATTCATTGTATTCAAATAGTTCTTTTCTATTTTTAATTCAAGAAAAGCCTTATCTTTTTAAGTCAGATGCCATCTTACTATTTTTGCTGCAGAGGCGGATGAATGACTTCTCAGGGGAGTGTGGATAATGAGTTATGACCTTTGTGCATTTGCCAGGCACCTTCAAACCCAACCTTCTTCAATCAAATGCCTTTGTTCAGAAGAACCGATTATCAACTTGCAGTAATTGGCAGTGAATATTTCTTTATTTTAGGGAACAGCCTAGACAAAAAGAAAATCACATTTCTTTTCCTGGAGGCTCTGCTTTTGTTGAGCTGTGACTGCCCAGTTCTCAAAATTGCTTAGTTACTGCCCTAATATCACCCATCACTCCCTTTACATCTCGCTTTCTTCTCCTAAGCAAATCCTCCTTTATTAAATGAGGAATTTCCCTTAGTACAAGCATCTGCAAACAGCCTTCTGCTTGAGATTTTGGAGGATGATTGCTATTTAGGTTCAAGGAGCAACGCAAACACCAGCCACACAGGGAAGTGCTGTCAGAACATCCGGATTCCTTATTTGAGTGATCTGCAAACAAAGAGAGGGGGAGAGATGAGATCAAACCAAGACCAAGGGTCGTAGCATGATCTTGATTTTAAAAGTAGAACCCATTTTGTGCAAGCTTCCTTGAGAAGGTCAGATAACACTGGTAAGGATTTATTAAGGCATGTGGGAGAGAAGATTTTTAAGTTGTTGGGGGGTTGTTTTTTTATTCTTTTGTTGTTGTTGTTGTTTTCAATGGAATCCTGTGTTGGGCCTTTGCCTGTTCCTATTTAATTCAGCAGGGACACAACTTGGGAAGATTTTACTTCTGCTGTCTGGTGAACA
This sequence comes from Tapera naevia, assembly GCA_033556795.1. Lineage (NCBI taxonomy): Eukaryota > Metazoa > Chordata > Aves > Cuculiformes > Neomorphidae > Tapera > Tapera naevia. Next base: position 757,116 of record JAUMJJ010000098.1, read on the forward strand.
CCTGGCCTGTGCGTAGAGAGATGAGTGACCTTCCAGGCCATCAACGTGGAGCTTCTCAAGGGTCATAGGGCAACAACAATTTTGAAACTGGGCAGTCTCATTTGATTAAATATTAACCACGTGAACAACAATGCTCAAATTCACATCAGGGGGTGCAGTCAAGGCAGGAAATGGTAACCAATGAAGTGATAATCAGAAAACAATCAGAAATCAGAAAAATGGATCTGGAAAGTGAAGGTAATATCAAATAACACTTCTATCTTTTTTTTTTCCATTTTCAGTTTGGTTTTGCATTAAACAAACAGGGAGTCTGGGTAACAGACTGCAGTAGGTCTGAAAAACAAGAGAAATCCAGAAATAAGAAATAAAAAAAAGAAAACAAAAGAAATTTTACAAGGACGCAGAAGGAAAGCCATGACCCTTTCCCCATATCTTTCCAAAATGTGCAATAGTTTCTCTAGCCCCAGATAATAAACTAATGTTCAGTTTTGAAGAGGGAGCATTCCCTGACGCAGAGAGTTTCAGCAATGTCCTCACCCACCCCCCTACTCCATCTTGCTGTGTTCTTATTTTCTGTTTTTTCTCTGTTGTCATGAACTCTGTGCTATAATAATTCTGCCCCATATAAATTCAATATAATTATTATACTTCCAAATGTCGTGGTGATCTCCAGTTTGTTCTGGTGGCTCAGATGTAACAGCTTGTCCCCATCCACACAGCTCAGTCTTTTTACCTGACTTCAGCCTACCCCAATTTCAGATGTTCTGAGTGTTTGTCTTGTCCCTGGTTCCCTGTATCTTTCTTCTCCTGTTTTGAAAATATTCTACTGATAGACAGGTGATATCTAACACCTGCGTCGTTCTCTGTTGTAACTGTGCTTATCTGGCAACTCATCCTGGGCTTGTGGTTTCTGACCTCAATAGAAGAACTGACAGCTTTCTCCTTGATTCAGGAAAGAACAGGACTCCCTTATTAGACTCTTCATCCTAAGGGAACAGGGATTATGTTATTATGTTGTCTACATCTGTCAGAGTCATCCCTCCCCCTCTTTTGAATCAGGATTCCTATTTCAGTCAAATTGCTTATTTCAGTCAAATTGCCTATTTCTGTCAAATCTGACAAGGTAGATATATTAAAAATAATTTTAGAAAAGTTTTCCGAAGTTTCATGACAACAGAAATTTGGGGAGGCAAAGAACATCTTACAGATGCCTGAACTGAAGGAAATCCCTCAGGGAAACCCTGCTTGCTGTTGCACGCCGGACAATCTAAACTGAAGGTAGTTTAATAAACAAAGGACCTGGAGAGATGCTTGAATTAGAACTGGAGCTTTCTTAAACAACCAGGTCAATCAATCCTGACACATAAACCCATGCAGCATCATGATTCGTTAAACTCACCAGTGCTCAAAGAAGTTCCTGTCTGTTTTTAATGAAAACAGCAACTTTCCAGCATCAGTCCTTCCCTTTGTCCTGAGCATCAGGGCTGGAGAATCAGCCCAGGCCTCTGCTCTACAGTTGGGTAAACTTGGGGAAAACAGCCGGTGGTTTCAGAGGGTCAGATCTGGGTCTGGGCTATCTACTTAAATAAAAACCACAGCTGTTTGCCAAGAAATAATCGTACACATTGTGATTTTTTTTCTTGGCTTATGAAGTAGAAGCAGCTCAGTGTATCTGTAAGGAAAACAAATTACAAAGATCCTCCCTGCAGCACGTTTCACTTTTCCTTTCAAAAAAAGCATACTATGTTTATGAAATTAGGGTGCTCCCCCAAAGGGCCTTGAATAATGATAAGATATATGAAGTAACTACTGTAGGCTTTGAAATCAATGTTGCAGAAGATAAGGATTTAGCTAGGATGTAGCTCAGTCAAACCTGATTAATTAGTGCCTGGTTGTGCTCAAGCAACCAAAACATTTCACTGGCAGGCTCTTAACTGACAAGAACTGTACGTGCCACAGTTTGTTAGTCTGGAGGGGCTTCTTTTTAATACTTGTAAAAATGATTTGCAAACTGATTCAGCCTAACTAGGTCTGTCTGTGTTGCCATTATCTTATCACATCCCAGAGGGGTACGAAACCTGAAACTGAACTGATCATAAGATGGCATTTGGAAGAATGAAAAAGGAGAAACTACTATGCTGGATTAAAACATTGGAGATCACATATTGTACTTAGGATTGTTGCTTGAGAAGATGACAAGGATATTTTAATAAGAATCTGTCAATAAATATTAAAGTTTGGGTTTTTTTTAAAGATTTCTGTGCTATGTTCCTCAAACATTTAAAGAGTCTCCACTGAAAAGAGGGATTTTAGCAAGGAACTACCTGTAAGAGGAACTGACAAGGTTGTTAACTCTGTAGCAGTCTGAGAAGATAAACAGTAAAAATGAAAGTGGGGACGTGACCCCAGCCATCCCTTGCAACCTAAGAAACCTTCAGCGTTACAGCACCAAGTCACATGTTAGTTTATACAAAAAGATTCCATGTAAGTTGTCACAGAAAATAAACTTATTTATTATATAACACATATCTACAACCTGACTCACAGTGGAAACAAGACCAAGGAACTCGTGGGCCATTTCTCTGTCTGGGGCTGTGCCCATGCTTGCATGACTTTCCCAAAGAATTGCATTTTAACAGCTTTTAACCAAATCTGAGGCAGGTGAAGATTGTAAAGGAGCATATTGAAAGCTGGCAGGTAAGCAGGGAACAGAAAGTGTCTATCAACCTCTCTTGAGGGTGGAGCTCATCCCTATTTTGGCTTTGAAGAACCCTGAGATGCAAGAGATTGGGCAGGAGCTCACAGCAAGGGGGAGGAGTGGGCTTGAAAATCTGCTCACAAGACAGAAATTCATTACCTGTTTTCCTCACAAAACAATTACACACCGGTCCTGTTGGGTTTTGGCTTTGGGGGGTGGTGTTTAGTTTTGAATCACTGGATATTGTCTGCTGTGTTTTGTACGTTGTGGTGGAAGCCTGGCTTCCCACGGGTGTCCGTGCCTGGCGGATATGGAACATGGCATGAGGTGGCAGCCCCAGCATGGGCAGGGTTACAGGATGCTCGGGCAATTTTGATTGAAAAGGAATGAGTAAAATTCAGATGCTGCTCCAGTGTGGAAGGGACACTGACAAAACAAATACATTTTACCCTGATGAAATATTTAAACCTTTTTGTACCGACCTCTTCATCTTCACTCACATACAAGGAAGAGAATCAAAGATAGGGTTGTTTTAATCAAACTAGAAGATGGTCAAGGACTTGCTGTAAAGCACTTTGATAGTGAGGAGATAAGAGGGCCCAAACTATCCAGGGAGGTGGAAAGCCTTCAAACCCTGACTTGCCGTTGGATTGGTTTATATTTGTTCTTTGTAAGAAATCTTCCTTAAACTTTGCATTTTCCACAAAATACTAAAACTTTCTTGACTGAGAGCTGACTTTGAGAAACACAAGAAGAATTAATTTTAAAAAAGCATCAGATGAGAACAGAAACACATTTTGAAGGGTATTTCTACCATGACTTTTCCTTGATATTACACATCCACTGATAAAATGTCAGATGGCTTTAAAAGGTCTAAAGTGGGTTATCAGATGCCAGCTACTTAAATTGCAGTTAACTCTGGTGCTGAGATCTTCAAAGGTACTGACCAGGAAATTCTGGGATTCAGACAGGTGGTAACAAAGCTGCGGGCAGCTAGAGCAGGAGAAAAGAGCAAGGGAAAACACAATGTTGAACGGACATCAAGGGATCCAAGACAGAGAAGTAAATACAATTAGCGAAAGGCCTGCTGCTCAACAACTGAGATAATTTTCATCCGTGTTAAAGCCATAGGAAAACAGGATTTGTTAAATACTAAATTTAATCTTATTTGCTGTTGATGGCCAGACAGAGGTAATAACATCTTGAAATTTCAAAGTAAGGTCAAAATGTACTTGACTTCTTGCCCTTTGAACTGTTCTTTTTTAATGTCAAAACAATTCAAACTTTAGGAGGGTCAGGTAAACCACTTTAGATCTTGTCTTCGCTGACTTAAAGCTATATGTATTTTTTTATCTACTTTCTTTGGGCCAAAAAATGAGAATTACCCTGTGTATGAGCGAAGATAAAGGACTTTGGTTTTACTATAGCATAGATAAGGAAGGGGTGAAGTGCTGACCCTGATCAATCACCATCTCACATTGCACTCTCTTCTTTTCACTGTTTTCACTATTTTTCTAACCACAGAGATATCTCCAGTAAGAATTTCATGTTATTTGGTACTGAAATGAGTCTACAGGCACTCAAAGAGGCAGGAAGGATCTTACTTAATCATTTGAAACTCAGCGCACTCTGTATTCAAGAGGCCTTGGGACAACAGAGGATGCGTCTTAGTCCCAAGGAGTTTTTTACAATAACAAAGTGATTGGGAACAAAAGATAGCAAAGGCAGATTGAGCAAACAGACCATGGAAACTGTGTGGGCAGGAAATGGAATAAAGAGTAAAAGTAAAAGTACCCACATACATGAGATCTTGTCTGAAATATGCCTGGAGTCCTGTAGCTGCTTTGAATATTTAATAATCACCTCTTTGAAAGTGCTACCAATAAAAAATATGAAAAATCTAGATAAAAGTAGATTAAGTTAATTTATTATTGCACTCTAAAATAGTCCATTCATTTCTGTCCTGCAAGACTTTCCATTTTTCCCATGCAAGAAACAAACCAGAGATTAGTATCACCTAACACTACAAAAGTCTTAGGTAAGGTTCTATGTTTGTAGAGTTAAGATCAGAAATTTTCTTCTCATGGTAACGCCACTATCAGTTTCTTACAGCACACGTTTTCTTCTCTGAAAAGAACTCACCAGAGGACCAAAAATTTAGTCTTACTTAGTGGATTTTCTTGCAATATTTAAATACTTCCCTATGAATACACTAATGAGCCTGTAGAATTCCAGTGTCTGTTTTTACATGACCTTATAATTTCAAGAGTAGAGCAGCATTTCTCCATCAGCACAATTAAGAAATACTTTCCTATAAGAGTAGCACCAGACAGTGCTTTCACTTTGCAGCTCATGTTCAGTTCCCATGAGGTCTCCAGGATTCAAGATTTCTAATCCCGTGTGCAGTTTCTTTACAGAGCCCTGACCATGGAGCAGATTTTCCCACTGGGATTTACCTGCAGCCTCCCCCTGCAGGTTTTCCTGTGGTGTCCTAGGTGTGAACAAGCCCAGATTCACCATTGCACCCTGCTGCATCACCTTCCATCCCCAAGCAGCAGTGACACCACCACTTGTGCTGCCATCAACGCCCAAGTGAGCAAGAATTTCTCTCCAGATCATTCACAGGGTCACACTATTTACCCACAGTCTGAGATGAGACTTTCTGACAAAACACAAAGTTAAGACAATTTCATGTGGTGGCAGTTTCTACTGAAAACATTACTTTCAGCTCTCATGAGCACACTATAAATCAGTATTCTCAGGGCTTGGGCAAACTGCACTGATGACAGTACAAACAAACAGATCTGCCCAATGTTAACCTTCAAAACAAGAACATAAACAGAAAAACCTACTCTGGGTCTCATAAGCCCATCCTTTCCACAGGGACAGCCAAGGATCACAGTGTTTGAAAGTGTCCTGGTGCTGCCTTCTGGCAGCCAGCCTCCTGCTTGGCTGAATCAGCACCTGGAGGAGCAGTGGTCAGGCCAGGATTGGCTTCCACAGGTGCTGGTTTAGTGCCTCAGGAGGCAGAACCGCACTGACATCAGGGAAAAGGCTTTTGGAAGTACAGTACAGTGAGGGAAGGCAAGGAAAGGGAAGGGAAGGGACTTGCAGATGGGACACAAGCTAGAGGAAAAGGAAGAAGGTAAGTGAAAGCACTGAAAAGAGGAAATCAGGAGGACTTTAGAATGATATGAAAATTGGTGTAGGATGTAAATGGGGGAAGAAAGTATCTGAATTTCAATTTTCTTCAGTTTCTCTGACTATAAATAGTAATATTGATATGTTTTCACAAGGTCTTCCAGACCAGTCGTGCCTTAAGTGCAATGTACAATTCTTCTAGTCTGACATTATTTAAACAAATAATTTTACCTTTAAACAAATACACTGCTTTACATAAGTGACAGAACTAGAGGGCAGGGACTCAAGCTTCGTCAGGGAAAGTTTAGACTTGATGTTAGGAAAAAGTTCTTCACTGAAAGGGTGATTGGTCATTGGAATGGGCTGCCTAGGGAGGGGGTGGAGTCACCGACCCTGGAGGGGTTTAAGGGGAGACTGGATGAGGCACTGAGTGCCATGGTTTAGATGATGGGTTGGTGTTAGTGCTGGTGTTGGTGTTGGTGTTGGGTTATAGGTTGGACTTGATGATCTCAGAGGTCCTTTCCAACCTTATGATACTGTGATACTGTGATACATAAATGGTTTTGACACTATTGATCTGTAGTTCCATCATGTGTGCTGTTCAGGGATGAAGGCAGCAAAAAAGAAGTGAGTGTGGCCAAATCCTGACATTCAAAGAGTGGCATCCATGTTTGTAGGAATTAATTCAGTGCTGGCACTTCTATGTACACCTTGCCCCAGGTGATGCAGGTGAAGCTGTACAAGCACAGAGGGGGTCTGTGAAGTTGTGGCATTGGGTTCTTATTGAGTTTAATTTAAGTCACTGGTGAAAGTCATTTACAAGTGTCAACCGCCAAGAGCTGTGAGAAAGCCACCCCGCAATGTGACACTGTTAGTTATTTCTTCTAAGAGGAAAAATCTTATTAAAACAGCAGGAATGCTGCAGTGTAAACAGCCATGGAGAGCATTGTGCCTGTGTGGTGTGAGCAGATTTGCTCCCTGCTTTGCTGGGCACAGCTCTGCCTTCCTTCCCTAGTCCAGGGACATTTCTCTCTGCATGAAGTCTTCTCTCTAGCTGAAAGATTGCTGACTTTAGGACATTCAGAAATGATAAGTTAAAACAGAGCAGACTCCTGTGTGAATGCTCTCTCTTAAAAACAAAGACACTTCAGTTCCTTGAAGCTGAGCTTGAATATGTGAGCTTGAAACTGAAGTGTTCCATTCCAAAAGGGTCCAAAAATGTCACTCTTTGACTTAATTAGCCTTAAAATTTTGGAGGCTGTTTTAAGAGTTTAAGCAGCAACACTAACATGAGAATTTCCCACCCACTGTTCTTATCTGCTTATTTCTGGCCAAGACCACAGCACTTTGCCTTGTCAGCTGTGACTTATAAACAGCCAGAACCAGAACTGACACCTCTTTGCCTCAAGCCCCACACTAGGAAGTGCCATGAACTACATTTCCCTTGATTTTCTATTTGCTGGCATGGAGGATAAATCAAACACCAGAGGAAAAGCTTTATCAGTGTTCTGGTCAGGCTTTTTGAGAGAAAAATCCCTCCTATGAAAAAGAAAATTTTCACTCTCCCGAAAAAAATATTTTCTAATACCAAAAGACAGAGCAACTTAAAGTACCAAAACTCCATGTTTTTGTGACCAGACTCTTTATGACAGGAAAGCTTGTTTACAGCTAGCTCAGATCTCAACACATAACACTGTGAACTGCTGCATGCTTACATCAAGAGCAGTTACTGAAAGAGTAGTGTCCTCAAGCATACCTTTAAATAGCTGTTTACTTGTGTTTGTCAGGGGATTTTTTTGTTTACTGTTTTCTAGCTTGGACTAACTCCTTTGGTCTTTGGCAAGCTGGAATAATGATCCTCTGTATGAGCACTTCTAGGTGGTGATGTGTATCAAGTAAGGCAGGAACTGGACTCAAGTTTCCTGATCCCTGAGTGAATGTCTCAGCCACTAAACTCTTACTGTAAGCAGTGGATATTGTGGGCACTGCTGTCACGAGTGAAGTTAGCTCATTCATTTTAGATAGCCAAAGGCAGATGCCTACCTTGAAAAGCTGGTGAGGTTTCAGGCAGGGTCTCCTTTGGAGCACTTTGAGTTGCCTGACATGAAGAATTTGGACACTGCGCTCAGTCCTGTGTTGGGAGTGGCCTGTGTTGGAACAGGAGTTGGACTTGATGGTCCTTGTGGGTCCCTCCAGCTTGGGTGATTCTGTGATTCTATGATAAGGAAGTTCCTACTGCAGTCAAGGGGGTGGTCACAGGGAGGTGCCTGGCTTGCTCTGTGTGCTGCATAGGAGGGGCAGGAGAGAACTGGAAGGGCTTTTATTCTACTCTCAATTCAGGCCACTTTCCTAATTCAAGGATCACCTTAAATAAAGGTAGACTTAGATATTTTGTTACTATTGTCATCTGCAGTGTCTTATTTTCTTATAATTATAGGACAAGTGATTTACAGGAATATCTCATGATGCAAACAGTGAACTGGCTACAAAAAAAACAGCCCAAGTATAACCCCTGTAAGCAATTTGCAAACTAAATAACATATTTAAAAAAAAAAGTCACATTAGGCTAATACTACTGTGGGTAATTGTCTTGAAGACAGTTTAAGACACAACCTTCTCTGGAGCTGTTTTAATTATCTAGCAAGAGGCAACTCCCTTTGCACTGTTCGGATTTCACAGCAAGGCACGCTAAGGTACCCACAGTTTGTACTCAGGAGATCATTGTACTAGATTGTACAAAAACAGAATAAAAGGTTTGCCATTTTGGGAAAGATTATGTGACCTACTTTATAATTTGTAAAATTAACGTTTCATTTCACTAGAAAACAGATTTTTAGTAAGCAATTGGATCAGTCCTCATCCTCCTTTTTTGTCTAAAATATTTCTCTGTCTCCTTATGCCTACATCTCCCCTCATCCATACAGCTGCCACTGACACCAACGAAATGTCTCCTATGAATTTTAGGAGCTTTTAGCAAAGAGAGGTTTCAGTAGATATTTTGTTGTGCCATGGCAGTTAAAATCTGCCACAGACAGACATGATTGCAGAAGAGTAATACAAAACCAGGCAATGAATTACATATCTTCAGCCTCTTAGCTTCTTGGTTTTGAACTACTTAAAGACTTCGTGTTCAACCTAATCAAGAATGCTACATGCTCTGTGTCCCAGTGCTCTGCCTCCTAGACAGCAATTATGATTCCTGATTGTTATTTCAAACATATGCTCTGGGTGCCCAAATATTTGGCAAAACCTGTTTAAGTGTGGCAGGCTCATCATCATCGTCCTGTTACAGTATCTGCAATTGCTTTCACACAGAACTACCCATCTGGTTCTCTGCTTCATTTTATTCTTTGCTTATTTATATCATAATTACAGTTGTGGGGTATCAGGGTAACTGCACTCTAGTATTGATCCTATGTGTAACAGCTGTTGGGAGTGCCTGATCTGAATATGATTAGGTAGCTTGTTGTGTTTTATTCTGAGTTAGAGAATATTCTTTTGCAAGAACAATTTCATGTTTCTCGGGTGGCTGGTGTTTTAGCTCTGAAAATGGCACTTTGGGGTGGAAACATTAGCTGAAATTATAGTGTTGCTTGTACAGTTCTCGATCATTCTGCTTTTACTGACTCTATGGACCATTATGAAATTACAGCTAATTTTTGCTTATGTCTTTCTGCACTTTAGAATTCTTCACATCTGGATGCAAAACAGTTTCATTCTGCATGTTTGAATGCTTTGGCTGTGTTCTGCCCCTGAAGAGCAGAGGAGGTGTTCTACCGTGTTGAAATGAAACCAGATTCAGGCCCAGGAGGGCTAAGGGCTACACTCTGATCATCCTGGCTGATTTCTGCTTTGGAGGCTGCAGAAATTATCTCAGTAAAGGGAATTCTCCTTTTCTCCTACCCTTAAGGGGGTAATGCAGTAGCAACTGCATTGTAGCCCAACTGAATTATCAGCAGGGGACTGACTTTAATTGCGGTGAAAAGAGACACCCACAATGATGGATTTGTTTTACTGTATATAATAACTAATTTCTGAGGCAAAAGATGCACAACATATAAAGCCAGGTGGTCTTTCTTCCTGGCTTGTTTTCTTTATTGACTTTAGCGAAGTGGAGGTGGCATCCATCACTGCTGTGGGTGTCCTGGGCTAATTCACACATCACATGTATCTTATGTCCCCTTTTAAATGGTTATAGTTTAATCTTTTTAGGGAAGGCATTTGGGGGAATGCTGCATGTATGGAATGGCCTGTATCTTCTTTTTTGATGGGTCTTATCCCTAAACTAGCAGAAGGTCAGTTCCCCAAATCATAGAAATTCAGGAGTTGTTCCCATGTCATCTGTTTCCTCTAAGTACTAAAAATTAAAGGAGTGTTTCCCATGAGGAGAGGGAAAAAGAGGAAAAAAGAAAAAAAAAGTTAAAATCAGAAGGATAAGTAATTTAACCTTGAAATCGTTCACTCAGTAATCTGCAGCATATGCTAAGGAGACTCACATTCCAGCTGCTTATCCAGGCTCAGGGGACCAAACCCCTCATAATGGGGAAGGCATCAGGTTATGGTGAACTGAATGAGCTGTGACACAGGCTCCTGCGTTTGAGAGGACCACAAATAAATATACCCCACTTAACATTTAATCTAAGAGAGGGATTCCCCATGGCTTGCCCTGAATGGCAACGTAGTGTGACAATTTGGAGGATAGTAAGAAAGCACTATAAAAATATTCTGACATAAGATACTTGCTATTTTCCTGGAAGTAGGGACAAAATTCCCAATGAATAAAATATAAGTAAAATACAACTCAGTTACTGAAACTGCAATAAGTGTTTGTAGAACAGAGAATTACATTTTTCCACTCTATCAAATTGTCTATTAATAATAGCAGCCGTCTTTTAAATGCTATAAATCAACTTGTCACTTCCTATCATGCAATTTGATCATTACATTTCCTTTATTCTTTAGAAGAGCCTTGTGGGATTAAAGTGGAACAAGAACTGTCAATTTATGACAAGAAACATTTCATATTTGAAGTCGCAAAACTCCCAGTAGGTGATGAAATCTGGAAGAAAGCCCTCTGTAGTGTTCCTCATGAGATTAACAAACAGTGGAAATTGTTGATATTTCCTATATAAAGTTAGTATGGCAAGGACAGACCATGATATTAAAGCAAATCTGGAGTTTTCCAATAGTTTTATTGTTATTGTGAACTGAAACCAACCTTGCCTTTAAATTGGAGAGACGTGGATTTGGTGAATTCCATTTGGCGGATAAGGAATTGGCTGAATGGTCGCTCTCTGAGTCAACAGCTCAGTGTCCAGGTGGAGACTGGTGATGAGTGGCATTCCTCAGGGGCCAGAGTGGGGCCAGTACCTTTGTTGGAGACATGGATAGTGGGACGGTGGGATTGAGGGCACCCTTAGTACATTTGTTGACGACACCAAGCTGTGTGGTGTGGTCGACACACTGGAGAGAAGGGGTGGCATCCAGAGGGACCTTGACAGGCTGGAGAAGTGGGCCTGTGGGAACCTCATGGGGTTCAACAAGGCCAAGTGCAAGGTCCTACACCTGGGTCAGGGCAACTCCTGGTATCAATACAGGTTGGGGACGAAGGGATTGAGAGCAGCCCTGGCAAGGGTCTGCCCTTCATTCTGGTGGTGGTTGAAAATACGGGCGTGAGCCAACAGTGTTCGCTCACAGTATTCTACACTACAACTACAGAAGCAAGGCCGGCAGACTGAGATGTGATTCTCCACCCTCTACTCCATTCTCATGAAACCCCACCTGGAGTACTACATCCAGCTCTGGAGTCCTCAACACAGGAAGGAGATGGAACTGTTGTAATGGGTCCAGAGGAGGGTCAAAAAGATGATCCAAGGGCTGGAGCCCCTCTGCTATGAGGACAGACTGAGAGAGTTGGGGTTGTTCAGCCTGGAGAAGAGAAGGCTCTGGGGAGACCTCATGATGGTCTTCCAGTACTTAAAGAGGCCTACAAGAAAGCTGGAGGAGAACTTCTGATAAAGGCATGTTGTGACATTAGGAAGAAATTTTTTTCCTGTGAGGGTGGAGAGGCCCTGGCCCAGGTTTCCCAGGGAAACTGTGGCTGCCCCATCCCTGGAAGTGTTCAAGGCCAGGTTGGATAAGGCTTTGGGCACCCTGATATACTGGAAAACGTCTCTGCCCATGGCAGGGTGGTTGGAACTGGATGGGCTTTGAGACCCCTTCCAACTTTAACCATTCTATGATTTTTGCTGCTATGATTGCATTTCCTCAGCTGTAAAAGAGCCAGAGGGATTTGGTTCATGTCCTTTTTCTATGCGTAAGGGCATCTGAAGAGACAGCTGCTGTCTTTTAAAGAGTATCTGGAGAAATGAGATTAACTCTTAGGAACTGTATTCCTGGTCTCTCTTTGATATCACCTTTGCTGTAGTGTCCTTGAGACTCTCAGCCAAGGTTCATAATTCAGAATCAAAATTTAATACAGTCTAGAAGGAAGCTTTGGACATCATCTGGTCCAATCTCCTACTTGAAGCAAAGCCAACTTTTAAGTTAGATCGAACTTCAATGAATTCCTAAATATTTTCAACTGTGTATTCAGAAGTTTCTCACCTTTCCCCTTTTAATGGATTTCTGTGAAAAGGCAGCTCTATTTTTCACCCTTGCAGTAGAAGATCAAATTAGAAGTTAAAATACCTATATTATATCAACTTCCTTCAAGCAGACGATGAAGTACTCATACTTTATTAGTATGTTATTTTCCAAGGAACAGTTTTTAAAATTGACTCAGTTCATTGACCATTGAATAACTTCTGTTGCTAGGGAAAAAACCTCTTATTTATCTGAAGAAAACCAGGAAGGAAATGAACAGAGTGCTTTCAAGATATTACCATAAGAGATTTTGGCCAGCATCCTTTGCTGCACTTTACTGCTGATTACTACTTCCTCCAAAAGAAATAAACATTATTTTAGCAACACTTTTTGTTATGGAGGTGAAGGATGAGTGTTTTTTTCCCTGTATGTTTTTTTATTTCTGAAGCAGTTACCTTTACAGCACAAAACCAATGAATTTGTAGTTGATTTAAGACATATTGTTTGTTGTTTTTCAGAAACATTATTGACTGAAAATGTCAGTGACCATGAGTTCCACTCCGTATGTATCAAAGCTATTTTAGCTGTGCATTGTTTTAGAAATATGAAGGCCTATTGATTTCATTCAAAATTAGACTCTACAGTGCTGCTGCAAGCACCCAGTGAATCACCTGTAATAAATTTGTTTACAGAACCTGTTTAACTACATTACCTGAAAAACAGAAATCAATGGCAAGTGCCAGCTGACCTTTAAATTAGCAAATGTAAAAAATAAATGTTTAGTAACTTTAGTTTTTGTACAGGTGCTGCAACTGTTTTTGAACACCAAAATGCAAAATGCAAAACCACTTTCCAGTCAAACATTCATTGTACAGTTAAATGTTTGTTCATGGATTTTATATACATTTCAGGTAATTGAAATTCTGTGATTATTAACCATTGGTCTTTTAAGCTGAATCTTTTATTTTCCCGACGGCTGAGGTTCAAGTAAATACTCCTGAGAATTGGATAGGTGAGGGAGTGTCACAGGATGCCAACCGGGGACAGCTGTGTTCAGAAATAAACTCTTTTCAAGTGACAATGCTAACTGCAAAAATCCAGTGATGCCAAATGGTCCTCTTCAATATTGTGTACAAGTAGCCACAAAAACACTTGAGAACAATAATAACTTCCTATTTATTAAATGCCATGTGTTGGCCATTTTTACTCCCCACTCACTTCAGATCCATTAGTCAGACAAGTTTCTTCATACAGGTGCTGTGCAAGACCAGCTGTTCCAAACAACACTAAAGGGACATTTTTTTAAGTACAGAAGAAAACACAAGAGAGACTCTAATTGATTGGAGGGATAAACACATTGATGTGCATGATAAATAAAAGGACTTGGTGAAACGAGCAGGTAAACAGTCAGAATACTTGTCTGCTTCTGTCTGCTAATGTCTTAAAAACGCGTGTATGATATAAACAGAGAAGGACAAATTTGAATGAGATGCATTGAGCAAGATGCCCCCCGTTATAAGAACATTCTGGTCATCATTAGGGTACAAAATATTTCTAGCTGTGTGATAAACAAGGTTTGGTTTAAAAATTGACATATTTTCTACAGCAATAAAGTCGGGGAAGTCTGAGATTCCTTGCCAGCTCTCTGCAGATTGTGATTTTTCTATTAATTTTAACATGGAAATGAAGTGTTAACCTTTTAATAAGATCCTGCATGTACTTTAAATGCAGCACACTGACATAAAAGCCATGCCTACCAAGTGCATACTGCAACCTGTGATCCTCTCGACAGCCCTCACTCATTCCTGCACTGCCCTGATCCTAACCTGAGATAATTCCCCTGAAATCCATGAAGCTGATGCTGTGACACAGCTGGGTGATACACAATAAACCTGTCTTGTTATTTTTTCTGCATTGAAGCAGATAAAATGCTGGAGATCTCAGACTAGAACTGCGAGGGGGATAACTCAGATGGTTTCTAAAAATCCTGGCAGAAGCTCAGAAAAGTTCAGCAAGGGACCTGAACACAGGGCATGCCTCAGCTGCCCATCCTACTCCTTTGCAAATCTCTGTCTCATTTCTTATGCATATTTGTGCAATTCTTCCTGCTTTGATGTCCAAGCTGATCGATCTGTCCAAGCTCATTTTGCCACTGCAAACTAAGTAGGATAAGGCCCTGACAGAAGGCCATTCCAGCCAGCCCATCTTGAACCACCCAGCACTGCTGAACACTGCAAAGTGCTTCATCTCCTGGAATACATCTTTCCTAGTAAGAAATATAAAATCCTTTCCACCTGTGATGGATGCTGGTTACCTGGAATAGATAAGTGAGTGCCTCTTTTTGTAATGTTACCAAGCCTTTTGCCTGAGATGTCACATAAAGTTGTTACGAGAAATTTAGTTTTGGAAGCTTTATAAGCTGCTGCTGAGAGCTGCTAGTCCCATGTACAGCCCCTTCCAGGGCTGGTTGAAAACCCAGTCCTGCTGATCAAAGAAAAGAACATGTGAAACAAAAGATGAAAAATTAATTAATAGAATATTGAGGGGCTTTGTTAGAATGGAATTGGTTGGAGGCAAAGTGAGACAGACTATAGTGGAACAAGAATAAAGAAGTTTGTTAAGAAAGAAGAATTGAGAGGACTTAAGTAATGAATTCTGAGGTCATGAAGACCCCATGGAAACTTTGAAAGGCTTTGTCCCTCTGTAGTTGGGATAAGAGTAGTCTATAAATCAGCCTGCACCTCTGTATCTCTGCTATGCACTGCAGTGGTGCCCAGCTCTGGGTTGGGTAATTAAAGTAAGCCCAGTGTTATCCACACACTTTGCCTATAATTTTTTTTTACACATCATGCAAGTGAAGCACCCACTACCACTATTACAGCTTCCACTGTGAGCAACACAAACAGGTCCCTCGATGGCCAGGCTCAGTAACTGAGGGCAGATCCCAGCCTGGCACAGTCAGCACTTTTGTGTTTGCCTGCATGCCCCACGCAGAACACAGGAGTCCTCCCAGGTCTACAAACCCACTGGAGTTTCTGAGGGTTTAGATTTTATACTCAGGCTGCTAAGGACAGTTAAATTGTTTGCACATTCTGATTATTTGTAACTTTCATACTGAGTCGTGTGACATTTCCCCATGCCATGGATATACACTCAGTTCTGATACAGCAGATATTTTAATGAGTTGGGAGATTACCAATGATATGAATTAGTCCCTTAAAAGGAACCATGCTAAGAACATAATTCTCTTTTAATGCACGGCCCAAGATCATCACAATTTTCTGCAATGAAATGGGACAGTGCAAAATAGCCTGTACAGAAGAAGAGGAGGCTCAGGGGAGACCTCATTGCTCTCTGCAACTCCCTAAAAGGAGGTTGTGGTCGGGCAGGGGTTGGTCTCTTCTCTCAGGTGACCAGTGACAGAACTGGAGGGCATGGACTCAAGCTTCATCAGGGAAAGTTTAGACTTGATGTTGGAAAAAGTTCTTCACTGAAAGGGTGATTGGCCATTGGAATGAGCACCCAGGGAGGGGGTGGAGTCGCCGACCCTGGAGGTGTTTAAGGGGAGACTGGATGAGGCGCTGAGTGCCATGGGTTAGATGATGGGTTGGTGTTAGTGTTGGGTTATAGGCTGGACTTGATGATCTCAAAGGTCCTTTCCAACCTTATGATACTGTGATACTGTGTGATACCTCACCTTTGAAAAAGCTGGTTCTGTGGTTCAGGGTAGCCCCACCGTCTGTGCAAGGAGACAAAGCTTTTACGAAGCTGCTTTTCCTTTCCAAACACAATTATTTATGTATCCATTTCTTTCTGTTACTTTGCTTCATCCATTTTAAATTGTCAGTCAGTGGTTGTCTCACCCAGGGACTGTGAGCTGGAGTATAAAGAATATCCACCAGTGCAGAAAGTCACTCTCAGTATCAGCCACAAAAAGCGAGGTCTGCCTGGAGAGCACTTGTGAAAGATCACTTTGTCTTATTCACTGTGTGTAAGACAAGAAGACAGACAGCTTCATTAACAGAAAAAGAGGGTTTAGCCTAAATATTAGGGAGAAAAGTTAATTGTTAGGGTGGAGAAACACTTGGAGGAAGAACAAAAAATAATTAGGCCAGGGCATCAGTTACATAGGACAATAGCACTGTTTTTAATGACCATATTTTAAGGCCGGAGAGAAATCAAACCTACCCTGAAGAGCTTTCAACTTTACTTAAGTACTGTACAGTACAGTCATTTGTTTGAAGTCAGAGGGCAAAGTAAGTGACATCATAGATTATGATGCAGTTCTGTATGGCCACTTCTTGCGAATATCATCTCTGGTCGTGGATGTGGTGTTCATTTACTCCATTTCAGCTGTTCAAGAAGGCATTCAGAGCTATCATTATGTATTTATGTATTACTGAAACATTGTTTAGGTTTTTTTACAAGGTATTAAGTCTTCATTAACATATTTGAAACAGGGGCAGGTAAGAGAATTCCATGGGTTTATATTCAAGTACACTTGAAGCTAATCTCAGAAATCCTTAGATCCTCTCCAGTGGCACAAACCAGCTGTAAACGAGCTTAACCAGCCTTTTGAGAATGTCCTTACTCAAGAGATTTGTCAAACAGGCAGCAGAGAGCTGACACAGCAACTCTTAAAAAAAATGCCTTCCTAAGCTTTCACTAAGATGTTCCCAGGCCACCTTCACATGGGAGGAATTTCAGCTTCTAGGTGTGCCTGACATCTCAAATAAACTAAAGCAACACTCAATTTGCTTCAAATAACTAGAGATAAAAAAAAAAAATAAGCAGTGAAGCAAAATTATGATTTTGAGGCACTCTAAGCCCATGTGGGAATAAATCAACAAATACAAGACACAAAAACATATAGTGTTTTAAAATAACATTATTTCTGAATTTATTTTCACATATAAAGAACATAGAATGGACACTAATATATGACTCCTCTGCAGGAGTGGAGGTAGAGGTACAGCAATGTGACCAAAGCATAGCTATTTGTGCTCACCTTAAAAGCTTCCACCATTCTGATCACTATTGCAATTCTGACCCTTCAGATAACTTCCATGTCTAATTTGTCAGCAAAAGCAGTTCTTTCCTTACATTGTTCTGAAATGAAAAGCCGTCACTATCAATTTAAGACAACATTAACAAACATAAGAACAAAATACTATTATATTATAATTTGTTCTCCTGAGGACGGTATTAGAGGAAAGGGGAACAATCTGTTCAGGAGATATCTTGTTGATAAATGGAAGTACTGCCACTCAGTGACTCCTGGTTTAGAACACAATTATTTACTGCATTTTATTTTAGAGCATTGCAATTTCTTGTAAAATCTGTCAAAATCTGTCCAACATCCTGTTTCCTTCAGGCTAGATAATCTCAGCAAATCTGGTATTAAAAAAAAAAAACAGTCATAAGAAGGTAAGTGTATGTTAAAACAGGTAGAGGTGGGAACATCCTGACATAGCTCCAACAATCCCCACGGTGTGCCAGTGGAAGTAATTAATGAAAGCAACCTCAGCATTTAGAGCAAGACTCCACTTCCTTCTTTAAAGCTTTTGGTAAATTATTCCCTATTCCCCTTACCTTACTCTGCTTTGTTTTCCTAGGACTTGGATGGTAACTTGTTTTTACCACTGATTGTTGAAACTACTTATGATATGTTTACCTGAAGTGCTGTAACATTTGGCTGAACTACAACCTTGCTGCTGCTCATAATGCTTAATTGTAATGCTCTGCTGCCTGTTCATAAAACCACTTAATTACGAGATAGCTTAAATCCATTTTAGTACGTATTGCTGATCAAGAAATTACGTGTCTCAGTCTTTTTAGTTGCTCTCCATTTCATTTGCAGAGAGAGAGGTTTAAACATTGCATGCAAAGTGATTTTTCACCTCAATACAGAGACTTTGAACTTCGGCTTCAAAGTCTGTACCTCCTCTAGGAAGTTATAAAAGCCTTCTTTTAGAAGAAAGGGATACTGAGGAGCTGTTCTGAAAGCATGGTACAACAGGAGACAGTATTGTTAATCCCAGCATAAAGATAAAGCATCTGAACTGAGGGATTAATAAAAAGTAAATAACTTGTCTGAGAGTGTGTGCTAAGGCAGTCAGAGAGGGCTCCATAGCTCCCCAGCTCCAGCATGTTGCTTTTCTGCTAAACACATTGCAGATTACTGAGATGCAATCACTGTCCTGTTTAAAAATTTGAGTGAAGACGAAGTATTTGGGTATAGAAAAGACATTCTATGGGCTTGGGTTACTGTGGCTGAAATATTTGATTATATACCAAGGTGTTTAACTTGATATAAAATCCTTGTGGAGACAACACCCAAGTATTTTTCACTTTGTTGTAGCTGGACACCTTCAAATCCAGTTACTAAAGAACTTGAGCAGCTGCAGCTTTGTAAACACCCTGCATGCTGCCTTATAAGGGCTCTCTCCATTAAGAACTTGGATTTGTAAGAACAAGAATTGAGTTGGCAATTGGTATATTAAAAACCATTTTGTTTTCCTTCAAATCAAGACTTTAAAGTCTAAAAAAGGCCTAGAACACAGCCAGCTAATGAAAACCTAAACCCACTTCTCTGACACATCACAAATGGTCAACAATTTCACACAGGTGAAATTTCTGCTTGCTTTGCTCGGCGCTCACCGTGAGCTCCTCTCCTCCTGGCACAGCCTTCTAGAACCACTGAAAATGTATTCTAAAAGCTGGAATACAGAGAAGAGATTTTCACCCAACACAGTGGCCTTGAACTTCAGCCCTGTGATGTGTTATCCCATTTCAAATGAGAATTTTACCATCATTCAGTTAGAGACTTAGAAATTCTGACTGAAGGACAAAATCTGAAAATAAAGAGATGAAACAATTTCAAAGGGGAGTCCTAAAACATGGAACATACTAAGGCACAAGGCATGACCTGGAAAAGGCACATGGATGAAGGAATGCCAGCTCTGCAGTGATTTCTAAAGCCAGTACAAGATCAAATAACAATATTGCTATGCTCATGAATTGTGTGCCTCCAATTCTAATTGGATGGTTCTATCCTTAAGTTAAATTAGTGATGGTGAACCACAAACTGATATATGCAGGAATAAATATATATATATAAATATATATATACATACACTTCCAGTCTGCTGAGTTCTAAACCAAACACAACGAAACAATAAACTTAGGGGTCGCTGCAAACAGGCCAGACCTACCAGAAAACAAGGCACAGAGAAAAGGAGAGAGTATAGCCCTGTGGCTTTCTCTGTTTATTAGTGGCACAATCCCATGTGCTCTCTAAGGTGTTAAATCACCAGTTATTCCAGTACATGCATCTATAATCATTCTCTGACAAAAGTGGAAGCAAGCAGTCAATATTCTGTGCACTTGTGGAAAACAGGGAATCTACAGTCAATATATAGTTCGGTATTTGAAAGCTAATTTAATATAACACCCTGATTGAATTTGAATAATGGTAGTTGGACAACTGTGTTGTTCATGTTCGTATTTTAGAGCAAGTGAAAAGCATTTCCAAAATAGTTTAAACTAAACAGGAACCAACCACTTTTCTTCCTGAATAAGACTGGTCACACAATAAGGTTGGTAATAGCTTATTCAGTAATAATCAAACCAAGAACAACTTGATATGTATAGACTAAACCTTGATCCAGTAGCTCTTCTTTCCTACAATATATTTCTGTAAGAAACATTAATCTTGGCAACTTTCAACCGCTGAGGAAAGTTGTTGTCATTCCTGTAAGTACTTTTAAAGTATTTTCTTCCTGGTTAACCAGAAACCCAACTATAAATACACAATTAAGGATTAAGAGCACCATTCATTAGACCCCACTTACAAGCCTGGTTGTGCTGTTGTGAGAAGCACTCGGCCTTACTGTCTATTTAAAAAACAAAAAGCTTCTACATCTTTCAACCAGAAATATTTGTGGAACAAAGGCTAATGACTCATCAGTTAAACTACAGGCACACCAACAATAGAACTGAGAAAGTGTTGAAAGGTTTTAGGTAAGATTAAAAGCGTTAATATTCTTTTATTGGGGTGAAAAAGGAACATTTTCTCTGAGACATAGCTGATATCCAAGTGAGTTGTGTCTTTCATCTGAAGATAACTGGTGTTTGATTTTTTTAATGATTTGTTACTTGTTCTAATAAAAAAAAGAAAATAAATAAAATCTGCTGGTATCTTCTGATTAAAATTTTAAAAATTAAATCTGCTTATATTGTTTACCTAATACTAAAAAAAATGAATTAGGTTCTACTCTTCTGGGAAATTATTAGATAAGGAGCCAAGCAGTTTCAGTTAGAGCAAAATTACTTGGGGATTAAGTTAGGTGACAAATGTCCTGCAGTTGCATCCTACCTCCAGTACAGCTGTCCTAGGCCTCCTGCAGGACCTTTTGCATAACCTTCCTGGCTGCAATGAGCACTATCTTTGGGGAACAGGATGGAGCTTCACAAGTGAGATCTCCACATCTAATTTCTTAGCAAGCACGTCAGTCACACATAGATGAATGTAAGATTAGGCTTCCTGGAACTCCTAGGATGTGATCCACGAGGAATTTTCTTCTTTTCCTAAAATGTTTCTGTGCTGCTGTGTCAACAGGGTCCCAACTGCAGAACTCACCATGTTGGGAAAGAAAATTTCAGGATGCTGGTCTTACAAGGACTGTGGGTAATACATGCACAGCTTCCATTTCTCTAATGAACCCCAGGATAGCAAACAGCCCTGACTACAGAGGAGGGATCTGCAAATTTCCCTGTCTGCCTTGTGGTTCAATTGATCAGATACAAGCAGGCACCTTTGCACTCCTGTGGGCATGGAGGCTAGGCCTCTTGAGAAGTCATTCTGTGAGATGGATTTACAGAGAGTATTTCCTCCAGAGGGGAAAATTAAGAGCACTCTTAGCAGGTTGTCAGTGCTGCTTGCAAAATTCAGAATGAATGCTAAATAGAAATTAGCACTGAGTCAGGTTTTCTATCTGGAGACACAACACTGAGAAAGCTTTTAAGAATGACTGGTGTCTGGAACCTATTTTTAAAGATGGTTGCAAATGATCAGAATAATCCTTTTGTCTTACAAAACCGATGAAGGTGATGTACTATGAATCAATACATCCTTGAGCAAATAACCCAGCGAAAGATTCCCAGGGCTAACACAGTTCTTTGGAAAGAACAACAAAAATACCACTTGTCTGTCGAGTGTATAACAAGGACAAGGAACAACACCCACTTTTAATCAACACTAATAAAACCCCCCACTTTTGGGGAGCTGCTGTGACTTCATACAGTGACAAAAAGTATAATCAATGGGTAAGTCTTGAATGTAAACATTTAAAGGACCCCATAAATCACAGTGAACCATGTTTCAGGTTTCTTCCAATTGTCCTCTCACAGGCACTCAGAAATGTTAGTTGAATGAGTTACAACAGTGTACTATAATTGCACTATTACAAATTGCCATATCTTCAACTTTGACACTCTATCAGTTCCCTGCAATGGGTAAAAATAAGCTTAACAGCCTGGCATTTAAGATTCCACAGCCTTGTCATTATTGTGGGCACAATAGCAAGCCTGGTCAGAATTGGCCATCCAAGCCATGGGGAGGCTTGGAGTTAATTACATCACCTTCAACAATAATTTGCTCTTTGTGATGGTAGTTATCTCTTTCCACAGTTGGTTCTCTTTTTTTGTTGTTTTGTGATGTCCCATTAATCACAGCTACATTTACTCTGTGTCATGTGATTTATCAACCTTTATCCCTGCAGCAGTTTCCATCCTTCTAGACTCAGATGAACTGCTAATTTAAGTGGGCAGCTTCCAACCTTGACTGCCACTATGGCCTGAACCACACCACTGAGGATCAGCTACTACATTCACACAGCCCGAGATTTTTAGCCACTCCAATTACTCTACAGCTCCTGCTTATCTGTTGGGGTAGAGATCATGTTCTCTCAAATGAGTGGATAGCTTTTTGGATGCAGGCTTCAAATGCCAGAGCATAAAAATATGCATAACTTTTTTAAGGAGGATGCCACTCGTTCTCTTCTCTCTTACCTTTCTCTGTATTTAAGTCTCAAGTTTCCTCATGACATGACAAGAAGCTGACTATATTTAGAGAACTGTGGAGAGGTGAGAGGAAGGAAGAATATTTTTTATTTCACTTTTTTCCATGCATTTCCCACTGTCTTCTGTCACCTTCTTCTATGATACGTGTAATACAGCCACGGGGGAGAGAAACATTTACATAAAATTAAAATAAGACATAAAGTAGGTATAATATCTAACATCATAATTTGGCAAATATAAGTATTTCAAATAAAAATACCCCTTGATTTCTTCTTCAGCAGAAAGATTTTCCTATAGTTTTACTAATTTGTACTATATTTACAAGACAAGCAACAACATATTTTTCATTCACTGGGAGCTAAAAGCTCATTAGTGTGATGTGTATGAAAGGGATGTATTAAAATGATAAAAAAGTACTGTTAATTTTTTTTATTCTTAAGAAAGTGCCTGAGGGCAGGTATAAGACACTATGACTCACCCTTGCTATTGTGTCAAAATTGTAGGTAATAATGGCTTTGCAGCAGGATTGGCTGCATCAACCTGAACAATGTAAAACATTTCTATGAAGGAAGGAGAAGCTTTTCTTCACAAATCACTCCAGCCTGCTGCTTGCAGCCGGTGAAGGAGGAGGTGAGAGACGACAGCAAGAAAGCTGATGCAGTTGCTGGGCAGATGTTATCGTATTCTTGGTAAAGTAGGATTACCAAACTTTCTGCAGACGTGATGTTACAAATGGCTTCCAGCTAAATCTTCCTCTGCGTTGGGTAAGTGATTGTAGCAGAGGGGGGGAGAGGAGCTGACATAAACACAAAAATGCCTGTTCATTACCAGAGCTTTGTGGAGCACTGGGTGTACCACATGTGGTGGCAGCCCTGCTCAGATACACCCCAAGCCCCCTGCTCAGATACACCCCAAGCCCCCTGCTCAGCTACACTCAAGTCCTGCTGAGCTACACCCGAGCCAGAACTCAAAGGGATTCAATTAGGAGCAAGCTGACTGACTTCTAGCCCCATATCTACCCTTGAACCTGTTACACCCTCCAGGTTTAAAGCAGTAGCTCATGCCACTACCAGCCCCAACTTGCTCCACTCCTTCTGCCCTACATTGCTTTTTTTTGCTTTTGCCAGAGAAAGACATCAATTTTCACCAAAGATAAACATTTAAGGATTGAGAATGTAGCACGACATTTTCCAGTAGAAACACGAACAGCTTTTGAAGAACAAACAAGTGGAAGAGTTATATTCTATACAGAAATATTATGAACACTTTGGTCTTGTCTAAACTAAGCTTGAAGTGTGACAACAGTATCCATTAACTAGGTTTTGATGATCTTGCTTGATGATGGATTTCTGATCCAACTTAGACATCTTAACAGATGCATTAAGCAGAGCATCTTTCCTTCAGATTTCTAAAGCACATAAGTCAGCGTTTGCCAGTGTAAGTTAATATCACCTGTTTAAAGTGCAGTCAAGGTAAGACTTTAGAAACAGCTCTTACTCTTAAAACAGGGATCAGTGTTGGGTCCAGTCCTGTTTAACATCTTTATCGATGATTTAGATGAGGGGATTGAGTCCATCACAGTTCAATTTGCGGATGACACTAAGTTGGGAGGGAGTGTGGATCTGTCGGAAGGCAGGAGGGCTCTGCAGAGGGACCTTGATGGGCTGGAGAGATGGGCTGAGTCCAACGGGATGAAGTTCAACGAGGCCAAGTGCCGGGTCCTGCACTTTGGACACAACAACCCCATGGAGCACTACAGGCTGGGGACAGCGTGGCTGGAGAGCAGTCAGGTGGAAAGGGACCTGGGGGCACTGATGGACAGGAGGCTAAACATGAGCCAGCAGTGTGCCCAGGTGGCCAAGAAGGCCAATGGCATTCTGGCCTGTATCAAGAATAGAGTGGCCAGCAGAATGAGGGAAGTGATCCTTCCCCTGTCCTCGGTGTTGGTGAGGCCACACCTTGAGCATTGTGTCCAGTTCTGGGCCCCCCAGTTCAAGAAAGAGATTGAGGAGCTGGAGGGGGTCCAGAGAAGAGCAACAAAACTGGTGAAGGGACTTGAGCACAAGTCTTACGAAGAGAGGCTGAGGGAGCTGGGGTTGTTTAGCCTGGAGAAGAGGAGGCTCAGGGGTGACCTCATCACTCTCTACAACTATCTGAAAGGAGGTTGTAGACAGGTGGGGGTCGGACTCTTCTCCCAGGCAACCAGCAACAGAACAAGAGGGCATGAGCTTAGACTCTGCCAGGGAAGGTTTAGGCTGGGTATCAGAAAAAAGTTCAGGGGGGCAGCGCCTCCCCCCCCCCCCCCCCCCCCCGCAGCAGCACCGGCCCCGCAGGAGCCCCCGCACTGAGAAGGTGAAAGAGGACAGCGCGGGTGGACAATACGGGCAGAATCAGTCGGTGTTTAAGACAATAGAAGTAAAGTCAGTCTTTACAGCTTGTTTGTTCATTTTTTATCTTACCATTTCTTGGAAGACACCTTAAATACTAACTAAACCAACATTTCTAATGGTCATCAAAATGAGTGAAGGCCCACAGCAGCCAAAGTTTCCATCATTTGATGATTCACTCACATAAGGAAAGAGTTAACAGCCTGTTACAGAGCTCTATTTTACACCTGTGGTGGCTTTTCATGTGGGCAATGTTCCCAGTCCTACACCACTCATGAAACTTCAGTGTTGTAACAGCCATGCTTTGCAATGTAGTCTCTTGTTAGGGGCTTTATTACTCAACACTTCAAGAATGACATTCATGTGATCAGCTAACTATACCTTTAGGAGGAAATATTCAATGGAAGAATGGGATCACTTCAAAGAAAACCAATTATTTGCCATTGTATGACCTGTAGTGAGAAATACTGATTCAGATATACGTTCTTCATACAAGGTCCATGCTCTGTACACATAATTTGTTAAAGCTTTGTTGAAATGTATATCATATCCTTATAAAATACTAGTTTAGTTCAGTTTACTTCTCTGTGAATAAGGCATGCTGTTCTATCTCATCAGATGCTGAGGACAGAGAAACAACTAACATTTTTAGGCATTAAATTCCCTATTTCCATTCTCCAATCCACTGCAGACTGACAGATCCATAGGAGCTAATGCCACAGTCCTCTGTTCCCTGCTAACCTCTTGGCTGAATCACTTCTCCTGATAAGGTGCCTTCTTAGAGCAAGGATATTTTACCATATTATACAATAAAAGTGGAATATTTTGTTTGGAAAGTGTCACAGAACTGCTGTCGGGTAATAGCACTCTGGAGTGCCATCATCCACATCAACACTTTCCTCTGAGACTTTGAGAGCTCCTCCAAAGACACCTGGGAGATGCAGGGAAGACTATGATAAAGGCACTTCAGCCTTCAGCATCACCTCTTCCATATGGAACAGGCAGATTGCCTTTGCTCTGCCACTCCACTTAGTTTTGGAGGCCGTAAGCTGCCTCTAATTTTATTTTTTTAAGGTGCTGTTGGTTCTTCTTTTTTATAAATCCTTATTGAAATATCAAAAATAAATTCAAGATCTCTACTAACATGCGTTAGAGGTTTGGCCTGGTGTGCAGGGGCCTCCTGTGCTCAAGATGCCCTTCCTGGGGTGCCCTGAAATCCTGCTTGAGTTTCCACAGGAACAATTTGGAAAGGAAACCCGCATTTTACAACAATGTGGCACAGCTGCCAATAGCTCTGAACACATCACTGGGGCAGATAATCTAAGTTTCCTCCTAAAATCAATGCACTCTCATACTCATCCACTTTCTGAAAGTTTGTACTAACTTAAAAATCTTGTTCTAATTTCTCTGCGTGTCAGTCTCCTTGTGTTTAAAGAGGATTCATGCAGATGCGAAATATTAAGTAAGTACTAGTTATTACCTTTCTTTGTATTAGGGCTAATAAAAAGTATCACCATGACATGACAAATTTTTCAGAAGTTTATTGTTTGCACAAAAGGGTGAGACTGTGTGCAGTTTGTGAACATTCCATTCTATTATTTTCTGATTCTAACTACAATTATGAAGAAAATAATCAAAACATATAAAAGGAAGAATTTTTTTTTTCATATGGTAGAGTAGGTAAGGTTTGATTTTCTATATCTTCCACTAATTAAATAGGATGCCTGACCCTACTTACAAGTATAGAAGATGCTAAGCATCTTCCCAAAGCAGGCACACCTCTGCAAGTCATTGTACAATTGATCAAAAGAAGCAGGTGCATTTCAAGACACCCTCCTGCACTATGGGATCCTGGCAATGCTTCATGATTAACATGAAATTTCTAAATGAGTTCTCTCTAAAAGCTATGTCATTGGCAAATTAGTAATTCGTGTTGAAAGTCAAAGACAAGCGTAATATGTTGACAACAGCCTCCACCATGATTGCTGCTCATTAATTTGCATAATTTGCTTATTGTTTGGTGTGTGTTTGTTTTTTAG
Organism: Tapera naevia; assembly: GCA_033556795.1. NCBI lineage: Eukaryota > Metazoa > Chordata > Aves > Cuculiformes > Neomorphidae > Tapera > Tapera naevia. The sequence goes on from JAUMJJ010000098.1 coordinate 784,049, forward strand.
GATGCCTATTGCAAACCAAACTCTTGAGGCATCAATAGCAACAGCCTAATCTCTCCAAGGACATAATTTGTACTCTTCAAGTCTCACAGTGAATAGTAGTATGAAACCAACTAATTTAGATGTGCACTGGGGTTCCCAGACAGATGTAGACTATACATGAGACCAGGTAATCAGCACCTGCCCAATTAATATATATGTTTCCTTCATTAATAGTATACATATTTTTAAAGAAAAATGCTACAGTCAAAAAAAATCACAGAGAGAAATTTAAGTTAATACTTTAATATTACTGACAACATATCTAAAGTATACAGGCTTATAAATCAAATCAATTTATGCACTTAAGGCTTGATTCCTAGAGCTGCTTTCTATAACCCAGGCAAACAGGAGAGCCTATATTTAACTAAAAGAATGTCATTGTCTGGGTCAGTTACCCTGAAAGTCAGAGGAACAGCTCCCAGTGCTAAATCCCAAGCCTTCAGTGTTCCTCATAGTCTGACCCAGAATCTTTAGTACCTTCCAGGAGGAGCCTTTGTTTATTGTTTTTCTTTTCTCTCCAAGTATTGACACAAGGAAATGTCAGTACATGATTAAAAGGTCCCTGTGTTCTTGTTGTTAATGCTGTTAGTAAGAGAAAAAGAAAAAAGTAGTTTCAATTACACCGTGTAGCATTCATGCTGTTTCACAGCAGCAACAATTTGGTCACTTGAGACACACTTTTAGCATTGGGCACTTCATTTCTTTGCTGGTTAAGATATTTTCTGCTTCACAGCTGTCTCTCAATCAATCAAAAAGTATGTCGTATTTCCATCCTCCAAGAATCTTAAATTTTGATACAAGCAGACACATCGATACACACTATAATTTTCATGTGTTATTCATCTGTTAACCCCAAGATGCAGACATTTGCAGGGAGCTGGATACTGACTTCAAAATAAAATTACTGGAGGTTTTTTTTTTCATTTTTCAGTTAAAGAAAATATATTCTACCAAGTTAGCTGAAAGTGGGCCGTGTTATAAGAAATCACCGTGTGCAGCTACTGCAAATGTGGGATAGATGCACTTAGATGCAGATGGCGTTATACTACGATTTCTTTCTTTCTTCTTATAAGGATATATACAGTATTGCTTCTTTCTTATTTTTCTTTATGCAACAGGGCAACAAATACAACTGAATTATGCATATTTTACATACTGTCCACATCATTGCTTACAGTACAATAACTGAATAATTCACTTAATGTTCCTGGTAAAGTCTAATTGCTATTGTATGTTTCTATCAAAGAGGAGCCCTGTGACACTGGCAGGTGGTTTTTGTAAGGGATGATAAGGAGAGAGGAAAACCAAGTTGATAAACTAAGCTGCTTCTGTTATTGTTCTTGTTCTTTTGGAACTAAATATTCAGTAGCAGGCTCCACAATGAACTGTGTTGCTCTGTGAATATGGAAACTGATCCTCAAAAGTGGGGAATGTTTTGAGGGTGAGGGCATGAAATGAATTATTAACATACTGAAATGAACACAGGACATTTTCTCAGGTGCAGTAATAAGTGTTAAGTAATGAACAGGTCTGCACAACTCCAAAGAAAATCACAGCTAATGATCAATATTGTCAGACCCAAGTCCTTCCTGAAATCCTGCAGGACTGAGTTCACTGTGTGAGCCTTGCACTTTGCACCCACGTTGCATGATCTTGGTCAGTAATTGATGTAAAGTCTGAGATGGACCTTGTAACTATGTTGAATTGTGGAGCATTTAGGTAAAACAATGCCATGGGCAACAGAGAGCATTTGTTACTGCAGGATGTCAAATTTTGTAAAATGTTATTTAAGCTAAAGGGCAACTGAGCTCCATAAAGGCCCCTAGGAGTCCTCATCCTGTAAAAGTCCAGACCAGAAACACAGCTGGAACAGCACACAGATGGCTTCTGGCCTTCTCAGGAAACTAGGAATATTGATATGTATCCAGGTCTAATCATGAGGATGGACTGAGATTCCTTTATAAGGGGCAAGCGACACGATCCTATAACTAATATTGCAGGTGCTGAGCTAATTTTAAGTGTGCTTCAGAAAAGCCAGCTTAAAAGGAAAACATGTTTCAAGTTGCTCTTTTCTCCCTATTTGGGCCGGGGTGGGAAGAGAGAGATAAACTGTGTTTGATGGCTCTTCTGGAGCCTCATCAAGAACTTTTATTCCTTTGCTGATGCAAAGCTCAGATGCAACTGTTTTATAATAAGGTGTCTGTGCAAGTGCTGTTTCCCCTCTAGCATGTTCCCTCTAGATATGCCTCCCAGTGTGCTAGGGCCTTGGATCCATATCTAATATTTCTCCTCTGAAAGCTAAACGCTCATCTGGTCACTGTGCCTTGAGAGAACATCTCTGTTTCAGTGCCATTTTCTCATCCTAGCATGACTAGACTTCTGTGAGAAGAAACAAATTCTGTATACAAAGCTATATAAGGAAAATGGAAGAAGCCCTTCCTATTGCCTAGGCAACACATTTCAAGGGTTTTCAATCTCATGCCTTTACACTCACACTTGCAGTACAGTCTTCAAAGGTGTTTCGTAACAGTTATTTTCAGCCATTATACCCAGTGGAAGTCGTAAATGGCATAATTACTCATTATAAGTTTGTCCTTTTGTTTGCAGAGGTGCCTTACACACTTCAGTGCTCAAGAAATAGAAATACAAGAATAATATAGCATGAAAGTCAAACCTTACACTTGGTCATCCGTTACTGATTTCCATATACTGTACCTGATTTAAGACATTGTTAAGTATTGAAATATTCTCATCTCTTATATTCAATTGAGGAAAAAAATACCCACAACATTTCTTCTAACAGTAATTTGTTGATTTTCTCTTGCACATTCACAGCATGGCTTGGTGATGTTAAAATAGAGACACACATATTACAACGTTATTGCTACAGTTATATTACAAAATATCAACCTTCACAGAAAACCCACAGGTTTCTATCCTAGCAATTGAACCAAGGCATTGCAGGCTAATTCAGGACTCCATGAAGCAGGCTGCAGTCTCATCCTAAGCTTTTTTGTGCTCAGTAGTACCTCTGACAAAAGACCAGAAAGTACCTGTGGGAACTATCCTGACATTACCCCTGTAGCAGGAATCGCCTTGGGTTCAGGTGTTATTTACACAACTTGGGACAGGCAGGCTGTGCCAACTGCAAAAGGCTTTATCAACTATTTAATTCCTAGTTGACTAAATGATATTGCTACCCTTAAAGTCTGTGTACTTGTCACAGGTCTGCTGCAGAGAAGAATTGTGTCACCAGACCTTTCTTTGGTAAAGTATAGGGAAATATATGTTTTCTGTAAAGTCCTAATAATATCTTTTAAAGAGTGTCACAATACAGCTTGTTGTGTCGATGATCCATATACTTGATCAGTCCCTAAACAATTGTTGACTCCATAGAGTTCAGTTATCAGAAGGGAGATTTCCTTCCGGTAAGTTGGTTCTGCTGGAAGCAGGTTTAGCATTTAGAATATTTTCATTGCCATTTTCCAGCTCATTAATCTTTTTGTGTCAGAAAAAATACTGATATCCAGCCAGGACCAACTCATGAATCATTTATTCTATTTCAAGTCTTCCCCAATAAGATGAGAAGAACTGAATGGAGGCTCTCGGATGTTTATTTTTAACTTGCTGTCGTATTTGACATAGATATCATGATGACATTAATTTAGTCATAATTATAGTTCACATTAATAAAGTGGCCTTACAAATTGAGGTAAAATCTTAACAGAGATACTAAGAAACAGCACTTTCAACTTGAGGATCAAAGAACGACGCTCCAGGAAGATGTAGCAAAAGAGAAAAAGTGGTAAACATAGCATCATAGAATCACAGAATATTTTGGCTTTTGACCTTAAACATCATCCATTTTCAACTCTGCTGCCATGGGCAGAGACAAGTTCCACTAGACAAGGTTGCTCAAAGCCCTGTCTAATCTGGCCTTAAACTTTTCAAGCGATGGGACATCCAAAACTTCTCTCTGAGCAGCAGTGCCTCCCCACCTTCCTTATCTCTAATCTAAATACACACTCTTTCTGTTTACACCACTTACCCCTTGTCCTATCCATACAGCGTATGTCCCTGTAAGGAGTCCTTCTCCAGCTTTCCTGTAGCTCCCTTTAATAACTGCAAGGCTGCTAAAAGGTATCCCCTCAGCCTTCTCTTTTCCAGGCTGAACAAGTCCAGCTCTCTCAGCCTGTCTTCATCGCAGAGGCGCTCCAGCCCTCTGATCATCTCCATGGCCCTCCTCTGGACTCATTCCAACAGGTCCATGTCCTCCATCTCTTGGGGGCCCCAGAGCTGGATGCAGAACAGGTGGAGGTTCGTGAGGGCGGACCTAGAGGGGGAGAATCACCTCCCTTGACCTGCGGCTCACGCTTCTTCTGGGGCAGTGTAGGATACGGTTGGCTGTCTGGGCTCCGAGCGCGTGTTGCCGGCTCACACTGGGCTTCATACCTGAGTGTAAGCACGAGGCATCTCACCTTAAGTCCGGAAGGAGCCGCGGGAGGAGCCGCGGGAGGTTTAAAGGCGGTGAAACCGAAAGCTCCACCTCCCACTGAGCACACCTGCGGCACCGGTAAATCCCGCGGATTGCGCACGTGGCGAGGGGGGAAAAGGGGCTTCCCGGGGCAGGGCAAAGCGTGGCACCGCTGAGAGAACAGCTGGGAACCCGCAACCCCTGCGCTAAAACCACGGTATGCACCCGCCAGGAGAGCGAGACATCTATCAGCTCCTCTCCAGCCAGGGCTGCAGCATCCTGCCAGGCTGAACCCCAGTGGGTACGTGCGGCCACCCTGGGACCGAGAAGGACGTGCCCTCTCCGGCGCTGCTGTCGGATGCCAGCGGTGACACGATGTGATGGAGCTGTGCTCGGGGAGAGGAGCTCCTCCCATTGGTCACTGAACTCAGGGAGGAGGTAACAAGGCTGAGGACTATCAGGGAGTGAGAGATTGACTCCTGAGTGATTTACTGTGCCCCCTGTCACAGCCTCAACAGGCAGACGAGCCAAGCACAAAAGAGGACCCTCCATCCCACAACCACTCAACTCAGGTAAGTGAAGTGGAAGATGGAGCAGAATGGCAGCAGGTTTCTGCTCGTCACAAGCGGTGTCGTAAGCGACCCATATCCCCTGTTCCTAACGAGGCCCTGCAGGTTCCACTGCAGAGCAAATGTGAAGCCCTGCAAGTGGAACCAACTCCAAGGGCCAACAACTCTCACAGCCTGGAAATACCCCCCGGGTTAAGCAGACCAAAGCCACCAATTAAGACAGCTTCTGTAAAGAAGAAGAGGAGGGTTCTCGTCATTGGTGACTCCCTCCTGAAAGGCAGAGAGGGTCCAATTTGCAGACCAGACCCATTGCATAGTCTGTTGCCTACCTGGGGCCTCAGTTGGTGAACTGGTGAGGCAACTTCCTAAACTTGTCAAGTCCACAGATTATTTCCCAGTAGTTGCTTTCCAGGAGGGTAATAATGAGAAATGGACTAGAAGCCTCAAAACAATCAAAAAGGACTTTAGGGCCTTATGTCATATGGTAAAAGGAGCAGGAGCGCGGGTCGTGTTCCCCCCTGTAATAGGGAATGGTGAGGGAAGGAGCGGGAAGAACCAGGAATTGAATGACTGGCTCCGAACATGGTGCGAAGAACAAAACTTTGGGTTCTTCAACAATGGATTGGCCACACGCCAGGCCTGCTGGCAAATGACGGGGCACACTTGTCCTGTAAGAGCACAAAGATACTCTCTAAAACGTTGGCTGGACTAATCAAGAAGGCTTTAAACTAGATTGGAAGGGGGACGTCACTAGGCTCAATAGAGGGACAATCTGGTGGTGAGAGCACCTGGCCTGCCACCTCAGTGGAGAACAGCACTCCAGGTGGCAGCCAGAATTCCAAGGTTATTGGTGGGATACAAACAACCAGTAGTAGACAGTCAGGACTAAAGCCTACTCTACTTAGGAAAGGGGTGGAAATAACAGCCCAACTGAAGTGCCTTTACATGAATGCACGCAGTATGGGCAACAAACAAGGGGAACTGGAAGCCATTGTGAGGCAAGAAAACTGTGATATAATTGCCATCACGGAAAACTCCACTGGAGTGCTGCCATGGGTGGTTATAAAGTCTTCATGAGGGATAGGCTGGGAAGGAGAGGCGGTGGGGTTGCCCTCTATGTTAGAGAAAGTTTTGATTGTGTAGAACTAAACTGTGCTAATGATAGGGTTGAGTGCTTGTGGGTTAAAATCAGTGGAACACACAGTAAGTCAGACATAGTGGTGAGAATCTGTTATCTGCTGCCCAGTCAGGATGAGAAAACTGATGATCTCTTCTACGAAAAATTGGGAGAAGTGTTGTGATTGCTGGCCCTCATCCTTGTGGGTGACTTCAACCTTCCAGATGTCTGCTGGAAGTATAACACAGCAGAAAGGAAACAGTCTGAGAGGTTCATTGAGTGTATGGAAGATAACTTCCTAATACAACTGGTGAGTGAACCGACAGGGGAAGGTGCCCCACTGGATCTGCTGTTTGCGAATAGAGAGGACCTTGTGGGGGAGGTGACTCTTGGAGGACGCCTGGGGCTCAGTGATCATGAGATGATAGAATTCTCAGTTCTTGGAGGAGTAAGGAGGGGGGGTCAGCAAAACCACCACCTTGGACTTCCAGAGGGCAGACTTCAAACTGTTTAGAAGGCTGCTTGATAAAGTCCAGTGGGAGACGGCTCTGTATGACAAAGGAGCCCATGAGGGCTGGATGCTCCTCAAGAAGGAAGTTCTGGCGGTGCAAGAGCAGAGCATCCCTGTGTGCCGTGAAATGAGTCAGCGGGGAAGAAATCCAGCTTGGCTTAACAGAGAGCTCTGTGTTAGTCTCAGGAAAAAGAGGAAAATATATGAGCTTTGGAAGAGGGGGCAGGCATCCCAGGAGGACTACAAGGAGCAGGTGAGATCATGTAGGCATAAAATTAGAAGGGCTAAAGCTGTGGATGGCCAGGCCCAGAGGGTGGTGGTAAATGGAGTTCAATCCGGTTGGAGGCCGGTCACGAGTGGTGTTCCCCAGGGCTCAGTGCTGGGTCCAGTCCTGTTCAATATTTTTATTAATGACCTGGATGAAGGGATCGAGTGCACCCTTAGCAAGTTTGCAGATGACACCAAGCTGGGTGGCAGTGTTGATCTGCTTGAAGGAAGGGAGGCTCTGCAGAGGGATCTGGACAGGCTGGATCCATGGGCTGAGACCAGCAGGATGAGGTTTAACAAGACCAAATGCCCAGTCCTGCACTTGGGACACAACATGCAGTGTTACAGGCTTGGGGAAGAGTGGCTGGAAAGCTGCCTGGAGAAGGACCTGGGGGTGCTGGTCGACAGCAGCTGAATATGAGCCAGCAGTGGCCCAGGTGTCCAAGAAGGCCAATGGCATCTTGGCCTGTATCAAAAACAGTGTGACCAGCAGGACAAGGGAGGTGATTGTGCCCCTGTACTGGGCACTGGTGAGGCCACACCTCAAGTACTGTGTGCAGTTCTGGGCCCCTCAGTATAAGAAGGACATTGAGGTGTTGGAGCGCATCCAGAGAAGGGCGACGAAGCTGGGGAAGGGGCTGGAGAACAAGACCTGTGAGGAAAGGCTGAGGGAACTGGGGTTTGTTTAGTTTGGAGGAGAGGAGACTGAGGGGAGACCTCATTGCTGTCTACAACTGCCTGAAAGGGGGCTGTGGGAGAGCGAGTGTTGATCTCTTCTCTCAAGTGACAGGTGATAGGACGAGGGGAAATGGCCATCAGATGTGCCAGGGGAGGTTCAGACTGGATATCAGGAAGAATTTCTTTACTGAAAGGGTGGTCAGGCCCTGGAACAGACTGCCCAGGGAGGTGGCTGAGTTACCATCCCTGGAGGTGTTTAAAAAAGGGATAAATGAGTTTTTGAGGGACATGGTTTAGTGGATGATGGGTGGGGTTGGACTTGATGATCTTAGAGGTCTCTTCCAACCAGGAGATTCTATGATTCTGTGATTCTATGATTAGCAAAAGGCAATTATTCACACTGTAATTTAGGAAAGACACCTCCTTCTACTATGACTGAAGAATATTCCTTCAGCCATTCGAGCTCCCACGCATGACTCCAAAGCAGGTGTCAGCTTAACAAAACAAAAAACTCCCAAGCAGTGCAGTGCTCTGAGTGTCAGGTGGGACTTGTGACAGAGGTAACAGTGCTGCCAGTTAAGTCATTGATGCTACTTTTTGTACTACAAGTTTGTTCACTGAAGCTGCATCATCTAATTTTATAGAGCCCCTATGTAACTCATCTTGCCATAATGCTCCAGGGAACTGTCCTGGGCAACAGAGGCTAAAATGCACCTGATCAATACTCTCATTTGGGTTGGTCACAGCATGGAGCAGCTGTGCAGTCTTCAAAGACACACTCCTGGCTATGATAAAGATTAGTCACTGTGACTTGTGGCTGGGAAGCAAAACCCTCAAGAAAGAAACAGATTGGCAAGTAAAGATTATGTGAAAGAAACCAGTTCAGTCTTTACCTGGTTTATCACTGCTAGTCTGGAGTGAAACTGCATGGAAACTTCCCTTCACAGGTGATGAAGTTCTCTTCAAGAAGCTGTAGGAACTGTGGTATCTAAATCTTCTCACTTCACTTAAATGCACAGATAAAATAGCTGGCTGTTCAAATTGAGAGGCTGTCTCCCAGGCAGCAGGTGCTGCTCAGCAGCTGGGCTTTTAAGGAACAAAATATTTTCCAAAATGTGCAGAGATAAGGGGTCAGGCCTTGCAGTGTGTGTCTGAACCCATGCTGTCTGCAGCAGACGATGGCCGAGTAGTCAGTGTAGGCCCAGCAGTAGGCAGTGCCCTGCCTCGGCTCTGCTGACCATACCTCATAGCAAAGCAGTCCTAGCTGAGGTCTTTTAAAGAGGTACTAAGTCCACTGCTTTTTTTTGTGTTGTCTTTTTTTTTTTCCCATAGAACCCAGTCTGGTTAATGTGCTTTTAATGTGCTCTGAGATCATCTGCAGAGTTAAGCTCTGGATGTAGGACTGACAGCTAAGGATGGACACTGGTGCATAGATTATGACAGTGTTTTAATGTGACCTACACACTGTGACAGAGGTGTTCCTAAGCATCGGCCAGAGCAGATCTTTAAACACTTGAGGAGTTGAAAGCCAAAAGCTTTCAAGAGTAGGCATTAGTATAGAATAGAATTTCAGAACTAAAACTTTCAGGCAAAATCCAAGCATCTAAGCCTCTTCTGGATCATTTACTGAAAAACCTCTGGTCACTCTAACCTCACACTTGCTTCCATTAAACAACACCCAGTCATGGCTGGAATGGACAAAGGATGACACTTAGGTGATATCAATCATGTCAGCTGAGATGACATGAAAAAGTTGCCCCCTCACTTCACATACATTGATGAAGATATATTATCTAGCTGCAGAAAAATGATAGTATAGTACTTGCAGGATTTGATTTTACAGCATTGCCACCAAACTGTCAAGTCTCAAGAAAAGAAAGAAAAAAAAAAGTGAAAAGAAACAAGGGAATCACTGATCCATTTTTCAGCAAATAATGTCAGGAGTTTATTAGCTTGAAAGCTGAAAAAAGATACTCCAGGATTTACAAATAAAGTATATTTACATTGTATGTTAGGAAACATTCAGAGAGAATAAGCAGGTTAGTGCAAAACACGTAAACAAGAAGTCCTGGCTTTGCTGAACACATTGTAAAGAAACTGTGGGTTGAAATTTCCTTGCATGAATCTTTATTTTTTTTTTCAAAAATACATCAAGAGGTTCATTGAAGAATTTACCTAACAATAAATAATTTTAAAATAGGTAGCACATAATATCTCTAAGATGGAGCTTTATTTCTAAAAGCTATTGAAAAAAGTGTAGAAAAAAGGCTTAAAAAGACTGAACGTTGATGCTACATAAATTCAGCTGGGAAATCAAGGACGTAGTTTAGCCATGAGAATGGGTAATAAGTAGAATACATATCAAGGCAATTTGTAGGTCTTCTCTATCTTCAGGTCCAGAAAGGTTTTCTTTTCCCCAAAGACGTTAATTTGCAAAGCACAAACTATTGACCTTACTGTGGGAGTTACTAGGTGGAGTTTTAAGCCTGGTCTAAGACAAGTGGATTGGCCAGATGATCTAATGGTCTGTAGCCTCAAAATAGCTTAGTGCAGATGTCTTGTCTTACTGAATGCATTTATTAAATAAACAGTTTTCAAAGAAATCTATGGGAATTAGGCACCTAAATTCCCATAAAATTAAATCTCATTGAGTGTGTTTTCCAGTCACTTCTGCTCAACCCCTCTGTCTCTTCTTGCTATAAATGCAGGAAAAAAGTCTCGTGGAAAAAACCAAAACAGAATAACAGAATAATTCCAAATATTTTACACTTACTGAAACTCAATTAATTTCATTATGGACTCAAACCAAAATGCTTCTTAACAGATGATCAGCAAAGTAAAATTTGTTCGTGTTTCCTGAGAGATATACATGTGCACACAAAGATGACATATTACTTTGAGAGTGTCCATAGTGCTTCTGAACATGCAAGAGGCACTGCGGACGCCTGTGCAAACGTGTTTTGAATGGCTCTTAGCAAGTGGCTGTTCACAGGTATAGTGAAAACTCTTTATCTCTGTGAACATTCCTGCCAATAAGATGTTCTTACCTGAGTTAAAAAAAAATAATTTCAAAAAGCACAGAGAAGCACTCTGGGTGCTCTCAAAGTCATGTATGATATTTATGAGCATGTACTTCACAGACTGCTTAAACAATTTACTATTTGCTCAGTTTCCCCTGACACTGGCTCAGCTGTAGGTTTGCCGTGACTATGAGGAGGGGTGTAGACACACTGTCCAAAGAGCTAAGCTGGACTTGAGATTTCTCTAACACACCGTGCTCTGACATGAGATATTGTGGGACAGGCCTGTCACCCACTACCAGGAGCATCCCTCAGCTCATTAGCAAGAAGTTACACTGTCAAGCAGAGAGAGCAGGGTGTTCACCATGTCTGCTTAGGCAGGGTGAGTGTCACTACTGCTTTTGTTGACTTTTTCCCCATTGTAGCTGTATCTTGACACTCTTTTTTTTTATTTGGTTCTCCTACAAAACACATTACTGGAGTCACCATTCCAAAAAACAAGATGCAGACTAAGGAAATTGCAAAAACAGTGTATCTCATAGTTTCAGTTTCCCAGTTTCAAAGAGTGCTTAAATCATGTGTAAAAACATTTTTAGAACCCAAATTTGAACATGTTACAATGAATTATACACTTATACAGAAAATCCACACCAAGCTGCAAATAAGTGCAAATTATTGGCTGTGTTGCACGTAAAAATTCCTCTGTTAAGTGACATTTTTAAGAAATATTGTTCCTTACATCTGCTAAGAACTATCAGTGTTTTAAATGTTAATGAAAATAATGTTTGCAATGGAAGAATTTCAGCCACAGGCTTCTGTAGTTACCTTCTCTAGTGGTCTTTTTAAGTTTCTTCCTGCTCTTTCCCATCCTTAGGTGCCACCTGGCACTCTTCTGTTAGCGCCGGAAAAGCAAGCCAAGCTTGCCAATAGCACCATTTGAGTGACAGGTTGTGAAAATTTAAACACTCCACAAAAACATCCTTTTCCTCTGGAAAAAATAGAATTTGACATCTCTGTATTTCTTGGGGTTCTGATGTAAACTCTGGTCCATGGAGCACAAGGCCATGGGCGGTGATTTACTCCAACAGATCTAAAAGGGGTTTATTCATACTTTCAGGAGCAAAAGTGTTTGTCTTCTTTCTTTTTTTCTTTTCCTCCAGATACTGCTCTGCTGATTTCTCAAGGCAATTTTAGATTTCCAGCTTTCACATGGTGATGAAGTAGTTGCTTTTATGACTTTCTACTCACGTAAGATTTATACACAGATCTCCTGGCAATATGAAAATATTCACAAATTTTTAACCTAAAGACCTGCCTTCAACTTCTAGATACCTGCATTTGTCAATTCTCACTTGTTAACTCAGGTAAGAACTTCCTTGAGATATTTTTAATACAATTTTCTGTTGGAAAATGTTATTTCTTAAATTTTTTTCTCTTGGCCAAAATATAGCAAGTATAAGAAAATAGTTGTAAAATTGATATTGATCAGATCCAGAATGAAGTTTCTTATCAAAAATCAGGATTTTTGTGACCAAATTTTTACATCACATTGGAGTAGGTAGAAAACTGTGTCCTATAGCCCTGCTGTGTTTGGCTCAGAACAAGATTTTGAGGCCAAGTTTCCCACCTCAGCACCCTACACTTTAAACTAGGAAGAACCTTCTGACTTTTCTTGCAGAAATTTTTCCCCAAATTATTTTAACATAATTTTTTTGCAAAATTAAACCACATTTTAAAAAATATTTGCTTTTTTGTTAAAAGAATCACTGTTCTCTTGACAATTGCAGTTTAAAAAACCAACAAACCCAAGTCATTGTAGCAGCCCAATAAAATGCCCTCACTGTTCTTTCATCTTAGTTACTAAAGGCAGAAGAGTGTATTGGGTTTTATACAATAACTGCCCCTCAAAAGTTATTCATACTATGAAAAATTACATTGGCATTTGCTGTACAGTCTTACCTGAAAAAAATAATTCAACTTTCAAATCTCAGCATCTCCTCAGCATCTTTGGTTCTTTTAAAACAAAATAGGCTTCTCTTTTGGTACCTCCCTCATAAATTCTCAGCACCACCACTGAGTTCTAGGATTCAGTGTGATCTGCCTGGATTCAACAAAATCAGTCTAGATCTACACTGGCAAAATATAACCAAATTTTTCCTTAGCCGTGACTAAAGACTGCAGTGACACTGAGCAGATTGCTTCTCCTTTTTCCATTGACTTCATCCCTTTGACAGCTGTTTGCATCTGCCAGCAATTTTAATAGACCTGGTCTGAACAAACTGTTCAGGTAATGGGAGGGTGGAAAGGTTTTTTTTAAAAATAAACAGACACTGAGCTCAGGAACACCTATATAAATTAGTCCAGAACAACTCAAAGCAAAGACCAACCTTCTGCATTCCCAAGGTGCTAAGTACCTATTTCCGTGAGTAACTTAACGTCCAAACTGCTCTGGATTAGGTGCTGCTTTAGAGACTTTCTCCAAAGTAATGCCAGTGTTGTGGGAGTCCAATATTTTTATTACAGTAAATAACCATTGAAGGGAGTGGGGAGTCACTCCAAACCCACTAAATCCAAGGGCAGCCTTTGGCTCCCATGAGTCCTGGGCACAACCCATCTCTCCACAGGTATGTGCGCCTTGAGGAGAAAGCGCAGTAGTGCCCTTGCTGCATCAAGTGCGTCTGTTCTTCCTTTTTGGCAATTATTGCAAAGTCTGGGGCAGCTGCCCTGGTGCTGGCTTGACTCTTTTAATAAGAGCCTGCAGTGTTTATTAGCTGAGAGAAACGGTTACGTCTCCAACATTCACGGGGGGGTTGTTTTGCCAGGAATTCCTGCTCACACAACGGATTTCAACATTCCTTTTTTAAGACGGGAACAAACAACTGACCTTACTGAGAGTACCCTTTGTCAGGGCTTGGTAGTGCTTTTCTAATAAAACACAGATGATTTATAATATGTCCACATGGGAGACATATTTGGCATATAAAGCAGTTGCAGCACAAAATTCTTGGGTGCCAGAAAGAGGTTTCTTGTGGTTTCAGAACAAAGATCTTCTGTTACTGCTCAGAACAGTCAGGGAACTTTTCTGCGCAGCACTAAAACAGTAAGATATCCTCACTGGTTAACAGCCACAAGCTGTTTCTCAGGGTGTGCAGCAAACCCACAATAACTTCAGTTGTCCTACCATGAGACAAATCCCGAGAATTGCTGGTCAGCCAAAGAGCAGCAGGGTACCAATAGCTGCATTCATTTACGGCTGGAATAATTCATTGTGTATCACTGGCTCTGTCTGCAAGGCTTGGGAGCAGATAAGGGGAGTCAAAAATCCTTACCTAGTGGAGACCCTGCCAGGAGAGGGGTGGCTGTTGTAGCACTGCAGTTCTCCCAGGAGGGCACAGCTTCCAGCATCACTGAATTTTCGTGGGCAAAGTCTGCCCAGGCCAGGCATTTGGCACTGTTTTTCTCTCCATTAGCTGACTCAGTAGTTACAGGTATTTTTAAGCCTCTGTACCCTGGTGCTGTGCAGGCTGATGACAGAGCCAACAGCCCACGTCCCACCAGCTACCTTCAGTGAATCAGGTCGGATGGAGTGGTAACCATCACAAAAGGGGGGTAGGAGGAGGCAACCCTCAAACAAATATAGCAGTAAAAAGGACCTAGAAGAAGAGGCCTTCCTTCTTCATTCTCTTCCTTTTTGTCAGACTTTCAATGAATGTTACAGCAATAGTTCTCCCTTTTTTTTTTGTGTATTTAACTCTTTCAATATCCTGATACAGCTGCATAGGGAAGCAAATTGCTGAGACCCAGAAGTCAAACTGAGCATTCTGGTGAATTGTTAATTCTATAGGTTACTGCCACATACCCATCCCACACCTCCCCCCGCCTCGCAAAGACTGCTAGAATGAATCATTACAAAAAAAAATGTGTTTGACCTTACTGAGGTGTTGGTCATTTTTACTTTATATCTTATTTTTCTTGCTAGGGCCTTGTAACTACACACAATGTCACCAGTAAGAGCTGACCTGAGCAGACCTCTAAAAACTTGAAGAACCATGCATCAGCCATCCCCAGTACCAAAATTTGCTTGAAATGAGCTTGGGGGAAAACACTTGTAATGCAGGCCACAGCCACATTTCTTAAGTGAAACACAGACTAAAAGAGTAAGTGGCTTTATGACAGATAAGAATTCATGCTGACAAAATTACTTTGTCAATGTTCGCCGAAGAGAACAGGAAAAACCCAAACATTTTGGGTTAAAAAGCTTTCATCATTATAGCAAGTTTCATAAACTGTGTCTTGCAGTCTTTTTGTTACTCCCTCCTCTATATTTATATACAAAAACACACAGAGAAAAACTAAAGCTTTTCCATCTTTCTCAGGAACAATAGACAGGCCATACATTTTAAACATGAGGTATATTTTATACTATATTCACTTCTGTTAACTACAAGGCTGAATATACTTTGCATAGCATTTCAAAGTGTGGCAAGAAACTATTAGAAGCAAGCCAGTTACAAAAAAAATGTAATATAGATTAAATCAGACTAACAAGTAAATAATTTATTGTGGACCATTCAAACTCTAATTACATCAAAACTTTGTCCTTTGTTACTTATCAGCATTCAGATGGGAAGCAGTTAGTTTTGCTGCACAAAACACAGCTGCAGTGAAAGAAAACATCAGTTCATGTGATAGTTCATATTATTTCCTCTTTCACCTATGAAAGGAGCATTTGAACTTGGAGAGAATAACAGTGCAGCAGTCTCAAATGAGCCCATATATTCATTTATTGCCCTGAGATAAATCACACATCTTGCAGCTGATCAAGTTTGAGTAAGAGTCCCACGTTCATAAAATTACAGGTATGAAGCATGCAGAATACATGGCCTTCTACTTATAATACACACAACAGCTAAAAATAGTTCTATGCCAGCAATTAAAATATGCTCTACCAGTTTGCCTTGGGCATCCCCACCTTATCAGCTGCCATGGACAATCATGATATCTTAGCCAAATCACAACTACAAGTTAAAGGCAGGACTGACACCCAAACATTTCAGCTAAGGTCTTAATTCAAAGATATGTCAATAAAAAGCAGGACAAGTCAGACAAAGACTGAACAGAAAAAGGGACTGTTCACAACTGGGCTTCAGAATAAGCACTTTACACACATTAATGCCCTCTGAGGTTTCATACCAAATGTACATCATCTTTCAGGGGGAAAAAATCCAAAAAAGACTACACATTGTGTCCAGATTAGAACACGGCTCTGAGCTCTTGAGTCTATTGCCAAATGCCTTCAAATCTGGGCTTTTTTAATTAGAAAAACAGAGGAAGTATTTAATGAGAAATTTAGAAGCTGCTACTTCAAAGACCAGTTTATTGCTTTGCTATTCATTTTAAACAGATTTTTTCTGTGCTCGTTTTGTAAACCTAAGGAACATTCTCAGGCAGGTCTGTCATTGTATTTATTTGAAAATCCGTGTTCTAAGATAACAATGCAATGGCAGCTGGGGTAGTAAAGATGTAATATAACCATAGTGGAAAATTTTAGGGTAAGATTTGTTTATTTAAAAAATACGCAGTCCTGCTGATGATTTCTCTTGCAAGACAATGTGCTCAATTCCATTGCTTATTTTTAATGAACCCTGGAGTTAGTTTTCTACCTCAACGTTTCAGCACTGAGTACTGATAGCTGATGCAAGTGCCTCTGAATGTCTGTTTTATGTAATAATTATCACAGATATTAATCACCTTTGAATCTCAATGTGGGGTTTTTGCATAGCATTAATAGGAAAGGCTCTCTGCTAAGCTGTTTCAAACACAAACTAGACCGTGGCAGGTTTAACACATCTGCCATGCTATCAAAATTATAAGAGACTCTGTGTCATGCTACAACTTTCTGAATTTCTTCCCAATTTGCTGTGGAACTTCTCCAACTTTGACTGGAAGTTATTCTGAAGAAGACTCATTTGGCTTAAAAATGTACTCAGTGGCACTTCAATCTGCATCTGTTCAGATTCTGAGTGTGCTGAGTGCCATTACTAAAACAACCCAAAAGAATAAATCTGTAGGATAATCTTGGGGATTTCAGAGACCTGTATTTTAGATGATCTTTTGCCATGTGAAATGCAGGGTATTCGAATTAGCCACCTCAGCATGAGGACAGTTAAGTGCTGAACAACCAAGGACTCAAATTCCTTGAAGGGGATTTAGATTGTCATAAGGGAGATATTGCTGAAGGAGAGGGCAATTTAAACTGCATTTCTTGTTATTGCCCTAATGTTCTCAGAGATTCACAACACTAAGCTCTTTCTTTCAAATGCCAGGAACTTGTCAAGTAGTTTCACACACAGGAGGAGACAACAGTCAACAGTTCAGCAGTGGGATCACTCACTAGGAGTGGGGAGCCAAGTGCTGCAGGCTCAGCCCAGTGGCTCCCAGCATGGGGAATTTCTCACTTACACTTTTTATTTTGCTTCACCCAGAACATGGGCTAAGGACTCGCTGAGAGGGAGAGATGCAATGATGACTCCTGTAGAGAACTGTCCTCCTTTAAAATGCTGACCCCTTGCAGGTGAACCCTACGCCCTCTGCACTTGCCCACTGGAAGCCAGCTAGCCCTCCTCCATCATCACAGATGGAAACAAGCCAGCTAGCCCTCCTCCATCACCACAAATATAGATTTTCCTCATTTGTTCTTTTCCCTTCCTGCCTCTGCCCTCCAGATATTCCCCATCATTTTGGAAAACACTGATTTAGTGATTAGAACACTAACTGGCAGAGAGGTGGGAAGCAAGCTCTTACACCCCAAAGTGATTATCCTGAATAGAGAACAACACTCACATGCATTTTCATCTTCTTGTTCTAGGCCAATTCATTGTTAATTATTTCGTGCCTGAGTACATCAGTTGGCTCAAGTTGTCCAGGTGAAGCTGGTGAATATTTTGTGAGCCTTGGCAGGGCTTAGGCCTCAGTCATCTGCCAATAATCTCAGTGCTGTGAAGACTTCAGTGGTTATAACAATGCACCAACAGTTTCCCCAGAGAGAAACTGGTGCAGAGAGAGGTTTAGGCACCTGCAGTGTTAAATGTGAATTTTGTTCCTGACAGTGGGTGTCTACAAAATTAACGAGCTGCCCTGTCAATCCAGCTCCAACATCTCAATCGAGTTCTTACAAATGAGGCAATAGGACACGGCTGTTGCAACTTGTGCACATGAAAGGTTCAGCTTCATTTAAATACTCAGACATAACTGAGGAGTGTTATTGTCCTACTTCCTCCCTGAGGATCCACATGATCGTGTTCTTCGTTTGCATAATTTGCCTGGGTCTCCTGGGGGGCTGAGGCAGGAGCTGTCTGTAGTGCAGGAACGCTCCTCTGAGTCGGGCTGTGCTGTTCGACAGTGATTGAGACATCTGGAAAAAGAAAAAAGACTGTCAGCAACACAATATTCTTGACATATTCCATCTTCACAACTTCCCCCCCCCAAAGACTTGCAGAGAACGATGCAATTACAATTTTGGAATTGCAGGGCTGGTGATTGAGTGCTCAACTTCTCATTTTCTCTGGCAGCCACTCAACTCTTTTGTCCAATTACGGCAGGGACCAAATGAATTGCAAGTGAAATAAATTTTCCCTGGAGGACTTCCATTTTAGCAATGCTTGCTTCAGGTTCTGAGAACACATTAACAGCATCATGTTTTTCCTGGACATCATTTGAAATTATTATTTTCTTCTGAAAAGAAGAGGGAACTATCTAATTGCACCCAAAAGCCACAAAAGAAAGTGGCCTTGAATACAATGTTCCTATCTCTTGAAAATAGTTATTCAGTAAAATCAACTGAATTATCTTTATTACGCTGAAAAAGTTTTGGATATTTACTTTAAACTTTTAATCAATACCTTTGTGATATGACTCACACTCACTGCTATTTCTCATTGTATTGAAAATAGTTTAAATTGACCTTTGTGAGCACATACAGGCACCGAAGGAGCTGGTGTTGCAACCTCAGTGTAAGTTCTGTTGAAAAGCATTTGAAATTAATTAGACTTAGTCATGCACTGAAAGGTAACAGTCTTAGGCGCTTGGCTGAATGGAAAGGGGGCGTTCCCAGGTATGAACATGGGTAAATTTGGTGTGTACACAGAGAAATGGCTTTCTGGGTCATGAAATTCAGTCCACCATGGTTAATTACTTGTGATATAACCTCTTATAAACCTTCAAATGTCCATCCTAAAGTGATTTAGGATCTTTGTCCACAATATCTATTAAAAAGGTGTTCTAAAATTTCTCTGCAATGGTGATTAGTAACTGTCTTAGAATTTCACGATAAATGCATGATGGCAAACTAAACTCTGTTTGGTTTTGTGTGAATGTGCCCTCCTGGAGCCAAGTCTTGTGAGGAGCGGCCGAGGGAACTGGGGCTGTTTAGACTGGAGAAGAGGAGGCTGAGGGGAGACCTCATTGCTCTCTACAGCCACCTCAAAGGCGTTTGTAGCAAGGTGGGTGCTGGTCTCTTCAACCAAGTAACAAGTATTGTGACGAGACAAAACAGCCTCAAATTATGCCAGGGGAGGTTTAGATTGGATATTAGGGAAAATTCCTATACTGGAAGAGTGGTGAAGCATTGGAACAATGCCCAGGGAAGTGGTGGAGTCACCATCCCTGGAGGTGTTCAAAAAATGTGTAGATGTGGGGCTTCTGGACATGGTTTAGAAGGTATGTTGGTGTTGTGTTGATGGTTGGACTTGAGGATCTTAGAAGTCTTTTCCAACCTTAACTATTCCATGATTACACATCCGTACAGATCAACATCTTTTTTAAAATAACTTCTCTGTTTTTTTCTCCTAAACATGTTATCAAGAAGAGCTTTATAATTTCTGGTGAGTCATGCTAAGGAAATGAAGTTAGGTAGTTAATTAATGTAGTTTGTAACTAGTGATTGTTAATTAAGTAGTAACTAACAATAGTTACTCCATTGCTCAGAGTCCTCCAGCAGTCCCTCCCAGTATTTGTTCCAGTTTAGTACATGTATCTCAATGTGAGAAGAAGAGTGTACAGAATTACAGATGTCATCTCTAAGGCCTCATGTACTGAATGCTAGACATATTTTACCTGATATTTTGTAGCATCAAATCCATTTATGTGTCCATAGGACATTAAAATATTACATCCATCCATTTGACAGCTACTACAGCAAGGTTCTTCTCTGTCTTACATCACTCAGGAGCCTTCAGTTTATATCACAAACTGCTCTCTAAATATCTTGTCTCGCAGTGCTGGTCTTTATTTCTCCAGTCTTTACCATCATCAATATTCCAATCCTATTTGTAACTTAGATGCATTCCAAACATCAGCAAGTTTATATAACCTTACTTCTTGTACCAACTTCACTTTTGAAGATATTGAATAAGTTCAGCACCAAAAATGAACTTCAAGGAACCTCCTGAGCCTCTAGTTCCTCAGTGTCACCATTCATTGTCCTTCTTGTTTCTCAGCTAATTTAGGACTCTGTGCTGTCCTTAATCATTTGTTCCTTGTTATTGTATGGAGTTCAGGCTTAAGTTCACATCAGCATTTCTGTAAAGTAGAAAATAATTTTTACAGAGGATATTCATCAGCTTATCCTGGTGAATTCATACTGCATTTTGTCTCCATTCATTAATGTATATCCACATTCTTACAGATTCTGTGATTTAAACTGTAGCTTGTATTTTCTGGATTTAGACTAATGGGCCTGTAGTGCCTTGATGGCTTCCTTGCCTTGCTTTTAGCACAAGTGCTCTACTTGTTATGCTTCAGTCATACGGCACCAATTTAAATAAATGACTAGAGTTATTTGAAATCCTTGCAGCCTGACTTATGGGTTCATGTGCTAAATTTTTCAGCCTTCTAGGAAGGAGTTATCTGCTCACCACCTCCCTCTTTAAGTGCCTTAAGTTCTGCATCTTAGTTCCGCCTCAAAGTTTTTATTTCCACCCTTCTGTTTCCTCCAGCCTTCCTGCCTTCGCGCTGTTTCTATCACCGCCTTTAATTTGTGACAGAATTCATCCACTGCTGGGGACTGCATTAAGTTAGTTTTAATCCTGATTTCTTCTTCATTGTTGAGTTGTCCCACTTATTTTCTTGTTCTATTTTTACCTCGATGGATAGAGGATCTCTTGATGCTCGTGTTCATTTCCTGGAAAAGTCTAAATAAGCTTTTCTTTTCTTTGTTTTTGTTTTTTTTTTCTTCTTTTAATAGTTATTGAGGTAGCCCAGTTCTTCCTGATCCCAAAGACTCTTTGCTAATCAGCTTTGTTCCCCTTTGTTCTCTGGCTCACTATCATTTGAATTATGTTAATGCTTAGCAATTATTCATTTGTCTTAGTTCTTCTTTGTGGAATATTAAAGCAAACGGCATTATTGAAATTTCTGACCTAAAAATGAAGCATTAAATAATGTAATGCTGTATTGAAAGCATGCTAAAAAACCTGACGTGGTTGGGAAGAAGACAAAAAGCTTTCAATGGAAATTCTACGACAGTGTGTTCCCTTAAATCATAGTGGAAAGCAGAAGAGACAGACATGATCTCCATATTTTTTTGTATAAATCTGGATTTGAAATCTTGATGTGGCCTGTGTAGGGGCTGTGTCCCTAATAAAGATGAGCAGGTGGCATAAACAGATATTTAGGTTAGATTATGAAAAATACATTTATGACATTCACTTTTCTTTGTATTCAGGAAATGACTCGGATGTCTTGCACAAGAATGAATACTTTCAATATATTTTCTTTTGCATTAGTCCTTAAGAGCTTAACTTTGCCAGAAATACCCTATGGTCTATATTGAAGAAGCGTGGGTCTCATATTTCCAACCACAGCCATTTCTTGGGATCCAGAACCTGGAGAGGTTAATAGTAAGTGAGTAGTGAAGGTTTTTTCATTTAATATTAAGTATGACAAGTTTTCTATGCTCTATTTTACAAGAGGTCAGGGAGGAGTGGTCAAGCTACCACACACACATTATTGAGTTAAACAGTATCTTTTGCAAATAAAAGTCACAGTTTCACAGTGTCATAAGGTTGGAAAGGACCTCTGAGATCATCGAGTCCAACCTATGACCCAACACCAACACCAACACTAACACCAACCCATCATCTAAACCATGGCACTCAGTGCCTGATCCAGTCTCCCCTTAAACCCCTCCAGAGTCGGTGACTCCACCCCCTCCCTGGGCAGCCCAGTGCTACGAGAATTCTAGAAACATAGATAAAAGTACTATTTCTTGTCTCTCTTTACTTTCATAAGAAACTTTTCACTTCAGATAACAATCTCATATGAGGAGCAGATGCTTTAATTGAGTGTTATTGACCAGTTTGTGATCTTTTCACATTAGATAAAGGAATGATATAGAAGGATGTTATCAAATGTCAATAAATAAATAAACTTCTTGTTCATTATTAACAATTTTCAAAACAAGATAGATTATCTCTCAGTAAATAACTGTGTTTGGAAGAAAAGGATGATAACTTGAGAGTTCTGTGCCTCATTCTGCTCTGATTCACATAAACAGGCTTAAATTGAATAGGGATTAGTAATAGAAATCAGTGTGCTAATGACACGAATTACAGTGTCATAGTGCTTTGTAACTCTGAGAAGTGTTTTAAATTCCTGATATCTGTTTGTTGCATACAGTTTATAAAGGCCATATCTTCCTAGATTTTGTGTTCATTCTTACTCACATAAACACACTAACTTCAGTAGACTATTGAAGAGATACGTGTCATTTTCCAGATTATCCAAAACAGAAACCACCGATCTTTCGTCTAATAAATGCAGATATAGAACCAGAAGAGATATATGATGATGTAATTGAAATTTTGAAAAGGAAATCTTTGGATTACCTTTTTCTGTAATTGCATTCATATTGGCAGCACGAGACTACATTTTACAGCATTCCGATTCCATTTTTTTAAAATGAATTTCCCTTATTTTCTAAAGGTTGATTCTTTAAATGCATGAAAGACATTCAAAATATTTTCTACAAATCTACAGCTGACATTCTGAACCTCTTTTCTATTGACAGTCATTATAATCTTAAAAATATAGGAAGAAATTTGCTCTTTTTTATGGTTTTAAAGCAAATTACAAATAATCATTCTGTGCTGTCAGTGCTGCATTATGGGATACAAACTGCCAAGAAATGTTCTGGGTATGTCAAGAAGCTCTTCCCTGGATTCTCTGAAACAGCAAGAAGTTAGTGCCATCTATAGACAGAATTTAATATTGAAAAATAATAGGAAAAATTATATAAGCTCGTCAAACCAATCATATCAAACAAAGCAAAGGTCATTCTACAATCTAAAAATTGATAGAAAAATGCCTCAGATCTGCTCATTCCTTTTCAGTTCTCCTAAGAAAGCTGGAAACAATTTAGCACAAATTTGAAGCATAAGACTTTAACCTGTAACAAAGCCATTTAGTGTTCCTTTCAGTCATTCTGTGAACTCACTTTAGTACACCTTTGTTTAAAGTAACCCAGCAGTGCTCATGGGCCTAATATCCTGCTTAATACACACCATTACTAACTCATTTCACTTTTTATTGTTTCACTTCTCAGTTGAGCTGCCTTGAGCAGTTATTATAATGCTACCACCACAGGCAAATCCAACCTTGCAAAGCTTAAGCACCTAAGTCACTTTAATTATGTGAATAAGCCAATCAGCTTCAGAAGTTATTCACATACTTTGTCTTACAGGAACATGTTCTTAGATTGTAAAATTCTCTCTTATATTCCTTATATCTTATTTCCTTTAACTACAAAGCATATTTAAGGTCAAAATAATATTACAGAATGAATAAAAGGGCATGCTGGTGACTGAAAATCCACATCAGTGCCTGATGAGAACTAGAAAATCACCAGCAGAGTGGAACTCTGTAAACTGTAATTTTAGGTGGTCTAAATGCATGTTTAAGTGTTTCTTCTCTTAGTTTTCCTCTCAGTGCAAAAATGATTGCAAGACCAATCTAGCTTTCCAAGAAACACCCTTTTGACTTTTTAATTAGATCAAGTTTCAAGCCAAAAACAGTGCCATAGTATTCCAGTGCCAGAAACTAAACTGGAATGGTATTTGTTGAATTTATACAGAGAAAAAAAACCCCATTGCTGCTATTGACCTTAAAAGATCAATTTTGACATTATTGTCAAAGGAGCAGCCCCTCCAAGTCCTCTGGGGCAACTTCCTTTGTTAAATCTCTGTTTTTATCCTGAAACTGAAGAGGAGGGTGGGGCTGCAAACACCTGACAGAGGACTCAGTGCCTGAGAGCAGCAACGGGAGGAGCAGGAGCCCAGCAAGCAAAGGTTCTGAGGTGTTTGGAAAGTAACAACTGCAAACTCCCTAACTGCTTAAAATGCATGATGTGAAAAACCTGAATGTCTTGCTTAAAGTTGAAAGGCTAAGAGATTCAGCCAGAAGACTGCATGTTTTATATGGAAAAACCAAATACCGTGAAGTACTAAAAAATAGAGCTTCACTTTTAAAAAAGTTATCATATAATTGACATTATTGTGCAAAAGTTGTATGGTACTGCTGAATGGACTTGGGCACCTTCAGAGGACTTGTCTGTATTTCTGTGGATTCAATTCCATAGCTGGTGTCTTTCAATACTGCATTGCATATGCACATCCATACAGGTACAGATATAAATGTATCTAAAATGGTGAGAATAAAATTGCTTCGTAATGTCTGGGGTTTTTTTCTGCTATATCAAAAATGAGTATGCCAGTAAAATACAAAGCATTACAGTACACATTGAAATTATTCAATAGAGGCAAAATAATTTCACAAAGAGTTTTCTATCTGTCCTGTTCAGCACAATTCCAACTTGTGGTAAAGGGCTTCTGAAAGAAATTAGACTGCTTGAATCTTTTTGAATGTCAAACTTATATATTCTCTCTCTCTCTCCTTCCATTTCTTCTCAGTGCTTAGACAAATTTAATTCTTTACTAACCTAAACAATGGATAGGGTTTTCTATAAAAGTGCTTGGCTTTGGATTTTCTTCATTGCAAGTCAAAAAGAAAATGTTGTACTTGATGTTAGCAAAGGCAGGTGGAGCAAAGCCATGAGTCACCTTAATTATGTGAAGAAGCCGATTACACCCCAACTCCACGTGTCTTTTCAAATGTCTTCCCCCCAAAAGCATCGCTGCTGCTTTATCTGTGTCAAGTGACAGTTCACTCTCAGCTAGAGCCTTGTCTGTTCACAAACCAATGGCCAAATCCAGCTCTGTGCACATAAACTTGATTTAGTGTAACTGAGAGACCGTAATTATATCAAGGGAAAATAGCTCATCACAAAACTCAGCAAGACAGATCCTCAAACAGGGATGAATAAGGGAGTAACTAGAGGTGAGGACAAAGGTGGTGCTGAAAAGAAACAGAATTCCCTGAGGATCTGTTGATGGTTTTTAGAATTTTGTCCAAGGTTTTGGTGATGTTCACTTGTGCCTGCACCTTCCTTCTGGTTCACTCACGACCAACCTTTATTTTCCAGCTGCTTCTGTAAATATATCCTAAGGAAGGCAGAGCACTTGAAGTGAAGAGGCCTGGGTGGAATCTGGGGCAGCCTGGTGAGCAAAGTAAAACAAGAGTGAGTGCTTGGTATACTTGTTTTCTTCCAGACAAAGCAATGTGTGGTTTATCCCTCACTGGGCAGCTCTGTCAAAGGAAAGTTTAGAAGAAATAACAGAAGTCCAGGGGCTTTTAGAACCCTTCTAGCTCAGAATAATAAATCAAAATACAAACCAAATACTACCTGGATGGTTTAGACAACTGTTTTTATAGATTCCATTTGCTTCTCCTTTATTCAAGTTTGAAAGATTCACAGATAAAGAGTATTTATCAAAGAATTTTCATATATTTTCATCATTTCAGATCTGAAAGTCTGAAACTGGTACAAGTAACTTTTCCCCCTTCTTTTTTTATGTAAAGCATTTATTCCCAGTAAGGGTTCTGTTCACCAATGTTCACTGTTAGTTCTTTCAAATGACAGACCAAACCATCTTCGGGATGAGGGTTACAAAAAAACATTCAGAAAAACACCCAAAGTAGTACATTTTTTTCAATTACAATTATATTTTTTTAAACAAAAGTTGTAACAAACAGACCACCTAACACTTTATTGGCAATTGGGCCATCAGAGATATTTCAGTAATAATTCAGTAATGTATAACTCTAATAAATATGATCATGAGACAAAGATTTTCTTTCAGCATAGCTTGAATTACATTAATTAGGTTTGAATGATTTCCCATAAATTATTTGCAGACCAGTAGAGCCAAAACTTGTACTCTCCTAAATAATATGCTTTATAGCATACTTGTTGCCTTATAAAACCAATTTCAGATATATTTGGACATGTATGTATATAAGTAATAATGTTAAACAAGGGGAAAAATAATGAAGATATTAATAAAAGCAGGGCAATTCTTTCAGTGAAGAAATTGAATATATCCAAATTTCAGTATTTTGGGGGAGTTAGAGGAAAGGGGTTTATTTTTTTTTAAAGGGAAAAAATGAGCCAATTTTGAAAGACTCAGATATTTCCCTGCTGTGGTCTGGAGTTCTTGCAATATAAGTTTATTGACTTTTGTGCTGTTTTGAATTTGTATGAGGCCATTTATATCATTTATGAAATCTCATATATTACTGTGAAGCACATAATGTGGTTGTGCAAAATGTGGTTTAGTTGCCAAGGAAAATAGAGTAGGAAAAAAACCCCAAACCCTGGTGTCTTTGGGAGATTTTAGTATGCACCAGGCTTTAGAGGATGAATACGAAGCCAAATCCAACCTGAATGATTTGGGTTTGCCCTGAGGCCTAAAAAGAGTCTTTTTTCTTTATACACTCTGCCCCCACTTGGAGACAGATGCTCGCAGAATGCTGAGAAGCTGTATTAAAGAAAAAAAGTCATCAATCATTGTCTTGCTCTACTTCAATAAAACAAACTGGTTATTTTTTCTATCAATCTATGAAAAATTTGGTTCCTTCTTACTTGAAAGTAAAGGAATTGATAGAGAGCACAGTGTTATGTGGAATAAGGTGCTACTGCACACGTCCTCTCCCATGGAAACTGATTCTGCTACTCACCTTGCACAACAAGTACTACAGACTTCACCCAATATGAAGCTCCTGCTTTCAGGCTCTGCAAAATCCTGTATAGGGCAGTTTGAGAGAATTTGAAAAGGCAAAGTGATGGAGAGAGATTAAGGATTACTTTGTGTCCTTTGCTCAAAACAGCTTTGCTGGAGTTGCAGGAATGAAAGTGAATCTGTCTGGAGGCCTTACAGTGTCCAGAGGTAAATTGGGTGTTACCTGGGTCAAACTCCACACAGCTGTAACTGGGCAGCAGGAGAACTGGGGACAGTGTGTCTGTGCAGCAGCGACTGGGAGTGACTGATTCGCCCACAGCAGAGAGCAGCACTCACCTGCGAGGTGCAGGAAAAGAAACCCTGCCAAGGAACTTCTTGATGGGGCCATTGGAAAACTCAAACAATGCAGCAGCTGACCAGTTTTCAATGCAAATTACTGAAATACTGCCAGACTCTGGGAGGAGAACCAGCTACAGGAACACTAATAATTACTGGTGCTGCTTATAAAAGTACAGCTAGAACAGTAACTCATTTCTCAGTTTAAATGTGAAGAAAATAGTCCATATGATGACTAATAATAGGAGAGGACACTTTTCCTCCTTATATCAAGAGAGAAGATAAAACATCAATATTTATCAGACAAAATGTTACACTCAGGGGGTTACTGAAGTGAGTGCAAATAACCATTTTTCTACTTTTATTATATAAGCATATTTCAATTTTTATAATAGAATTGCTTTGATGTGCAGTCACCAGCACTGAGCCTCTGAAACATTGCCTCCCATTTACTCTTTGAATCACAGAATAACTTGAGTTATAAGGATTGTGGGGTCCAACTCCCTGCTCCTTGTGGGACTACCTAAAACTAAACCATGTGACAAGGATGATCATCCAGATGAAATCTGACAGGCCTGGTGCTTCTTCACAATATTCCATGACATGGTTTATGTTTTAAAGATCATCCATGTTCTGGACACCGCGTTCCGCTGCCCTTCAGCAGGGCACCATCCGCAGTGCTGGCAGGACCAAACCCCAGGCTGATGGGAGGTCCTCATCCAAGATTACTTGTGGTAAGTACTCCACTGGGTTTGGCTGTTGAATTCAGTTTTGCTGCGGGAAATTGAGAGTAATCCTACCAAAGACAATCCTTTGTAATCGAATATTATCCAACCGAGTGGATTCGTAATTACTTTCAAGACACCATGTCATGAGGAAAAAGGGTGAGGGGACTCAATTAACTGTGATGGTTTTTGTGATGACAAGACTGTACTTTTTCCTGTGACAGAGAAGACTGTTTAGGAAAATGGAACAAGAGAAACAATTTAGAGCCAATTCAAAAGATTAATAATCTGTCTGCAAGTCATGTAATTACTGTTTTAAAGTTATCATTAAGTTCAAGACTGTGAATCAAACAGAGAAAGAGGAATGTCCTTTAAATGACTGATTATACCTAGTTTAGGCAATCCATTATGGTACCAAACGATTTAGTAAATTCCTGCAGCATTGAAGATGGACTGAAAACAAACCCCTCAGTCTTATACACAACCACTCTACTGCAACATTAGAGAAAAGCTGGGTCAATGTGGTTAATGTCAGTTAACTACAAAAAACTTACTGTATGTAAAAGGTTGTCACCTTCTGTCTAGCACTTCGCAGGAGTAACAATACTGTATTCTGAATTATTTTGATGCTACTCTAGAATAAATACAAACATGTTAAAACTTAGCTTTCTAAGAATCGATAAACAAACCCATATTTTCTTTTTTATTCACATGCTAGCAGGTTATTATTAAAAATACAGAGCTTTGTGGCTCTTCTTGAAAATCAACAGAAGGCAGAGATGTTCTCTGTTTCTAGAAGCAAGCTTTATTTAGGGCATCAATTTAATCATTTAGGGATCTTCTTTGACACTCAGATATGGACACTTAGGCTCTATGTAATATTGAGTGCATTGTTTCCATATAAAAGTGAATTCTCCATGTTTCCCAATGAACCTGCCCTATGTATCTACTGGAGTGAAGGCAGGGGCTCTCCCTTTTGCATCTCAGATACCAGACGGGTCCTCGATGCAGCAGCACCCATGCAATTTGCCCCTCCTCTCCTCTCCTCTCAGCAGTCTCTTAGCTACTCTGCCCCTCCCTGTTCTGCTCCAAGCATTCAACTATTTTGTTTATAGCTGTGGCAAACCCTGGCTGTCTTGCTTTACACTAAGTGCCTTGTCTGGTTTATATATATTACCAATGCTCCTAAAAATCTTGATGAAGGACAGATAGCAAAAGGGGCCAGACCACCAGTTGCTGCAAACTGGATAGCTCTGTGGATTCAAGTGAATTGAAACCAAACTGTAATGATTCACAAGATATGTTTTTTATGTTGGAACACTGTGCTTTGAAATTTCTTTTGTGGCTGCACAAACTATTTTTTTGATGTCTGTTTAAAAGGCAGACATTTCTGTTTGCTATGCAGATTCATTTCAATACGTGTCTGAAGCCAAAGAGATCATCTGGACCCGCAAATGTAATGCCCACAGTCATTCATGCCCACTTACAAATACTATTGGGATGACCGGGGTGGAACCTGTAATTTAGCTGTCAGGTTTTGTTAATGGGTCCATAAAGTAAAAATTATACGTTGACAGCTTCCTCTGTTGGGAAACTTTCCATTGGGATATTCTGAGGTCTCTTAAACAGAAACTGTCTGAGTGACAAAAGTGCTCTTAGTGCTGTTGGGTGCTTTGGGTGGCTACATTTCCTCTAATTCCCAAACAACTCTACACTGCTCTTGAAGGGCGAATGCACAGATTAATATCCTGTCTCCCAAGGAGATGGGTAATTTTTTTATTTTGGAGGAAAATGCGAGTTAAACACAGGCACCATTTACATAGGGATCTTATTGATTCTCTCTCACAAAGCATCTTGACTTGAAACTTTGATGGCTTCCTAGAGGATACGCTGTGCTCTGGCTCCAGTTGAGTCCGGAGGAGTCAGAGACCTGGTAAATGATAGAGGTGATGCTGTAGACAAGGTCACCAAAATCTTTCTTGTCCTTAAAAGTTTACCAAAGGGCACTTTAAACCAGAATGAATGTTCCCTGAGAAATACTGTTGCAGCAGCACGGCTCAAAGCTGTCCCGGCGCATCCAGCACAGCGAGCTGCAGTCCCGCAGAGCAGCAGGAGCTCCTGTCCCGCACAGGAGCGGGAGCTCTGTCCCGCAGAGCCGCGGGCGCTGCCACCCAGCGGGGATGCGGGGCGGGCGCGGCGGAGCACTCGCCGCACTTTGGGGAACACAAGTAAGTTTCCTCTGTAGCAGGAATTGATGGGCTTCCTGCCTTCTGCACTTTCATAAAAGAAAAAGAGAGAGAAAAAGGCTGCAGTTGTAGAAATATTAAGTATAGTTACACAAAGCTTTACCTTTGCAGCTGCCTGTAACTCCAGTTAAAAATTCTCCTTCAATGTGTCTGAGTGCAGAAAAAACACGTAAATTATCAAAAGTGATTATTTTTCCATTTCTTTCTTTTTTTTTTCATTTAAATGAAGAGGCTTGAGGGAGAGGCAAATTAACCCCTTGAGGTTCAGTGTAAAGACTTGTAGTGAATAGCCAAGAGCCAAGACTGGCCGCAGTCCCTTCTGCACACTGTCAGGAGTGAGAGACAAAGCCTGGGGACCATGGCAGAGCTCTGAACTTAGAAAGAACATGGGTACTACTATGGAGTAAGTTCCTATAGTCTTTAAAACCTGTAGTTGCAATCCCTTTTTTATTTAAACTTGAGTCCAAGAATATTGTTCAATGCATTTTTATCTCTGCTGCCCCTCTTTTCTCAACAACCCCAGGCTTCTTCCAGATTTCAAAATCAAAGATCACACACAGGATGAATGGCACAATGACCCCTCTCAGATGCAAATAGCCTGCACTTGCCAGAGGAACAGGACTGTAATGAATATCTTGTATGATTACACCCTTCTTTTCTTATTAATCTTCAGTTATCTTATTTTTCCATTTTCCTCCTTTCCTTCTGCATTCTTCAATTCCCAGTTGTCCTTTTTCCTCCAGCCATCTGGTCTTTCTCTGTAGTTCTTAAGTACAAGAGACTCTGCATCACTATTCACAGTAAAGCAGGGAAAGTGAAGAGTTACAAGCAAAGTATCCTTCTGAATCACACTAACCTGGGGCCACGGAGGGGTACACAAGCTTCGTATATTACTTAGAGGTATTTAAGCATCTAAGTACTTACCACAACAGAAGTCTACAAGTTTTATTCATACCCAGATTTTTCTAGGCATAACTGGTATCCAAACCACCCACAACTATGCATGAAACTCCACACCATCGTATAAACAAGTGCTCCATGAAAAGCAATTTCTCCGTGATTCCTGAGGGCTTTGTAGGGGTTTTTTGCTATTTATTTAAATGTACTCAGATGCCACAGCAATAGGCAAGATATAAGAAGCAAAGTGGAATACACACTGGAGAAAACAGAACAGTTTAAGATCAGATTCAATTAATTAGCTATGGATCATCCTCGTTTCTCCATTTATCCATACTGGACTATATGTGATCAGACGGGAGCAGTTACTTGGAAGAAATTTATTTCTGGACTACAAACGTAAGGAGAGTGAATTGCTTTTTCTAATTACATTTTGGGGATTTGAAAAGTCTTTATGTATACCCCTTAAACTTTCACCCGGACTGTCTCCAAGTCGGCCAGTTTTTCCTGATGTCTAGGGGGATCTTTCAAGAGCAAAAGGAGAGAAAACACATTTAATGTGATGCCACAAACTTAGCAAAAGGTAGGAATCCCATACTTTGCTGTTTTTTAAGTGTTTAATTTTAAACTTCAAGATTTCTGTTTGATAATACCTGTCTTTGGGGCAGGAAGGCATGGCTTCCCCTGAGTTTTCTTAAAAAATATTCTTAGAAAACTAGAGTTGTTTATCCAAATTGGAAAGTGAAACTGAATACAACCACAGAAAAATAAAACCTGCACATTTACTGGTAGCAATTGGAAAAAATAGTGGAGACAAATAAGGAAATTATATGGAATTTGAGCACAGCCCTTTAGAAAAAAATGATAGTCATTTTTTGATTCTTAATCTCTTACCTCATTTTGTGCCCCTAAATGCCAACTTTTCAGTGAACAGAAGGGTTTTATAGATGCCCTGCTTCTTTTTAGGACTGCTCAGGTCTTGGCAACTGAGGAAGCTCTGCTTTTAATTCACTGAAAGGCATGTCCTGAGTATCTTGACAGGACTGATCACACGCAGCTTTAAAGAAAACACAGCTAAGCAGGGGTGAGCTGCACCCCATTTAACCAAAATTCACTCACTCTGTGGACACCAGCTCCCAGGTACCACCCTTGGGTTCTGAACCCACCAGCCAGAGGGCTCCACAAGCTCCAAATTACCAATACAAACACAGAGGGAAATGAGGGGGAGCATCTGAAAGTGAAGTCTTGCTCCGGTCTGCTGCCTATGTACTAATCACACACCCAAACACAGCTGTCCATATCTAGATGGATAGATATGACCACATTCTGCTCAAACATCTATCCCACTGCCAACACAGTTGTCTGAAGCTTTGCTCAAGAGCTATCAGGATTCATCTATTTCTTGTTAGCTGTAGGAGTCCTCACAGGCAAAGGAGAAAACTCACTGTGGTCCTGCCTAAGGCCAAGGCTTGCATGGTCAGGCAGGTCTCAACCAAAAAGTTCTTATATGAGCACCATGGGTCTTTCACAAGAAGGGAAGCACCAAGATTTTTCACACCTATCCTGGCCTTGAGGTTGGTGAAGTGTCTGAGCAAATAGGGAAGTGAGACTTGTCTGCCTGGGCCACTCCAGTTAGGCTGGAGTAGGAACCAGGAGAAAACCAACAGCAATAAGTTGGGAAAATGTGTCAGTTAAAGAAGTTCTGAATAAAGATGGGAACAGGGCAAGCAAATTCAGACCAGCAAGGATTGTACTGGGGAGTGGATGAGCAGGCAGCACACAAATGAAAATGACGGAGTGGAAATTAAGTTGGTTTCTACAGCAAGCCATCGTGTGCACTCCCTCAGAGCTGACTTCTAGGATATCTACAGCCTCCAGGCCTCTGGGGAAACAATGGACGTTCTCCTGAAGTATTTAGAACAGCCTGTCTGGTACAACACAGCCCTCAGGCTCAAAGCAATCCTTGTTATTGGGTTCTGGGGGCCAGAAGCAACAGACGCTGTACAGCAATTACACGGTTCTCCCCTTCCTCCCTCAGTGTCTCTACTGACTTCTCCAGCAGGTGCTCGGTGACAGGAGGTGACCTCGCTGGTCACCAGCACTTGGAACTCCCCACTGGCTGCAAGGCTGCCCTTCGTGCCACTGTGGGCAGGGGGATGTCACCAGCAACAGCACTTCCTCACCCTTGCTCAGGAGAAAGAGGAGGACAGGGATGGGTTGGTGGAAGAGGAAGAATAGCTGAAGCAGAAAGATAACAGTGGTCTCCACCACATCCCGTGATCCAGGGCTTTAGGATGCTCTCAGCGTGGGCTGGGAATGTCATTCGTGAGGAGGGAGAGAACATATATATTGGCTTTATCACTCTGAAACAAAACCTCCTCGTGAATCAGTGGCAAGGTATGAGCTGACCCCATTCTTATTCCTGGTACCTCAGCTAAAATCTTGCCTCCCTGTCTTCCTGGTTTCAATCTGGAAGAATTATTTGCTGAGCAGAGAATAAGAATTAAGCCAGGAATCGTATTTCTGTTCATAATCCTGGCATTTAACCTAAAGTGTGGCTTTAGCTAAATCATAAATTCCGAGTGCCTCAGCTTTATCCACCTGTGGGATGAGGATAACACTAGTTTCATGATCGAAAAACACTTCAAAAAACAGTGAACAAAATATGCAAATTAAGCCTAATTTTTTTCTTTCTTCGCCTTTACAATCAAGAGAATAATTCACAATGAATAATTTATGCAGCAACATAAACTTCTTTCCCTTCGAATGTTATTCACCCACAATGTATAATTCTTTTTTTCTGAGTTACTTGTTATTCTCCACCAGTTAAATAATTCCCATAAATATTTATTGGTTTATGGGCTGTTCATGGAAGGTTTATTCAGAATATTTATTACATGAAATCTAACGAATTGGTTATTTTTGGTGTATCCAGTCTCTGCTGCCTGACTAGATTCATGTAATTTGTGGAATCAGGTATTCTAGGCAAATTATTTTTCTTATACATCAATTATATTTTCTGTATATATTCCTGCTTATAATGTATGTTTGAGAACATCCCTAGCCATTAACTCATTCACTGGAAACAAATCTATTTTTAAATCACAAATTCAGATTTAAAAAATTCAATGTTTTAGTTAAACTAGAAATACCCATTTGCATCTGATCTTCCTATATCTGTTCTTCGTGTACAGAAAATGAATACAAAGTTAAAAATTAGTCTGTTTTTTTTTTTTTAAGTTAAATTAAATTACCATTAACTTCTGTAGCATACAAGTGATTTTACATGATTAAAGAGAATACTCTGTGGATTTATGTTTTCCAAATGGATTAGCAACAGATCTCTTGGAATTCATCAGGTATAAGAATGAAGCTGTGAAAGAGTAATTTAAGTAAATGCAAGGAATACCAAGAGTATTAAAATGAGATCTCTAAGGCCAATAACATTGCAGTGTAGATTT
This sequence comes from Tapera naevia, assembly GCA_033556795.1. Taxonomy (NCBI): domain Eukaryota; kingdom Metazoa; phylum Chordata; class Aves; order Cuculiformes; family Neomorphidae; genus Tapera; species Tapera naevia. Next base: position 818,522 of record JAUMJJ010000098.1, read on the forward strand.
TATTGTAACGTTAAATCTTTTGAAACATTTACAGAGAAGAAATATTCTTTAACTCAGAGACAAATCCTAGAACACAGAAGTTTAAGCAAGCTATGATTTACATTTTCACTTACCTGAGGGAATCATTAATTGCTAGAAACAGTTCACTATTTAAGAGGTCTTCAAGTAAAATTATGAGAATCAGGGAAAATTTCTGGGTGACAAGCAAAGCCTGTTTTAAATATAGCTTTGTACTTCTGTTGCTGTTTTCTAAAAAAAAACCTGTAATAATATTTCAATGATAAATTAAATACATTAAAATATTTTTATGTTGTTGTTTCATCCCAGAGTAAAACTATGGAATAGCAGCAAAGTAATTAAATGTAAGGACATTTATATTTTTAATGCTCACAGTCTTCTGTAGGATTTTTTATTTAGTTTAAAAACATTTTTAATCAACTCACAGGTAACAGTCTCTCAAGGGTCACAATCTCCAGAGTATTCTCTTTCTGCTTAGCTGCTTTTCCCACATCAGCACAGTCCTTTGAGGATAAACTGTATTTTTAGTCAGGTGAAGATCTCAATGAGCATCTTTCAGGGTAATGGGCAAACAGATAAGCTCTTTGGAGCCTTAATCTAAGGTATTTGTGAGTTGTGCACACATTTGTGTGCATTCCATCCTCTCCCAGCTTCCATCCCTGTAATTGCTACATTTGTATGCACACAAACTACGGGTGTTAGTCTGATAGCTGTTGCTCTTAAAAATATTTGACTGAATATACGAATTACTGCAAGAAAATAGCTTCTCCCTTATAAATTTTGGGCTCGGATACACTTGGAATAGACCTTACAGTATTTTATTGTCAGGAGTATTGGATACTCATTTAATTTAGGATAAAGAAAGGTCTAAACATAGTCTTCTCATTTGAAATACTCATAACTTTTATCTAAAGTGTTATCTCAGATTGAAAATAGTTTTCTTGTCTCTACAACTGAATCTTAAATGATCTGCATTCTCAGGCATATTTTTAAAATGAAAGAAAGGTAGAAGACTGTTAAGAGAAAGTATGGATATGGATAAAGGTCCAGATGTAACCTGTCCTCCTAATTCTAAAAAATACCAGACTTGAAAGCATATACTTTGGAATATATTCTTCTGTTTTATATTCACTGACAAAAAAGTACCCTTTAGTGAGATGGTGTTTCCTGAGGCATAATAAGTGCTGGCAAGCTCAAAGGAAGCCAAGACTACAGAGAACACACATACACTGATTGCTTCAGACAATAACGTGATCATGCATTGTCTAATCTTTCCAAACTCTCATCCTCCTTCACAAAACCTCCTGGGCTAAAAATATCTCTAGAAAATATAGAAACAAAATCTGCCACAGACATCTCAGTTGTTATGCATTTACCAATTATTTCACTCACAGGAAAACAGGATTTTCATAAAGTTCCTCAATGTAGCATTAACTTAGCCCTGAGCCTACTGAAATAGTGTGTAAAGGCCACTGACTTTGGAAACTACTGCCCTGTTTGCTGCAGTGACTATGCCTTTAACGTCATCTCTCTGTATACACAAACCAGAAAATCGCATTTTAGCACTCTGGAATGATTTCTTTCTTTTATCTGAGATACGGCTTGACAGTACCAAACAGAAGACACTACACCATGAAAGAGTGTCTTGGTACTGTGATTAGCATCAGCCTGAGCAAAAAGCATTTTCATTGAGTTCAATTGTCTGTGTGTTTTAACACAAAGCCAGTGAATCCCTCTGTACCTGGTGTTGCCAGAGCAGTTGCTACAAGGTGGTTGTGACTGGAGCATGAGACACTAATGGATAAAGATCTCCTCTGGATGACTGGGAGAGAGGAAATTAAACCATAAGAGGGTTTACAAGGCTCAGAAGGCTTGGGATTTCAGAAGCATACAAACCTTCCCAGCTGCACTCAGTGGAATTCCAGAGCTCCTCCTGCTGCTCACAGCGATGTATTATTTAACACACGCAGGGAAGGAGCTCCTTAAGAAAGGCAGGTTTTCACACAGCAGATGCACAGTTTCCTCGCATGTGCTCTTCCTGAGATCACCACACACAGCTTCTCACAAAAAGCAAGGCACAACAGCACTGCCAAATCAAAAAGACCTTGCAAAGAGGTTATTTGGCTGATCTCAGATTTCTCCACCACTGTACATTCCATCTTTTTATTTTTGGTTTCAGGGTGGCTGCATGTGGGTGCTCTGTCTGCTTATAACTCCTATGTTCTTCTGTACTTTCTGTGCTCCCTTTGTCTCTCCTCTTCCAGGGCACCCATTTTAACCTCTTCCCTCCAGCCCCTTTGGGACTTATTGTGGGTTGAGCAGCATTTCTGATTTACAGTTCTGGCTTTTTTTGCCTTTGCAAATCCTCCCAAAGTTCATTTTCTTACTAGTCAACTGCTTCACTCCCTCATCATATTTAACAGACTTGTTTCTTTCTTTTTAAATTCAGTCAGCTCTCTGCTGCATATGAGCAAGTTATGAAAGAGAACTTAAATATTTTAAAACCAAACCACTTGATAATAAAAGCAAGTTTGGCTGTGTGCATTTATCTTCAAAATTCTAGTAAACAGGCTTTTGCAGACAGCTGCATTAAACAGCAACAGGAGCTTGGCAAGTGACATTTGCCCTGTTAGGTTCCTCAAGGCTCCATGTTGCTGCAAAAAACCTCAGACAGGGCAATCCATAGCCTGGATAATCCGCTGGGAGCTGCAGGGATTAGGCCATGGGCTGTTCAGGCCATGGAGCTTGTTGGTAGAAACTGTTTTTTAATGAACTAGACACATATAGAATCAAGGCATTAATGAGCAATCCTGAAGAAACAGAAAGGCTGGATTCTTGTGAATGTGGTGGGGAAATTAGTGAACACATCTGATTTGCTCCTCAAAAGGGAAAACCAAAATGAAAACAACACCAGCAATGTAGATTGAAAAACAAACCAAAACAATATTTTAAAGCAAGGGACTGAATATATGTATATACATAATGTACTGCATTGCCTTACTGTAGTGTTTCAGCCAACAGCAACTAGGACTGGGTAAGTATCAGATTAAATCTGAATTGTGTTTCAGCACGGCCCTGTTTCTGCCATTTCTGTAAGGTCAGTTCTGGGCAGAGCCAGAGTAGTTTAGACCCTGAGGTTCACTCTGGGCTGAACCTGCTGCTGGAAATGCCTCTGCCACCACTGGGAATTATGAGTTAGCTGGGGAGGGGACAGGGAGAGACAGAGGAAGGAGAAGGGTAGCCCTGGCTTTCAAGAAGTGACACCTGCTTGAAGAGGAGGGTGGGGAAAGCAGTAGTGTAGGGCCCATAAGCTGAGACACACATTGGCCCCTTGGCAGGTAGTGGGTGTTCACCAGTGCCCTCGTGTTCTGCCATCACAGGGTGAAGAAGGGGCTGTGGGACTCACCAGTGGGCAAGAAGGAAAGAAAAAAGGGGAATTATTCTAGCACTTACAACCCAGCACACCAAGAGCCCGGGGCTATCCTCCAACTCCACCTCTGCTAATTCTTGTGACATCGTGTCCCAACCAACCTTTCTTCCCCTCCCTTCTGCTGAGGTCCCACTTTGCTGCAACACTGAGCTTTCCTTTCATGGAACTTTTTCTTCCTCTTGGCCATAACCAAACTCATGTTTGTTTATCACACAGAAAAGGCTTGATCCAGCTTTTATCTGTTCACAGAAATGAACCTCCACCCTCTGAGAGTTCCCAGCTATTCCTCTAGCGAGCACCCTGAGAAACCCTAGACATAGATGGCTCACACAGCACTAACACCTCATTCCTGACCAACGTGAGGAGCTGGGCAAGCAAGACCCTTGGTAAGTAGCTCCTCATTTCTAAGCTGAAAATCTTCTTGTGCTAAGGAGACATTTCTTTTGCTTATTTTTTGGCTTTTATCTCAAGCCCAAGATTTCATCACCTTTTCTCAGCCACAGTGCCTGGGTTTTCCTCTGTGGCTGCAAAACAGATATGAAACAGAATATTGGAGACAAGCTACAAAAATGACAGTTCTTGGTACCCAGCATTCCCTCGAGTTATTACAGAAGTTGTGTGCACTGCTAGCCTTTTAGTAAGATTTTTTTTTTTAATATAGAAAAAAAACTCTAGAGAGAAAGGTAGAGGGAAAAGCCAGACTGACTGGCAATTTTGCAGTTTCTTATTGCTGGTAAACCAGGCATAATCTGAAATCCAACAGGTTAGATCAGAGCAATAGGGGTTCCTAAGGGTCAATCATTAATGGAGGATCTTTCATCTAGGTATATGATGGATAAAAATCAATGTACACGTAGACAGCTTCTTGAATCAAGCATTCATTACCATCACTGCAAATCATGAAGAGCATTACTACATATGCAGATTTTAAAGGGTAAAAACCATTGAAAACTGTATGGGAAGCAAGCACAGATTCCATCAAGCTCCATTATTTTAATTTTTTCATGTTATGAAAGAGTTACTCTTGTCAACAAATTACATGTGCAGTTGGGTTCTGGGAGAGAGGGGCTCGTGCTGCTGTCTCTGTCACGTGTCAAATCAGACCTTGGTTGGGGAACAGTCAGGAAGGAGGGCAGAACCTCAGAAATTGGCTAATGATGCTTCGTTAGTGCAAAGAACTCTTTCTGTGCTAGAGCGGCTTCAGGAGAAGTCGCACAGCTGTTAATGGTGGCCAAGTTTTGTCCCAGGAAGGCACCTTTGACGCAAACACATCATGTGGGTTTGCAGCAATTATTGCAAAATAAACTTGACTGTGGAGTCCAATGTATCAGAACCTGGTGGGCAGAGTCTGTGGAAATGTCTTCAATGTCAATAGTTTCAGGAAGAATATTGAAACATTCACCCAAGCAGGACTTTCCAGCTCATTTCAGCTACAGCTACTTCTTTTCCTTTGTTGTAAGAAACTCGTGCTGCTTCGCTTGCTTTAAAGCACAGATGGTGTGACCTGAGAGATGTCCCAACACAGCGCTGTGCCACGTTCCTGGGCTGGGCTTCTTTCCTCTTCCACGAACGGGAGACAGGCAGCTCGTTCCAGCATGAAACCAGTTGACTCAGACCACGGCTGGGAGCTGGACCACACAGACACACAGGCTCCACAGAATGTTTTTGCTCTGTACATCACCCTATAAAATAATAAGGCCAAAGCCACACTGTAATCCCCAACTCCCCATTACTCTTTATTTCTCTTTCTTTTAGGTGCGGGCAGAGATCAATTGCTTTCAAAGTCAATATTCTCCATGTACTGTTGTTTGGCAACTCAAGATAATGTCGAAAGGTAAAAGGGATCCATTTGCTAGCTTTCCTCATAATGAGGAGTATTCAAAATAATTTTTAAAAAGGCTTTTTAAGCCAAAAATAAATTATCTCCTTAAGGATATTAATAATTTCCAAAGTGTTCTGCCATTTTACAATTTGTTTGATTTTAAACTAAGTCTCACTATTCACAGAAACATTTATTAGACTTCTAAGTCTGGAATATGCATAGTTTGTGTTTTAAAAGGTCAGAAGTCATGCAACTTACTTTATTCCTTATATGGAAATAAAACATTCCAGGGACGTTTGTTCCCTAAAAGTCAATGGAAGTTCTTTTAATTCACCCCAACAGCAATAACTAAACGAGTAATAGACACTTATCTAACACAATGTATTAATTTTTTGTTCTGTGCCTAAGAGAAATTTGGGCCGTGAATGTTCCTACATGTTTGTAAAATGGAGCACTAAGTTTATGATATATATATTTAATATTCTTTGCTTTTCTTAGCTTATAATAATCTAAAATTCAAAATGCCACAAGAAGAAGAAGAAAATAACCTACCTCACCAGACAGTGTCTACATGATTGCAAATTGATCTAATTTCAAGGCAAACAGGAATGTTTTCTAAATATTTGCATCAAATGCCTTTTAGTGATATTATCCTCACCTATTTTGACACTTTTAGTTTTTAAGTCATTTTGATTATAGTAGTTCTTCTTCATTGGTAGACAGCCTGTTTGACATGGGTAATAACTCTGAGTGTTAACAAGTGATACAAAAATCTATAATGCAAAAGAAATCCTTCTATGGTGTCCAGCTCTGATGGATTTGGAATGACAATATGATAATTTATGAACTGTTATGATGATGAAGTCGCTATGGGGCCAACTTGGCAGGATTCTCTATGGGAAAACAGACAGGAAAGGAAAGAAATTGATAATTTACCCCGTCTCCAAGAACTCTTCTGGCATTCTGTTGTCAAAACTTATTGAGCTTTCAGTTTTAAGAGTCATGCCAACATCTCCAGGTGACCTGGAGAGCTGTCTTCCAGTTAACAGAACAGTAACAATTTTGAGGAGAATTAAACAACTGCAGCAAAACTGAACACAGGGGGAGGCCCTCATGGGTCATCAGCGACCTGGGAGAAGCAAGCTGAGGTGTGGGATCCGGCTGGCTGGGTGAGACAAAGCAAGATCACTGCAGAATAAGTAACACTGGCATCTTTCCTTACTTTAAATAAACAAGATGGGAAAACCCATGCATTTCCATATCTCAGGGGCAGTTTTTATGGGAGAGCAGAAAATGAGGCAGATCTGGAGTTGTCACTTTAAAAGAGCTACTTTCTAATGCTGAAGAGAAATCAGAAATGTCAAGATTAAATTCAATTGTTCCACCTATTTCTTCCCAAGCAAGATTTCATTAGAGATCTCCAGACTCCTCTGCAGCCACTTAGTCTGAGAAATCCTGACAGTTTTAGCAGGTCTCCTTCCCAGCACATCATTTACATCTTGCCAGATACACCAGATCAATAGACACATTCTGCTGTCATTCAGAAAGAAATCAATACAGAACAGCGTGTGGAAAGACAACAGAAGCAGTTACTACATGCACTTTATTGGTTGAAAAGCAAGGTCAGACTTTGGTCTGAAGAAGAAAAAAGTGTTACTTTCACAACTGAAAGACTTAAAAAATACGATCTGGGGCGCCTTGCATGGAATATAGAAATGTTTCACACACAAACAGTAAGACTTTTATTTTGCTTCTGTAAAAGAAAATTTAGACCTATATTGCATCTGTAGCCTTTTTGGAAATGTTTATAAAATTGACAAGTGAGAAGTATCAAAGCAATAGTAAAGTATCTGTGGTATTTTATTTTAAAAAAAATGAGCTACACATTTTGCAGGCAAAAGTGAATTTATAAAATTTGAGGAGGAAAGTGAAATATTTCATTATCATAAATGGCAGACTGTCAAATAAATAAGTTTCTGCAGCAGTAAATTGAAATGGGTAACACTGAGCTTGTTAGGGACAACAAAGCACAACTGGAAGTACCTAAGAAGCAAGAACCCAGAAGGCGCCCGAGGGGCACAGAACAGCCTCCAGCTTTGACGTCTGAAAACCCGACTTTGTGTTATATCATCTGTGCTGACTCTACTGCCAGCTGCCATTAAACACTGAAAGTGATACTTTTGCTCCTTTCCCACACTTTCCTTCAACTATTGTTTTCTTGTTCTCCTTTCCAACACACCACAGAGGAGCATTTTTCTGGGCCAGGCTTTAGCGCCAGTTTAAATTAAGGATTTTTCATTTTTTTAAAAATTAATCCAGAAATCTGCACTGCCAGGCTTGTTCTGACTGAGTGCAGAGCAGGGGTTAAGAGACAACGCATACTGATAGAGCTAAACAAGATTTAACATACAGTGCTGATTTGGGTGTTCTCTTTAATTTGTTTTGAATTAGGACAGGATATTGTAATTGGCAGGGTATGTTTTGATTGTCTAGTTTCCTTTGAGTGGATCTTATTTTCATGTCCTTCTTCATCTGTTCCAAACCCCCTGCATTTCGATCAGCTTGGCTTGCATTATTAAGAGTAGTTCACTTGGGTTGGGTTACTCTAAACACATAATTGGTTATAGAATGCTTCAAAATAATGTAATTTATTGCTTCTGAGTTATCATTTAATAAAAGTGTCCAAGTCTGGAAGCATTTTAACATGAAGACTTTGTAGATAGTTTTGGAATTGACAGTATTGTCTGTCTAAATGATGATTAGGTGTGGGGTTTTTTTTCTCTTTTGTGCCAGCTACCCATGTCAGTAACATCTCCACCTGGGAAAGGTCATTCCTGCCTGTGAGTGCTTTTACAGGAATGGAGGAATATGAACAAACAAGAGAGTTTGTGTGGTGCCTGTCAACAAATAAAAATGGGAATCTTTTCTTGGAACTGGAACTTACTATTGTTCTCTTATGAGGTGAAAAATGTAAAACCTTTCAAGGCAGGATTTGTCTTGGTATTACCTTGACCTTATTTACAGTAACATCTATATCCTGCACACACAGCAGTGAGGCATTCAGACCCTGACTTCCAAAATTCCCCTTAGCATTATTTTATATTTGCCCAAGTTGTTATCTTTCTAGACTACAGAAAAACTTTCTGCTTTCAATTATTTATTGCAAGTTCTCACCACTATTTCTTTTTGTTGGCAATACATTTCCTCCAAAATCCTCAAATGAGAGTTGCTGGTTCCTGGTGATTTATGTAATTTGACTTCCTCAGGTTATTCTGTTCCTTCCTAGCCCTCCAAAAACAAAAGGTTCTGTCATTATGATATTCTAACTACTCGTGTGAATGTCCTTGGAACACAGGGTCACACTCAGCTGTGCTATTGCACAAATGTAGCTGCAACTGTGACAGGGCTCTGGGCTTTGTGCCCTGCAATAGACAGTGCCAATTTAATGATGGAAATGCAGAACAGGGCTACAAAGAAAAGAAAAAGGTAACTGCTTTAATGTTTCCTAACACTTCCCAGTAAATCCATACCCAGCAACATGAATATGTCTCACCTCTCAACAACAACAGTTGTGGTAAAACTCTCATCGACATCTCCATCACCCTGACCTTTTTGCTTTAGTTTCCTTGTGCAGGCTGCAATAAAAACACAGCCACCTTCTCTTTATTATTTTTAGGCAATTTCTTATTCTTGTGTGTATTGGAATTGCAGTCCTTCACTCAGATCTATACAAACAGAGTCCTTTCCTTAAACCTTTAGTTTAATAACTTTTTCTTGGTATAAGGGGCTGTAGACATGTCAGGTTTGGGCACTAAGTAATGATACTCAGTGGCAACCATCCTGCATCATAAATAGAAACAGGCACTGATTTGTTTTGGGTTAATTTGTTGGAAGAGGTGTCTGTCCTTTAAACTGCCTCCTGGAGGTAACTGTCCCTTTGAATGACATGTGCAGCTCTTGGGAAGAAGGTGCTTTAGATAAGGGGCTAAATTTGGAGAGGATGAATGCAATTCATGGTTGAATACTAAGAACATGAATCCAGAAATCCTGTCTTCTCTGTATCCTTTGACAGTGAGCCATAAGTGTTTGTTAAAATGCTTGTGTGATGCTTCAGGAGTGACTGGTGGACCAGGACAGACCTCATAGTCAGTAACTTCTCCCCTCCCTCTCCTCTCCCCCTTTTCAAAGGTGATGGTGAGTGGTTTAGCAGTAAGAGGTGCTCCCCCAGGACTTGGGGTGCATTCCATTAGGGACCATTGAATTGTGGATGCCCAGCTTGCCTAGATGATCTCTAACCTGATCCTCCTTAATGAAGGGACAGTCTTTCTTCAGACTTCCTCTCTTACCTCCAGACTCTGGGATTCCTGAGGGCCTGCTTTAGCAATACAGACTGAGGCAAAGAAAACGTTCAATAACCCTACCTTTTCTGTATCCTCCATCACAAGGGCACCCACCTACTCAGCACCGGGCCCACATTTTTCCTTGTCTTCCTTCTGCTATTCACGTTCTTGAAGAAGCCCCTCTTCTTGTCCTTGACATCCCTTGCCAGGTTTCATTCCAAGCGGGCCTTAACTTTCCTTGTTGTGTCTCTGCATGCTCTGACAGCGTTCCTATATTCCTCCCAAATGGCCAGTACCTTTTTCCACATTCTGTAAACTTCCTTCTTTTATTTGAATTTCTCCTGAAGCTCATCCATGCAGGTCTCCTGCCTCCTTTGCTTGGTTTCTTACTCTTAGGAATGCATCCATCTCGAGCTTGGAGGAAGTGGCACCTGAATATTAACCAGCTCTCTTGGACCACCCCCCTACCTTCTAGAGCCCTAATCCATGGGATTCCTCCAAGTAGGTATTTGAACAGGCCAAAATTAACTCTCCTCAAGTCCAGAGTCATAATCCTATTTATTGCCTTGCTCCTACCATGCACTCCACCATCTCACGGTCCTTACAGCCAAGGCTGCACTCAGCCTTCACATCCCCAACCAGTTCCTCTGTATTTGTTGGTACAAGGTACAGCAAAACACCTCTTGTTTGCTCCTCCACCACCTCTGTTAAAAAGTTATTATCAATGATTTGCAGGGAACTCCTGGGCTGCGTTGCTGTGTTGCTTTCCAGCAAATATCAGGGTGACTGAAGATCCCCATGAGAACCAGGGTCTGTGATTATGAATCTACATCCAACTGGCTGTAGAAGGCCTTATCACTTCCTCTTCCTGATCAGCTGGCCTTTAGTAAACACCCACAAGAGCTTACTAAACACCCACTCTTTATTAAACAGTGTCACCTGTATTAGCTTGCCCCTTAATTCTTACCCATAAGCTCTTGACCTATTCTTCATCCACCTCTAGGTAGAGATTGACACATTCCAGTTACTCGCTCACATAGAATAATTCCACCACTTCGTATTGCTGGCCTGTATTTCCTAAAAGGTACAGAGCCATTCGTGACAGCAATCCAGCTGTGTAAGCTATCCCACCGTGTCTGTAACTGCAGTGAGATCGTGATGTCTCTCTATAAAAGATTTCTAACTCTCCCCATCCACTCCCATGCTGCACACGTCGGTGTACAGGCATTGCAGAGAGGTAACCGAGCATGCAGGTGTCCCTGGAGGGGTGCAAGAGGATCCACCAGAGCTAGACACACCCTTGGCCTTATGGTTCTTATCTTGGGAGGCAGCTAAGGAACCTTTGTTGCTGCTCTCACTGGCCTGGCTTATTCCCCAGTTAGGTGGGATGGCAAGAACACTGCCGTTCTGGATCACACCCCCCGAGTCCTCCAGTTTAAAGCCCATCTCACCAAGCTGGCCAGCCTGCTGCCAAAGATTCCCTTGCCTCTTCCAGACAGGTGGATTCCAGCCCTTCCTAACAGGTTATAGTCATTAAAGAATGTCTCACTGTCATAAAAGCCAGAACCCTTGTGACAGCACCAGCTGTGAGGCCAGGAGGTGATTTGCCTTATATGTCTATTTCTTGTTGCCCCCTTTCTTCTAACTGGTAAAATGGAGGAAAAGATAACTTGGGCCCAAGTATTTTTTCACTTGCACCCCCAGGGCTTTATAGACTTCCTTGATTCTGCCCAGGTTCTGGCTTGCAGTGTTACTCATGCCCACAAAAGAGAGAAACAGTGGGTATCAGCAGGTGGTGGCACTCTCTTGGCAATGTCTTGAATCTCAGCACCCAAAAGGCAGCACCTCAGTTTGTGACTCCCTGCCCGATCACCAGATGAGGGCCTCAGTGTCCTTTAACAGAAAGTCACCCACTGTGAGAACTGTGTTTATTTTTACCATACCTGCTGTGTGCTGTTGGTACCATTTCTGCATGCAGACCTTGTTCAGGGGTGTCTACAGCTGCTAAATCTGTTTCTTGTTGTGATGTTGAAGGATAGAGACAAAAGCAGAGCCCTGCTTTTGTGGGTCACCAGGGTCCAAAGTGCCTCACCCTCGGCGGTGACTACTACAGGAATGTGGTTATGAAGCCACTTATTTATCTCCATCTTGGCTCCTCTAATACTGTGCAGCCTCACAACTGTTTCTTGATACTCAGCCACCTGATGTAACAGATCATCAACCTGTGTGCAACACAAGTACTCACCTTCTCACCTGGAGAACAGTCTGAGCACCCACTGCAACCTCCTGCCTGTACTGAAGGCTCCTTCACGTGCCCCAGCTGAGTGCATACGTCAGACACTTCAGGGGCTTTTTCTGCAGGAGCACTGATTTTAGCTCAATGGTCGGTGCTCACTTCTTGTCAGAGACCTAGAACACATTTTTTTAAACTCTGTTTACTGAATTTTTTATAAATGCTTTTAACCAACAGAAGCAAGCCTCAAGTGTTTCACAACTTTAAGTACTTCATTACAAAAGTACTCGCTAAATCTTTGTCCAAATCCCACACTGAAAGTTTACAGATCAATTAATACTGACAAAGGAGGAGCTACATTTTCAATTTGGGTGTAATGACACAGTAATTCTGAGTACCTGCTCTCCATCATACCAGTTAGTGGGTAAAGATGTTGCTCCCATCAAAATGAATAGGAACTCTTCCACTAATTAGTACAGAGCTACACATTACGTGCATTTTATGAAGAAAGAAACACAAACTGTGTCTAGTCTACGGCTTCTTAAAATAAAGACTTGAAAGAGTGCCTAAAGCGTGAATCTATCTCTTGAGCACCATCTAATGACCAAATTGTAAAATCACAACGACCAAGAAGCACATCGGCGTCTGCGTTAAAAAACGCTGAACTTTTTGGCTGAGACTGGTCAAGAATTTCCATCAGAGGTTTTAATGGAAAGGAGCTTTTTGCTGAGATGGAAAACTCTGTGAATAGTATCCATTTTGACAAAATTATTGAGGAAGTTTTTTATGAAAACAGCATCTTTAAATGCTAACGTTTTGTTTTGAAAAAGGCTTGTTTTTTTCCCAACATAATCAAAGAAGTACTTAGCGTATTAAAAAGCCTTATTGTTTTTAGCTTTCTCATGAAAGAAAAAACAAATATATATTCTGACCAGACACAAACAAGCATCTTCATCTAGTATTTCTAAATGTTCTCTTGAACTAGACTTGCAAATATAAACTCACAGTTACAAGTGCATTACTATCAGCATACTACTTTAGATTTATTATCAGCCTGAATATATTAAAAAAAAGTAAACCAAAATTACAAGTCTGTCCAAAAATTACATAATTAAAGCAGCTATGGTGAACAGTAGGAAGTTAATATTAAGGCTACTTACCTCAGGCGTGTATAAATAGTTCATGTACATGGAAAGTTCAGTACTGAACAAAAGATTAGATGGAAGATCAGGGAGGACAAGACAAAAAACAATCAAAAGAATGGAAAGGGAGACATAGGGAAGATAGGGAAGTAAAAGACATAGATCAGAGGATAAAAAGAAGAAGGATGTATAGAGCAGCAGAGTCGTGGCACTGAAGGAGGACAGAGTGCTGAACTGACAGCCATGCCCTAGTAAAGGACATGTCATATACATTTAAGAATTTTTATGCTATAATGGAAAGCTCAAGGTATTCAAAGCATGAGTAAGCCAAATGGAGGCACAGATGGGGTAGTCAACGTGGCCCAAAAATAGAAAGTTAATCTTCCTGGTAGCCTTAGAGATATTCAGAAGGATAGTTTAGTTCAGGTCAGTAATGAACTTTTTGAAGCACATCTTTTTGTGATGCCTACCTAACTGCACTTTGGTTGACGTTATGGAGCAACCTTAGAGCACAGAAAGTGCTTGTCTTTTGGATGAACTACCCGAACATATGCTGTAGTGCTTTGAAACTAATGGCGTAGAAGCCTCTGGGTCTGATCCTACAAGAGCTAAACCAGCTTGGACTCCACCTCAGCAAACAGATGTCAGAAAAAACAAGCTTTTCAGCAGACTATCAGGCTCAGAAAGCCCTGCAGAAACAGCCTTTTGCACTTCTATTGTCACAAATCAGTGTGCCAAGCACTGCTGCACGTTGGGACTGGCTCTTGCATCAAAGATGAGAGCTATTTCCCAAAACAATCCTCACCCTGAAAACTTCTGGAGGTTTTCCAGTCAGTACTGGTGGCAGCTCTCTAGAAAAAGACACCTATCACATCTTTACAAAAAAACCTCAACCTTCCAACAGCAAATAGTTGCAGGGCAGCTCTAGATTTCAGCTTTCATTTTGAGCCCAGCACATCCTGGCAGAGAAGGCAGCTTTTCATTTGGCTGTGGAGCTGTAACAGCCTTTCTTGGACCAGGATCTTAACCCTTATGAATGCCACTTTCACTCCAATTATTGGTGGCCACCAGCCCAGCTTTCATGCCAATGCAAAAAATGATATTCAGTGAGAGTGGGATGAACCTAGGTAAAATAAGGGCTTGATTTACAATTAACTTTCAACCCAGCTTCACCCACTGCATGTGTGTGGCACGCAGGGCTTGCACAAACAAGTGTGAGGGGTCCAGAGGTTTTTGTGTGGGTATATCTGGGCAGCAGGAGAGTCCAGGCCCTGAAAAGCAGGTACTAATTTATTGGGGTTAGTGCAGCCTCGGGGCAGAATGGCTCAGTGTTCTGCTCTCCCACCTCAAGGCGTACGGTGAGTGGGAGCCAGCAGCAGTCGGCATTTTTGCACTTCATAAAAACACCCCTCTGTCCATCACGAGAGCCCGGAGGCTGTAACCAGCCTGGGCTGAGGGGCACAGACTGAGCTGCAGTGGGAAGTTTGCACAGCACCTGCCCTGTGTTATATCTGGCGTGCGTTGCTGCAGGCAGACCCCATCATTCATGGGGAAAAAAAGAGAAAAGAAAAATAAATTCATATAGATTTCTATATTTTTAAATATATATATATAGCTTGTGAGAAAGGAGAGGCAAGTCTTTGGGATAATCCTGATTTCCCACTTCTGTCTTCTCAAAAGTGTCTCCTTCCCCCTGTGAGCACCCTGGGCTCTGCTGCTTCGCCCTGCAAACTGCCTGAACTGGAGCAGAGGCGGGTGCCTAAAGACACCTAAAGGCACCTAAAAGTCCCCTAAAGGCACCTAAAAGTCACCTAAAGACACCTAAAGCCTGAAGTCACTTAAAACCTAAAGCCACCTAAAGCCTGAGGCTGCCTGGAGACACCTACAGTCACCTAAAGCCCACGGCCACCCAGAGCCCAGGGCCACACCAGGCCATCCTCACCAGTGGCCGGGCCCGAACTGCCAGCAGGGAGCAGACACACACAGGGAGGGTGGTCTCCTTCAGCCCAAGATTTTATGTCAGATCTGTTTCTTTTCTTTCCCCACCTCTCAATGCCATCAGTTTCCCAAATATGTGTCTAAACGTATGGAAAGGGCTTGGGGTGACCTGCACAGGGGAGAGGCTTTTCATTTACTCTTGGAAGTAGTGACATCCTCCAACTCAGAAAGGAGAGGTCCCACTGAGAAAGCTGTACCTCTTCATGAATCATAGAATGGTTTACGTTGGAAGGGACCACAAAGATCTTCCAGTTTCTACTACCCTGCCATGGGCAGGGACATCTTCTATTAGATCAGATGGCTCAAAGCCCCATCCAGCCTGGCCTTGAACACTTCTAGGGATGCCACATCCACAGCTTCTCTCTGGGCAACCTATTCCAGTGCTTCACCACTATCATAGTAAATAATTTCTTAATTTGAGTCTAAATCTATCCTCTTTCAGTTTATAGCCACTATCCCTTGTCCTAGGACTACAAGCCCTTGTAAAAGAGTCCCTCCCCAGCTTTCTTGTAGGCTGCCCTTAGATACTAGAAGGCTGCTGTAAGGTCTATCTGGAGCCTTGTCTTCTCCAGTTTGAACAACCCCAACTCTCTCAGCCTGTCTTCATACAAGAAGTTCTCCTGCTTTATCTTCAAAGCTTTCCTGGCAGTGGGACCCTTGGTTCCAAATATGACCAGTTCACTATGATCCAAGATAATGGGGGTTTGGCATGACCAGACACACCCGGGTGATGCTACTGCCTCCAGATTCCATCTGACACCTCGTGCTCCTGGTCAGGCTCTGCAGCTCCACTGTGCAGGAACCAGCATGCCTCTGCAGCTCCCATCACACACCGCTGCGTGCCCGGGATCCCAACGACACCTGCTCGAGTGAGCAAGCCCCACTGGGCTCACACTGCCTAGCACAGAGACAGCTCCAATGCCTTAACAACGAGCTAAAGTATTCATTTGTCATGGAGAAATGAGTTCCTGAGGCTCTTAGACTCCTCTGTAGTTAAGAATTTGAAACAGGTTTCGAGCAGCTGAGGAGGCAATTTCACTTAAAAATGCACCTGACAGTTGAGTTCCATTTGCATTATGTTTAGGCCTGCTTAGTCCTGAAAGTGCTCTCCTAAGGCATGAAAATAGAGGGAGACTAAGTGAACAAGGAAAGGAGAAAGGTATTTACCAGACGTTGTGCTGTAGGGATAGGGATTTGGGTATCTCAGAGACATCTGTTGCTTAACTCAGTATTTCTGTCCAGAAAAACACTGCAAAAAATACATGACCAAACACACCAGCTCTGCCATCCTTTCAGCATCTCATCACAAGAAAAATCAAGTCTGTTTGCCCCTCAGGCAACTTCTTGAAGAAGAAAATGAATGTTCCAAATAAAAAAAAATCTAGCTTTTGGCTGTGTTATGAACTAATCTAAAGTCATTGTGTGACACATATAATGGAGTGAAGCACCACGTACATATTCTTTGATAAAACTCAAAGATACACCAAGCCATTACTTTGACAAGTGCAAAAAAGCTATGGGAGAGCAGAAGTAAACTTGGCAGCATGGTACAAAGTGGATCCATGGTGGGTGGCAGCTGTGCTCTTGAACACCCAAGGGTTATTGCCAGGGCTTTGTTCCTCCATGTTTCAATTATGTTATATAAAATGTCAGCGTAGCAATACAAGAATGACTTAGCAAGATAATCACATGCCCTGTGAGGTCAGCAGCTTGTTTCCTTAACTGTTAAAGTGATGCCCAGAAATGCTTCTAAAGCTTGATACTATTTGGCTTGATTTTTTCCCCTGTATCACAATAGGAATTACACTGCAATTAAATGAGCCTGTCCCTCATGGCTGTAGCTGGAACTTATGTGTCAAAGCCTGGCCTAACTGTTTTGAGTCTGACATAAAAAAAATTAAATTAAAAAAATATTAAAAAAGAATCTACAGAAGAAGGAAGGGTCCAAAGGCAGTGTTCAGCTGCCAGTTCACCAGACTTGCACAAAAGACCAGTGTGAAAACCAAGGCTAATCTCCCCATGCAACATCCACTGTATTTTTAAAAGTCAAGTGCTCAGGTCTCTTCACTGCTACGTGTATTAGAAGGAGTATTTGTAATGCGTTGTAAAGCTAACAAGCTCGGTTAAGCAGAGGTGTGTGGTCTTTCACAGTGTATTCCCAGGGTATAATCTCCTTCCTCAAGAAACTCATTTATCATTGTGATGGTTTCACCTCATTTGAAGCCAAGTTATTGTCACCCTTAAAATAATGTACCTTGACAGGAAAAATGAAATTCATATGAAAAGTTATACAGTCATCACACTCTGGAGTCAAAATAGAGACTACCCTATCAAAACATAAAGCAGATGAAAACTTTTTCCATGTATATGATGTAGGTGGTATTTGCTTGTACCATAGCCTTTTTTTTTCCTTTTTCTTTTTTTTTTTGTTTAAAAAAAACCCAACAAGACGTAAGTATTTAGATCATGTGCATATGGAATAATGCATGGCCTGTGGCTCACTGTCTTTAAAGGGAGGTGTACACGCTTCATAGCTGCCTTGGAATGGAAGCCAAGGCTTTTAAAATGCTAAACTAAGCTGAGATCTGTGCATATGTATTTAATAGGGAGTAACTGTTTAAATGATTGCTCACCCCCTGGTGCACGGTTATATTTCAGGTGTTGTGAGCGTGTTAAATCTCATCCCGTCGTATTCCACAACTGATGTTTGCACTCTGGAGTCTCTTAAATCTTTCTCTTCAACCCTCCACCCCCAAAAGTCATTGAGGGCCCAGAGACAACCAGACTAAACGCAGCTCTGAGTGGAAACGGTTCCAAGTTAAACCACGGTCTCTCAGAGAGGCTCAGTCCCTGGGTATGTATTTCCAGATCACTTTGCCATACCCAGTGTGCTCCAAAGGAGCGGTGCTGGAGCACTCCCTGCCCAGGGCTGTCACTGCAACACTGTGCTTTGCTCAAGCCACAGGCCTGAGCCACTCAAATTCTACTTCTTGTCATTTTTATTTTCTCTTTGTGCTGTCATTCTTTGTCCCTAGGACCTGCAGATTTTGTTCTGAAGATCTGTAGGATGGTTGACATTTTCCTAGCTGACTGAATTCTTGCATCAATTATTATTTACTAAACAACAAAAAGCAATTTCTGGATATTCTGTCTTTATACAATAATTTCACCTTTACTATTTTTCAAAACATTCTTGAGGCTCATCTGGCTTTCCTGTGGATAAGCCATAAGCCATTCTCTGTGGGGCTGTGCCTGTCAGGGTTAGCAGTTATTTCCTAAAGTCTGTAGGACTTCTGTGTTTCCTCAGTGCAGTCTGCATTTGCAACTGGAGAAGTATCCTTTGAATATGTATTTAGACTTCCAGTTTAGCAGCTTGAATGTTCCAACCTTGTAGATCTTAGTGAAGTCAGAGGCAAAACCTGGCCCTGTTAAGGGGACTGGAAGTGAAGCTTGGAGAGGGTATGAAAGTGACAGGTGACATCAATTATTAGAGAGGAGATGCACAAAGGGAAACAAGAAAGGAAAGGCTCAGACCAAGAAAGAAAACAGCAAACAAACAAATCTTTGCATAAGAATGTTTTTTCTTGCCTCCCTTGCCAGATTATTTCTGGTTTGCATGTCTCTCTCGTTACCTTGCTCAGTCTGTTTTATCAAATTGTCAAGCATATGGAAAAGCAAGTTGGTAACTTTTTATTTATTTGGATGCCAACACAATGAGAAGAAATAATTATGCAAGGGATGCAACAGAGGGCTGTCTCAAAAGCCAGGCTGACCTTCTTTACCTAAGGTTTAGGATTAAATACAATTATTTAAAACTTGCAAAGCTTATTAGTAAAAATTTTGATGCAAATCCTGTTTATAAAAATATGCAATTTTGACAGAATCTGTTTTACTGACATTTCATTCTGAAGAAAACAGCATTTCTGACAATTTCAAAACATGCCTTGAAGCTATATTCACAATTTAATTTCAGTTTTTATTCTGAAATAACTTCTCATTTACTTTTTTCTCAGTTTACCTCATCCTCATGTAACATATGATCAAAATCCAGCCCACACAAACCATAAGAAAATTAAATATTTCCATTTTGTCAAATAAAGAACCATCAATCCAAAACAAGAACACATTCTGAAAGCTCAGCTTCTGGAAAATGTTAAATGTTCCAGATTTTGTGCCAGTTTAACACACAGCTAAATGTCAAACCCTTTTGCAAAACAAAATTCTGTTCTTTGCAAAGAAATCAAGTAACTGGAGATTGCAAAAACACAAGGTCTGGTTCGTAGAGGAACTTCATTGCTCTAAATGTTGAAGCTTAATACTGATAAAGGAGTTTCTTTTCAAACTGGGTACTGCTCACATTTGAAAATCAATTCTAAGCTGAATATCTCTATTTTTCTTCTTAATTTAGTCAAATTGCTCCACCAGCAGCTTCTCAGACACTCACTGAACTTCTGATGCCATTAAGGGAAACATCCAACAGAGGATTTTTAAGGTAGCTCATTTACCATGGGATTAATTCTGATTTATTCATTTCCATGAAGAAGCATAATGATCAACAGATATAGATACTATGCTAATGATAAACTTCTGCAAATTTCCAGCTGCTTCCCATATACATTTTTCTCTCACAGAGTAAATATTGATGTCAACTTGCAAATAGTTCTGCCCTTTGCTGAGGCAGATTCAAATTGGTCCTGAACCATAAATCAATGCAAAATTTAATTAGTAAAGAACTTGAATGAGCTGCAATGAGAAACTTCAGGTGTGTCTCAAAACCTCCAAATGCTACAGAGGCTTTCATCAAACCTTGTGTTTCCCCTGTACCACACAAACTAAATCCTTTTTTGCAGATACTTGTTCTCTACATATAGATCTCACCTGGGGATATTTTCCTTTGCTAATTCCATTACTTAAGAGCAAGAAATAACTTAAAGCACTAAGTATGGCAAGGGGATTTCATATATTTGATTGGATAGCAAAAATAGTGCCAGCAGCCATAGAAATATTCATCTGTGGGGGGTTAATGAAAACTCAAATAAGATTAAAATAGTATTGATAAGACAGAGTTAACTTGTGTAATAGTCACTGACACTGAATTTTAATGTTAAGCCTACTCTATGTCCTGAAAGGATGAACAGATGAACTGGTGGGCATGTAAGAAAGTAATCAGACAGGAAGGGCTGCTTCTACCCTTGGGAAGGAGATGAATCAAACCTGGAACAAAAGGCAAGCATGGATCGAGGAGATTAACCAGGCTATTAAATAAACAGCAAATAACAAGAGGAGTGTTGACAAAACCAGTAGAAAGTATGTTCTGCAGTCACAGACTGCAAAACACTGATCAGGGAAAGGATTTGCTGATGACTGTTGACAGACACTTAAAACCAGCAACCTGATGTCTGGTAGCAGTTAGGAAAGTAAACAAAACATGGGGAAGCATAAATAGAGGAACAGAGCACAGATCTCAGCAGATAACTGTGTCCTGCTACAAAGGGCTGCTGCGACCACACCTGGAGCACTGCGTGCTGCTTTGGGCATCATGGGACAGGAACCTGAGTGTGGGTGCACAGCTTGGGAGCAGGCCCTTACAGCTGGGAACATCGCTGTGACCCAGGAACACCAAGCTGCCTGCAAAAGCATTTAAGGAAAAACATCCCCTCAAATAGCTTTAAAATGGAAGGAAATTTGAGGGAACGTAAGGGAGTGCAGCAGAGGTGACACCTTGCAGTACATGATAACAGATAAAATGGGTCCTGACAAATCCTGCAAGTGCATTTCCACAGAGCTGCAGCTGTTATTGTGGCTGGGAGCACAGACAGCTTATGGAGAGCACTGTGGCACTAGTTACCACGGGACTCCTGGATGTCGAATTGTGCACCACGTGTATGGAGCCATGGAACCACTGCTGGTACCATTGCTCGGGGGTGCAGTCTGCTGCCACACAGCAGATCTGGCTTGCCAAGCCAGTTCAGACACATTGTGTGTAACTTCCTGCTGTTTGAAGCCTTCACCTACACCTCCAAAGGCTCACGTGCTCTCCCACACCCTGGAAGTTGCAGATTGGATGTTTTCAAATTTATGCATGTAATATTGAAACAAAACCCACAACATTTCAGGAGGAAACTCTGCTTCCACTCTGTTACATGCTGGCCATGTGCATATTAGCATCTGGGTTTAGATCAGGAGAAGATTTTTGAAGGCAGTCATCTAATGGCCACACTTAGCACGTGTGAGTCATGTTGTGGAGCAACTTCAGGGTACACAAACTGAATTCCTTTCAGATAAAGTTAAACCTTAAGGCCAATACCAAGCCTCCAACTTCTCACAAGCTTTTGTTGCAGGGATCTGAGCCTTTACTGAAGCTGAAGTAAACCCCTCAAAATGAGTATGGATGTCAGGTCCTAAGCACTGATCATTTTGCCCACCAGAATTGCTCCTGCTGGGCTGCAGTAGTTGCTAATGTAGATATGGCCCATCTCTATTTCTTAAACACAGTTCCTCACAGCAACTCCTGAGCACACACTGGTATTTTGCCCAGCAGTGTTTATCCCCTAGAGTGGCACTAAATGTGAGTAGACAGCAACATCAAGCCATGAATGACACATCCATCGCCCTGGAAGGGGCCATCATAAAAGAGAGATCATTATCTTCTGCCTTTTGAAATAAAAATACAAACCCACCAAATACGCACCGACAAAAATACATGTCTAAGTGCTAGGCATACAGGTCAAAGGAAACTGATAAGCCACAGAGCTTCTTTCTCTCCCAAAATGTTATTCCTGTGTAAACACGAACCATGCACATGGTCTGGCTGTGTGCCAGCTCCACTTTGGTGTGAAAAGCAGCCTTCATGGTTGAAAAGCTGTTTTCCTGAACCGCAAATAACCACAGCCATGTGAGAGACACCTATTTAAGATCTGGCCCAAGCAGAACCAGACATAAAAGGTGAACTAGCTGGTGGGGCTCCGTGTCACCCCTGGAGCTACTCCCATAGCTCTTTAATAGTCCCTCACAATCTTGCTGGGGAACCATCCGACACAGGCACAGCCCTTAGCTGGCAGCTACTGTCTGCCCACAAAATCTGACTGCTCCAAGTCATACTTGATTATGATGCACATTCAAAACTTCCTGTGCTTACATGTTTATTATCAGTGGACTTTTAGAGAGGTCCTGTCCATTAGTCTGAACAGTGAAATGCCCCAGAGCAGACTCTGCTCCTCCAAAGGAGCTGTGAGAGCAGGTTATTCAAGAACTCATTTGCTGGTTATAAATACCCTGAAGTGTGGAGCGGGAGTATCGGCAGCGGAGAGCACATTAGGGGCTGCTGGTGCAGCTGTGTGGATATATTTCCCTTGACTTGTGTGGCATGGGGGCTTAGAAAGTATAAAGGGTAGGAAGTGAGGTGGAACTGGAATTTAGAATGATCAGGGTCTCTCTGCACTGAGAGCAAGGCAAAGAAACAGCTGAGTACATAAAACCTCATAAAGAAAACCAAAACAATGATAGTCCCTATTGTGACTGTTTAGTCTTTCTGTAGAGACTCATGAGGTCTGGGCTATTATCTATTTTTAATATCACTTGACCTGAAAATTTATGCTACCATCTGGAGAATGTGAGGATTTCTGTTACAGACAATGCTGTCAGGGAAAGAAAGAGGGGGGAGCAGCAAGGGAGGTACTCTACAAAAATGTTTAAACATTATTCAGCAAATGCCACTCGTTTCTTTAGGGCTTTTTTTTTCCAAAGAGCACTTAAACAAAAATATATATCTTACATTTCAAAATGTAAAATTGTGGCTTGAAATGTGAATTCATGTATATTATCTCACATAATATTTGCTTTACATTTCTTTCTATTTAAGATTTTTAGTACCTTAGGAAATTAAGGTAATCTCGAGAGTTCTGCTGCTAATTTGTCTTTTTGTTTAACGAACTGAAAATACCAAATGCAAAAGGAGAAACAAAGAGCTAATTAAAACCTTTGTAATGGTCTTATTCTATTTATAAAGCTTTGTTTCTGGAGTAAACTCCAAATAGGAAGATAGGTTTTTAAATAATGATATTTAAGCATCAAAATTTATACAATTCACGTTGGTTTTTTTCATCTTTAAGCATTAAATTCTCATACTTTAACACATCTCTGGAAACCTAATTGCTGGGAACCCTGTTATAATTGCAACTGCTGTAATGTTAAAAATGTATACATTATTAGACTGGCAATAAAGCCACAAAGATGGGCAGCTGTGTCAGACAGGGAGGCAGAGCCCGAGGCCACAGCAGTCTCAGGGCGGGAGGGGAAGCCCCTGCCTCTGTGAGAGACACCCCTGGTCCCAGGGTCACTTGGAGTGGCCCATAAAGCAATGTTATCCCATGCAGAGCTCTAGACTGGGGACAGAGTGGCTGGAGAGGAGTCAGGCAGAAAGGGACCTGGGAGTGCTGGTGGACAGGAAGCTCACCATGAGCCAGCAGTGTGCCCAGGTGGCCAAGAAGGCCAATGGCATCCTGGCCTGCATCAGGAATAGTGTGGCCAGCAGGACCAGAGGAGTTATCGTCCCCCTGTACTCGGCACTGGTCAGGCCTCACCTTGAATACTGTGTCCAGTTCTGGGCCCCCCAGTTTGGGAAAGATGTCAGGATACTGGAGAGTGTCCAGAGGAGGGCAACGAGGATGGTGAAGGGGCTGGAGCACAAGCCCTACGAGGAGCGACTGAGGGAGTTGGGGCTGTTTAGTCTGGAGGAGGCTCAGGGGAGACCTCATTGCTCTCTGCAACTCCCTAAAAGGAGGTTGTAGTCGGGCAGGGATTGGTCTCTTCTCTCAGGTGACCAGGGACAGAACAAGAGGGCATGGACTCAAGCTTCGTCAGGGAAAGTTTAGACTTGATGTGAGGAAAAAGTTCTTCACTGAAAGGGTGATTGGCCATTGGAATGGGCTGCCCAGGGAGGGGGTGGAGTCACCGACCCTGGAGGTGTTTAAGGGATGAGGCACTGAGTGCCATGGTTTAGATGATGGGTTGGTGTTGGTGTTAGTGTTGGTGTTGGGTTATAGGTTGGACTTGATGATCTCAGAGGTCCTTTCCAACCTTGTGATACTGTGACACTGTGATAGTGTTTTGATCTCGGCAATGCAGGGCACCAAGGGCCCCGTGTTTACCTGGGATGGTGGGTGGCACACTTGTCCCTGCTTACACTGCTCAGTGTGGGATCCCTCCGTTGCTCTCTGGCTGGGTCCTTGCTGCATATTGCTTGGCCCTTGGGTTCCTCGTGTGGCCCTACGTGGGGAGGAGGTCCCATTTCAGTGCATCTGAAATAACACGGGCCCAGGCTGCAGCCTGTCAATGCGGTGCTTGGATGACATAAAACTGAAGGTATGTGCCATATGACCTGAAGTATGAGGCTGTTTAGGGAACACAGCCTGCTGGCGCGGCGTCGAAACGTGTGAGAGGTGGAGGAAACCAATGCTGATGCAGCCTTGTCTGTGCTGCTGGCTGGGGGAGCATTAGGGTGAACTACACCCTGAATGCCACTGAGGATTTTCCTCAGGAATGGCTCACTGGAGCATCCCAAGAGAGGGGGCCAGTGAGAAAAGTAATTCTATCTGGGCTACAGTAACATCAATCCTAAAATAATACATTCCGATACAGCAATAATGATTTTGTATTTGTTTGCTTGATATTAATGAAAGACTGAGCTGGGCTTCCAGCCAGGGAAAAGATTTTGAAAATGTGCGTTTTTTCATGTTGGCTTTCATGATGTGCGAAACTAAAGAAAGGGAAATCAAATCTAAACCAAAATTAATTCAGCCTTTCTTGGTGGAATTCAGAAGAGCTGCTTGAAGTTCACAGCCAGGAGTCAGAGATGCACATTCGATTTTCTACAGTCAGGTTGTTTAAAACCTCCCCCACACACATATACACCATTGAAAATCAACTTGATTATTAGAGTTCATGGTAGCACCCTGCAAAACTTACTAAAGTCACTGGAAGAGATGTTTTTCAGTACTCCTGGAAGTCAGGGAATATACTTAAAATTCCGACATTTGGAGCTAATAATTGCAAGACCAAGTCAGATTTTATTCTTCAAGACTAAACTTTATACCATTCATGAAATTATCCTGCTAAAACACGTACCGTATGGCTTTGAAAAACTAATTCCAGATATCAGCAAAGTTGAAAAGTCCCAACTGAAGTTCATCTCAGCACCTACAATTCAGTTTTCTCTCCGACTGTCTACCAAGAGGCAGGTTTAAAAGTTCCATTTTCTCTCTGCATAGGTTTTAATTAGACACAAAGCAGTCCAAAGCTGCCCTGTTATTAACGGAGCCCCATGGGGTAAGGAAGAAGCATTTTGAAACCCAAAGTGATCTCTTCCTTGGATTTCTTTCTCAGGTTCCTCCCAACTGTGGCTGCTTCTTGCTCCTGTTAAACTTCACCCTCTCTTTCTTCGAAGTAGCCAGTAGGGCTTGACCTCTTTTCTCCCTTTTGTCATGCCCCTTTCACCCTGCCTTTGCTGCAGCTCAAACTCTTATGCCCAGGTTGAAGTGTGAGAGAGCAGTGGCAAAGTGCTGTAACTGAAGGAGAGCCTGTGCATTAGGAAACCCTCCCCTGACACAATCTCACCATGCAAGTCAAACAGCTGATCCTCCTTATCTAAATAAATTTGCTAGCTGGGAGAAAAAGTTCCGGATTGTTTGCAGACATAAAGTGCTCTGGAGTACTGAAAAGTGCAGTATTGAAACAATCCTGATGCCTGAATAAAAATAAGGCTTTTAATCTTAAATCTACAGAGGCAAAGCTATTTTGCTCAGATGGCTCATCCAGCTGCAAATGCTGTGAACGCTGCAGCTGTCACCTTCCTGCTGGTCCTAAGGTCAAAGCTTTATAAAGTAATTTTTAGGATCATGATTTTGATGCTAAACCTGTTATGTTCTGGAAATTTGTAGCTAGGTGTCCCCAGATGATTCAAAGAGCAAGATAGAAAAAGTCCTTGCTGCTCTTTACAAAGTTAGAGGGGTTTTTACAGCAGAAGGTAACTCTCCTGTTTACCATTTTCCCTATATTCTGTTTCCTGGTGCAAAGCAATGACACAGGAGAGTACTACCTTGTTACTCTACAACGTGGTGGAATGTAGAGAGCTTGGAGCAGAGCTCCAGTATACAATAAGCTTGCATGTTTATTTATTGATTTTCTTTAACTATAGTCTTACAAAATATTGCAGCAGAAGAGTTCCCAGTAAAGTACCTGTGCAACCAGGCCCCCACGTCGCCTCTGCTAAGGTCTCTGCCAGCGTAAGCCAGAGGCATTATTTCTTATTTCCACTCATGAAAAGAGAGAAGAAAATAATACCTGCATCATCTCTAGACTACGCACATCGTAGCCTGCTCAGAATATGAAAAGGCATTCCCAAGAGTTCTTATTGGGAGTTATTAATGTGATTAATGTGTTCCTGTATCTGCTGTTTGTTTAACTGAGCACTGCCTTTGCGCTTTGCACTGGCTGCTCACTTCATACATAGATGTTCATTGTTCTGACTCCAGGCTTTGTTCCCTTCTTTCACACATTGAGAAAGTTTTCCACAAACTGAGTGTTTATGTGTTGAGTGCAGTACTCCATGGACTTTAGGGTCTAATGGAGTGTGAGAAGGGGCCTGTGGTTTTTCATCTTGTTTTCAGCTGTACAAACATCATGTACTTTTCCCTTCCTTTTAAAGGCCAGCCCAGGGCCTGCTAAAACACCAGCACACAGCTCTGTAGCTTCTGAGACTTTACAAGTCAAACTGGGAGGACCTGATGCCATTCACCTTAACACCAAACATATTGACAGTGTTTATTTTCTCTGTCCCAGCCTCAGCTCTCAAATAAACATATCAGTGGCTGATTTTCAGTGCTCCTCTGAAGAAAAGCCTAAAAGAGTATCTATCTCGTTGTCAATAAGAAGTATAACTTGCACTCACAATAAAAGGGGAATAAAGGAGGGTATAAACAAAGGAAAACATGAATTTCTCTTTTGTAAGCCTTTTTAAAAGGGTATTTATTTCCAGACGCTTTTTGACACTAGCAGGATCCTTGTTATGCTTTATACTTTACACTTTGTGAAGTTTCAAAGGAACCTGAACTAGGTTGGTTGGTACTTTGTATATTTTTTAGCATGTGCACCTTGCCTCTGGGGAAAGCCATTCGTTAAATTGCTATTCTTGGGTTGATGACATACAGATCTACTTTTTTCTTCATCAAGAAAATCTTGTAGATGTCTAGGAAAAAAACCCCACAACATCTCCTAGATGTGTCTCAGCCTTTAAATTAACTGGGGAAAACGACTACCAAAGTCAGCATAGATGTGGTAATGTAAAAGTCTAGCTAGAAAAAGGAAAATCCACTCACAAGTCTGTACTCTTCAAGCAAAGACATGGCCAAAATTAATTTGTCAGTGCTTTACAACATAAACAGCAGGCAATTTAAAGCCTTTTAAAGTGGAAATTTTACATAGGTGCTCGCAAAGAGCCTAGTGAATGCAAAGGGAGTTCACATTGTTAATTATTGAGGAAGGAGCATCCTTTCTCATGAGTAATAATTTTAATACTTGTACGACTTACTTCGTATCTCCGGATTACTTCAACAGCATCTTTCTGTCCTTTCAAACATGTCCTACAATGAGTGGCCAATATGAACTAAGGACACAAGCCTTTTGACTGACTATGTCGTGGTTACATAATGCATGTACAGATTGCAAATGACAAAGTGGAAAAAGAAGTGTCTGAAGTTCACCATTTAATCATACTTTCTATATTCCTGGTCCTTTTTTACATGTTTTCTTGGGACTATGATGTGGAGGCTCTTCAGAGCGCTGAGTGACTGTCACCACCACCTCTTCTGTCTCTATAAATATTTTCCCAAGTCT
Source organism: Tapera naevia (assembly GCA_033556795.1). Lineage (NCBI taxonomy): Eukaryota > Metazoa > Chordata > Aves > Cuculiformes > Neomorphidae > Tapera > Tapera naevia. Next base: position 846,396 of record JAUMJJ010000098.1, read on the forward strand.
CACTAGACATATGTTACAGTTCTGTAAGCCCTTGGGAAACAAATTTATTCGAAAAGGACTTAACTTACTTAAAAACTCAGACCTGAGTGCTATTCCTATGGGGTTGTGTTAGCTAGAGAAAGCCTATTGAAGCAGCGGGATCTCACTATACAAGACAACACACTAAGATGATATTTGTTGTCCTCACAGGGATTTGGGACACAGAGACAGATTCCAGAGCAATATGCCACCTTATAAAGGCAGAGATAAAGTAACTCAGAGATCCTGGTTCTACTGTCCAGAAATTTTAAAAATAACTGCAGCAAGGAATGAAACAACCCTCTTTCTGTGGGGTCAAGTCACATCCCTGGGTCATATCTGATGCATTTAGGACACCTGCAGGAGCAGTACTGAATAATTTTTTTAATCCTTGCTTGTGCTGTTTTGTGTGGCAGATTCCTGAACTCACTACTCATGAAAAGGAGATTGGATTTGTGGCAGAAACTTCTCAAACCCGTCAGGAAGCCTGCTCTTCCTATGCAGTGAGCACAACCTGGGAATAGATGACCAGACAATAGGGGTAACTAAATGAAAATATGGAAGTCAGAGGTGATTTCAGCTCAGGTTAACTGGACATGCTCACAGCCAACTCAATAAGTTTGGAATGAACTGTCCAAGAGGAAGATGCTGTTTATTTGGCATTTCAGACAATTGATGGAACATGACAAGTTGTGAGGGATACAAAGCTGAGCAAGGGAGGCTAAACTAGAAAAGAGACTTATAAAGCCTTTTAAAAGTGGTCACAGGATGTCTTGTTCTTCTTCATGCATTTACTTTTAAAAAGTACAAAAAGCATAAATAATATTATGATTAATTCCCATTTCTATTCCTTCTCCCACAATCCCAGTTTCTATTTTTAATGCCTTCCCTTTACTTTTAATTTTCAAAATGGGAAAACTAATAATAATTCTATTCAAACCAAAATCTTTCAAACCCTGTGAGTACTGGCATGTTTGTAATTAAGGTCTCAGCTCTCCTGCTGTGACTTTTATTAAACTAAATTTATATCTGTCAGATCCTGGCAGTCCAGAAGAATTCCCAGTGGAGATAATTGAAGCAGCTTTCTCCCATCATCATTAATTGCACATCATTAATTTGATGATTCATCACAGGCATTTGATACCCCTAGAACCTGGCCTTTCAATCCAGGGCTTCTGTAAGTGGCAAGAGCTATTTTAGAACAAACACATTCATCTAGACCCCAGGTGCACACGCACAGCCCCACTGAGCTGTAGCCAAGTTTGAGAGTTTGCTGTCTTACCAGGTGCATTTCTGTGTCTGAACTCAGGTATGTTTTGAGGATTAGCACTAAATTTGGCTGGAGTTTCAATTCCCACTTGAATAATTTGAAGAATTTGAAGTAAGATTTCCAAAATGGCAGATGTACTGAAAGTGGTGTAGCTGTGATGCTTAATATATCTTCAAACAGTATTAGAAACCTAAACTTTTCACAGACAAGCAAGGTGAGCTTCCCCAAGCTCAGCGTGTTGCTGCTGCACAGGTGATCAAAGATGCAGCCTCTGGAACACCCAGCGTTGTCAGAGGTACTGAGAAAATCGTGAAATAGCTGTAAAGCTGTGCTGGTTTAGCCTTTCAGAGATTGGTTCATCCCTCATGTTCAAAGCCTGTGTGCAGCAAAAATAGTTTAAAAACTGACTAGCAGCACAACAAAGGCTACTTATTTCCAAAACCCAGTTAAGCCCTGTGGTGTGGGAAGCTTTAATCTCACAAAGTAGAACAGGTCTCAGCAAGACAAGTAAGAGGAGACAGATGAGCATCTCCCTCTGCTGCTGCTGGTGTAGAGTGACCCTCAGTATAAAATGAGATGAGCTTACAATGAAAATACATAACCCATAAAGGAACATGGCAGAGTAAATTGCTGCTTACTGAAGCTAAGAGAAGGCAGAGATTCAGTTTTCATATGCTCTTTAATGCATCTTCTCTTCCCTAACTGGGCATAAGGAGGAGAGAAAGTATTTCCAAGCATTTCTTGCTCTGGTGCCTACAAGGCCTGAGAGCAATTCTTTGAGCTCAGGCTTAGTCTCAGCCCAAAAAAAACATTAAAAAGCTGGGCCTGGGCCAGGCTGTAAAGGGCCATTCTGCCCATTATGGGCAGCAATCAGATTTTATTACACTTCTTATCCCCAGGAAGTAAACAATAATTCCCATCAACAAAATAAAGGTGTGCCTGGTGTAAAAAAATCCTCAAAGCACATCTCTCCCTGCTTTAAATTTTCTGTGTCCTAACAAAATCAATGGCAAGAACCTGACATTTAGATTATAAATTTTCTTTAGAAGGAAAGTGTGGCACTAGCAGGCCTATTTCCTTTAAAGTTAATTTGGGATTTTGAGTGTCCTTTTGATTCATGAAAAGCTCTACTCACCAGCAACTTCCCACTGTTTTCCCCAAGGCTACTCAGAAAACAACTTTACTGGTTTTCTTCCCACCAGTTCTACACTTTCTCACTGTGGACATAATTAATTTTCAACTCTTCGGATGCCAATGTGACTCGGTCTTTAGCTGAAAGATTTTTTAACTGGGCTGCAAACGAAGGGACTGACCCTCCCAAGGCAATATCACTTCTCATAAGTAATTCTCCTTTGCTTGTAACTCTTTCCAAGAGGCACCAACCTCCAATGACAGACACCCTTTTTGAAGAAACGGCTCAAGCCCTTGGTCTGGAGTGTGCGGGGGTCGGGTGAGGACACCTGCAAGCTGGGAGCTGCTCTGTAGGCATCATCACCCTTCCTGGGCATTCTCCAGTGGGCCTCATGCCCCTTCTAAGTGAGCAATGAAACTCCAGCACCGCCACAACTCGAGGGGAAGGGGCTGGGGAACCAGGCTACGAGGGGCAGCTGAGGGACCTGGGGGTGTTCAGCCTGGAGAAGAGGAGGCTGAGGGGAGACCTCATCCCTGTCTGCAACTGCCTGAGAGGAGGCTGTGGGGAGGTGGGGGTTGGTCTCTTCTCCCAAGTGACAGGTGATGGGATGAGAGGAAATGGCCTCAAGTTGCACCAGGAGAGGTTCAGATTGGACATCAGGAAAAATGTCTTCGCTGAAAGGGTTCTCAGGCCCTGGCACAGCTGCCCAGGGAGGGGGTGGAGTCCCCATCCCTGGAGGTGTTTAAAAGGTGGGTGGATGAGTTTCTTAGGGATGTGGTTTAGTAAGGGGACAGGGATGGTTGGACTCGATAATCCCAGAGGTCTTTTCCAACCAGATGATTCTATCATTCTGTGTTTCTATGACACGTGTAGCCACAAGACTGAGGCACAGCTGCCTTTGCCAGGCACATCTGCAGCACTCTGCTAGGGTGAGACCCAAAGGACATTTGGCAGCTTTCACCCTTCTCATGTTGCACTCGACTGCCTGGTTTTCACCTTTCTCTGATGGCCCCCTGCCCATGGCTGGAGCTGGGCTCCACCACACAGCACAGGGCTGTTGTACCGGCAGCGTTCCACCCTCATCCCACAGGTGATCTCTGTCTCACCAGAAACATGTCCATATCCCTTCCCACACTTATTTTTGTTTCCTGGAGCACAGAAACCTGCAACAGCACATGTTACAGAAATTCAGCCACCGTTGCTTAGTGACATTAAGGATTAGCCCGAGTTTCTATTACAGCTACCTGATTGCAGAGATTTTAAATCATTGATTAGTAAAAAAAGGAAGAAATATAGAAGCCTTTCACTGTAAGATTTGGCATTTAGGGACTCAAATAGAAGAAATTTATTTTTAATTGGTGTAATACCATAACTGGGAACGATTTCACTGTAGGTGAAAAAAAATACAGCTTGTTTCACGCACCTCTTTCTCCTCCTGCAGTTAATGGACACATTTGCTTAACAAAGGAGAAGACTACAATATGTTCTAGTTGTTTGAAAGGAAAACTAGTTGGTAATGTATGCTGGAGCAGTAAAACCAGCAATTGTCCACATGTACCTGCTACTCTTTTGCTGAAGTGTTTAACATTCATTTACTGTTAGGGTTGACACCAGAAATTCCTAATGGAGTTGCTGGCAGATCCTTATTTACAGTTTCCAGCCAAGCACCTCTTTTTATATCTTGTCTTTAAATATAGTGGATTCTAATTCTTATACATTGAAAAGCCGATTCTCATTCTCATTTGGTGGGTTTGTTTTGGCTATCTTATGGGCTTTTGTAAGTACTGCAAAATCCCAGTGTGCATATAACTTCCATGTGACAACAGAAGGCATTGCTCTGGAGAGTGCAGATCCAGCATTGCTTTATTGTATCCAGCAGAATAGGCAGAGTTGAGGGACAGTGGATATTACTATATTAAAATTTTGAGAGGACACTAAACTAATTTGTGCTTTGGCAGACCCCCTAGGCTGACAGCTGTTTTTAAAAGAAGTAGTCTGGGACATTATTATAAACAATGTGTTATACTGCAGAGCAATTACACCACAGAACTATTATGTTTTGTATTTCATGTGAGACTACTGGAAATAGCAAAAAGTGAGCTACATCATGTAATAACAATAAATGAGGTTAAAACAGACTTATCCCATGTTCAGACATATCTGAAAAACATACTTGCTGCTATAAAGAGCCCCAGAGACTGAGTTGCAACTTCAAATAATTCCATAGTGTACAGTGTCTCTCCATCTCTCATTCCCACAGTCCTAAATGTATATCTTTAAGATGTAAACTGCCTAGGTTTTCCCTTTTATTCTTCTGTCCAATAAAGGGTCAAACATATCATTACCACTAAAAGGAATACTGGTAATAATAATCGATGGTGGGGAAAACACTATTCAGTGGGATAAACAGATGTACTTTCATCTCTTGTCATGCAGGGGATATTCAATTGCTTTTTGTAACTCAAAGGAAGCCTGTAAGTCTAAGAAAGTTGCTTCATATTTCTAGATCACAATCCTCCTTTCTCCTTTGTGATTTGCAAAGAGCTCCCAAGAGAAGTTCATAGGAAAACATGACTATTTTTTAAAGCTTTTCATTGGGGTATTTCACCTACCTCATTTACACAGTCCCCTCTCATTTCTCATCATCTGGATGTAGGAGTTTCACTCTGCATCCGTAATTTAATTCTTCTGCATTCTTCTCAGGCAAGTAGATTTCAAGAGAATAATTCAAGTCTATGATTATTATACAAGAGCTGATGCTTGTCAGACACTTGTCAGTGTTTCTCTAGAGGTCTCACCAGCTTTCCTTCTTGATATTTGTCAGAGATTAAACTTGGATTGAAGATGTTTTCTCTTCACCAGACAAAGTTCAGCCCAGTCCCGCCTGCAGCCAATGACTGTTTCTTAAAAAAAAAAAAAAAGATAATTTTTAACCTGGATTTATTTGGAATCTTCATGGAAAACAAAAGCACATCTACCCCATTTTCAGCTACTCTCAAACTGTACACACCCCCAACAGGTTACTCTCACTCTCAGGATAATGACCATCTGTGGCAGCTAATGTAGTGACCTGCTTTGTAGCATAAATGGCAGAAACCTTTGCAGCAGCTCAAGGTCTTGTTTCTGTTTTCTTCCTTAAAAAAAAGTCTTAACCACCACAAACCTAAGATATACATGAAAAAAAAGAAACACTTACAAAAAATACCTATCGAGAAGAAACCCGTGTTAAAAGAGTTTTATTTTAGCTGGGAAAATCAAGTACTTGGAAGCCAGGAAATGGCAGATCAGTTGCCTGTGGAGTGTATGTACAGGATCATGGGCTGCTTATTCATGGGATCCCTCCACATTCTCTGGAAGAGACTGACACAGCAGAGCAGAGCCAAAGCTTCTTGCATAATTATGTCAATGAGCTTGATTTTACAAGAAAATAGCATCCGTACCTGGACGCTTCTTTGTCACGTGGTCAGCACACACGAGGTAAAAACCAAACCCAGTTCAAGAACACCCGGCTTGTGAGCTGCAGAATGAGAGCTGAACATTTCAAAGGTGCAGGTTAAATGCCAAGGTACTGCCCCACTCAGGACCTGTGTCTGACCACCCTGTGACAACAGAGGAGTGGGAATGGTGTTTCAGAGGAGCATCCAGGAAGCAGGGTCAAAAGAGATGAATAAAAATAAGGCTGCATGTGTGTTGCAGATGTTACCGGGGTCCTGGGTTCCTGATCCCTTTGTTTGTTTGCTTTTAAAACATCTGGGACTTCTGCAGCCCGTGATGTTTCAGATCTGTGTATCCATGACTTTGCAGGATGTGCAAGGACCTGAGCGAGGTGACGGTGCTGGAGATACGTGCGACAGTTTCACCAACAACAGTGAAATCCTAAGGTTGCATTTTGTTTCAACAAAGAAAGCCCATCGAGTATGAGCACAAAACAGCTTGAAAATTGACAGAGATTTCTTGTTCCCTCTATAACTCCTAAAGAGATTCAGTGCTGGAAAGCTTTACCCCTTAGCAGCTGAATAGCAGCAGCAGAAGCCTGCAGGCAGGGAGATGTCTATTTTAACTGTAGTTGCTGTAAATTTGGGCATTTTGAGAGACTTTTACTTATGTGTGTTGAAAAGAAATTAAAAGAGAACATTAAAAACTGGATTTTCATCTAGAAAAAAAAGTGCTTTTGGGTAAGAACATGAACACATTTTTTAGGATGCTACTTTCTAACACAGAAACAAGGAGAGAGTGTAAGAAATATGATTATAAATATGAAGTACTGCTTCCCACCTGTGTCACTCAAATTTAGTGTATTGGTAAGGAATGTGCACCCAGATCCTTGTGTTTAACAGTCCAAAGTAAAACATTGCTGGCCAAGCCAAAATGAAAAGGCACTTTAGAAGACTTTCTCAATTCCTTTTACTTACTAGGAGGTAAATAAAAATAAAAATAAAAAAAAATAAAAAATAAAAATAAAAAATAAAATAAAAAAATAAAACCACTACTTTTAAAATACTCATTTTAAAGTCTGAAATCCTGGTAGATTATACTATTTACCTTGAAATATTGTTCCATGATTTTACATCAGCGTCTGTAAGGAGTTGTTCTTGATGGCAAACTTAAATCTGTTAGCATCATTAATTTATTTTCCTTAGTGATGTCATGTAGAATGTAAATATTTGATGGTGTGGGGTGGAATAGTATCTCCTCGTAGCTCTTCCTTAAACTTGAGCTAATTGAGAACAGCTAAGCAGTGAGTCTGTGAGAAATGATTTCTCAGAACAATTCTGGATTTGCTTTTATTTATATGCTTCCTGTTGTTCTCAAGGTAGGTAACAATATTCATATTCAATTTAATCTCTCAGAAGTATCCACCATTGACAGTTTTCAGACAAAAAAGGTCAGCTATGGTCAGCAAACCTGGAAAAGCTGCCTCTGAAAGTGGTGTGACAGGACTCACGTGGTTACCTTCTGCAGATGCATTCACCACACATTCTGTACCCCAGGGGCACATTTCTGTGAGCTGCTTATCACTGCCTTTGTTAACCTGTTTTGTAAATACTAGATTTAGCCTGTAAACCTATAAACCAAAGCCTACACATTTCTCCCACCTGGCCCCCAAAGGCTAAACTCTTTCATTTCCATCAGGGAATACCAGAAAGACTTCAGCATGAGAAGCCCTGGAGGTCGGACAGCTGCTCAAGTGCCTGTCAAAGCCTTTGAGATGCTGCAAGTCACCTCTGATAACACTGGTGCAAGCAAAGTCACACAGATATACATGGCTACTGCAGCATTATCAGCCTCTGCATGCAGCAAACCACTCAGGTTTAAACTGCAGTCATTATAATGCAAACACAGTGCTTCTGCTCTCCAATATGCAGTCACTTGCCAGAAATGAAAATTCTCTACCGTTGTATCTTGCCAAGGAATAGGGGACTTGCTATACAAATCCAATGTCTTGTCAGATTTGATGCCTGAAATAGATACTGGTGTGTCAAAGCACAAATGCCACCAAAAAGAATAAAGTCGTGATAAGGAACTACTGTCACAGCAATGGTCATTGATAAACACAGGTACTTCCTATCTTATTAAAGCACTGCAAGGCAAGCACAGGGCCCATATTAGCTCCCCATGCAGAGCTGCTCTGGGGGTCGTGCTCGGTGCTGCTGGCTTTGACATCACCAGTTTTGCAGTGCTGCTACACTGCAGGGCAGTCACTCTTGATTCACACTGACAGATCAGAAAGAGGACCTCTGAGAAAGGATTGTCCTCCAGCGAGCAGACTCTCCCTGCCTGGTACCTGCCCATGGCTGGTTGTACTTTGGCCACAGATAAAACTCAAAATAAGACATTATCAACTCCCTGTTGAAGAGCCTCTGGTGGGACAAACCTTGATGAACAGGAGATATGCAAACACTCCCCTTCTGAACCTAATGTTGTGACCAAGCCTATTGCAGCCTCAGCTTGTCTCTGCTCTCCTTATGCTCCAAAAAAGCAGCTGCAGTAAGTTTTGCTGATACTTTGCAGTGTTTCATGAAGCTGTTTGACAAGATGAGTTTGTTTGGTGAGTTCAGCCTGAGCAGAGGTCTTGGGAGATAATATCAGCCTGGGACCACAATGCTGGCAAACATTTAACCATGTGTTTAAATCCTTTTCCATTCAGCAGAACACTGAGCCCATTTCTAATCTGCTGAATAGGGACATTTTCTTTAAATTAGGATAATTTGAATTTTGGAATTGTATATATATAAACCCAAAATAAAAGAGGAAAAAAAAAAGCAAACAAGTTTGTCTACTTCTGCTTGCTCGCTTGGATCTAATAGTAAAGCATCACCCATTCCAGAAAGATCTCCCTCAGATCATTCCACAAGAAATCTACTAAACTAAATGATGGCTGAGGTTTTGTAGCACAACGAAGAGAGAAATCTTGTTAAAGATAAGAAGAAAACAGTATTAAACTGGTACTTCTCTTCGATTCAAAGCAAACGTTCTCAAGGCAAGTCTTGGGGATTTATTTCACTTGTCCAGCTGATGGACAAAAGTGCAGCAATACAGCAATTTCTATGTATTTTCTTCTTTCTTTATTTATAATATAATGCAAATTGCATAAATTAGGCTTTGCCAGATATCACAGATCATGTCACACAGACAGCCCTTAGCTGAGGAAAACTGGCATCCGCTTGTCCAGCTTCACAAGTAAGAGAAAGTATAAATAAAGCATAAATGATTAATTTAACCTTCCCTCCCTACCTCCCATTAACAGCTCAAGGACCCACAGCACACTGGGCTCCTGTGATGTGCCAGTGCGGTAGAGCCTTCAAGGCTGTGGCTAACCCCTTTCCAAGTACAAACACCTGTAAAAACAAAATTAGCCCTGCCAATATGTCTAAGAAGAAATGCTTTCCAGTAGGTTATAGATATAATATTCACCCCGTTCAGGGGAATCCAAACAAAACACAAATGTCTTATTGGGGCAAGAGGATATTAAGAATAATAGACAGATTATACGATAGTTTATTGAAGGTAAAGGAAGAGACATTAGTCATAGTTTTGTTATAAAATGAGACTTAATCAAAGAGGAATGGGTTAGAGGTCATGTGTTCTATTTGTGCTACTATTATTTTTAAATCATTGAGACTTCCATGAGTGGCAAAAGAAATGATCCTGAACCGCGCGAAAGAAGCCAGAGCTCAGTGGAGCACTTCAAGATGAGCCAAGAGCCGGCACCGCGCGAGCCCCTCTGGGTGCACCCCCAGCTGCTCCGTGCCTGCTTAACAAGGGGCAGTCTGGGATCCAGGATCATCTTGGCCAGGGAAGTTTGTCCCAACAAAGCACCAGGCTGGCTGGGATCTGCTTAGGAACGTGTTCAGCCTGAGCGGAACGTAACTCCTCTCAGAAACAGCATCGTTCTCAGATGCTGCTTCTTTTCCTTCCATTATCCATTTTTTAATTAAATAAGAGAATTCTGGTACATGTGTTCAATGTTTCTTCTAAGTTATTTTGCATGTTAAGTTCCATGTTAAGTTTGATGCTGAGGGGCCAGGGAGGGAGGCTCAAACCATCCTGTAACACTGAACATTACTTGATTTACTGTAGTAACTCTGCAATTACACGGACAATAAAGTTTTAAAAGTGCAACCATAACTGCACCTACATATTTTATATGCAGAACTACTGATCTGTCTGCTTAGGCCTTAGAGATATAACCCAGGATGAAATCTTTAATACCTAAAAAAATTACAATATTTTTATTTATAGGTGAAAAGATTCTTCCTGCAGTCAAAGTATTAGGATTCTGTTTTTATTCTAAGCCCATACATAAATTTACACCAGAAAATTGACATTTTAGAGCATTCAGATGAATTAAGGATATAATGCTATTGAAAATAGAGTGCCTTTGTTAAATGGCATTAACATCAAGCCAGAAGAAAAAAAACTTATCTATTTCTTTTGGCAGTAATTGAAGGCTCAATGACATAAAATAAGAATTGTACAAAGATCTTCAAATACCTGGTAGACATCACCATCCATATTAAAACTAACTTTAAAGAGGAGATACCTCTTATAAGAAGAAAAACTATGCAATGAAAAAACCTTCAAACACATTTTCCTTAATTCCTTTCCCACGTACCTTTTCCCCATTAACATTTTTAAGAAGTGCACAATCTGCAATGACATCTTTTATTTCACTCACACAACTTCCACAGCTCAGCGCACTTAGAAGCAAGGGTGCTTTTTTCCACTATGTAGCCTGTATTTTTTCTTTTCAGTTTTTACACTGCTACTCCAAACTACTTTCCACATTAGTGGTGGCAGTTGTTGTCAACCATCCAGACTTTTTCTGCTGCTCCCACTTTATCTGCTGCTCCCACTTTATCTGCTGTCTGACATTGTATCATGAAAAATAAGGATATCAAGTTTACCTGCATTAGTTAATTAATTTTAAATTCACTGCCTTTGCTGCCTTGGTTTTCCTTCTAGTCTAGATCAAGGCTGTTCAGGCTGTCACAGACTAAAGCCATCACAGAGCTGAGTGCCACAAGACACAAATCACCTGCCCTGCAATGCTGAGGGGTAAAGGAGCTCCTGGACCACTTCACACGCAGGAGGCAACCGCACGGCTCCAGTCCCTCCAGTCTTCTCTGAAGGACCACTGGTCGCAGTGGGATGTCCAGGGCATCTGAGCCCACTGCACTGACTCAGCAGCTCCATCTCCCTCAAGGTTCAGCTTACCCAGGGCCCTTCTTTGAGGCAGCACTCTCTAATGCCAAACAGGTAACACAGCCTCACCTGGCAGTCACAGGCTCCTCCAGTGAGCTTATCTGAAACCTTCAACCCATATAAACTGTCAAACCCCTCTCACAAGACTCAGCAGAAAATGAAGTATTATGGTGGGTTTTCTCTCTCGCTCAGTGTTGTAAGAGTTTGGGGGATCAGCTAAGCACGTAAGAAGCAAATTCAAAATCTCGTCATGTTTGAGGAGTTTTGACCCAAATTGGCCTTTCTTTAATGAACCCAAGCTAGAGTCATGCTTAAGATGATAAGAATTATACTTTAAAAATAGCTTTGCTTCAAGAAGTTGCAGTTAAACGCCACATCATGAAGTAATAAAAGGGAGTATCTCATAATATTTTTTCAAATATTCACAACCCTAACAGCTGCATCTGTACCTCTATCTACACATTTCTATATACCTAGATGGGCAGTAGGTATTTATATATAAGAAAAATATATGAAAGCAGTATAGAATCAGAAAAGAGAAACAAAAAAAGGAGAAGGGATTTTGAGGCAGACAGGGACTGAATAGAATGACTAACATGATTCATAAAAACTTTGCCCTTTGGAATGACTGACCTTAAAAGCAAAACCAAAGAAACCATTCAGAAGCAAAGAAAAATCTTTGCCTCTTTAAACTGTTACGTGTGTTTAGTATTTCCATTGTGGTTTTGTGGCCATGTGCATTACTTACAGACCATAAGTGGCAGCCTGGGTACCAGTACCTCAGGGCATTTCTTGCAGAGGATGTGTCACCCTGCTGAGGGCCCATTCACCCCATGTGGGGCCTGTGTGAGCTCACAACTGGAACAATGTAAAACTGGGGGGGATTTAGGGAAACATCTACGTTCTTACAGGCAGCTCCTGCCATTCTTAGTTCTGTAATCACTTCCCTGGCACTCAGCTGAGGCCCAGGAACAGAGCTCAGAGAGCTGTGCAGTGGCAAACACTTTTCTCTGCCCTCCAGATTTTTGTCTTGTCCTTTGTTTGGGACCATCAGCCTTAGGGACTGGTTTCCTAGTAGGAGGGGAAGGATCTTCAAACTGCCCCAGCAGCTCTGACAAGCACAAAGAGAATCACTCGTGGTCCACATCGGGCGTGAGGTTTGTACCTGCCTCGCTGCACTGCCCCTTTCTGCCTCCCTCACCTGCAGCCGGGTTATCCCTGTGCTGCTCATGTTTTAACAAGTTATTCCCCTGAGTGGTACTTCAACCTGCCTTTTACACTCACAGGGATGTCAGTGATGCAGCAAAGTCTCCGAGCAATGCTTATTTCCCAAACCATAGGTTATTTACCATATTTAACATGTGGAAATGGCTAGAATTGTCCTTGGGTTTCTCACCAGCTCCAGCATCTGAAGATATAACACACCTCAGAGTGCACTCACCTCTGTCCTGAGGGGACCAGCTGGAGTGCTTCCTGTCAGGGCAGGGTATCAATAGCACTCCGAGGGGGCTCAGTGACCCCTGCAGCCTGTGCTCAAGTGGGCAGGCAGCCAGATGGCCTCACATTTCTGCATCCTTTCACTCTGTTTTTTCAGCATTACATATACACGGTGTCGCCTTTTGTCTTGCAGATCTAAAGGGAACAGAGCCCCCAAAGAACAACTTACAAGAGAGCTTACTGTATGTGGCAGGAATAAACACAGAGAGTCTGTAAAAAAGTAAATCAGTTACCAAGGGGGAGAAAAATCCAGAAAGGATTCAGGATTTTTCTGGGTTTTTAATTCTTGTCAACAATAAGCAGATTAGATAAGAAGTTTCTATCACTTCTGCAGTGACAGAAACATTCCCATTTATAGGATATATATTCATAACAGTGATCATAAAATGAGCAATTGTTATTATTATTCCGATAATTTGAAAAATTGATGCAATATTCTGGAGATTTTTGATGTATCCAGTCTTTATAGAATCACAGAATTACTCAAGTTGGAAGGGACCCAAAAGGATCGTCGAGTCCTTGAACTTGAATTTTAAAGACAAGATGTGAACTTCATTTAACGACTCAAGGGTCATGAAAAGATTCAAATGCCAAAAATAAAAAATATAAAGACGATAAAAAAAAAAATGCTAGGATTCCCAGCACTTCTAGCAAAGACTGACCACTAACAAACTCAGACCATAGACACAGTCTGCAAGCCCAAATCCTTGCTTCGCAGATTGCAGGCTACTCTGATTCACCCTTCAAAAAATACAGCAGGTTTCCCCGTGCTCACAGCAAGCAGAGCAGGCTTGTGTTAGTGCTCATTGAGACTACGAGCAGTTAATCTCATAACCTCAGCCTCATCGTGGGGCTGTACAAAATATGGAAAAGCGTACGCAGCTCTAAGTGCGACAAGTTCTGACTGAATTAAAGATGACAGATTTATGGGGTCTTATATTTGAGTAAGAGTAGTAGACAGAGAAATAACAGTTTAGGAGCCTGAGACTGGCCAATGGTCTATGAAACAAGTGTACTGCAGCATTTAACAGAAAGTAGCTTTTAATTACAGTGGCTAAGAAAAAGTACATAAAAATGTCAGCACGCATCACTGAGTCACAAACCCACATGGTTATCTGCTCTCTCCCATGACAGGCTGTATACACGTTATATGTTTATGTCCTGACAAAATCCACCCAAAACCCAGCGAAGTGTGGATCCACTGGTGAACTTCACAGAGGCCCCACCTGGCTTAGCCCTGGAATTGGCTAAACCAACTGCCCTACAGGATCTCGAGCCAACATTTGAGGCTTGGACCTGTCTATCTGAGAACTGCAGATATTTAAGAAGTAATTCATCGTGTTTAATTTTCAACTTTTCAAGCAATATAACTTATGTTTCTTCCCGGGGAGGACTCAGTTTAATTGCCTAACTTCTCCAGCCCCATGACCAGACGTATTATTTCCAGAGCCAAGGTCTACAACAAGGAGAAGGAGCACAGTCTAACTTGTTAATTCTTGTCTGACTCAATTCATAAAGAGAAAAAAGCCTGAAAAAATATTTGTAGGACTATGCCTGATAAAATGTATTTGTGATTTCTCCTTTCATTATGTCCTGTTATATGTGCTTAGCCTTTGCTCACGTCTGCTAAATAAATCTTACTGGCTGGAGGGGAGTCTAGTTATCAGTTTGGAGGGACTGAAAAGCTCTTCAATTCTGTACTAAAACCGTGGCATTGCACATTTGCCAGACATTGCAGATTCATCGAAAAGCTGAGATATCCAAGCATGAGCCATTTCTCTCCTTTTTCCACCTTCATCTACGGGCTGCTTTCATCTCCTTCCTCCTCCTCCTCTGCTCTTTTAACCTCTTCCTTGCTCTTCCTCTCCCCATTAGAGCAGGAATGTGTGAACATTTATCTGTGTCTTTGCGAACCATTTCCCACCTCTTCTGAAAGCGATACAAGACCTGAGGCTCAGGGGTGCAACCGTTGTCTAAATGAAACAGGGCGCTGGGGGGAAAACACAAGCCCACAAGAAACCTTCCTACTTTGGCACAGCCTCCTCTGACACTTGTAAATGTTTTCAGTCAGCTCCAGTCTTTACGTCACCGCCCACATCGCGCGTTACCTGGCTTCACTTTTGCTCGGAGCTCCGCGCACCGCAGCGAGCTGAAGCCTGAATAGCGCTAATTAGGAACTTAACACCTCGAAAACATCCCGCGCGGGCTCATCTCAGGTAGAGTTTGCTGCTCCTTCCAGCGCAGTTGTGTCAGGTTGGGAAAGCATCACTTCATGACCTGTGGCTCCAGGATGCCCGTCGTGTTCCTCACCTTCCTCTCTCTGCTGAGCGCTTCTTCTCACGGGATTGTGCCTTTTCTGCCCCTCCCCGCTGAGCGCGCTCTGGGTATTTCTCTTTATAATAATGTCCCAAAGCAGTGCAGCTTCTCCTCAATAACTTGAACAACTTTTAAAAAAAAAAAAAAAAATCAAAGGTGAGGGAGGAGAAGGCTGTGATTTCAAAGTTGTTTTGTTTTTTTAAAAAAACAGGCATCTCCAGTTAAAAGGAGCGAAGCGGGTGCCGGCGGAGGCTACGGCGGACGGCGCCTCCCTCGCCGTGCCGGTGCCGCACACCTGGAGCCGGCGGTGCCTCCCACCCCCGCTCGTCCCGGGCTGCCCCCGCCGGGCCCCGGCGCCTCCTCCCCGCCAGGGCCGTGGCAGCACCGCAGCGAACGCGCGTGGGAGGCTCCGAGCGCCGCTCGCTCCGCGCTCGGGGCGCGACCGTGGGAGTCGCTCCCTGCTCCGCCGCGACCGCCAGAGGGAAACGTTGCTCTGCTCACAACACCCTCGGGGAGCGACTTCACTGCGCTCGAGCCATTTTAAAATCTTATTTTTAGAGGAGACGTATACAATGTGTGCTCTACCTTTCCATCCTTTTTTTTCCTGTGCTTTTTGCAAGAGAAAAATTGAGACTTAAATATTCATTTTCTTATAAGAGATTTATGTATTTGACTCAGTGCACGAGAGTAAAACTCAAATTAATCTCCCTGTCCAAAACGCATTAATCTGTATTTTACATCTACGTAATAACTAAACAGCTTTTGTGATCCTATTTGGTTTTTTGATGAAGGAATATAGGTTCAGTTGTCGCTCTGTTTTCTGAATACAAAGGTTGAAACCAAAGAAATACTTCTCTTTCCTGTTTTCCCGGGTAAAAATGCTATGGCCCCAACCCAAAAAGACTTCCATTAATTAAATTACAGGTTTTTGATTAAGTGCTGTAGCCCCTTTCTCTAAGTCATTAAGAAGTTCATTGAATCACACCCAATAATAAATCACACCGTGATGTTCCAGTGTATACAGTCATTAAGCACTTGGAGTGCACGACTTCCTGATAGGATGTGTCTACATTTTAAAATAAGCACACGCCTGCATTCTCCTGTTGCTTGGGTACTGCAGGCACCTCCTGTTTGAGTGCCCAGAGTAGAGAGATGGATTGGCTGAACTCTGACAAAAGGTATGGTCAGCAATAAGGGGGATAAATCAGGAACAAGAGGAAGACTTTAACAAAAGAGTTCCTTCACATGAAACAGGAAATACAGTCAGGAGATTGTATTGCAAAGTCTGTATAAATATTTTTCATGAGTGGTGAGTGCTAAGACTACAGAGAAGTATGTGCTAATATTTTGGGCTTTTTAAAAAACATGATCTGAAATTCACCCAAGGTGTTTCATAACGAGAAGAAGAAGCTCTTAAGAACAAACTAGTGTTCTTAAAACAACACTTCCACAGACAGCATTGAATTGCTTTAATCATGGCATAAAGAACAAATAAACATAACATGGGAGTATAACTTCAAAGGGTTTAAGGTTTATTGTTGGGGGTTTTTAATACTTATTATACACGCAATGCTTTTCTAGTTTGGTCTTAAAAGTAACATTGTGTGTTTGTTTTGTCAACCTCATAAGAGATTCATACAATTTCTGACCTCACTCAGACAACAATCCTAAACCATCCTGCCACAAAATATTTCTGAGCTTGCCTAATGCTACAATAAAGCCTTCCTAGGTTATGTTACACCAAGTTACTGCCAGGTATAATAAGAAGTTTTGGATGCAACATCCCCAATTTATGAAAGCTCAGATTTTATTTGTTGCAGTATTTTGGTCCAGATTCATCCAAGTTGCAACTGAGAATAATTTATGAAACTTGATGTTTACCAACACTAAGTAAATGTTATAACAGACAGTAGCAAGTGTCCATCTCTCAGTAACGACTGAGGCTGGATGATGGAAGCTGTTTAATTACTGCTTGGAATGACAGAAGGTGGAGGAGTTTTACTAAATTTGTTTTATATGATGACTAGTTCATATTTATTATTGGCTAAATATGCATGCAAAATAACAGCCACATGATATTTCCATTGCTTCTCACCTTGAAAACGTTACTGCTGGTCTTTATGAGAAATACTTCAGTTTTAAGAATAGGTGGGGTGTGCCAATCTTCTAGGGGAGATGGACTGAAAAGTTAAAAGTTAGCACAGGAATTCACTCATTAAATCAAAACTGCTTTCTGGACGGTGCCTCCTCTACTGCCCTGCTTCCATCAGGCTGCCAGGCCCAGGGCACAGTCAGACCACACCGGTCCTTTTAAAAAGATGAAATAAATCTCTTCTGCAGCACATTTGAGAAGTGTCAATACCTTGATTTTCATAGGCTTTACTATTCACATTGCAGGTAGTTTCTGGAGAAAATCATACTGAAATAAGTGGCTCCATCACAGTGGGGGGGGTTGGTCTTTCATTTCCTGAGTTGGGAACTTAAATGCTTTTAGGCACTTACGTACCCTGGAGACACTTTTTACACTGTTCTGATGGGCAGAGTACGAACATTAAAATCGACAAATAGATTAAAAACCAGTACTCCTAGTGTGTGTTATTTAAACAGCTATAAGGGTAACAACTGCAATTTGTTCTACAACAAAACTGTACCACTACCAAACTTTTCTTCTTATTGCTGTCATTTATTGCTTGTATGGGTCTGACGCATTAATATATCTGTTAAGAAAAAAGCATCATTTTAGGCACAAATTCAGTAAAGGT
This sequence comes from Tapera naevia, assembly GCA_033556795.1. Lineage (NCBI taxonomy): Eukaryota > Metazoa > Chordata > Aves > Cuculiformes > Neomorphidae > Tapera > Tapera naevia. The sequence goes on from JAUMJJ010000098.1 coordinate 864,097, forward strand.
TGTTTCTGATCTAAAGCTCAGCTATAGAGACTATACAGTTTGTAGCAAGAAATCTAACCATAATTAATATTCAACAATCTGTATGAATAAAGTCATCTAACACTCTTTATACATCTGGGAACTCTGGGTTACAGAAAGCATTTTGTTTATTCTTAGGGAAGAAGAGAGTCAATAAAGTGCATAAGTAAAATATGATAGACCACCATATACCAATAATAGTGGGGATGAAAAGAGATTAATGTTCCAGTTCATACAGGCAGCACAACACAACAAGCATTATCAGAAGCTGATGTGTTTGAATGTGTCCAAACACTCAGCCATCTGTTCCTTCGTACACATAATTCAGATTATCACTTCAAAATTTTTGTCATAGCACTCCAGTTCATAAGGACCTTTGTATCATAAGTTGACCCCGGCAGGTAATTAAACCACTTGCTAGTTGGTTTCCATTACATCCACATCTGCATAAGCAGAAGTGGTCATGCTTTAGTTATTGTTGCAAACTAAGTTAAACAACTGAGAACAGGCTGTAAATAAGTTGTCTCTACAAGAAAACATTCAAAAACTGTGGATTTTTTATACTAAGGATATTTGAAATAACGAAAATACGCCATGCACAGTATTAAAATGATGCTACCTGATTTCCTACTGAAATCTTCTAATTTAAGTTTGATCCATCCAACTAGTTTCCTATGAGACCGTTATCATTATCCAAATGCCTATTGGTAGGCAATAGGAAATAAAATAAAACGTAATATCATCACAGGGAATATTTGATCATGTTTTCAGTGGGCTGTTCATATTACAAAGACCACATTTTTTCACTTTAGCTATAAAATGAACTACTCCCAGTTCTTTTCCCTGGACATTCCAAAGCAGCCATCTAGAACATGCTCTGAGACTGACAACTTCCTTCCATATATGGTTAACATTTTAATTTTCCCTAGACCGTATTTGAAGTCTGTTATAAAATGTGTAGGGATCAAAATCCCTCCTTCTGAGCCAAAATTTTAAAAGCCAAGTGTTTTAAAACATAAGATGACCGAATGCCAGGCAGATTACTCACCGAAAGTTCCGTGCAGATGTACTCCGCAGGCAGAATTTAAACTCTGTTTGGGTAGGGATGAGAGGTCAGAAGGAAACTTTTGCCTGGAAGGAGGGACACGCAGAGTGCACCTACCTTCTGTACATCCATTCGTGTGGGCTGTGTCTGGGTCTGAAGGAAGAGGAATACCTAAATCAGTTATAGAGTCTAGTAGAAAAACCTAATATCTGATGTTATTTCCATCTTCTCAATGAAAAGCCCTGTGGGCAGATTACATATGCACTAAAGTGTAGCTTGCGTGTAGGAGTAGCTGACAATCTCAGCAATTGCACAAAGGATTGGAAAAGTGATTTTTCTGAAATAATGACACACAACAGTATTAATTCACTTCAATTTAGGGTGCTCATATTCAAGTTGAGGCAGTCTGAATGACAGAAGAATGTATATTCTTGATTTGCAGGGCTATGATGACTGGAATTCATTCAAATTAGACATTTCTCAAACACATGTATTAGACATTTCCTACACGAGTGGAAAGCACAGTAGAACTCCAGAAGACTTTTCTTTAATGCACTGAAGAGCTGCCCTTCATAAGTTCACTGTCTGACCATTAAGGAGCTTAAGGCCAACACAGATGGTCCTGGTGCTTCAGGAGAGGAATCACCATAACTCTACAACCAGGTCAAGCTGCAAGGATGGAGAAGTTCATCCAAAACCTCTCAAGAAAGGAAATCATGAACAGCAAATATCCTTAGATAGAAGACTGTCTCAGCTTACCTAGGAAGTGTCGGAAGTCACGTCAGCGTTCTTCACTTGAAGCCTTTCAGCTTCCATTTTCTTCACTTTGTTGGGACCAAAAGAATGTGTTTCCTCCTATTTTCAGTCCCTACACAATAGCAAGGAAGTTTGTTTCAGGAATTGAGAACAGAAACATAGAGGCAACCGTGGTGTCCCAGCTACTGAGGACACAGAGCAGTGTGGATCCTTCTTGTGCTTCTCGAGATCACAACAGAAAGTTACAAAGTGCTCCTCTAAGCTACCTTTTGGCTGACATTGATGAAGTACTTTGAACTTTGTTTTGCCAGTTACATGTCCAGCACTTTATAAATATCACATAAGCTTCATTAGAAGCCTAAGATGTGAAGAAGGCAGCTGTAATTTCCCAAATGAGAAATAAAATTGAGGAGTCCTTAGTACTAATTTCAACATTTAAGCACCATGACTTAGCAAGTCATGTGTTAACTGAAAATGCTATTTATTTCAAAGGAGGTTGCCAGGTGAAAGAAATAAGATGAGAGGTTGGCCACGACTGCTTCAGGAATGTCAGAAGATGGGGCCAACCACTATCTCTGTTTTCCTGCTGTTCTTCCTAGGGTGAATGTGAGTTTCATGCACTTGTCCTGGTTTTAAATGGTCAGCCCAACAGTTACCTGACAGCTCAAATTCCCTGTCAGCTGTAGGTGCTCAGGTCAAGTCCATCCGTTGCAGAGGTAGGGAGGTCTGTGCATTCCAGCAGGCAGACCTGACTGCACAGGCAGCAAAGTCATTCTGGACCTGAGACACACAAGGAACTGCTTTGACACATCTTATAAGGGCTTGACCTCTGTTCAACAGGTAGATATTTGGTGCAAGATATACCTCCAAGTCACTGCACAATCACAGCAAATGTGTACGTGCACTTGTCCAGACTCATATACAGGAATCCAGAGTGAGGACTCCAATGAATCTTATCTAATAATGATATAAATAAGACTGAGGTATTGTATTGGAAATCAAACATTTCCTTTTCCTTGGAATCCAGAATGTTGCATAGTAAGTGATAACTAAAACACCAGTAATGTAACAAAAAGGTGGCTCTCCCACACACATGGACAAGGCACCTGGTCAGGCAACACAGCTGTGGGGTAAACTGTTCAAAAAGTTTTAAAAAAAACCCAAACAGTAACTCAGTAGCTTTAGGGAACATATTCTTTTTGAGAAGCTTTTTTATGGAAGGCTCTGGAGCTGTCAAGTGTAGGAGAACTCACCTTAAAAACACAACCTGACAAACATAAGATGAAGTTTCCTCTTTGTCATGCTGTCCCCAGGCAGGAGTTCACCAAACCTGTTGTATGACTTCCAAACCCTCAAAGAGCTTGGGGCAAGGCAGTCACACCACAGTGCCTTAGAAACAAACCCTACTTTTCACAGACATCTCAAAAGCCTTCTTCGTGTTCCCATGGACCAAGAGCTCCTGAAGAAGAAACGGTGCTGACACTTCTGCTCTTGCAGTGATAAATAATATCACATCCCTAAATAGAATTTAGATTTGTCAGTATTCATGAATCAGAACTGTGTGGAAACAGTTTGCTTTTCTCCACTTCTGTTACACGTGAATATTTATGCAACAATAAATAGAATTCCCTTAAGGACTGTTGTGCTGTATCCGATCTTCTCTTTATTGTCATCATTAGTACAGAACGAGAGAGAGAAATATTGAAAACTCACTTGTGTAAGTCAGTCCTCTCCACCATTTCTTTTCCTGGCTTCTAGCAAGCCTCAGCTCTGGATCTCAATGGGCACTAATTTCTAGGTGTTTCAGCGTGTGCAGCAGTCACCAGAACGCCCATCTTCCATCATGCTCTAATCCCTTTTGGAGCTCTCTTATGCTTTTGACCACTCTACTGTCACGTGACGTCGAATCTGATGGCTGTTATTTATACTAATGTGGGAAAAGGATACTTCTGCCTAGTTTGGGATTTTGGCTTCATAAATGGTTCTTCTGCTACCATTCCCCTGATCTCTATTCTCCATTGCCACACCTTGTGCAGAGATACGGAAGCGGTTTCACCTGGATGCTACGCTAACTCTACCGTGCTTTCCTGTGCACACCAGCAAAATCGTTATATTCTGACATAAGCACATTCTTAGTGGTGGTTGAGCCAAAACAAACTTGCTAATTTTCAGATTTCTTCATGAGCTTCCAGGACCAGCAATTAAAAATGGCATCTTTAAAAACATTCAATAAAAAAGATACAAGAGAAAACAAATGTGCACATCATAATCACCTTTTTGCAAAGTACACATTACAACTTAATTTTAAAGATATATGTAGAGATTTGTGGCATAATTTTGAAAAATGTAAAAGCATTTTAGCTTCAAAATTCCCAGTGATTTTCAAAGAATCTATAATCCAAAGTCAACCAGAAACTTTTGAATAACTTGCACATAGGCCCTCACACTTGTATTGTAAAAACTTCAGGACCTTTTCAGCAGCAGGAAATTCTTCAAGTGCTCTACTAAAAATAGACTTGAATTTATACTGGAGGAACTTTGCTCCTATTGACTCTTCTAAAACATGTCTAAATGTACTATATATTCACAAGAATGTTCAGAGACTCAAGAGGTCTACTTTATATGTGTTCCATTACTTGCATATTAATGCTAATAATGTTAATATAATAATATAATGTTAATGAATGTTAATGTTAATGTTAATTATATCAATCTCTCTCTTTGTCTATATTTGTATGTGTTACCTATATTTCATATTCACACTCCACAAAAACTGCAGTGTTTCCATCGTACCAGCATATTCTTCTCAGGGATTTATGGCCATCAGGAATATAAGCACAGCCCTAACATTGTACATCTCTCCCTGTGAAGCAGCACAGGCAGAGTGCCAAATGCAGCTCTTGGAGCAAAGGGTTGTTCTTCTCAACATGTTTCTGAGAGCCCTTGTAACTATGAAGCCCCCAAAAGAAATCTGCCCCGTGTGGGCAAACACGTGGGAGCACACGATGCTGTTAGAGATTTTGCCTTGGGATTGACCAGCCTTTACACTTCTTGATCACTGAGCATGGCTGAGGCTTCTGTCAGTGATGAGTATTGACAGAGTGCAATAAAAAACAAGAAACCCAGCAATCCACGTAACTGACTTGAAGATATCAATATAGGGAACATGTCAAGAAGACGAGGATAACCCCCAACATCTCATGGGATACATTGTTTGGGTCCTCAAGGGAGGAGACACACCAAAAAAACTACTCTTGCTCCTTTTGGACTAAATCAAGCTTGGGATGACCCAGAAAAGCAAGTCATCATGTTGCTTTCTTTTGACTTCTTTTCTGGACTCTCATTACATAAAATTTACCCCCCCTTGCCATCTGATTTCACACCCTGCTGACTGGCAGCATCAATTCTGGTGAGGAGCTGCTGCTTTGTGTTCCCATAGCAGTTTGCACTACGGTGCCTGTTCAATGCAAGGAGAGGCCAAGGCACTGGGTAAGGCACTGTGTGGCAGACAAGGTGTGGAATGAAGACCCTGTGCTGTCGTTTGGTCTCGAGGAATGCAAGCTACACTATTAAATGGCCAAAAATGAAGTGTAGCCCTGGAACAGTCTCTCTTGTGTCACTGCATTAGCACTATCTCTTGAAAACAGCCACAGCCACCAGCAAAAATTTTGCTGTATGTTTCAAATCATAACATTTAACTATTGGGAAAGAGTAAGTTCGCTGTCTGACTGTCAGCTCAGACAAAGAGAGCAGCACTTCAGTGGTCTGCTGGGCTGTGTTCATTAGTTGTGAGTCTTTTTTAACCTTTACAATCACTCTCCCACAAACCACTGTGAGTAACTTCCTCTCAAATCATTCTTTCAACTCAACAGCCCAATGGCATTCAACCACACGAATAAAATTATTTTCTCAGCAATTACTGTGGATATTAAGGATGAAGGAAAGAGAGAAAATGCAAAAACTAGGCAGATATGTATGGAACAAAATGCTCTTTTCTACTGAGCTTTCCAGCAAGAAACAAAGACATTTATTTTGGGTGAAGTCCCACAGCTCCACAAACACCCACCTTTTGCTATCTCTGCTCTGCAGGAAGATGCCTCAGTGCTGTGAGACACACAACAGCACAGCCTACGGTGCTTCCTGCTAAACACATTGCTGGGACCAGAATTAAAAGCACCAGAGGCCAAAACATCCATCTGTATGATTAATGTGCTCCAGACTCGGTAGAAATGCAATGTAGAAGCTGCAGAGGAAATTGATGCCATATCGGGCATTATTTAGAAGTAGATCCTTCAGGCACAATGTCCCCAGAGAATGAGGGTTTGGGAAAGAACACCTGAATGTGGTCATATCTGTTAATGGGAACTTCCATGTGCCTGTCTGGTGGCCATATCAGAAATACATGGCAGATAACTTTCTTTCCCAGGCTTTCAAACACACAGAGTGTTCTGCAAAGATAAAAACCACCAGAGATTCATCCTAAATGTATGAGTCCTTGTTTTCTCTGAAGAACCTGAAGTAGCTCCAGATTTTCCCATACGTTAGGTCTGACCTTGAATGGAGATGATCCATGAGCTTCCCTTTAAGGCTGCAGTTGTGCAAATTTCTTAAACAAGTCTGCAATTCAAGCTTGTTGGTGGCTCTATTGAAGCCAATAGGCTGAACAATTACACTGAATTAGATGTACCTTGCTAATTAGGCCGCTGAGTGGCCCTTGGTTCTACAGGAATATAAGCAGAAAGAGTGAACAAGAAATGAGTCCCAGGTATTTGATCCAGCGGTGAACAGTGACATTCCAGGTACCCTAACTGGGACTTTCACCTCCACGATTACTCTCATTTTTTTGTGATATTAAATTAGATATTGAATTATTTTGATTTCCTAAACAAATGAGGCATAGGTGGTGTTGCTGCTGGGTTCCTCCTAAGAGCATTTCAAAGCAGTAGCCATACAAATTCATCAGAGGGATTCCTTTCTCTAAGTTTTACAGTTCCCAAAAATTTTGTTAAAATAAGTGCCTGAATAGAAGAAAGAGGCCATATTGATCCCACTCACAGATGCAATGTTATCCTCAGCATTTTCCAAACACCAGTGAATCAGCACAGGATCTCAGCCTTCAGCATTAACTCTACAGGAAACCAGGCTTCATTGCCCCTGCCACTCACACAACTATTTATACTTCAGCTCTTTCATTCACACATCACAATAAACAGTTTTGCCATGACTCCTTCTTTCACATGGCTGTACTTGACCCTGTTCAATCACGTGCGAGCATAAACACACACAGCTTATGTGCAGGGTCTAGATCCCTCTCTCAATAAATAAATAGCTATATAGATGGGTAGATAAACACAACAAAAGAATCAGTGATACAGGACTTGAGCAGAAGACCTGCCTTGTGGATTGGCTGTCTCAGCCCACACCTTGAAGAGAACTGTGTTGAAAATTGACTTCTTGCAAGCTCTTCTGACACAGGCTGATGAGATTCAAATCCCACAATCTCACATGGCTTGCAGTACTCGTGTTTATTTGTGAGCAACAAGTCTACAGGGGAGGTATAAAAGCACTGTCAGTTTCACAGAATGCTTTAAGTCGTAGCCCTCTTAAAAAGCACATTCCTACCTGCTCTGCCTCTGTGCAGCCAGCACCCCTGGAGGCCCCTTCCATTGTTGCAGTGTTAGTGTCATCACTCCATTAGGAGCCTGCCCGGGTCTGTGTGCCTGATTCAGAAAGTGCACCTGTACAAGCATAAGAAGAATGATAATTCCTGGCTTTGCTTTGGTGTGAAGTGCTTTATTGTTAAACAAAACAAACTATTCATGCCACAATGAAAACTAACCCCTGCTGTACCTGTCAAAGGATCAGTGGGTCTTTTCTAGTGAATGAATGAGCAGTGACTGGCCTTTTTTAAGCCACTGAAAAGAGAAAACTGTTCATGTAAGTAAATACATAACAGCTAGACTTTTCTGTCATTAGGCCAGCTGAATAGCACTTCACAGAAGACACAAGCCCTGGTGCTCCTATGGGATAGTCACGGTTAACACGCTGAGGGCATCACGAAACCGTGTGTGCACAGAGAGCTGGACAGGTTTTTGCACTCGCTCCGTCTCCGAGCCCATCGGGGTTGTCTGCCCACAGGGCTGACAACACCTCTAACCCGGGTCCTCAGCCAAATGTACCAGGTGATTTGGGTTGTTTCAGGCTGGGAAAAGAAACAGGAGGTAATGAAGTCAAGCATCTCTTTAAGGTAATCTTAACAGGGGTGTCAAACCATTTCTCTCTGGGCTTTTCTCCTGGCTCTGTGTGCTTGTGTTGGACACACAGGGCTCTCCGTGTGCCCCCTTCAGCTCCTCCCATGGATTTGTCATACAGATTCACAAAAAAAGTACCCAGTTAAATGCTGTTCACCTGGGTATGCGTTGCATGAGCTTTTGTTCTGGGAAGTGGGACATCCTGAATGGGAATTGCCAGCTCAAGAGTGCCAGGCATCTCTGTTTGGAGAAAGTACATCTTTTTAAAGCTATCTTCAGTTTTGCAGCTACCCATAGCTTCAAAGAGAGTTTGCACACTAGGTGACAGTTTAGAGCCCTGAGTTAACACTGAGAAAATACTAAAATCTGAGTTTCCTTTTAGATACCAGTTCTCATGGACAGATGTAGAGTGTTCTTTCATTTCTCGTCAACACAAGAGCTGGTCAGCCAAAGACTCCTCTAGGAATCAGCACAACTTGTCTGATGCTGAATTTTAGACATAGAACTATTTAATCTCCTTATTTCCCTATAGTAGGAAACTAAAATAAAATGTTAGGATTGTAACATATGATCGAAGATCTTACAGCAGCTTCTCAAACAGTGCAAATATTTGCATCAATTATTGTATTTACAATTCCAAAAATATTTCTTCTGCTGAAGGTCTGTGTACAAGACACTACTCCAAACCATTTTTAAGGGAGTTTTGACATAAATGAAACTTTATGCTGGCATGGCAAGTGAAGTACTTGATTAATAAAGAGTTTCACTGTTTTCAAACACATATTCCATGCAGGCTCATTTGAAGAAAACCGCAAGTGGAGAATGCTTTACTGCTTCCAGTCACAAGGGGGTTGTGTATTTCAATCCCGCTTACACAGTCAGCTTACTTTGGAGCTCTGGTAGGAAAGAAACATGACCAGGAGAAATAATGCTACATTCAGTGACCCTGCCCTTAGAATCAATTGGCCTGATGGGAGACATTTTTTCTCTCTCTTTTGCTACTGTTTTCTTATTTTTTAACCTTTTAATACTTAATATTTCTTGAAACACTGTCTTTAGAGAAATGCCTACTGTCCACAGACTTGAAGTACTGGTTGATATGGCCTTCTGACACTGTGAATGGGAAACGAGAGATGTGTATTGACAATTGACACATAAAGCAAGGTACATGTTCATATGCTTTTAGAGATGTTTTGCTGTGAATTAATATATTCTATTTAATAATGGGTTTTCATTATACAGCTCAGACTCTCTTATGCTACAAAGGAATTGAACTTTAGCCACGGTGACAAGTGGAAGAAGGGGACAACTAGGTCTAATGAAGTCTACAGAGAATACCAAAAGAAAGTCTTGAAAAATCTAGAAAATAAAAAAAATATAGCAAGTTCCAGTAGGCTGTGGAGCATCCACCCACTGGGCTGGGATTTTTGGTTGTTGCCCTATCCCTGCAGTATTTTAAAATCTGATCGAACAAAGCACTGTGATTAAAATGAAATGCAAAGTGCAGACCATCACTTATTCATCACTTATTACCTCTCCATCCCATAAACCCTTAGTGGTAGGCAAGGAAAGAATAAAACTGCTTCAGTCATGAGTGCTCTTTACTGGCCACTGGCACAAAGATGGGCTGGATTAGCCCGTGCTGATCTCTGACCACTGTGGCACATTGAAAACAGCAGTTTGGGACCAGTATTTTAAAAAACAGCTCTATCTTTGTACCTATAGATATGTCTAAATCACAATAATTATACTAAAGCAACTGGTTACAAGTAATGACTAATTTTCCCTTTCTGGTTCTTCTCTTCCTCACTGTTCTAGTGCCCCTTGCAGTGATAACTTGTTTCTTTAGAAATGAATCGTTAGCACTGTATTTGTCTCAAAAGACCAATTATAACTTATATTCTTTCCACCTTTAGGTGTTCTGAACCACAGGACTCCGGAGACTGCTCCATAAAAAAAAAAGATTAAAAAAAATACTGGTGAGTTTTGTCCCTGAATATATAGATGGAGGAGCAGGGTCTGAACTCTTCCTGCTGGTGACCAACAGAAGGACCCCAGGCAATGGCAGGAAGATGTACCAGGGCAGGGGGAGATTTGATCTCAGGAAGAGGCTCTTCCCCCAGCGGGTGGTGGAGCCCTGGAACAGCTCCCCAGGGAAGCAGTCCCAGCACCCACTGTGCCAGCATTCCAGAAGCATTTGGACACTGCCCTCAGCCCCACGGGGGGAGTGTTGGGAGTGTCCTGGGCAGGGACAGCAGTTGGACTCCATGGTCCATGGGGGTCCCTTCCAGCTCGGGTCATCCTATGATTCAATGATTCTCTGATTTGAAGCTGAATTCCTGGAGTTATTGGCCAAGTTAAACTGAACACATTAAGTAGAGAAAGCATAAGAATACAATAAACACAGAACCTCATAATGCTGTTTTACTGAGATACTTTTCAGACTACTTTACTTCTTTAAATGTGGACTTTGGAAGATATGAAGAGTTCTGAAATAATATGCATGAAGTCATATATATTCTTATTTAATGGACAGATCTTTCCTGGAAGTTTTCCCAAGAAAATAATTCTTAATTCCAGTGTTTTACATCATTGAAATTCCCTCTTTCTAAGTAACAATATTCCTGAGAGAACAGGAAAATTCCTGTCTTCCTGGGTTTTTTTCCTTTTTGGTGTCATTAAAATACTTCTCAGTCACACACTCCTTTGAATATTGGGAAAATTTGTCAAAGTAAATGTTCACCAAAAGATTAGGGAGCTTAGGGTCATTGTCAGTTTGTGTAACTTTGCGTGTTCTAGGATAGATCATTTTTGTAGCCCCTTTGATTTGCCTGAGTCTGTTAAAAGCAGATGTAAGTTGCTGAGTCAGCTTTGACACAGCAGCAGAGTTATGCTTTTCCAGGAAACAAATGACCACCATCTATAATTATATTTCCTAAACCCAAAGATAAGCAGAAAAGGAGAAGGGTGTGCTTGTGTACTTTCTGCTAGAGATAGACATCAGGTGTGATTAAAGACCCCGGCTCTCCGCTCAGCGCTGGCTCTTAGGAAACCCAAAACACCAGCAGAGGTCACATAGCCCATCCCTGAAATTAATCTGAGATCATGCAAAAGGCCTGGAAGAGATTTCATGAGACAGCAACAACTATGTCTGTGCCACTGTCTGACAGATCATCTACCCTTTCTTACAAATTTTTCTTAGTAGTAGATATTATTTTGTCTCCTCAGGAAACCTTTTTCAGTATTTCAATACCTTTACTATTGAAAAGCTTCCCCTGATCTGTCTCCTAAGCTTCCTGTGCTCTAATTGAAGTCCATTGTTTTTGTCCTACCCAAACCAAACATGCAGTAAAGTTTAACCACTTCTCAGTTATACATTTATATTCCAATACCCTTGTTATACCAGCCCTTAGCTTTATCATCCCACTCTCGAGCAATCCTAATTCCTTCTGCCTTTCCTAGTACTAAGTTTCTTCTTGTTGCTCTTTGTGTTTTCCTCATGAGTTGACATCCTTCCTGAATTTCAGAGCACAAGCCACCACACTCCAGGTGAGGACACCCCAGCTCCAGCAGCACAAGCTTCACATCACAGATTTACACTTCTAGTCATCTATCCTAGTGTGGACTTGTCTTTTCCACAACACTGATTCTGCAGACTCATTTTCAGCTTCATTAAAGTTCTCATCTTTTTTTGCAGTATCCCAGCCCATCGCTGTCCCCTGTTTCTCCAGCTCATTTCCCCTGTGTTTCCTGCTGCCCTTAATGCATTTCACTCTACATTTTCAGACCATTTTTCAACTGCACCTAACATCTTTTTAATTCCAACCCCAGGACTGCCTGTTTCTTCTTCCAGTTAAGGAACAGGGTGATCACCCTGGACCCTGAATAGGCAAACACAGAAATCCAGTTGATATCTAAATCATCTTTGACAAGGAACCATGGATAAGCATCTTCCCATAACAGTTTTCTTAGTAGGTGTGTGTTTTCTTAGGTCCCATGGACCTGAAGAACATCCAACAACACTGTCTTAATATTACACTTTGTTTTCCATTTCTGCTGACTACCTGTTCAAACAGAATAGGGCCTGTGAGGACTTCTAATAGAGAACAATGAAGAAAGAGCTTGAGTGCAAAGACACCTTTTTTGAAAACTAACTTAAAACTACAATGGAAAGGGCAAATAGAGTCACGCAGTTGCAAAAGAAAAATATAGAATTTGTAATTTTGCTTCTTTTCTGATTTTCTTGTTCTAATTACCTTCTGATTTCAAGGGAAGTATTTGCTGAGGAATATAGTCTGGGAACATAATTGAACTTCTAGAAAATGATGGAAGATTTACAGTGTGGCATTTTTCTAATTGCAGAAAATGGAGACATTACTCCAGTTTTTTACAGCTGATTCTTGCTAGTCTGAATATTCATCCAAGAGAAGCATAGGGATAGCAATTTTTTGTGTTCAGTACAAAATAAAAATTCACATAAATATATATATAAAATAATGAACAGGATACAGTTGAGAAAGGATGGAAATGAAGGCTGAGGAGAACAAAATGGATAAATTAAAAGATGCAGATCTACAAAGCATATTCCACCACTTCAGAGTTCATTGTCTCACAGATCAGGGGCCAACTCAGCCAGAAAAAACACCCAAGCTGTAGCTGCCTCTTCAGAAGCAGAGCCATGCAAATAACTACCACCAACCTTCTTCAGCTTCTAGAATTAAAACTAAAGCCTTGATTTAGAAAATTAAATACTGCATCAATATCCAAATGGATATACAACGTTTGTCATAGCTTCCTCGGGTATAGATAGAATGATGGAGAGAAACAACCACCTCAGAATAACCACTAAATAACAGATTAAAGCAGAACTCAGAGAGGGATTCTACTTCTAAAATATGGCATTTCAAATGAGTGCACAGGGACTTGCTCCCAGGGTGTTCACTCTTTCATGGGTGCTGCTCACAGGTCTGAGAAGGCAATGTTTTGCTGACCAACCTGGAGGAATGACTGGGGGCAGAAGCTCCTCAGACAAGAAAACAGATACTATTCATGAAGATGTATTTTCCACTGAAAACTATTTGGTTTCTATAATCTGAGATAGAAGCACCACCACATCACTTACTTGAACCTGGAAGACATAGTTAAGGAGGGCATATATGGCTGTACAAAATAAATCACATTTCTCAGTTTGTGGTAAGATTTAGCCACCACCATGAAGTGGCAGGGCAATTACAGAAACAATCATAAGATTGTCCTCATCTTTAGAAGGCCTAATATCTTCTCCAAGCAGCCTATATTTCCTCTTTTAACTTTCTAATTCTCCATATTTACTTGTCAGTAGAAAGAGCATGAGTTGAATTGGGGTTTCTGGATGACCACAGTTGCACAAACAGATGAATTGGTGAACAAACAGATGTTCTTGATCAAACAGAATGCCCTTCTCTAACAACCTGGAAACCACCACTACTGCTTAAACTATGCCACATAGAATAAAAATCTCTTAAACCGTACATACCTCAAGTATTCAGTAAATATTAAGTAGGAAAACAAAAACAAGAGAAGGTCTGCCATATGTGGACCATTCGGCATTTATTGGCAAAGAGACTTGTAGCAGGATTTTAAAGTCGTTTATAAAAGAAAACATGAAAATGAAACATGAGTTTGAGAACAGGGATTTAGCCAGAGGGATGCTGAGTTTTGTAACAAAGCCTCAGGCACTGTCACCCAACTGACTTGCTCTAATTCCCTCATACAGCATGTGGAGAGAAGTGCCTCATCCGCCACCAAGCTGAGAGGATCTACTCCAATATACCATTAAATTGGGGACCGAGGCAAGCAAGGTGAGAGAAAAGTTCTTAATTCTGGCAGACTTATGCTTAAAATGGACACTGAGCAGCTCTTTGCTCTCCAATGTGATTGTGCAAATGTCACAGAAATACAGGAATCAGGGCTCTTTTATTAATAGATTTTTCAGGTTCTATAAAGTAAGATTGGGGAGGTTCATGGGACAGGAAAAGCTGGGTATTAATACTTAATGAAAGTATTAATCTCCTATATATGTTGTCTACAAGCTTCACTTGTAAATTTAGTTCTTAACTTATAAATTGTGTGTTCAAGTGCTAATATTTCATATCTGATTTGAGCTATGAACTGTTATTTTGAGCTGATTGCTTCACTTGAGACATTGGGTTTCCATGTTTTGTGACCAATGCATTGAATCACATAGCACGGCCCAGATCCCTTATTGCACTTAGCTGTTATAAACTGGTCTGATATAAATGTGATTAAAATTAAATCCATTCTGTATTCTGTGTGATTTTAAGTGTTCCTTAGTTATGCATCTCCTTCCCAACACGTGGTGAATTTCACCTAACCTGACTTCTGCTGTTGCTCAAAGTCTGGATAATGAGTTCAAACATCCGAATAAAAATCTGCTCTGTAATTCAGCAACTTAATTGTGAACAGACTTTTACGTGTGCAAATCTTGTTTTGACATTGGGTTTTTAAAAGTAAAACAACTGTAGGAGTATGTAATTTATAAAGTGAAACAAAATTAAAACCTTGCAACTGGGGAACAGTCAAAAACTCCAGTAACAACATGTGCCTAGGAAGTAATCTTGAACATTATTGTGAAGACAATACTGCAACATGACCCAATTAAGAAAAAAAGAGGGAAAGAAAAAACTTATTTACTTTGTTATTACAGCAGGATTAGTCCCAGAGCTGGATGTCCAGATTATCCAGAGTCAGAGTGAAGCGCTGTATCCTAATATAGCTGGAACTAATCTTGTACATTGCTATGGAATAACCATAAATTACATAGAGCCTGCGAATGGTCACCTCATGAACTGCAAAGAGGCTTTTTTAGTTTCATTTTGGTTTTGTTTCTGAACACGATTGCTTTCACATCCTGTTATTCTAATCTGTGCAAAAGGAAAAAAAGGAGAATTACGCCTTGTATATTTCCCAAAGCCATTACTCTGTCACACCTGGGCCGCAGAACGATAACCCAGCCTCACATGAGAGAGGCTGCCAGGTACAGCAACGCTTTGTTGCTGTTTGGAAAGATAGTTTATGACAGATCTAATAGATTTAGATGAATCCTCTACCCTGAAAACAAGAAATATGTCACAAAATTATTTTTATCTCAGAAGTAAATTATCTTAATTTATTGTAATAGTTGTGGCTGAAAAAGACACTGCCTGTGCTCCACTCAAATCCCACTGAATGTGGGGTTTTAGAAGCTTCTTACATCAAACTAATTTCACAAAATTCCAGGGCATTATGTTACTTTTATGAATGTATTTTTCTGAAACGATCTTTAAAAAGCAGTTAACGGGTTCCAGCCTCTAAACAACCGTATGTGCAATGCTCTCTGCCTCCTCCCATCCCTCGCTGAATCTCAGCGTTGATGAGTTGAAGGAGACTGAATGTGCCCTTGATACCCCTGTGGACACCATCAGATCATAGAATCATGAAATGATCTGGTTGGAAAAGACCTCTCAGATCATCGACTGCAACAGTCCCTCTCCCCTTACTAAACCATGTCTCTAAGAAACTCATCCACCTGCCTTTTAAACACTTCCAGGGATGGCGACTCCACTGGCTCTGCCAGGGCCTGAGAGTCCTGTCAGTGAAGAAAGTTTTCCTGATATCCAGTTTAAATCTGCCCTGGTGCAACTTGAGGCCGTTTTCTCTCGTCCTGTCACTGTCACTTGGGAGAAGAGACCAACCCCCGCCTCACACAGCCTCCTCTCAGGCAGCTGTAGACAGTGATGAGGTCTCCCATTTTCTCCAAGCTAAACACCCCCAGGTCCCTCAGTCTCTCCTCGTAGGCCTTGTTCTCCAGCCCCTTCCCCAGCCTCGTTCCCTTCTCTGGACACTCTCCAGCCCCTCAATGTCCTTCTTGGACTGAGGGGCCCAAACTGACTCCAGTACTCGAGGTGTGGCCTCACCAGTGGTGATGGAGGAGGGAGTAGGCAAAACGCTCGCGGGTGGTGCTGCTGTTCAGAGGTGCCCAGACAGACTGGAGGAAGGGGCTGAGAGGAACTCTATGAAATTCAGCCAGGATAAAGGCAACATCCTGCACCAGGACAGGCTGAGGGCTGGCTGGCTGTGGAGCAGCTCTGCTAGATAGGACCTGGGGGGTCCTGGTGGGCAGCAGATATGAATGAGCAGCAGTGAGGCCAAGGCAGCAAAGGACTGAGCCAAGAGATGGAAGGAAGGCACTGAGGCTGCTCAGTCAGCACTCACCAGGTTGTACCTCGATGCTGCTTTTGATTACGGCTTTCCTAATGTAAGAAAGGTGTTGAAACCCTAGGATGTGTTCCAGAGAGGACGGGCACGATGGTGGGGGGCTGGAACACTGGACCCAAGAGGAAAGGTCCAAGGGTTGGCCGTGTGTCTGGGGCCACAACAGCAGCACGCAGGACCTGAGAGTGTGTCGGGTCTGTAAGGAGATGCACAGCCACGGAACAACAGACAGAAGTCACAAGCAATGTTTGCCTTGGTTTTCCCTTCCATACACTTTTTGTGACTTACTGTGAGAGTCTTCAAGTCTAATCCACTCTCCTTTGTTTCACTAAGCCTGCACAAGCTCCTTACTCTTTCCTGGTCTTTGTATCCCTTTGATACCGGCTTCCTACTTTCCTCAGGCCAGGTTCCCTTTGGCTAACACTCAGGGTAAATTTCCAAATCATTCTTTGCATTTCATTGGCCTCTGTTCATTGCTTGCTAAAGATATTCTTCTGCTCTACAGCAAGTAGTGGTGTTGCACTACTGTATTTGAAGATTGCATTTTCCTTAAAAGCCTCCTCTTCAGAACCACCAAAGGAATTCCTTACAGAAGATAATAAAGTCAATGAATCTGCCTTTATAGCAAGCCTCCTTTCTTTCTCCAAAGACAAATTCTACATTCATGTTTTACTTCTTAGTCACTTAACCCACTGTCTTTGAAATTTGTTTACCACTCTTATAGCTTTTCATTTTTATTCCTCAGGCTCTTAGCATTTAAGAGAAAACTTCTGAGGGCTCTCATTTGCCTTCTACTCAGGTCAGATTTGGGGTTTTCATACTGTGCCTTGAGACTACTTGGAAACCAATTGGAACAAAAAGCATAAACTCAATTTCAAAAATTAAATGGTTTGTTTGTTCTTTTAGACAAAATCTCACATGTCCATTTTTTCAATTCAGAGGCACCCATCTAGCACTGGGTTAAAGATACAACAGTTCCAATAATGATACAGCCAAAGGTGTTATGTGAAACTGGAATGCATTAGTGTGTGCTAAACCATAAAGCTACATCTTTTGCTCAGGGATATTTTTTAGTAGTGGACAGGTATGGTTGGTCTCAATGATCCCAAAGGTCTTTTCCAACCAAACAATTCTGTGATTCTATCATCTACTTTCGTCTCAGTTTTGAGGAAAGCCACTGAAAGGTTTAGACAGAAGTGGTAGCAGTGCCACAACTCATTCAATGTGTATTTAAATGTAAATCTGCTGCTTTTAATAGTGGTGCTCATACAGGAGAAGGTTAAGCTATTATAAAATATACATCTGGGGATTAAACTACACATTAATGTCCCTGTGTTAATTATACAAGTAGCTCAAAAAACCTCCTTTGTGTCAGGCACATTCATTGCCCCTGAGGTAAACCACTATAGGTATTACTACTGCAAGCTTTAGAACCATCATAATGCAGTGAAGCTTGCTCCTTGTGTTAATTTAAGACACATTTTTTTCTGGAGTGATGACACCTGTGTGGTTGCGCCACAAGAATATGCACTCAAGGAACTAGAAAAAAATATCACAATTCATCCTGTGCTAATTTTGCAACTCCCTTTATGCTGTTGTATTGAAACTTCATAGCGGCATGTGCTCCTTTTTTTGTCCAGTTCAGCTTTCAGCATGGGCTGAGAGCTCTTGGCTGAGAAGAAGAAAGGTGGCCACTTCTACAAGAAAATGAGTGGGTTTCACTAAAAAGTTGACTTTGCTCAGGAATATGAGAGTTTACATTCCCTAGGTAATGGGCATCAAAATCCCTGAAAACTGGGACAAAATTATATACAATTTTATGGTGCAGGCCTATGGAGCCATTTATAAAAATAAGCTGGGTTTTATACGATTGGTAACAAAAATACATGAAAATGTTGTTTGCCCCATATATTGGGAAATATCCTGTCTTGGCACTCTGCAGCTGGTGAGTCATAATTTTACAGTTTTTACTAAAATAAAAATGAAATTAAAAAGTCCACATTTTCAAAGAAGTACAGAAACATAATATTTATAGAAGATCATAAACAAGTACTCTGTTAATAGCTGTTGAACTTTGTTTAAAGAATAACAGACTAACATTTCCAAAGTACTCTTTGCTGAGATTGAACAGGATTTTATTCAAACTGTTGCGGTAACTAATGAAAAACAAATGAGATTTCCAAACAGTTTTGACTGTTAGGGGTGTGATGGCAATATCATTGCTTTTTGCACTTACAGCTGCTGCTTACACTGAAACGACCCATTTAAAATATGGTGTCATTTTATACTTGAACTCTTGATCCACAATACAGAAGGACCAGGTATATTTAACCAGTCTGATGCAACCCCAGTTTTGTCCTTATGTGTGAAGGCTCTTCATCTTCCAAAGTTACCCAAACCTCTGAAGAGGATTACAGACTACTGCCAGATTTAGAGCAGTTTCTTGCAAAAAAAAAAGGATCTGATTCTTTCAAGAGGCAGATGCTCACAGTAATTAGAGTGAAAATGCTCCTTGCCCTGCCTACTTTCCCCTTCAGCTGCAGCTGTGGAGGAGGGTCTGGGGCAGAGGTAGTGCAGCTCACCAGGACTGCTAAGCCTTTGGTGTTTCAGGGGTCCAGGTTTGGACCCCTCACTCCAAGAAAGACATTGTGTTGCTGGAGGGCATCCAGAGAAGGGAAATGAGGCTGGGGAAGGGGCTGAAGAACAGAGGTTGTGGGAGCGACTGAGGGACCTGAAGCTGTTTGGGCTGGAGGAGGCTGAGGGGAGACCTCATTGCTCTCTGCAGATCCTAAAAGGAGGTTTGGATGAGGTGGGTGTTGGTCTCTTCTCCCAAGTAAGAAGGAATAGGGTGAGATGAAATGACCTCAAGTCGCACCAGGGGAGGTTTAGATTGGGTATTAGGAAACAACTCTTTACTGAAAGAGTGGTGAAGCATTGGAAGATGTTGCCCAGGGAAGTGATGGAGTCAACAGCCCTGGAGAGATTCCAAAATTGTGTAGCTATGGCAGTTCAGGACATGGCTCAGTAGGCACGGTGGTGTTGGGCCGATGGTTGGACTTGATAATCTCAGAGGTCTTTTCCAACTTTAATTATTCTATGATTCTGTGGGAGTTGTGGTTCAGCAGAAGAGGCCTGGTATGAGCAGTACCTCTTGTAAGGCATTTTGTTAATACACCTAAGAGAAACTGAAATGAAAGATTTTTTGTGACTAAAATTTTCCCTTTGCTACTGAAGTCATAAATTTTCACAAAATCCCCATGTTCTTCTTAATGCTAAAGTTATTCAAACAAATGTTAGCAATTTCCACATTATAAATAGTTCCTAGGTACTCAATATTAAAAAATACTGAATGTCTTTGGGAAGATTAAAGAAAATTAGGTGAAAATCACCATTAGATGATGTAACACCATCTGTATTGCAAAAGGTAGACAGAGTAAAATATACATATAGATTAACTGTTCTCATCTTGTTATCTCTTTATTATTAAATTCCCAAATAGTTGTATTTTTCATGCAGATAAGTCTGCTAGGAGTTCAGATTTTTTTAGTCAAATAGATATAACTAGGAAAATGGTCCTCATAAATCATTAATTATTACAATTCTTTGTCCCCATTTTACAGCTTGGACAGCATCAAGAATCCAAATTATTCTGAATCCTGAATTTCAGACACCTGTGTTCCACTATTCAAAAGATTAAACAGCCACTACTTTAGAACAATTGAAGTCTTTGTTACTGAAATCAGTAGAAGTTTATCACTCCTATTAGTGGAACCAAGTTTCACCTATGACTTTGTTTCCTTTCAAAAAGAAAAAAACCAAAACAATGAACCAAGAAATATCCAAGAAACCCAAACCAAAACAAACTCTCAAAAACACTAGAAAAACAAACACCAAACTGAGCTCATCTAAGCCACTTTGAAGGTTTTATCTGAAGGCTTGGGCAGGAACATCAAAAGTTGCCAGAGGGACAACTGATCCCTGAGATTAGCAGGGCTGCCAGCTGTGGATGTGTCTGTTAAAGCTACACTAGGAAATTACCAAGCTCATACAACATTTTTCACAATATTCTGCAAATCAGGACACAATTCCATTTGCTCCACTGCAGATGTCACTTCATCCTTCCAGATGCTCAGTCAGTCCCTGTCTGGCTTTCCGTTTGCCATAACTATTTTGAAGGAGGGCAGGTGTGACCGCAGAGAACCCCACTGATACTGCGGTGGGGGCTGCCTCTGCTGCTGCAGACAGAGGTGCTCCACAGGAAAATCATCTCAGGACCAAACCTTGACATTCTCCAAAACTTTTAAAACACCTGTTCTGCACAGCTCTGAGCAAAACTGTATTTAAGAACAACACAAATCACATAGAGGAAGCGCTGAAAAATGCAGTAACTTTACTTTTCCCTGGATACTAACAGTGAGGAGAGTGTTTAGCAGAACATGAAGTGTATTCATACCTCAAGTTTTTAAGCATGTTTTTCTTCCCCTAGTGTTGCATCTGAATTTCCATTTAACCATTTAGAATGAAGGAGTGATGATAACTAAGAAGAATTAGAGGATGCAATTACCCTGTCCTGCTCCATCCCACTGAATATTTTGATGGCACTGTGCTAATAGCAGTTGAATGGCACACTTGTATGTAAGGAAGCCTAATCCCAACTGTAGCTGGGCTCACTTCTTGAGTTATCCAACTGGGCATGGTGCATACAGAAACGGCTCTGTGAAACACCCAAGGCAAAGAAATCCTGCTTTATAGTGCATATCATCAGAAAAGTAAGGAAAGAAAATTTAAACTGTTATTTAAACAAGGCTCATTCCAATTACTACTTTCCTCTCTGTCAAGGCCAATTATTCTCACTTTAGACACAAGCAGCAGCATTTCTAGAGGCTTTTTTTTTTTTTTTTAAATATATAGAGTGCTGCACAGTCACTTTGAAATGACTAAAAAAAGTACACAGGAAAATGCAACTTACTATACTTAAAGCTATCCTCTTACTTTATCACACTGAAGCACGTTAAAATACAGAAGGACTTTACAAGCAATAAAGCGTTTTGGACATGCATCTACCTTTGCTCCTTAGAATAACAGAGAGAAAAATTTGAAAACCAGAGCATTTCTTCTCTAGAATGTGTGCCAGACAAGAAAGCAATGCCAGGAATGTTTCATTTTTTTTTTCAGAAAAAGAATTAAAATTAGGTATTGGTTATGAAATGACTATGGCTTCCTAATTCTAATGTCAGGCTACTGATAATCGAGTTTAGAAGCCTCCACTACACGTGCTATGAACAGATAAAATCAAACCAAACAAAAATAAGTGAGCAGTCAAAACCTGAGAGTGTATTTTTAACCCGGTTAAAAAAGAGAGAAGGTTATTTTTTTCTTAACATGCTATAAGACAATCAAAAATCTGTATGGATTCCAGACTTACCAAGGAGACAACAAGGGGTTTGTCTTTTGAACAGCGGATCAGTAACTGCTCACTGGTTGTCCACAGCGTTCTCATTTGCAGCAGACCCAGTTGCTTGTACTTTTAGCCAACTAGAATAGAACATTTCCAAAAACACAGGTACCTGGAGATCTTGCTTTGCTGTGTTTCTCTCACTTGTCTGACTCTGGCAGACCAGACGTGCACAAATGAGTCTGTGTTCCAAAGGACTCCTTCACCCCACTCCATCCTGCAGGCCAGAAACACAACAGGAAGGGAAATTTACTATATTTCATTTTCATGAATAAAAAGCACAGACTTGATACTTGTTGCTGCAGGTTTTTGCCCTGAAGGACTACAAAATCTCTTGGTCATATTTCATAATGGCTTATTCATTTGCATTAGTGGTGGAAGCACTGACAGTCAAGAATTGTATGTCTGCTTTTACATCTGTCCCCATGCATCCAGGAAAGTCTTGCAATTGGTAGAATTTCATGCAAAATACTGGTTTTACTTCCTGAATTGTCCTCTGGATGCACTCATCATCTCCTCTACCACCTTCTTCAGTATCTGTGTCAATACAGGTTGAGGTGCAAGCCCTGCTGATGAGCTGATGCAGAAAGGACCATCCCTTGGGGCTCAGAAAGACTTTGGCTGTAGAAAGCTAACAGGTGACCTCCTTTGCAAGAGGAACTTGCATTTGTACACTTCAGCCATAGTATTTTTGTTACATTAGCTCAGAAAAATCTTTTACAGCAAAGGACAACTATATTTTTTTCATATTAAATTCATTGAGTGAACCTCAGAGACCTGACTGTAATACTCAATGCTCTGCATATTTGTTGCCTCAATGTAGCTGCAAGTCTGTTTCCTAAATTTCTCATAGGTAATACCAGAATAGATTGCATCCATAGATCCAGTCAGAAATATGAAACTAATCAAAGCACAAGCCTTTCGTCTAAAATTCATCCTGGACTGAAATTGTAAAAAAAGCAATTACAGGCATAAATAATATGCAAATATGGGGTGATCTATGGGAATGAAAAGTTACTCTTATATATAGACATGAAAACGGGGTATTTTGGGGAGCCAAAGTGTCCCATGAGATAAAGAGGCTGTACGATTATATCACCAGTACAGGAAATGTGCACTAATTCTGCTCCCTTTTACACAGGACTGATACTTCCCAGGATGGCTGCTTCCCTGTGTACAATTACCTGAAGTGGTGACTTCATGATTTCATCTCAAGTTGCCTTGCTCAGCTGATTTCACTGGTGCATCCAGTCTCACATGGTAAATTCTCAGTTGTGGCATGTGGTGCTCGTCTTTCCTCGCCCAATTTCACAACCCAGTCCATACACACGCTGTCATCTTTCTTTCCAGTCCACATTTAAACACATTCCCCATCTCCCTCCTCACCTTCCATATCTAGAGTGCTCCAGGCACCGCTCAGACTCCTGGGGGAAGGATTTAGCCCATTGCCAAGGAATGCTCACAAGAAAGGCTCAGCTCATCCTGGCTGCCAAGGAGCCGAGCGCACTCCAGGGCTTGGCATTTTTCCCATTTCTTAGTCTGGAAGGTACTGGGATTACAGAACCTCTAAAACTAATCACCTGATGCCCTTGTCTCCACTATGGAGTGTACGGCTGCACAGTTTATTTTTTAGAAAAAAATTGTCTCAAAACTGCAATAAATACAGTTCTCTCTTCATTTAGACATAACACAAAAGACAGTGTGAGTGCCCTTTGTTAATATCTCAACTCTTGTAGGCAGGGAGGGTACATGTGTAGAAAGGAAACGTGTTTCTGGGTCTCCTCTCCTGACCCAAACACACTGAAAATGGCCACGTGGTCGTGGCCCATCAGCTTGTGAAACATAGCAAACAAACACGAGTGTGATTTCTTCACATTCAGCACAGTAAAACAGCACGAACCCGCAGGAAAACGTTATCCTCTGTGCCCGTGTGACTGAGTATCAGTTAAGCCTTTCTTTACAGAGATAAGCAAGTCTTCGGTCTCAGTTTGCTGTCTGTTAGGCCACATAGATTGTAATTCTTTTGTCACTCATATCTTTGTTTTCATTGTGTGTTTTTCCTCAATAGAAAATAAACCTGAATAAACACAATGAAAGCATATACTCCAGTTTCTTTGTACTTTGTCCCATGACACAAAATTAGGAATGAATAACTGTGAACAATTAAAGAAAAAATTCATCAGCAACAGCAAAAGGTAGAGCTAGGGTAAGCTCAAGGTCACATCCCTCAGGAGAACATGGCTGTGACACTGGATCTGCAGTGTATGCACACACACAACTGTAAGTCAGGTATGATTTAGGTTCATGCAGAACATTGAAGGAATGAAGAAAAATTACAAGAGAGCTAGGATCTTTGCTGAAAGAATATTCACAGCCCAAGCCCAAGGCCTTCCACCAGGAGTTTCCTTAAACAATAAGAAGTTTATTGACACTTTAACAAGGGAAGCATTTCTCTGAATTACAGACTTATTTAAACATTACACAACAGACACAGCGTAAAGTGGGTAAGAGAGTTTCTGTTAGTCCTTGTAGGACTGTGAAGGTCAAAAGTCAATTAGAGTACTTCTTCTAATTGAAGAGATGAAATTATTTCCTTGCTGCCTTGCATAGTGTGTCCTGCTTTTACAACAAATATTTATAGGATAAATCATTCTGTTAGGAAAAGACGTGATTCATCCTACCCTAGGCAGACATTAGTGTAATTGTAAATGTGACATTCATAATTTCTAGCACTGGTAAATATTTGCAGAAAACCATTTCCTGTTCCATGACTACAAAAGTCTAGTTTGCTGAAGACCTAGTTAATATGGAAGCCAAGTCTTGCTCGCAATAACCATGCTAATAATGCAGCTGTGGAAGTTAGTGGGCAAATTTACATAAATGAGATAATCAGAACTTGACTGCTGATCAGAAGAACAAAGCTTCGTGCAACACCCTCAGTATCCTGTGCTTTGGCCTTGCAAACCAGCAGCCCCCGGACACGCAGCCACCCCAGGTGTCACGCCCTCTGTTTGATGGATTCACACACCTACTAGTTTCATGTCTTACTTCTACTGCGATTCACCAACTTCAAGAACGTTGTGTCAACTCAGCATTGCTGATTATTTTTACCTTTTTTTACAGAATTATGATAGATGCCCTTGTCTATTTTTATCTTCCTGTCAAGCACAGTATCTGTAAGGCTGTAGGATTTACAACCAAGGTGAGAAATAGAGAAAAACTCAGAGAGAATACTTTTAAGTATTGATTTGCTCATTTTTGTTTACTTTTTGGTGATGGAACTGACAGCAAGAGATTTGTGTAGTTATTTCTTCTGCTGCTTGCTGAGAGAACAGACTGACTGTGCCCTGAGCTCTCCCCCAGCTCCCTTTCCCTGTCCTTGTTTCCTGGTAGTTTAGGAAACTGAAGGCAGCGCGATTTGGGCACAGAAGTTCTCCTACATTTTCTGTTGATTTAAGTGGTTTTTTAGTACTGCTGAGTATAATTGTTCAGGGATAGCTTCTCAGTGTAAACTGGCAAAGGGACTCTTGAGTGCTGCATTGCCGTGCCAATTGACACAGAGAATTTGATACGATTTCAGCAAAGGGAGCATAATGCTACACGCAAAAGAAATTCAAAAGTCAGAGAGGGGCAGACTGACAAAAAGCTCAAGAGAGTAAGAGGAAAAAAACATATCAGAAATCTGTTTTAATAGCTCTTTAAGGGGCCAGCTGCAGGTAGTGGGGGAACAGACAGTGAAGCCTGGTAGGCTGAGTTCATCAGCCTGTCCCTTTGCGTCCACGTGGGTGGAGAGAGTGCATATGGTTCAGCTTCCTTGCTAAAGCTGTGAGACAATTAAACAAGGTATCAGTCATTTTCTGGTGTGCTGTGAATAGGACAGCACTCCTGCCAAGCATTTCTGTTATGGTGTGAGTTTGTTTTACAGTATAACTTGGAAAACAGTGCAGCGAAAGGCCCATCACGCTGTGATTACCCTTAAATTCAGAGGCACCGTGTGCCACATTCAGTAGTACTTAGATTAGATTAGACAGAACATCACCATCATGGAGATCGTTTGAGTCTGGTTTATACCTGTCATGTGTCCACATGGTCTATACTTAAATATTTACAGAGCAAAGCCAGGGTGGCATTTTCTGGTTTGCTGTATTTCTATAAGCAAAGCTAATCAAAATGTGGCACCAGGAAAAACAAAATAGGAATCTGCCCATATGGTTCCTGGTCGAGATCACCCAAGTGTTTGTGAAGAAGGGAAAATCCTCAGTAATGAGCCATGCATCTCCATCCTCACCATCATACTGCAGCCTGGAACAACACTGCCCAGTTCCAGACGTTCTTATTTGGATGTTGTCACGTGAGCCAAACCATAAGCACAGAATTTGGCAGCCTTCAGTGATCAGAGGAGGAGGGCATGGAAAGACTGTGCCATTCAGGAGAATCTGAGCACTAGCAATAATTGAACAACTCCTGATCATGCTAACTTGCAGAATGAGTCAGAGTCTGGGGAAAAGATGAACTATTCAAGGTATTTTTATTATATGCTTCGATGCAAAGCAACATTCTGGTCTTCAGATTTTGCCTGGATTTACTGAACAAAGAGCACTCGGTCAGTCAGCAGCCAATGCCAACACAGTTACACATGTGGGGGCAGATAGCAAGGGACCCTCCCCCTGCCCAGATTCTGCCCTGACAGAAGTGTGGTAACTCCATCCATGAAATGCCAAGTAACCATTCCTGTACCAACGCTGGCAGTAGTGGCTATTCACTACATTGTGCAGGGCTACACTAAGTAGCACCACCCATCCTGATAATTTCTTCCTCTGCTATTGTCTGTGTCTCCAAAGCCTGCATTTGTTTGGCACAGCAGCCCCACATTCTTAAATACCTTAGAAATGCAGTGTGGAATAGATCAATTAATCAGATAAAAACATGGAGAGAAAGCCATGCTTAATAGATTTATGTACTTTTGATAATAAATCATACAAAATAATCAGATACAGATGCAACAGAGCAGCCTCACAGGAAATGGCATCTGCCTTGTTTGGAGTGCTGCCCATCGTCAGTGCACATGTTAATGAACACATAGAGAAATCCACCTGCCTCTGAGTGGAGGCTGCACTCTCCCACGTTTGAGGAAAGCACAGTTTCAGTAATAACGTGGTTGATCTTAGACTTGATGTTAGGAAAAAGTTCTTCACTGAAAGGGTGATTGGCCACTGGAACAGGCTGCCCAGGGAGGGGGTGGAGTCGTAGACCCTGGAGGTGTTTAAGGGGAGACTGGATGAGGCATTGAGTGCCATGGTTTAGATGATGGTTGGTGTTGGTGTTAGTGTTGGGTTATAGGTTGGACTTGATGATCTCAGAGGTCCTTTCCAACCTTATGACACTGTGATGCTGTGATACTCTGATCTCTGATGGGTGAGCTATTTTACTCACAAAATATTCACTACCAAAGGCCACTGAAGTTCCTCCTTCACTGCTTTAGCAAAGAGAAATGCTAATGTTCCTCATTTTTCTACTGTAGGAAACCATGCAAAGTGTTGGTTTGCACCACGAGATCCCTCTTCCTTGCTTGGTCATTGCTTCATATCAAAGGGATTCCTGAGCCACAGAAGGGATTGTCAGGGGATAAATGATAAACTATACAAAGATAAAAGTGAAACTATGTTTCTGTTCCACCTCATTATCAGGCCATTTATCCTAGCACAAAAAGGAAAAGCTTTCAACTTAATTTGAAAATCAATGGTAGAATGGCTTTGGAATTATCACTACATTGGAAAATCCCAAGAACTCATCCCTCCAGCAGTCAGTGAAACACTCTGACCAATATTACACAGTCTATACAACAATTTTGCCACAAAAGTCCAATTTAATTTCAAATCTAGGAAAATATATTTTAAAGAGGTCATAGTGCTGGAGTTATTGTTCAGTGTTTTGCCTCATATCTATAATTTTTTAGAATTTAACCAGCAAGGTATCCAAGTAACCCTCTAATTGTGACCCTAAATAGTGGAGGATATGTAAAACTTACCTCAGCCTGGAGAAATCAGGTTATGTTTTCTCCTAGATACATAATCCCTCATATTGCCCACTGCAGCCAATCCCCCATCTTCCTACAGGTATCCTTCCCTGGGCTGTCTGAAACAAGAGGAGAGGAGAGCAGGCAAGAGGTGAATAACATCACAAACCTGTGTGAAAAGATAAACTCACCTGGAGATTTGTGTAGTTACAGAAAATAAGCTCAAGTTTCATTGCTTTCTCATAGAAGATACAGTTCCAGAGTAAGAGCTCTCCTGTGGGCCCCACACTCTGCTGCTGATCCACATGGAGCCACAGAAAGCCCTCATCAATACCCAACGTGTAAGAGAACATGAGGCAAACACCAATAGGGGCTGTTGGGGTGCAAAAGGAAGACAGTCAACAGAAGACAGAAGCTTTCTTTACATTAAAAAACCCCACAGTTTTCATATTTGCATTTTTTTGCTAATTAATATAGGAGCTTTTTAAAAAAAAGTTTAGCTTTTAGTATTCAAGATCACTTCATCGAACACCAATATAATGGTAAAATTTTGGAAAAAATGCTCATTTTATGAAAACAGGTGGTTGGTTGTTCTTTTGGTTTGGTTTATTTTTATTTTTTTTTCTAAATTTAGAAATTAAATAAATGATTCTCACCACTCCAAAATCAATGCCTTTAAGAAACTTCTATCACGTGAAAAACAAATAGCATTGATCTATCTTCATTTAGTGTGCAAAAACACTGCTGAATTTATGTCAGCATTTCTAGTGTACAACGAAACATTTTAAAAAAGAACAGTAGCTTTCTCTTTTGAGTAAGACTTGGAATCAATTGTAGGGCAGAATATTTGTGTTAATAAGTGTCAATGAAGAGTTATTGCTGTAAACCAAAACAAAATGTATACATTTTAAATTATCACCAGTACTGTAACATCAAACCCAGTTAAAATGCAGCCTTTATTGCTCTTTAAGTTTGCCTAAATAAAAAACCAAATTCCATCCCCAAGACATTCAAGAACTAACTAGAGCTTTCCTGCAAGAAATAGTTTTGTGGGTTTATCTGAAATTATGATGGTTAAAATGCAGGACCTTTATGACCTGCTCAATGGCAGGTTTACATTGAAACTGTCATAAATTATTACAGAGGTGAAGCCAATCTAAACAGTCCAACATAAATATATCTGCAGACATACTGGCTACTACATATTCTAAACACTGTCTGTATATGAATAAACAGAGCTTTCTAAATCATTTAAGAAAATGTATTTATTCATAAAATCAATAATATTTATTTTTGCTTTTGACAAAAAAGGTCTATTCTATCTAACTTATTGGAGCTTGAAAACTTTTTTAATGGATTCTTATGTGGTTTTCCTACATCTGATAATGGTAGAGAATTTTATTTCGAATTATGTGAATGTCCCTAATAGGTTTTGTATTTGACTAATCCTTATCTGTTTAAATAGCTATTTTATTAAATTTTGCAAGTTAAATACTTGCGTAAACACACTGTACAGGGCTACATTTGTTCAGCACTGTGTCAACTAAAACTTTTATCAGACTGTAAAACAGATGTAGGTAATACTGGAAAACAAATCCATATTTGTGTGTTTCTACTTTCTTATTCATTTGGAACAGCAGTGAAAATACATATTTCAGTTCATGCTATTATAATAAGCAGCATTTGTGGCAGGAAAGGAAATGTGAGATGTTAACACACGGCCAGACCCTGGGTATTCCATTTATATGCATGAAACCATACAGGAAAAATCGCAGACTCAAAAATAGTTATGCAGAATAACACTGCTTGTGTTGCTTCCTAATTTCTACAACATTAAAATATATAACATTAAAGTTCCTCATGGTCACTTCCCAAGAAGATCCCCGATGTTCTTTGCAAGAGGCAAACTGTGTGCTATACACCGAATGAAAAAAATGCATGTTACGTATGCAAACTAGTGAAAAAACAGTAAAACTATTGAAAATGGGAAGGGAGAAAAACAGAGACCTCGGATCTGCTGCAGTGGATCTTGCTGTTGGGTCAGAAGAACCTGCCAGAAACACAAAGGCTTTTGTGAAATGAGAGGAATGCCGGTTTCTTCCCCTAATTTCTATCATTTAAAAATTAAGTTACACTCAGAAGCCTGAAGTTTAATGTATCCTTTGAAACTGCTGGGGTTTGATTATTGCAATTTTTTTTTTTGTGGTCTTTCCTTGTTTACTATATAAATACCTTGTAACTTTACCCAATATTCACAGCTGCAGCATTTGCATGCCACTTTGCTGATCTCCTTTCGAATAGCCCCCCTTGAACCTGCGGTGCTGCACAGAGCAAGAAACTGAAGCACCCTTTTTATTTTGAAAATTATACAGCCATAGATTTCAGTCCTTCACGTCTCATACGTTTGCAAGCTGTACTCATTCACTTCACCAGGCAGTGTGAGCAACAGACGCAGCCTCAGAGCGCTGCCTTCCTGAGCTGCCCTGTTCTTGCTGCTCCCACTGAGGGGAAAGGAGTTTGATTTCATCTCAGAACAGTAACTAGGGATTGTTCCATGATTTGTTGGATAGACAGGAAGAGCCTGAGGAAGGCTGAGGTTGCATCTTAGGAAGAGGTTCTTCCCCCAGGGAAGCAGTCCCAGCACCCACTGTGCCAGCATTCCAGAAGCATTTGGACACTGCCCTCAGCCCCACGGGGGGAGCGTTGGGAGTGTCCTGGGCAGGGACAGGAGCTGGACGCGATGGTCCTTGTGGGTCCCCTCCAGCTCGGGTGTTTCTGTGATTCTATGAGGGATAAAAGGGAAAGTGAGATACTCAAACATGAATGAATGTGCCTGGAGTTGTTCAGACACGCATTCATTAAACTGAGAACCAGCCCTCTGGTCCCCTCTTTGGAAAAATCTCCTGATGAGGAGATGACTTGCTAGGGATTTGTGAGGTAAAATGTCAATGGAAAATAGAGTCTGGCTTCTGTTGCCTGGGCTGAGGCTCCTTGCACTTATCCACTGGCATGACCTCACTGGGAGCGGAGATGCAAGTCTTCCTGGGTTGATCAAATACCCCACCAGTGCTTACTTGCCACCTTCCCTCCTGTCCTCAGAGATTACCTGCTCCTCCACCCAAACACAGGCAATAACACCAGCAGGAATGAGACATCTAGGTGGTGCTGATGCCAATGACCAAGCACTGGGAACAGCCTTCCCGAACAGGATCTTAGCATGGTCCTCCCAGCTGCAAAAGATCAGACTGAACTGCAGGCTGATGGTGCCATGGTCTGCAGACCCTGAAGAATTCCCGGACAAAGCATACTTAGGGCCAGAATTCCTTTGCTAAAGCAGGGAAGCTGCAGATAAGCTGTGAGACTGAGGGAGCAGGAAAAAACTCTTACAAATGGGCAAAGGTTTCTTCCCCCCAGACCCATCCTGCACCGTCTGCATCCCGACCTGAAGGTCGCCCTGCAGCACCTCCCGCTGCCGCCCGGACGCAGCGACGGAGCTGCCACCGTCACTTCCCAACCTTCGTGCTCTCCTCGGAACGGCCGCGAGCAGCCCTGGGGTGGACAAACGTGATGCGGTAAAGAGGCGGTTGCGGAGGCGCTTTGCCCGCCCGCGGTCTCTGGAGGTGCCGGCGAGCCGGGACGCGCGGATGCTCCTCCCCGGGCGCTCCGGGCGAGCCTGGGCAGGGCAGGGGGCGATCGGCTGGGGGGCTGCGCCGGGGCTCTCCGCGGCTGCCTCGGAGGTCAACATCTGCCGGCGCTCCCGCAGCTCCCACCCGCTGCCTCGGTCCTGCCGATGGGAAAAGAGGTTGCGGTCTGCGCCCGCGGGGAAATAAAGAGGATTCCTTTTAAACCAAGCTAACGCGACAGAAGAGTGAAGGATGTGGGAGATGCGACGTCAAAACACCAATAAGGCGCCGCTTGCACTGAAAACGTTAATTGAAATGAAAACAAGCAGATTAATATTTAACGAAAGAAAGAAAAGTGATTAAAATTAATTGAAACACAAAGAAAATAATCTTGAAGTAATTGTATTTCCAAATAAAAATATTTTCTGGTTGTGTAATGAGTTCATATTTTGGATGCAAAAATATAAAAAGGTTCTCTCAAGGGACAAAGAAAATATTTTGCAAAAGATAAATAGCAGGAAAAGCAAACAAAAAAAGCAAAATAAAGAATGTTTAGGGGGAATAAATAACCCTTTGTAAAAAGAAGCGGCAAAGAAACAAAAAACCAACCCCTCTAGGCAGAAATAAAACTCAGGCTTTATCTATGATTTAATGTTTTAAAAAGAGTACATTGCAAATTACATTTGTTCCTAAATTGTCCACAATACTAATTTAGCAATTAGCTCCTCCTGGGCCACAGATACCTTGGGAGGGTGCTCTGCATCTTGTGGCAAAAGCTGTGCTGTTCCCACAGCCAGACAATTGTAATTCTAGCAAGAACAAATTCTATATATAATATATCCAGCCCTTGTCAGTGTTGAATTATGCAAATTACAAGGGAAGCAGGAAACTATATGCATTTTAAGTAAGAAACCCCACATTTGTTGGTGTTTCTGGAGCTGTTTCTGGTTGGTACTTTTCTCCTTCTGTAGTGTTTTGATCTCAGGTCAGAGATCAGATGTCAGTTACAGCGGTGCATTAACCGACTTCAGACCTGTGTCCACTACTGCAGTGACAGGAGCAGGATTTAAACAAGTCACACTTTTCACCAACTGAAAAAGAAGATTTTTTTTTTTTTCTCCAAGTGAAGTGCTGCAAAATTTAAACAGTCTCAAATAGGGGAAAAATATAATTGTCCAAAAAATAAGTCTGAATGTGAGCCAAGTGCAGGCTGGCAGGGAACGGCCTGACAGTGTAAACGCTCATTTCTCATCTCAGGGGAGTGTGAACTCCAGCACCTGGTTACAGCAATTTAAATGTCATCGAAGTAATTTCGTCATGGCTGATTTAAGGCTAATTAAAATCAATTGTTAATCACTTGAAGTTGCATTTTGCCCTGGAAATTACCCAAAATACAATTTTCTGCAAGATTTCTGTAAGATTTTGTTGCCATGGTTGAATGGTTTTGTAAAATAAAACACTTCTAAATTCTGGTTGCCATTTTGTAACTTCTTGGTTTTTTCTCCTTTTTTTTCTCATTTTATCTATTACATTATTTGCAATGACCAATGTGAGTTTTTTAGATCACCACTACAGAGATGAACACTGTATCATTCCAGGTCACAGAGTAATTTGATTTTGATTTAACAGATATGCAAAGAAGAGAAATCTAGAAAAAAACTCTTCATGGGCTTTTTTCTTAGCGTGGTCTAGAATAGAAATTATCTTTACTAAGGTTGATAAAGCACCAGCATTTTTTTTTCAATAATATCCCTCTTGATGTAGCAGTAAGATCTGTTGAAGGTGAAAGGAACACTATTTCTTGACACCTGGAATATTGTCAAGCATGATCTATTTAAATAGATCACAACTGCTTTTCAATTACCTACTGGTGTTGAATGCCCATCCTTTTCCCCTCCACATATCTGACTGAATAATGTTTAATCACTCTACAGGAATAGAAATTAGATTATTTAGAAACAAAAACTCTGTCAGCCCCATTGGTGAACAGACCTTCTCCCCCCAACACTTGAGCAGGCTATTTCAGAGGCCCTTGAGGCTGCATTTCTAAAGAAAATGTAAGCACTGACACAGCAAACCATCAGCATTAGATAATTTTATCCATCCTTCCTTGCAGCAAATCAAATGATACTTACAGGAGGTGCTGGGGTGGTTTTGGACCAGCTTGTCTGTTTGCAGTTTAGTTGCATCATGAAGACCCTGAAAGAAGAAGAAAAATCCATGAGTTATCACAAACGCTGCGCTTTCTTTATCTTATTCTTTGTTGGGAGGAGGAACAAAGTAGGTGGCCCCAGAAATAAGGGGCAGATCTCTGTTTTACTTGGCTAGAGAATTTGGCATTTTGAAGTCTACAATATCTAATTTGCTTTATGGGAAAACAAAGTTTCAGCTCTTCTGGAATGAGTGAGATTGTACTGACTCTGGGCTTCCTCATTTTATTGTTTGTTTCTGTATCCAGGAGTAACAGACGTCAGCACACCTGCTGTACACGTGCACATTCCATCAAAGAGCAATAATATCTTATATTTCTTATAGTCGATCGTGGACCTCATTTCCAGTTTGACTGTTCCAAATCAGGGCTTCAATTTACCTAATTTGCTCTCTGTGGCCATACAGTTAAAGGTATAAAGGAAAGATGGGAGAGATCAACAATCTGCACTTCTAAAAGTGTTCCTGAGGTGATAGTCCCCTTACATTAAATGAAATGCAAACCTTTAATTTTCTATATAATATTATGATTTGAACTTTTAACTTTAGTTAGAGTCAGAACTGATTGTGATGGAAAAAAAATCAGAAACCTTGATTTTGTCTTTCCAGATTCCATTAAAATCAGTAGAATTAACCCTCATAAGCCCTTCAGTTATCTTTGATCATTTCCACAGTCTAGTTATAAGTGAGTTCTGAAAATCATAGAGTCTGCATGGTTGAGAGGTTCATCCAGTTGAGCTGAGTAAATAGCACTTGGTCACTGCATGTGCATCCAAATGTAAATTTAGTTTTACAAAGGTTTTCCCTTAACTGAGTTGGTCAAAAGATTGCCTCAGATTTCTAAGTGTGAATATTCCATGTTTCATGGAAATAAATCTTGCACCGTCATGGAAGTTTTGTCAAAAGCATTTTGTCAAATTCAGTATTAATTTGTACCAATAAATTAATGAGGAAGAAGATATGCTGGAAGCATCGGGATGTACCACTACCTTGGCTTTAATGTAAAGCAGATTGGCACATTTCTACATACATTACTAAAAAATCAGTATTGTCATTTTATGAAGAAAGGGCAAAGAAAACAGGCAGAAAGCATTTAGAAAGCTCATCTATAATCAAACCATATGATACCCAGAAAACAATCTCTGAACCAAAAGCATGGGCACTTGCAGACAGTGCCACGAAGGCAGATGCTGATGTGGAAAATACTACATTTTTCCATACTTACACATCTGCAGACTCTAATTATCATCCAAAGGAGTGGCCTGGTTCCGAGAAATAAATGACATCCCTGTGTAGCATTTCTGATTAATTAATGAAAAAATATATTACAAAAGTGAGTGTAATCACTACTGCACAGTCACACAAATACACAGAGACTGAATTAAAGGTAAGTAAGACTTATCTGAATAAATGCATAAAATCAAATATTTCAGCTGAAATGTACATTAATAAATAAAAAAGTTACTTTATGTAAAAAGAAACTATTGGGAAGTAACAACCATTAGAGAGGATGCTAACACTACTCAGTAATAATCTACAGGAACACAGTACCAAGAACCTGTGTTTTCCCTGAGAGATTCGGTCAGGTGTTCTAAACACAATTCTTACCACTGTTTCAGTCTTTTTGAGGCCATGTAGAGTTATCAAAGAGCATGAAAAGTCCATAAGAGTCCCTTTGCTAGCTGAGGAATGATGCTATCAGCAAGAAGACGGGAAATGATTAAACAGATTTGCTTAAATCTGTGCAGAAGCCCTCCAGGAAAGGAGACTCAGAATGGTTTGGGTTGGAAGGAACCTCAAACCCATCCAGTTCCACCTCCTGCCATGGGCAGGGACCCCTCCCGCTGGATCAGGGGGCTGAAAGCCCCATCCAACCTGGCCTTGAACACCTCCATGGATGGGGCAGCCACAGCTTCTCTGGCAACCTGTGCCAGGGCCTCCTCACCCTCAGTGTGAAGAATTTCTTCCCAATGTCTAATATGAATCTTCCCCCTTCCAATTTAAAACCGTTCCCCCTCGTCCTGTCACTCCAGGCTATTGTAAAAAGTCCCTCCCCAGCTTTCCTGGACCCCCTTCAGGTACTGGGAGGCCACCATGAGCTCCTCCCGGAGCCTTCTCTTCTCCAGGCTGAACAACCCCAACTCTCTCAGCCTGTCCTCATGGCAGCGGTGTTGCAGCCCTTGGATCATCTTCGTGATCTCCTCTGGACCTGTTCCAACAGTTCCATCTCCTTCTCATGTTGGGAGCTGAAAGCTACTTTGATTAATTGGTGAGGGTTTCAAGGTTTGCTTGGCCTTCAGACCAGTCAGTAGGGACACCCCAGCCAGGACTGCCAGCTGTGCCCAGTCAGAGAAACACCTGAGGGGGTTTTACTTCAGACCTTGGGAACGGCCGGAGAAAATAGGAGGCTGTGACAAGGAGTTTGGTGCTGCCCCTGGGTACAAACAAGGTGGAAGTCAGGATTAGGCCTGTGGGGTGTGAGTTTGATGCCCCTGGTACAAAGGCACCACATTTCAACTACAGCCACTCCTACCTGGTCACTGGCTCTTCCTTCCTTTTTTCTTGTCTTGTTGCCTCACCGCATTTTGCACACAGTACCCGACAATACGGTGCCTTCCCAAATAGTGGAGGGGCTTGGTCCTTACATAGGCTGAGCACCACTTCTGACAATGTGAAACAAAACTCCAAGTGCACTTTTGCTGATCACATAAACACCAGTGGAAAGAAAAACACAAATTAAAAGAAATACTGTTTGTAGACAAAGTTTCTTTCCTATGAAGCAAATGTTTTCACAATGACTATGGGTATTACACATTCTTTACAAGAAGTGCAGGGTGTTGAAGGTTATTCAAGTATGTTATATTGAACTGTGTTGTTGATAGCCTTTAACAGAACAAGTCATATTCAATGTCTGAGATCTGTAGAAACAGTTTAACTAATTACAGCAACAATTCAGTGTTTTAATTGACGAGTAGGCTGATGCTTAACTAATTAGTTTTACTATTCTCTTTGAGGAACCAGGCAGTATTTACATGCACACTGCTTCATCTTGTATGTACATTATAAAATTATATATTTATTTTATATATATGTGCTTACACTAATGCTTATATAATATATATGTTATCTATTTTATATATATTAGAGTTATTTTTTAATTTTTAGTCTTGATATTTGAGTGCTGGTTTCATAGGGCTGCAATGAAACCCCTCTAGATCTGTTAGAGAATTTTATTCACACCATCTGGTAAAATCCTGAACTTCATCCAGCAGCTCTTATTCATAAGGGCAACTCTTCAATTTAGTGGAACTATTTTGAAAAGAAAAGATAAAGTTCATGCAAGATGGCTTATATGTGGTCCTCTAGAATTGTACATGACCCAATTTAGACAAATCAGGTTATAAAGAGTTCTAGAATGGATTCCTCATGTTTTCCCCTAATGCTCCTAATGCTGCAATTCTGCTTCTCTAGGACTTTATTGTAGAGGGGGGGAACAGAGAAAAGCATAGTAACTCCTGAGATGCATTTCTACAGCTCCAGACTAAATGTATTTCTGCTATTAGAAAAACTGTTCTCAAATACTATTATCAAATTGTAAATTGCAAATTTGTTTGGAAGCTCTAAGCAGATTGTTATACTAGCATAGTAATATTTCCATAATGAAGAATACTTAAACACATTAAACCAGTAATTTCAGGCAGTATAATATTTGGCTTTAGCAATGTTTTTTGGGGTGTTATATAGATACATCAGTAAACAATGCAGATTTTGTATGCAGACCTGGCTGTTCATGCTGGTTTTCAGAGATAACACTTTTGTTTCAGATGGTATTGCATTTGAGGCATCTTTCAAAAATTCCTTTTTCTGTCAAACCTACAAAGCTTTTGGGATAGTCAAAATTTGTGCCTACTCGGGAGCAAAAACAATTGTCAGGTTTGTACTGGTTGGAAGTCTGACCAATATCCCAAAGTGACATGCTGGGAAATATGCAAATGATTGTTCAAGTTATTTTAGAAATAATGGTATTCGACTCAGGAAGTTTATATTAAATACAGTCTACAGTGGAGTTACAGTGAGAATTTCACTTTGGCTGATGGATGATAAGAATAAAGTCCTCCCCAGATGAATTGAGCCTTGTGTACATATCCACAAGCTATGCTCACACAGCTTATTCCACATAAAATTCCTACATAAGGCATGGCTTCATCTAACATTGATCCCAGTTCAATTGGACCCTAGGTTATCAGGTTGGATTTTTCAGCTGAAAAAATACAGCAGTTATGTTTCCAAGTATTGCTTTCATTTCAAGCTCTTCTAACTTAAACATGTGACATGATTCCCAGAGATAACTTGGGAGGTAGAACTTTCCAGGCAGTTCAGAGTTTGGTATTTCTACAAAGTACTTGATGTTTTTTTTTAGAACAGCTATTGCAGTACCCTTTCATACTCTTTTACTATCTAAAGTTGGAAAGAAATTGACATTAATTTGATTTTCATGCACTGAATCGGCTGTGGTGCTGACAAGTATTGTCTCACTATTTCCTTGTATATCTTCCTTCCTCCAGCGCTCTCTGACCTTATCTTTTCTCTTTGGCAATGTTACCAGACTGGACAAGACCAATACATTCTGTCACATTTGTGTGACGTAGTCATGATGCACCAGTCTTAGGTCTTAGTGTTAAAAAAAAGACTTATAACTCAATCTATTCAAACCAATATTTTTGTATTTT
The DNA here is from genome assembly GCA_033556795.1 of Tapera naevia. Taxonomy (NCBI): domain Eukaryota; kingdom Metazoa; phylum Chordata; class Aves; order Cuculiformes; family Neomorphidae; genus Tapera; species Tapera naevia. The sequence goes on from JAUMJJ010000098.1 coordinate 902,452, forward strand.
TGGCAGAACATTCAGAACTTTCTATTTTTTTTTTCCTGATTAATCTATCTTATTAATTTTCCAGACTAGGTTTTTTAAAGTACAGTATAAATTAATTATAGTGTTTTCTACAAGGGAAAGTTGCTACCTGATACAATTCACAGAGGGTAATTCAATGGTGCAATATATATATTATATATATATATAAAAAAATAAAGTCATGGTAGAATTTTAGTTCTACAAGCACTTTTTAAATCCAAGCTTATAATTTTTGAAAACAATTATGCATTTATTAATATTCAATAACTCTAAAGGCATATCTTTACTTTGCTGATTATATTTATCCCTTACCAACAAAAATCTATGCTCTGTTTTGAGAAGAAATGAAGGCAATGGCTGCTTTCATGGATCTGCTTTTCTCTGTTATCAACAGACAAAAAAATTAGCACAATGGATTGGAAGAGCATCTGCAGACATTTTTTATTCTTCTCAAAGCATGAAATTGCTGAAATTCTAATTGTGGCAACTCAAAAATGAGCTTGGATCCCCCAAAATATCACTTAGCATCATGTGAATACCTGTGGTCTTCGGCTGGTTTGACAGCTTTGTGGTCAGCCAGCAGAAGGGCTGGCAGGGTGAGGGGAAGTGCAAGCAGGGACGTTTGCTTGGGACAAGCCCCAAACAAAATACTGCTTTAAAATTTTAAGTAAGTTGAAAGACAAAGATTTCGCCTTGCTTGAGCGAGCACAGGATTTTGTCTACAGTCCCTGGTCAATTCTGGAGGAGAATGTTGGAGCTTCATGCACATCTCCCACTCCTGGATTTTGACTATGGGGACTTCCAGCAGGGAAGGACCAGTCCTGCCCTGCTCCCTCACTGGGTGGAAAAGGCCTTCTTAAAAAAATAAAATATGTTTTCAAATCTTTCTGTTCAGCAGTGAAAACAGTGATTTTTTAGATTTCTATACAGATTTTTCAGTTTTGCTCCAAATCACCCTGCTGACACAAACAAATCCTCTACGGTCATGGGTCTACAAAGGTTATTTTTCTGGGGTAATACTAGTTTGAAAAAATCTTTCTCCCTGTGCCCCATTTTTGTTTGCTGCCTTATTTAGACAGCGTAACTATTGACGGGGTGATGGAGTGAGCATGTTTGAAACACTGAGCTGGGTAATAAGGCTCCAAAATAAGTTCTGCCAAGGCAATGACTAAGTCAGAACGTCCACATGGACCATCTACAACAGCCCAAGGACAGGGGTGATGGGGGGACTGAGTACAAGCCCCTTCCAGCAGCGGTGGAATCCTATTTTTTTGATGGTCAGGTCATTTCTAAACTTGGGGCATTCATTTAGACTCAGGTATAAGAATGTTGACTTTTTTAATTTGAGACACGATTTCTGCAACCTTGGCCATAATGTAAATTCAGTGAAATTAACAGAATAATTTAGTGTAATGTCAACCAGCAATTTTATAGAACAATTTAATTAAACAACACAACAAAGAGTGAACTCAAGAGTATTTCATGTAAGATCCTTTATATTTGAATTAATTCTGTGTGGGGGATAGTGCTTAGTATATCCATTTGTTATATCTTTTAACAGCTATGTGTTGTCTTAAAAAACAAACTATGGCGTAGGGTTTCAAAAGCACTGGCTGCAGCTGGAATTTCTGCATAGTGGTTCTGAGTTGTTGAGTAGCAATTTTAAAAGGATTCGTTATAAAGAATTTTTTTTTAAAGGGGATCATCATGCAAAAATTTTTACCTGTGAGAGAACTCTAGGAAGACACCTCCAGGCCTCCCACTAGTGATGGATGCTCTCCATCCCTCGCCTCAGCCCAACCAGCAGCAGTTTTTTCAGGCTCCAGGGGAGGTAAAAGCCTGCCCACAGGTGGGCCAAGAGCTCCTCCAGGAAGCCTGTGGGGAGCAGAGAGATGCAGTGAACACCAGCAAAATGTGGGTATAAGGGGCCCCACATAGACCTCCCCTGTTGTGGTCAACCAACCACTTCTATCCCGTAAGCAAAACAGCCTAAGGGAACCTTCTTTGAGCTCTCCCTGCCGGGCAGAGAGACTGTGTGGTGATGCTCCCCTCGCACTGGAGCCTTTCTTGGGGTGCTCTTTGAACCAATGAGATCTTTTACCAATGACAGATGACATTGTGAGTCCCACTTGAGTCCTCCCTGGATGGCAGCTGGACTAAATGACCAGGCAAGTGTCCTCTTTAGTTGTTTAGCTCAAATAAATAAGAATTTAAATAGAATAAATTCTTTCTTAGCACGAGTAGCCAGACTTGTTGAACCCTAAGCTACAAGCTGTGAATTTCCACTTGAGGCTTTTCCAAAGTGTGCAAACTATTTCATCAGAACAAGGCCTCCAGAGTCAATGAAGTACAGAAGGCAGAGGCTTCAAGGATACAGATCCTCAACCCATCTGAAAGACAGCTAAGAAATCCTATGAGGAACAAGATGACACCAGTCCAAATACTACTGCTGGATCAAACCATCGCGTGAGGTAAATAGTCTGTAAGGATATAATTGCCCAGAGAATTTATGAAATCCCACGCCTGTGATTTTGCTTCATGAAACCTCAGATTCAGGCTCGAGAGGGAACTGATGCCTGGTGGAGTCGGCAGGACACCCAGACAGAAGGTGAGTGGGAAAGCACGACGGAGCTTTGAAGTCTTAGCTATGCTATATAGAGAATCAAGCGTGCACATACAACCCTTCTTCCATAAACACAGACAACCCTCACCCTCTGTCAGGGGTACCCCGTGTGTCTCTTATCTATAAACCATCGACCGAGTCTGGGATGAGATTGGATCCAGCCCCGCTGCTCTCTGAGAGGGACTTCAGGAAACAAAGAGGTTCTATTCTGAACCTTGTGACTCCACAGGAGAGTCTCCCTTACATTTTTGTATCCCCAGTCACTGCATAAATCACTCTAAATTGATTCTAACTCAATTTTCCCTCTGTATGTTTCCTCTATGTGTTAAGTGTCATCAAACTCTGGTAAATTGCACTTTTACCTAAATAATGGTTTTGGCTGCAAAAATGCAATCACAACAATGCTCAACTGATCAGCTTTTCATATCTTGGCCAGGAGAGGTGGAAGAGTACAAATCACCTCTGCAAGCTTTACAGAACTGAAACCATGCATTCTGACTGACACTTCCGGGCCTAAAGACACCTGATGTTTGTCACTGCTGGAAGAGACCTCCAACCATTGTTTTCTCCCAGCTCAGATTAGGAGATTGATTTAGATGAACTGTAAGGGCAGTTGATCAGTGGACAGTGAAATTTTGTTCCTTAAAACAAATATAAGGAACTCTTCTGCAGTTTACAAGTGTGTAATGGAACTTGTGAATGTCCTGCCTCTTGGTAAATGGGGCATGCAGCACAAACACAGCCTTCTTTCCTCCCATCTCTACAGTTTGCTGAGAACAGGAAAAGTCATTAAAAATTTGGGGTTTATTCTTTTTAATTTTGGGGGGTGGTATTTGTTCTTTTTATTTTAAAACAATATTCTTACCTACTGCTCAAAAAAATGCAATAGAGTGCATTGTGCATTTTTAAAGGATAGAGAGAGTTTTCTTAAAAAAAACCCAACAACATATTAGCTCGTGCCTCTGTGGGTGCCCCATAGAGAGCAGCTGTTTCTGGTTTCTAAAGCAGGGTGGGCAGCTAAACTGGAAGAACTCCAGAGACACAATGTGGTGACATGGTATGGAGGGATGTTATTCCCTTTACTGCTTCCCTGTACGAGTGAATTGCATCTGGTGTTACCAGGCAATAACAGAGTGCACGCAGTTGCTAAATGTCTATGCACATTTCGTTGCCCACCCTTGCCCTTTTGGCAAAACTTTTAATCTCATTTTCTCTGTATGCTAGGTGCTACTTCCCATCACTTCCTTTCTGTCTTGGTCCACCACTTTTCCTTACCTTCAACAGCTTTACCTGCGTTGGAAAAGTCAGGCACGATCTGGGTCCAGAAAGAGTCTCTCCACATGCTGGCTGCAAATACAGTGTGAAGGTCCAAGGAAGGTTAAGGACTGAGAAACAATAAAGTTTCAAGTTTTGGGAATACTTCTTTTTCATTAAAAAGAAAACAAAACAAAACAAAACAGAGATGTGAGGATAGAAAGAGAAGCTCTGACAGAGCACAGTGTTGAATGGGGCACAGAAACTGCCTGGGCAACTGCTGTTCATAATTTTTTCAAACTTAAATGCAGAATGGCAGTTGAATAAAATGGAACAAACCACACAGAATAATTTGATTGCCAGAAAATCTCACTGAGGACATTGGCTTACCAAGATTAAAAATATATGAATAATAAGAATATTAAATTATAGTGTTTAACTGAAACAAGAAAAAACATCCATTGAAACCTCCACAAAAATTTCCTGCAGAAAAAAAAAACGTTAGAATTGTCTTCTTTCCAAAATTTTCTATTTTAAAACTTTAAAAATTCAAGACTTCCAAACTGAAAAAGGAAATTAATAGGTATTTTCAGGCTTGTTTTATTTATTTATTTTAAGTGCAAATTTTCTTTATAGAAAGCACATTCCATTTGTGTAATATCAATTTTCTCATTATGAAGCAGACGTCAGGCACTGTGTGAGTAGGTTAAGAATAAGCACGTCCGTCTCTTTAAGAATAGTGTCCGTCTCTTCAAGCCTTCTCCCCAGCAGCTGAACACCATCAGAAAGAAGCCCAAGTGGACCACTGAGCTGCTCAGTGCCACGGTTCCCATGCTCTGTATTTAGAAAATCTCCCGTGATTTAAACAGGCTCTGACTTCCGTGCAAAAAGCACAATAAATTGCACATATTGTTTTAACATACACACTTTGTTTTACAATCAAATTTTAACTCTCAACCTAAATATCTGTCTTTTGTTACCATTTACAGGAACAGACGTTCATTTCCACCAGTACAAACATAAATAAAGCTGGAAGAACCTATGAGAGTTTGTGAAAGGTAATAACTCTGTTCTCCACTGCTCATCCATACCTTTACGTGTTTCCAAAACTGTGCATGAGAAGAGGATTTTTCATAGTTTAGTGAACAAAACCGGTCACACTTTTAAAGAAAAAATTTGTTAGAGAAACTTAGTTGTTTTTTCTGTAAAAATGTAAATTTATAAGGTTTTACAGCTGTGCTTACTATGCTCATGAGGGTTAGAACATATTTTTATACAAGAAAAAACTACCTAAGGTTTGGGGAGAGCAACATTTTCCATATTATTGGGTACATTGGGACTAGCAAAATCAGGAAATTCATGTTTTATGAGTTTAAGCAAAAATCAAAGTTACATAATCATGCTAAACATCACCCTCTGTTTAGTAAGGTACTCCTGGTAAAAGGGTCTAAAATGTTTAACAACTGTAACTTTGAACTTTTGGGTCCTTCCAAACTGTTATAAACTAAGCACCTGATTCATGGGGAGTAACTGGTTACAACTTTGTGCAAAACTCTTTAAATTGCTTTTCCTTGGGACTTTTTATAGCTAAGCACTTTATATACTGGGAAAAAAAAAATTGCACACCTTATGTATTTATTCATAATTCTGCAAACTGAAATCTCAAAGGACTGTCAAAACCATAAATTATATTTCAGTGAACTAGGGAAACAATTTATTAATTTTAAGATTCTTTGATGTACAAATCAAAAACTGATCTTTAAGTGATGAAACTTTCAAATACTTAAATGGCACACATGACTTTCACTGATACAAATTCTTAGAGGATTTTGCAAGTGGAGAATTGCTCAAAGCTTGTAAAGTTGTCAAGAGTTCTCCTTTCTGTTGAAGTCCCAAATTCTAATAGCTCAGAGAAAAGGAAATCTTTAATCTGTTCTTAAAATCTCTGACCTGACATTTGTGTTTACTCCACAAGAAAGGTGTTTTGTCCTGAATGTACTTTCTTGGATGCACGATTTCTCATGGTTCGGTGGTGATCAACGCTGTCACTGTTTGAACAATAGTGAGTCTTTAATAACTTGTATTCTACTTTAATGGTTTATCAAAATACTTCAAATGACAGTGGCTTGAGAGAACATAAGAGAATTTAAGAATTCCTCTGTAGTTGAAATGCAGTTCCGATATTTTTTTACATTGCTGCACATCTGAACCGTGGTTGTGTAGCTGGTGTAGTCCTTCCTTACACATAATATTAGTGAAAGCTTTAGAAAAATCCCTCCTCAACCTTTAAGAGTTAGGACATGCTTGTTCATTTATTTGTTTATACTCTATTTAAAATTTACATTTGGATCTTAAGAAACCTCTATATAATTAAAAACAACTCCTTCAATAAACAATTTAATGATTCAAAAGCCACGAACAGCACTGGCAGAATTTAAGCAAATATTTTGATGTCACTTAAAATAGTAAAGGAGAAAAATATTTCTTTTTGCCCACAAAGAAAAATAAAACTCATGTATAGCAATAAATGTCTTAAAACATCATAATAATGCAAAGTTTCTGGAGGAAAAATTGTATTGTGGAATGAAATACAACTCCAATGGAGTTACCAGAAACAGGTTTGTCCAGTGGTTTTAAGTTGAACGTATAAGGACACCAATTTTATGAGAACTTAAAAAATATTAAGTATAGATGTCCTTGTAATCCTTTAAATGCTTGAGACCAGCCGGTCTCTAGGTGTGCTAACCTAAGTGTTTAGAAACAAAACATGGTGACGCCGAGGCAGAAATGGAAAAGCAGCACAACCTGTCTAGGGGTGGGAATCAGACACAGACTTGGTGTGAACATCCCCAGTCAAACAGGCCCAGCGTGGTTATCGGCTTCAGCCCCAGAGCAGAGCTCCACAGAGGAGGGTCAGACATTTTCCCCTTTCTGCTGATCAACTCTTGCAGAAACGTAAATGAAACATTATGAAAAAAGCCCAGCACATTAAGGAAGAAGTTGTAATTTATTCTGCCTGTATTTCTGGGGCTGTTTGAGATGGAGTTTTTCATTATGACATAGCACATGCTAGAGGGCACAAGAGACCATTCTGATTGTGCAGTTAAAGGAACTTAGTAGGAATATGAAATCATTATTTCTGGAGGATTTGGGACATTTTTTTTTTATTTTCTTGTGGACAGCTGTTGGCTATAGAACTGAGGCAAATCTAATTCAGGAAAATATCCTAAGTAATGGAGCCAGAGAGGCTAAATCGGAGTGGTAAATATTGCTAAGCCATCATTACTTCCTGATAGCTATTAGTCATCTCTATTTTTTTGCTGCACGCTTAAAGTTCTAAAGAGACATTGCTTGTGATACCTTCTTAAACAAAACAGAAAAATCTGTCCTCTAAAACCACAGAAGTCTGCCAAGGTAGCCTTGAGGTTCTAGTTTGAACCTCTGAAGTAAAGAATTCCACATTTCGAGGGTTTCAGTGGAAATAAAATAAAACGCCGGCTCAGATTTTTCTCCACGCGAACAGTGGTGAGTGAAGAGATAAATGCAAAGGGAGAGGGAAGGGCTCACTGCAGAAGAGATGGCATGAGGAAAAGATTCACAAGCAATAACTGAAAAAAAGAAGGTAAATCCAAACCTCCAGTCAGAAATGCTTTCTGATTGAGGACTTTGTGTGCCTCGTAGAGTTTATGTCTACGTAGGATTTAGCCCAGGGCCTGGCTGAACATGTCCTGGTGCAGATGGAGTGCTGTAACTCTCACATTTTACAGTTGATTTTTCAGAACATGGCCTTGTTTGAAATATTTGTTTCTAGGATGCATCTTGAAATGACCCAGGAATAAACAGGAGGTTCCTGGTAATTAACCTCATATAGGCAATAAAAGCTAAAAGCATAATTAGAGGAAAACCAGTTGATATTCCTTAGATTTAACTAGTTTGTGTCTGAAAGGAATCCATCACACCCAGAAGCAAGAAGTGTTATTTGGGAAGAAACAAGTTTTCTGTGAGTGGGTGGAAGATGGAGAAAGAAGTCTAAAAATGACATTTGCCATCAAAAGGGGTCTCAGACTGCAACATTGGCAGAAAATCTGCCCTATTAGCAAGCTGCTGATGTCTGGCAGATGACAAGAAGCACATTAAATTCAGATGTGTCTTTACCATGGATTATAGAATGGTGCACACCTCTTTCTACTTAATTATGGCAACCAGGGGTGTAAAGCACCAGCGCTGCACGGCAGAAACAAGTCAGAGTGACAAGGATGTGCCCAAATGCAAAGGGGCTTCAAATGCAAATCAGCCAAAAGTAATAACTGGACAGATTGTCCCAAGTCCGTCACAAATGGGACTGAGAAAGTGCTAGTTCAGAGGCCAAACTGAAAATACAGTCCAGGGATTCAGAAAGTCTGACTGCACACCAGTTATTCAGACTAGAAGGGTAAGGAAACAATCCTGTCACCTAAAAAGTTTATTCAGGTAGAACAAATCATGGACAAAGCACAGTTCTCACTGTAATTATGACAAGTAACAGCCATAGATTTCTCTGCCAGGTGTTCTGAAAAAATCCAGAGAATATGGACAACACGCTGCAGGCTACAAAATGACTTCTTAAAGAAAGACCAGAAGTAAAAACAATTTAAAAGTCTGTGCTAAAGTATGAGTTAGAGTATAATAAACATTCTCAATAGATGCTAAAAGCACATTTTCTTTCACACATGTGTATAGTAATAATAGGAGGAATGGAAATTTGGTGGATTTACTTACAAGCACTGACGTTAATGGTATTTAATGTTTAAGATCCAGTTCAGAGTACATATATGTATTAAATAAATACTTGTTAGCAGAGCATTGGTGATGCAGAACGATGGTAGTAAGTCTACAGACCTTTAAGTGTTACTGTTCTGGGGATTTATCCTGTGTAGTGCTTTTTTGGTGAAAGTTCTTTTCATCTTAAAGCAAACACACTTCTAAATATGTGCTAACACTTGCCCCGTGGTACCCAGGCAGGAAATGCTCAAAAAGGAACATGTCTCTGATGGCTCAGACAGGGACGTTTCTTCTTCTGAAGTTAGGAGAGGTGAATCCTAGCAGTTTCCCACATAAGAGGGTTTTTAAGGTAAATTTAACCTCTTAGAGAGATGAGAATCCAGGCTGCAAGCTTAGAACCAGTCTGACACATTGTGGAAATCCAGCAACACAGAAACAACGTGTTGTGATGACCCATTTACTGAAAGTTCATTATTCAGCTGCCAGACCTCCCTGCACTGTCTTGATAGAGCTCCAGATGGAATGTCTATCCCAGCCAAGAGGCAACTGAGCTGTGACTTCAGCTGTTAGCAGGGTGGCTTTGTTTGTGGAGGAACTGTTTTTCTCTGTCATTAACATGCACCTAAACAAGAGCCTGTGGTTCTGTAAGTGGTGATGTGATGTGGTGTGAGAATACATTGTGACTATTCTGATTATAATTACATGCTTGTTTACTACTCGACTACCTTTTGTCTTCAACAAACCCACAGCTGCATGGAAAGAGTAAAAAAAAAATAAATAATCACTTTTTTTCTTTTTAAACCATGTTCAGGAAAAAAGAAAAGTGCCATCATAAAAATACCTTGGGTTATGCCAGGAGAAAAGACAAAGATTTTGTGCTAATAACCAAAACAAACCAGAAAAATTACTTACAAAGAAATTAGGTTCTTATGCTGTGCTTTGATATATTTTAAGCTTTTCATAGTTCCTCTGGCCTGAAATCAGTAGATTGAATAATATCTCAGGCAAGTTCAACCTCTGTCCTCATTCTGGGATGAGCATGAAAGAGCATCCTGAAGCTACAATTGCGTCTCTAAAAGGTGCAGAAAGCACATTTCAAGTTGTATCTGATCACAGAGAAGGCAGCTGAGGTGACACAACCAGTGAAAGGCAATTAAAAAGCAACAGCATTTGAGAGAATCATTAAAAAATTGCAACTCATAAAAAAAAGGAACAGAACAAACCAGCAGAGAGAGCAGAAGAAAGTAGCAGGTGTCCATCCACTACAAACACAAACACTTTGCCATAACCTCGCCAAACACAAGCAGATGGCTTTTTTTTAATTATTATTGTGCAGCTAATGAGAAAATAAGCTTTTTTTCCCAGTGTATCTATTCCCTACCTGTATCTGGAAAGGCATTCTCCTCCCATTTCTTTCTCTTGCAAAACAATTCTAAAGGAGGAACATCAGCCCCACGTCTGCCTGCATCCTTAAAGCAGGCAGCCTTCACCACTGATGAACTGGTATTTCCTAACCCACGAGATGTAAACAATAAAGCAGCTGAAGAACTACTTAAACTAAACACCAGCCCAGGAAAAAAAAACAGCTATCAACCAGCTCATTTAAGCTGGGAATTAAAAGACAGGCTCTATGTTTTGGAGCAGGATCTGGACCAGCCTTGCAATTCAGACAAGTTTTGCAGTATAAACTTCTCATTTTCAAGATGTATAACCAATTCAGAAGTGGGATATTTATGGTTCCTTCATATATAGGGGACTGGATGCAACTGTCCATGCCAGCCTTCTGTTATGTACATCTATGTTCTTATGTTGTACTGAATGTTTTTTTGTCAACCTTTGAATTGTTTTCCTTTTAAAGGTGGAAATATTCAGCAGAAATTTCATAACATGTATAAAGAGCTGCTATGTATCACAACTTCTGCAAATCCTAAATGGATCTAAACTGGAAATCTAATTTGAAATAAAATGCAACTTGAAATTATTACCCAAGATGTTAATTTACTCATTTGAAGTAATGAATGATTCTCACTAAGCAAAATTTAAGGTCATAAGAAGGTTACACGGACTCTTCAAAGCACCCTTATTAACACAGATTGACACTGAGGAGAAGCATGTACTCTATGTGTTGGTATTCTTTATTTATCTGCTTAGACTTTTTTCCCTACTGATGCCTTTCAAATACTCTCAGCATATTAAAGCCATTAAAAGCATACATTTAAACACATCAAAAGTTTCATAAAAAAGGCCTCTAAAAAATATCCTAAAATACATGAGACATTGTAAAAAGTGTGCAATAAAATCATATGAGGCCAGGAGAAATATTTTGTTTCCCAGGGAAAGTGAAATCTTAGATTAACTGTTGCTGAAGCACTGAACACTGATCTGAATTTTAATATTATTATGCATCTACATTTATCTTACCTTCTTTCCTGGGGGCCTGATACTACTGATTATGCTTATGGCAGATTTCCGGGTGGGACCAGGATAAAACGCCACGGTCATTGCCCATCTTTGGTTTGTGTGTGAACATCTGGAAGGTTGCAATGTCCCAGGATGAGCCCGACATGCAAGTGTGCAGCTCCACCTCTAATCACTAAATTCAGCAGTTTGGTGTCGTGCCTGTGTGTGTGCAAACACACATGTGAGTGTTCTTGCAGGGGATAGAGGAGCACCCACCCATCGTCTGCTCCCTGCAAATTAAACCAGCCACCTTTAAACCCAGGCACTTCAGACAGGTCCCTCTTGTCTAACAATACCTTTTGGCAGGTTGATACGAGAGGAATTTCAGGGAAGAATTAGTTACAACAGTCTAAAAACAGAGTAAGAAGCACACAAGAAGAGTTTGTTAAGTAAAGCCCAAGTGGAAAATTAGTCTGGACTTTATAGCCCCAAGTGGGAATACGTACCAAAAAGAATATGAAAGTCAGATTTGAATATGATGTGTAACAACCCCAGACTGGAGTGTCTTTCAGTTACCAGCCCTGTGGGGAAATATACATTTACATTTCATTCATTACAATACTAGTCAGGAGGGCTATGTCTCAAAAAAACAGTTCAGCCCCCCCTCCCTCTGACACATGGATTCACGGCTGGTGAGCACAGAAACTGAGCCATTACAAGGTCTTGCTTTTATTCTATGAGGCAATACTGCAGTGGCCTGGCTACCTCAGAACCTTCTTGTTTGGTTCTGTTCATGGTAGTGGGGGAAACCCTTAACCCAATAAAGAGTGTAGAAATTTTTCTTCCCTGAAGCCATTCTTCCCCCACAGATTCTGACACATGCAATGTTTTCACATTTAGTCCTGACCACACCATTCCTTTCCTAAATACAAGTCCAGGTCTTGCTAGATGAAGAGCAAAATGTGAAACATTCCTCTTTACAAAAACTTGCCTGTCTAGGGAATATCTCTGGGAGAAAAAAAGAAGGGTGGGACTTCTGAAAATTTTGGTCTGGAGATCACCATAGCAAGGGAACTAGGAAAGTGAGAATTGTAGTCAGATAGATGTTTACATGTGGGAGAAATCCTGTGCACTGGGGAAAAAACGTTGTTATTTACAGGAGCTACAGGTTAACATTTAATTTTAAAGTCCACAAACTAAGACAGGGGATCCAGAGTATAGTTTAAAAATAGTTTGAATTAAATTTCTTACAGCAAATCAGTGTCTGATGAACTGCATATATAAGAGTTTGGTTTGGTGTTGTTGAAATAAAAAAACATGGTTGTTCAACATTGTCCTTGTCTGCTTTCCTTGCACATTACGGCATCTAAAATCTTTAAGACTAAACTTAAGAAAAATCTTTCCGCTAGATACAAGAAATTTGTAGCTACTGTATAATTAAATCTTTCTCCTCCCTTTGATGCTCTGATTTCCTTGTAAATGATAGTTTGCTTTTCTTACTTAAGCAATAAAGGAATTCTGCATACTTAATGCATTCTGTGAAACCTCCCACGTGGATCTGTGGTTTTGTGGGTATGTGATGAAAAGGTAGCCTGGAATATATTATGAATTTGTCAGAAACCCGGAGGGGTAATATGTAAACACAAGGGTGGAATCCAAGGCAGGTGCAAGTGCAATGAACACTGGTTTGCTTTTGAGAACATTACTTGTTCTTTGTTTCAAACTACATAGCTTGGAAAGGAGTCAAACAAAATCAGGAGATGTATTAAGGGAAGCTGAAAATAGTCTTTACTTCAGTTTTCTGAAGAAAGTACATCAGCAAGAAAGTGGAGAGGGAAATGAGACTTTCTCCTTGTTCTGCCTTCATTTATAATGATTTTTTCCTTAAAACCAAACACTTCTCCAGAGCATACTGTACCCATTATGAAACCACGGACAACTACAAATATTTCTATAAAGCAAGTCATCGCTGAGAAAACAATAAGCACTGAGTTGACAGAGAATAAACACGTTTAGACCATCATTTGACTCCATTTGAGCTGTGATTCTGGTCGTGATGAGAAGGGCAAACATTACAGGATGACAGAGGAGAGATTGGCTGTCAGTAAATCAGCTCTGAATCCACCCCCAAACCCATTCCACAGGATAAACGTGCTTATTGTCCCATCACCAAAAAGCCATTTCACTCGAAGCTGGTCCTTCTGTCTGCTCCTGACCACACCTGCCCTTTCTTAGGCACATGCAAGTGATGTTCAGCACACCAGTAAACAGGAGGCATATTGATTTTGAATTCTCTTGCTTGTCAGGAATACCTGTATGTCAGAAGAGCCCAAACAACTACATACAGACACAAAGGAAGACCATTTGCAGGACCTTTTGCTGTCAATGTAGCACAATTGTGCACATAGACAGGCTTTCTAGGTCAGACCCAAATCTGATTACAAAATAATTTGTTTTGTTATTTTCTGCCTTACCTAGACTGTAGCAATCAATTCTGCAGAAAAATTACACATACAAAAAATAATTTAAATTACCACTCCCTTATTTGCTTTGCACCCAACATGTGTCAACTTCTTGTATTGTGAGAGTGCTCTGTTAGCATTCTCAATCGACATTGTCAGCAATCATTACTCTGTACTCCCTTCAGCAGCCTCTTTTCTAGGCTGAGAGGTCCTAGCCTACCCAGCTACTCTTCATATGAAAGCTGTTTCTTATTTTTCATCATTCTTGCTGTAATTCCCACTCCCTTTAGCATTTCTTCTATATCCTCATGGAGAAACTAAGAGCAGGGACACACATGGGCAAAAGGAGAGCTTATCTGTCTTTTCCCTTTTCTTCCTAATATTAGATTTATTCTTCCTATTAGTATTGAATATAGAGATGGCTTTTCCATACCCTTATAACTCCATAATATTTTTATTCTTTTTCAACACTTAGTTCAAATTCCTCCAATGTGAATGTAGAATGGAGGCTGTTTCCCCACATGCAAAACTGCATCTGTCAAGGCTAATTTTCTTTTCTGGCTTTATCACAGTAGTACTCAGTATCAGGAGAGCTTCTCTCACCCCAAAGTCAGCTTTGTTTTTAATTCTTACTTTTGGCTCCAAATGTAGGCTTTGCCATATCCCTGCTCACTCTTTGTCACAGCCTTACACCTGAGGAGAAAGGCGGAATCTCTGCTTCAGCCATAAATCCCCCAAAATATAACTGTATCCTGAGGGAAAGGAAAAGTGAAGAGGGACACCCTAAGAACCATCATGGATAAGAGTAAAAGAATTTAATATATCAAGGCTAGGAAAAGCAGGAGATGGGAGTCAGCCAAAGCATGTGGGAAAGAGTAATACCTGATGACTGACAGTAACTAGGAACTAACAAGCTGCTAAATGCAACCGCATTTTAACTTCAGGATTTGTTTTATAAAAAGATGAAATGATTTATAAACAGAGCAACTGATCCTCTGAGGAATTCTCCTTCCTGCTATCAAATGGTGACAATTTCCTTAAAGTTTAAAATTGTCTTAAAATTCTTCTCCTACAATACCAATTTTGTTGCTATTAAAATTGTAGCACTGCAGTTTAATTGCTTTTCTTGTGCAAACAGCTTTGAAATAGAGGCAGAGATGTAAAACTTAAATGCTTTCTTATAAAAGTGTTGAAATGTATTTTAATTTTGCCTTCTGATACTACATTAATGTAAGCACTGTAAAGGAAAAGCCAGACTGTTACTCTGGAAACCAACACAGACATCGCTGGGTGTTCAATTCAATACCTATTAATGCTTATACATATGGTACTAATTCTGCATTAGTTCTGTCAAAAGTGATATCATACTCTGAACGTCCAAATTATGACATCACTAAAACAACTTTGCTCTTCATGGTTTTGGAGGATGATTGTGCCAGAGTTGACTAGAATTTATTCATGCAGCCGATTCTGACAAGTTAGTTTTAATTAGTTCATGCCCTCGTAATGAACAAGAGACTCTGCTTTTGAAGATTTGCCAGAATAGTTTCTATTCTCTTCAACTTAAGTGCCAAATGCGTGCACTTCTTTATACTATTTATACCTTTGCCTGTAATTACTGTTCCCTAAGGTGTGATTGTCCTATTTCATAAGAGTTTGTGCAGCTGCCAACATGAAGATGTAAATAAATTGTAATACCGTTGCTATGAGGTGTAAAAATCCCACAGCTCATATCCAGACTCTTGTATAATAAACTCAAGTAAACATTCCATTTCCTGCAAGCGATTGTGGTTTGTGACTAGATTTAAAAAAGCAGTGCAGTAAGTCATCACTTTTTTAATAATTTGCAGAAAACAAAGCCATACAAGCATGAAACAAAAACACAGCCATGTACAAGTATTTCTTCCTATGAAGGAGAGCTATCTGCACTCACAAACGTGTGGTCCACTGTTCTTTGATATGGGAGCTGGTCTCATTTCCATTTACTGAGGAAAATCTTGAGATGCAGACAATTTTGCCAAATCAGAGGCCAAAGGCTTCTGCGTAAAGGTGGTTCGAAGGTCACTTCTGCTCTATTTTGAACTTACTGCAACCTGTGCAGAGATTCTCTCAACTCCCTGTAATTTTTTAAGATGCTGTAAGTATTATGAGTTCACTACCAGGGCCAGAGGTGAACGCGGAAAGGGTTGGTTCAGACCTGTCCTTCTAAAGCAGTGGAAGTGTGGAGAGCAGGATGCCTTTTTTTCAGTATCAATCACAATCATATAAAGAGGACCCCTCATAGGCCAGGCAACATATTTTCTCCCTTGCTTTGATGAGGAAAACATCCATGCCTTATTGAAGAATAAGATTTGGTAGTTTTTTTTCCTCAGCTATCAGTGGTTAAACAATCATTTTACTCCTCTTTTCTCACCTGGGAGACGTTCCTCTGTCTGCCCTCTCCACCAAGTTTCAGCTATAGGGTATTTGATACAGGAGTGATTTGAACTAGGGGCAGGCACATTTCAGTAGGAGGCAGTAGGTAATACTGGTGACAAGCACACTGCAAATCTTAACTGTAAAAATATATCAGCTCTCACATTTTTCAATGGAGAGGTTTTGCATATGTTAGCAGAGCAGATAAAGGAGTTGGATGCTGGTGGGAATAAGATGAGCACACGATGTCTGACTTCATGTGTGAAGCTGACCATGGAGCAGCAATAAAACCTTCAGGCCACTTTACACCAGCAGTGCTGTATATCATGACACAAATAAGCTGGTTTACATGTGCTGCAGGATTTTTAAGCTCTTTGCTGGAGTCACTTTTCTCAGTGTCTCTAAAGCCATATTGCCTAAAGACCACAAATTCTCATGTCCCAGCTTCAACTGGAAAATGAAAAGTTAAAATTAATATTTTCATCTGGGGAGCTGATGGGCTCACGAGGCTAAGACAGGATATCAGGAGCTGGGACAAGGGGTTTAATTGCAGCTCTGCACTAACTTCTTGCAGGACTACAGTTACCTTATTTCACCAACTCGTCCTCCTTTCTCTTTCCCTATTTTGAACATAAGGTGTCCATGGTGAGGGCTGTGTGTGAAGATGCATTTCTGCACAGCTTTTCACTGGATCCTCAGTGGCAGCTGTAGGCAGCAACCCAATACAAAAATATTTTAAAACATTAACCATCACCTACATAGATTTAACTTTTAAACTCTGGTATTTTATATTCTACCAAACCTAGCAGAAGAAAAAAGATATCCTGTTGGAAAAAGGGGAATCCCATCTCTACCATGGTATAATCTATTTCTGGTCCCGATGAACTGTGGGTTATTGAATTTTAAACCAGTCATTAGCCCAGGACTGAACATTACATGGCCTGGGAATCAGTCCAATGTAATTTGGGGGTGGGAGGGTGGCTCCAAATTCCACGTTTGTGAGGAAAGCAAGAAATATTTTCCTGGCAGGTTTGTGTAAAAAAAAATGGCAGCTGTTTTTAATTGCTGGGAGGGTCAGATTGTTAAAAACAGTCCCAGCGGAAATGGATTAGTGCATGGGAAGACGTCAAGGTGCAAGATAAATGAAATTTAGTCTAGTCTGATGGTTTATTATCTGGATAGGAGCTCCGTGTTCTGCACGTATGTACATGCAAAACATCCAACATTATGGATTTGTGCAAAGGCATTACTGTTGACATGACTTTGGGGTGACAGCAGTATTCATGAAAAGCAAAGCTATAAATAAATGAGTTATGCAAGTTACACAAACCGAGTGTGAGGAAGGCCTTTCCATCAACACCACAGACTGCATGATCCCTTTAGGACATTATGTTTTTCAGGAGAATTATTCTAGAAATGCCTAAGTAATTTAAAATGGCCATGTGTTTTCTCTCTGGTTTTTGTTCATCTCTCTGTAAAGTCAAGTTGCTTCTCAAAGTGTATCATGAATCCATATCCTTCAGAAGGGAGAAAGTCAAGACTCATTCTTGTAGTTTAGCTATCTCAAAAACCAGTGTATAAAACACAGGGCTTGATGCTTGTTCATACTGGAACGTCATCACATCCTTCCAGCAGACACTCTTCAATTAACAACCTTTCCAGTATCAGAATTGTTTAACGAGGCCTTGGTGTGGGTCACATGCAGGTCTTTAACTGAGCTTTAAGTATCGGTTTTGTTGATCAGGCTGCTGCAGGGCAGAAATCTGGCTGAGGAGCAGTGCTGTGTGCATTTAGAGACAGGAACAGTATTTGCATAATGTAAGCAAGGCCTTGGAGCAACATAAAATGAAAAAATACCGTGGCAGCATCCGGTTTTTGTTTCAACTGATATGTAAGGATCATCAGGTGTACTTAGAGGAGATGTCTCTCTCAGACATAGATAGCCCTGTTTAAACTTTCTTTTATCATTTTTTCTACTGATTATTCTAATGAGTTATTCCACTTGCATTCACCTGTAATTACACCAGTGACTCACCTACTCACACACGTGCTGCTCTTCCGTATTTCGTCTTAGAATCACAGTTCACAGGAAAATGTACTTTCTGAATAACAGTTCAGCTACCCTCTGAGTTCTTGGATGGCCTTATGAACTAGTGCTTTCCTGTTTATCAGTTTATTGTATTGACAGTGGATTCCTTTGAGTAATTTTTTTCATAGATACCTCAGCCTCATTGAAAAGAGTCCAAATACAAATGTTGTTTTAAATTTTTTCTAATATCTATACCAGCCAAACTTCTCAAGCATGAGAAAATGAATCACTCCATTCTCTCACACAATTCCTGAGAAATATACAAGTACATTTTTAGTATTTTTGGTTGTATTTATGATTGCTCCTCACTTTATACTTTAGCTTTTACCTTTATAACTCTCATATTCCACAATGTCTTCTCCTTTTCTTGAATTGGAATAGATTACTATTTTTTGATGACTACCATTTTGCCTTAAATAACATCTTGAACCCTGCAGTTTAGCTATACTAGCTTTTAATTGGTTTTCTATTTTCTTTTTTGTTAAGGTGCATTCATTCCTCTGTGACTCCTGGGATGCCTAAGAAGCCTCCATGCTGAGTGTAAGGATTTTAATTTCCTCACTAACCTTCCCCTTGAAAAAGATTTCATTATCACAAGTTTAGTGTCACAGTCCCACATTTAGTTCAATCACTCCCTTGAGAATGTTGAACTTAATTGTGCTGTGGTTGCTATTAATTAGTGGCTCAGCTATAGTTACTTCTTGAACCAACACTTGTATATTAGATAGGACAGAGCAGCTTTCCCTCCTGTGTGCTGTAGAACCAACTACTATAAAAATATAGTCTGAGAGGTCAAGAATTTCTTTCCCTAAGTCACCCGTTGGAAAGGATGGATTTCTATGCAGATAATTGAAAAGCCCCATTACAACCATTTATTAGTCTTGGTTGCCCTGTTTGTGCCTGCTGACACTTCACACTTCAGTATTAATATTACGGTTTTGCACAATAGGAAATTCTGTCATAGGTTATTAGAGATGTAGCATGTGTTTTTATACAGAATTGAGGCCCAATACCAAAAGTCTCTGCAGAGCAAAAGGTTTGAAAATGTTGAAAAAAAGTGTGCTCTTGGTGTGAAGTTCTTAAAAAGCCTTGCTTATTATTTTAATGATTTGATGGTCAGTAGCTTATGAGCTACTCTACTACTATTCCTATAAACAGGAATATTTTGCCACACCTATTCCATTTGTTCTCCTGGTGTTGATGTCTGTGTTCAGTGAATTCCTCTGCATTGTTATGGTATAGTGTTATTTCTTCATCAGGATAAAATATCTATCCACAATGGACAGATATCCTGGTACTCTATAGTACTTCTCACATTGATATGAAAATAAACGTCATTCACAGATGTTCAAAACACAAGCATCTTACACTCACCTTTTCCAACAAGCTTTTAAATTTCATATTCTGTCTGTTGAAAGTATCTACTTTTTCTAACTGTACCCTTGAAACATAACTTGGGCTTAAAGAGACCAAAGTGTTTAGAATTATTTCTGTACTGCAGTATTTCCATATTGAAGTACTGTTGTGAAACATCTGACTTCCATGGGATTGGACACTTGCATATCTTTGAAAGTCTGGCCCCAGTCCCAACTAGAGAACACCCGGACACTCACAAACAACAGCAAAGATACCATTTGCCACAGAGATGGCTGAAAGGGCAAAAGCTCAGAAGAGACAGACCAGGCGTGTCCAGCGTGCGCCGTCGGTTATGGCGGGTCGTGGCTTTCCTGCACAGTTCACCTCTGTGACTTCACACGGCCAAGCAGATGTGCTACATCAGTCCAATCAGGGTGTTTCATCCCTCACATATAATTAATATTTCTATAGCCTGAAGTAATCTGTTTAAATAGAAGAAATGAAGGCAATGTGAGGCAATGGCTCCAATGATGTCAGGAGATCCAGGCTGAGTTATGTGCTTGTATATTACGGTCTCTAATGCTCTGTGTAGCTGACTTTTCTACTTACTTTAATATTCTCCATGTATGACAAGTCATACAAGTTATTTAACTAGCTTAGTGCCTTTCACAGTTACACAGTATCATAAGGTTGGAAAGGACCTCCGAGATCATTGAGTCCAACCTATAACCCAACACTAACACCAACACTAACACCAACCATCATCTAAACCATGGCACTCAGTGCCTCATCCAGTCTCCCCTTAAACACCTCCAGGGTCGGTGACTCCACCCCCTCCCTGGGCAGCCCATTCCAATGACCAATCACCCTTTCAGTGAAGAACTTTTTCCTCACATCAAGTCTAACCTTTCCCTGACGAAGCTTGAGTCCCTGCCCTCTAGTTCTGTCACTGGTCACCTGAGAGAAGAGACCAACCCCTGCCCCACTACAACCTCCTTTTAGGGAGTTGTAGAGAGCAATGAGGTCTCCCCTGAGCCTCCTCTTCTTCAGACTAAACAGCCCCAACTCCCTCAGTCGCTCCTCGTAGGGCTCCAGCCCCTTCACCATCTTCGTTGCCCTCCTCTGGACACTCTCCAGTATCCTGACATCTTTCCCAAACTGGGGAGCCCAGAACTGGACACAATATTCAAGGTGAGGCCTGACCAGTGCCGAGTACAGGGGGACGATAACTTCTCTGGTCCTGCTCCCCACACTATTCCTGATGCAGGCCAGGATGCCATTGGCCTTCTTGGCCACCTGGGCACACTGCTGGCTCATGGTGAGCTTCCTGTCAACCAGCAAAGCCTTAGAGTGAGATTAAAATGCAGGAATTTGTCTCTTCATGCCTGCTATTAGATGGCTACTCAGTGAGAAAGTACAGTGCTGTGTTCTAGATTCTGATAAGAAATGCCTTGTTTGGGGAATGTTTACACCCAAAAGGCTCGTTCAGCCCCAGGATATAGAAAGCTATCATTTAAACTTCAGGCTGTGAAATTCCTCTTCAGACTAAAATGCACAGGCCAAAAAGAAAAAGAAAGAAAACAAAAAGAAAAAAAAAAAGGAAAAAGCAGAGGGTTGGATATGAACTTTTGATTTTTACAAGATAGCTTACTAAGGCAGAAAACGGAATTAAGCCTAGCGATGGTGGAAATTCCAGTGTCTCAGGTGAAAAAGTGCTAATGCAGCTTTTGGATATGGTTTTAAGCTTTGCCAAGGAGGAAATGGAAAATAAGAGGTTCTTGGAAAACGAAGAGGTTTTGACTGAAGATCAAGACACTGACTCAAGAGAGCCTGAAACTGTACGAAGGCGATTGCCAGTTTGCGTCATTGAGAACAAGTGGAAACAAACCAAAGAAATTTATCAAGTTACATTGGCAGCTGAATATAAAATAGGAAGAAAAATGTGTTTATTCCTAAATTTTGTAATTACAACACCTCAACAGCTTTTCTCCCTTACTGTGGTCTAGATTCTCAGCTCCCCTAACATGTTTTTATTCTCATTTTCTTCCCATGGTTTTCACATTATTCAAGGCGTCCAAAAGTCTCTTTGTTTTAATTTATGTAACAAATGGGTTAATATTCTTGATGTTTTCTCTGCTGGGATGCTAAACAGGGTCACCAGATGTGATTCATAAGTTATTCTTGCATGCTGCTTAGCAAAAGCACAGCTGTGGTTACACACTGAGGGTGGAGGAAAAGGGGAAGAGATCCTGACCTTGTTGGAGTCAACTGGAGTTTTACTATTTACTTCCACGAGACCAGAATTTCACTGCAAGTATCTACATGGGTCTGGTTTGTTTTCCTTTGTTCAAAAGGATCCCTACTGTCACCATTGTTAGATTTCACAGAGATTGGATGTGAATCAATAATGTATTTAATTATTATTATAACCACCAGTCTACAATATTGGAGAAGTAAAACATGATTAAAAGCTTACAATGATGATGAAACCTTATTTTGTTTGAGAAAATGGGGGGTTCATCCTTTTGTTTCTCAAAGTATTTACTTCCCTGAAAAAGTATTGGTATCTAAATGTTAGCATTTGGAAAGAAATATTTTAAACTAGTTTAAGACTGCACCCCCAGCCACTCTGTTTTCTGCTTCACAATTTTACAGAGTTTTGAAAAAAAAATCTAACTTTTTGATAAGCAGGAGCAAAGATATAGTTGCCTCTAGCACTGTCAGCAGAGCCTTCACTGAACCTGATTCTCAGTACCATGTCTACTTCTGAAACACAAAAAACTGTAAACAACACAATCACAGATTTAACAGAACCTTCTGTTTGATCTCTAAGTTGATTCTAAGTACATTCTTATTAAATTACCAGGGAAAAACAATTTTTCTGGAACTATGGCTGAAATAGCTTCAGAAAATGTTATTCTAACTGCATGGGTGTAAGAGGAACATAATTTCAGATGAGAAAATCAGAGCCAAGTTTTTCTTAAGACAGACCTTACATTTTGCTCAGAAAAGGATCTTTCTTACGTCACTTTCCACCACTTTCCACTTCTGTAAATACTGATCTATGATGATCATTTTCCATGGTCTTATCTCCTCTTACTCCTTTGTCTACAAAATATAAGGCTTTGACATGAGATCATCTAATTCCTCCATGGAAATGGGTGCTTCATGACCTCTGTAACTGTTGGATGGGAATGCACCTGAAACACCAAATGTAATTGCATAGGGACATACTTGATTTGGCTTACTAATATTAATGTGCTTGAATTCAACTATGTGATGGTTGTAAAGCAGCTGCACACGTTTATCTCCTTTAGGGAGCTTGTTTGAGCTACATGTGACATTTATTCTGATTCTGCTGCCTTGGTTTCAGTGGGATCAAATAAGATTCACTAACAACAAAGACTATGTCTCAAAAACCAAAATTTCCTGTTCAGATATGGTGTTGTTTACAGTCTGATGGGAAAAAGAGTCTGTTTTGGGATACTTTCATAAAACAAATGTTAGTACTAGCATTTTATTTTATAGAAACATAAGTACCCTTTATATTTTCATTAATTTGCTCACTGTACATGCAACAATCAGTACAATGTTTTCACCTCAGAACTTGGGGTAGCCTTTCTACCAAACACACACACAAATGCCATCAACTCTCCTTAGACAAATGCTGATGGACTGGCATATAGACATATTCTCTTTCTTAAACATATCCCAGGTAACTGCAATGACATGAAGGCACTTCCTGGTTGGCTCATCAGACTTTTAAAATTTTAATATTTGCTTCCAAGGTCTCATTTGCAAGCAGCACTGAAGAAATATACACAATTTTATAGGTACTGTGTCTACACTAGTATATTAAACATAGCTGTTCTGAGTCCATGCTACCAACCATTCTATTTGAAAAAGAAGTGACCAAATACAAACTCTGTGCTAGTTTTCGACCTTTGTTAAATTCCAGGTTGAACCCAGGAACTGCTTAGGAAAGTGCTTGGTGACCTGGGCCAAAACCATCCAGGGACTTTTGTAGCAACTTAGCAATGTAGCTGTCTTGAGTTCCAGTACCTAGGAAGTTCCTTGCTCTGTTTAATTTCATAATAGAGATGTAACTGGCATTTACAAGCACCTTTTCTCTGACATAATAGTGTATCATTTTCAATATTTCAATAATACTCTGCTGCATACTGAACACTAAACCCAATACAAACAGCCCTTTACACCAAACTACATAAAAACTACCTCACAATGACCCAAAATCAAACCACTACTTACCAGACAGGGCATTTTCAATGTTCTGAAGTTCAGTGAATTAAATATTCTTTGGCTCTTATGTAGGACCATTCTTCCAAGCATTTCAAGGAGCTTTGGAAGCACTAAATAAGGAAAAAGTTTGCCTTGGGAGCAGCTGGAAGACTGTAAAAAGAAAGCAGTTCAAATCATTATAGAAATTATTAACAACAAGAACATAACTTGCTTCCAACAAACAGAACCCTTAGGCTCTGATGTGTTCTATTCTTGTCACTGCACCAGTTTTGTTTGGAAATAGCAATTTGCACTTCCTTCCTTATAACATGTATTTTGTCACCATAGAGGCAAATGCAATGCATTAGTTGTTTGCACTTTGAAAATTTATTGAACAATCAGGAGGGGACAGTGTGAAAGACACCATCCATCAGTCTGTTATCTGAACTCACCATGGAGACCTGGAGTGCAGAAGGAAGAAATACTTAACCGTCCACTCGTCTGGGGTAGATGAATCTGTTACAGCACCCAGAGGAGGGATTTTGAATGGTATTTATATATGTTCTGATGGAAGATTTTATTGCTAAAGTGTTTTATTCTAGCTCTGGGCACCATCAGCCTCCAGTTCAGTCTGATCTTTTGCAGCTGGGAGGACCATGCTAAGATCCTGTTCGGGAAGGCTGTTCCCAGTGCTTGGTCATTGGCATCAGCACCACCTAGATGTCTCATTCCTGCTGGTGTTATTGCCTGTGTTTGGGTGGAGGAGCAGGTAATCTCTGAGGACAGGAGGGAAGGTGGCAAGTAAGCACTGGCGGGGTATTTGATCAACCCAGGAAGATTTGCATCTCCGCTCCCAGTGAGGTCATGCCAGTGGATAAGTGCAAGGAGCCTCAGCCCAGGCAACAGAAGCCAGACTCTATTTTCCTTTGACATTTTATCTCACAAATCCCTAGCAAGTCATCTCCTCATCAGGAGATTTTTCCAAAGAGGGGACCAGAGGGCTGGTTCTCAGTTTAATGAATGCGTGTCTGAACAACTCCAGGCACATTCATTCATGTTTGAGTATCTCACTTTCCCTTTTATCCCTCATAGAATCACAGAAACACCCGAGCTGGAGGGGACCCACAAGGACCATCGCGTCCAGCTCCTGTCCCTGCCCAGGACACTCCCAACGCTCCCCCCGTGGGGCTGAGGGCAGTGTCCAAATGCTTCTGGAATGCTGGCACAGTGGGTGCTGGGACTGCTTCCCTGGGGAGCTGTTCCAGGGCTCCAGCACCCGCTGGGGGAAGAACCTCTTCCTGAGATCCAATCTCCCCCTGCCCTGGCACATCTTCCTGCCATTGCCTGGGGTCCTGTCCCAGGTCCCCAGAGAGCAGAGCTCAGCACGCGGTGCTGTTCTGTGGCCAGGTGGCAGTTCTTGTCTCGGTGTGTTCTGAGCAGTGTCTCTCTCCAGCAGTTCCCCCCAGCCAGAGGCACACAGGTGCTCTCTGCACACTCAGGGGTACCCACACGGCACAAGATGCTCCAATCCAGCCCCAAAGAAGGCAGCTCTGGTGCTGGAGGCAGCGTATGCCTTCAGGCCTAGCAGTCAGGCAGGAGCTTAAATAAATTCCGAACATATAATCACGTACCATCTACCTAAAATTCCCCCAGTGATTTCATTTCAGGGAATTAGATTTTCCTGGCTTCTGACATAGGATTTTGTCTTTCCATCTTGAATGGCTACATAATGCTCTTTAATGATGTTCAAAAGGCAACTTGTTCCTGCCTTCCAAATATCAGAATTCAATAAGATGAAGCAAAGTTCTACCAGTGCAGGTTATACCCAACTCAAAAATTTTACTAGTTTGGATGCTGTCTTTAAAAAAAATGAAAGTCTGTAAAAGGCTTTTCATTATTAACAGTATATTTTTAAAACAGTATAAATTTAAAAGGAAAAAATTAACAAAAATATAGTCTATGATTTTGAGTTTCATTTGGCTTTCACTAAAAATTATATTTCCTGTTCTGATCCTACTTTTGTCCTGTTTTTTTGTCAGCTATTATCCCTTCAAATGTGGGATGTTGTTAATAAGTGGTACAGAGAGCGATTTCCATATGTA
Source organism: Tapera naevia (assembly GCA_033556795.1). Lineage (NCBI taxonomy): Eukaryota > Metazoa > Chordata > Aves > Cuculiformes > Neomorphidae > Tapera > Tapera naevia. The sequence continues at coordinate 928,171 of JAUMJJ010000098.1, forward strand.
TCTCCTGGTTTTACCTGTTTTTACAATTCTAAGACCTACTTATCACAGTGTGAATTTCCTAGGCTTGTTTTGTGCATGAATTTTACAATATTTTTAAGAGCAACTGTCCAGCCTTTTTTTTGTAAGATAAGAACAAGCCAGATTAACATTACAATGACTATTGCAACACAAAATAGAGCAGCACCATCAACTCATTGGGTATCAAGTTTCACATAGCAAAGAACTAAATAATGGAATTTTTGAACACAGGGCACTGTGAAGGCCAAAGGTTAAAAAGGAAAAAAAACCTAAGATGATCTCTCAGAAGATCTGTTCCTTGGGGAATCATCAGCTGACAGGATATAGACTGGATCGATTTGAATTAACTTCTTCCCCTATGGATTTGCTGGTGGCTACTGTCAGCAGTGTTATACTTCTGATTTAAAAGACTGTTTGGGGACTGAAGTGTTAAATTTGGCATGAAAATGACCATCATTTGGTCATATGTCTATATAAGATAACTTCCACAACTAAAAATAGATGCTCTTAGGAGAGCAATTATGAAATATGATGAAAAAGGGCAGGGTAATGGAAAATATAAATTCTAGAAGTAGACTTCAGATGTCGTAAGTGACGGATAAGGTTTAACAGGATAAAGTTTATAGCAACGAACAAGCCTTTAAGTTGCCTAAATACTTATGAATCATTTAAAGTAGCCGTGGCCAGGCATGCGGGTTCATTTTTAGGCTCTGAAACATCTCTGCCAGTAATTTTGTGTGAAGTTGCCTAATCTATAGCTGCACTTTCTGAGTCCAACAGATATGTGCTCAGTACTCTCTTTTTTCCATGAAACACTTTGGGAAGCCCTGTCTGTATCAATCCTGGCAGCTCACAAACTAACCTGGACACACTTAGTTTAAAGAGAGAATACTGAGTTAGGCTTTTCAAGGTGATTAATTATTGCTAGGTGGTGTCACAACCCACACTCCTCTCCTAGAATGACCAAGGTTTCTCCTTCAATTCCCAAGTGACCATGTGTGGGGTTTACCCCATTTTCCAGCCTATCCCACCAGTTTATTCAACGTCACCAAAGGGTATCCAAATTATTCTGTGATTATCACTTAAAATTGGTCTCTGCTCACTTAAGGAATCCTGTGATCTTTACAGATCTTCTTATCGGGAAAGATGCAGAAAGCACAGCAAGTTTCCATGAAATATTGAGATTGGCCTTAAATGAGTGTAATGATTGGGGAAAATCTAGGACTTACATTAGAAGATAAAAGAAAAATATCTGCCTGTATCTGGCAAGAGAAAGCTCACACCTTTCTTGTGATGCTTTACTGCTTGTGGCATTGGAAGCAGCGTATTCATTGTGGTTCAGCACTCAGGTGAAGGTTAGGTGTGATGGCTCAATACCCAATGGGTGATCACACAGCACATACCCAAAATAATCCCAGTCATCACCACCAGAAGGTAATCTCTGTTACCTTGAGGAGGGGGAGAACAGCCTTCGTCTTCATTGTACTTTTTTTTTTATCTCACTTGTTTAGCAGTCACCGCGTTTTTCATCTTGTGGAAACTTTAGTTCTTATTAGACCTATCAGTTGTAAAAGGGATATGAAAGTTGATCAATGCATGACTACTTGAGTTATGCAAAAAAGAGCAGTGGAGAGTAGGACTAAAGATTTTAATTTTCATTCACGCAAAGTCACATGATCAATATATAACCTCTGTCACCCACCATGCACGTAGAGATACAGTTGAAAACTGAATGGAAGAATTTCCTTGACCTCAGAAACCTTTGAAGAATTAAAAAATGTTTCCATCCTATCTTAAAAATATGTAAAAAATGTGATTTCTGTGAAAACATAAAAAGACATGCATACAAAAATCATACAGCAAAATCATTAGGCATGTATGTAAACATAAGTATTATTAAATGTAAAGGTCACTACTTCCAGGCAGTTATTGGTGGGTTGCTCTCTGTGACTCTTACTGGAGCTATTTCCACTTTACAGAAAACTAAATAACCCCTGCATTGGGGAACTGAACCTTGCTTTGTACCTTCCTATGTGAGTACAAGTTGGTTATTTTTCTACAGCTCGTGAGTCTCTGTCTGATCTTGACACAAACATAATCAAAACTGAAAACATTTCAAAGTTTGTTTGTTTTCCCTCTCTTTTATTTTTTTCTTAGAGAGAGAGAGAAATTTATTTAAAGAGTGTTTTTAAAATAGTCCCAGCAAATTCTAACCAACACGGCTCTCAAAATGAATGGATATATTTTAGTGGAGCTGAACCACAGTCACTGATGGAAAATGCAGTGTCAATAAGTTAACTGCTCTTGCAAATAATGGAATTGTTAAATAATCTTCCAAGAATCACGGGTAAGGCGGAAAAAATACCAAAAACTAAGAAGCAGGAGGTAGGAAGAGGAGGAGGGAATGGTGACCTACATGAAACTGAGGAAACTTCTGCTATGGGTATGAAATAAGGTGAGAAAAAAAGTAAGGAGTTTCCTACTTACGTCTTAAGTGAATGCAATAACATAGTGTTGCAGTGCTGAGGCTGAGAAGTCCATTTTCACTTCAGGCATAGAAGAGAGTTACTTTGGAGTGATATTATTCCCAAGTCTCCTAGGAGGACTGCGGCAGACACAACCGGGCCCACAATCTTGAATGCCATTATTTGAACCTGTCTTTTCTGTGTCACACTGGTTTGAGTGTATATACTATATTGCCTTTAATTAATTGAGTGTTTATGTGTTAAAAAGTTATTCACTTGTGCAGAGAGTGATTTGCCAGTATTTATGATGGGAACATTTTATAACAGCAGCATGTGTTTCCCTACATTTTGTATAGGTTCATTCATTATAATTTTTCCTGATGTTTTTCCTACCATATTATTAACTTCCCCAAAGCAATGAAATAGCAGCTTGTCTTCTCACAGCAGAGAAACGAGAGGAATAATTATGAATGTGGAAATCCCAGTGAAAACATGCTTCTATTGAAAGGGCCTAGTGGGCCAAATAGAAGCTTGCTGGATTTATGAAGTCTATAAAAAAAGCAAACATACAGAAAAACAGATACTTTTTTTTCTTCGAAAAATCTTGGAAGTCCTACACTTAGAGAAAAAGAGGGGGAGGGAGGAGGAGGAGCGAATGTTACATTTATGCCACTGTTTAAAAAAAATTATATTTTACTTTAGGTTATGGAGTCTGAATAAATCATCAAAGTTTCAAGCCCTTACCATGCAGAACTATTTAATCATTTGGAAGTGTTCTTTTCAAAGTGTAAGAGTTTGTGAGCATAGTGTTTGATTCATTGCTCCTTCAGTAGCAAAATCACCTTTGCTTCAAAGGGATAGCTCTTTAGGACTCCTTGCATGTAAGAATTTACAATAATGGGAAAATGAATAGCATTCACCGACTGTGGTAGGGGAATATTTTTTTTCCAGGCTGTCAGTGAGGAGGGTGGGGGGAAAAGCCTGTGAAATCAATTCCAGAAAGTGTTGTGAATCACTGGTTATTTTACAAAGATCCAAAGCTGACAGGACCACCACAGTCATTTGTGTTTATTGTTCAAGACGATGCTTTTTTGGACCATCCCTAGCAAAACCAACCTCATTTAAGAAAAGAGGAAAGTAAAGAGGGTGGTCGGGGGTGGGGGACCAAAAGGGAAGCAGGAGGCAGTGTAAGCAATGAGTCTGCTCCAAGCCCTGCTCCAGGATGGTTTCTCCACCACTGCCCTGGCCCTGCCCCTCTCTTAGGCACTTTGTATTATTACATGTGCACTCTTCATTGTTATTTCTCACAACAACCCAGTCTGCTTCTGCACTTTGTCGTCCGGGTGGCCACTCATAAAAAGTGTGATTTACATTCTTGTTTGTCTCTTGCCACCTCTTCACTTCCTGTTGTTTCTGCAGCCCAGGATTTGCTTGCCTTTTCTATTCTTTTAATTTGAAAACTGAATTTATGTACATTTCATGTTTATCATTGTTACATGTTTATGCTTGCAGAAGAGGAAAAAATAAACCACTGTCATCAGAATTGTTCCAGATTTCTTTTAAAATGAATGTATATATAATAAATTCTTAAAAATTATAAAAACGAAAATCTGAATTTACTGGAGATGTCAAAGTAATTCCAAAAGACAAGCAAGGATTTTTTTTTAACAGTTCCTTCTCATCAGATCCCAAACTTATTCATACCTACAAATAACTACATCAAAACTATTGTTACTCTTATGCTACAACAGCATCTGTTACAATGGGATGAAACTCTTTTCAATGTCATTGAAAAATAAAACAATACAAGAAAGTTAAAGACTGGAGGGGCCACATGGTGACAGTGGCTTTCATGGATGAAGTCATGGAGCTTGAAAACATTTTCTCACCTTTTTGCCAGGATCAAACCTGGAACAGCCAAACTCAAGTCCCTTGAAATAGTTAAGACCATTTACCCCTACTGAGGAGAGGCCCTTCTGAATGTAAATGCACCTTAAGGAAGAATAAAAGGGTCGTTTTGTGCTAATTCTGTTCCACTCAGCAGCAAAGGCTGAGCAGAAAGATCTGTCATCAAGTAGAAGCCTCAGACTGGCTGTACCTTTTTTTTTGCTGTAAATCTCACAGATTCTCATAAAAGGAGGCCCATCCTGAGTTCTCTGGAGAGGAGAACTTCTGTAGAAACAGCCGGCAGCTATTGCTGTTTGCTCTTTATTCCCCTGTCTGCTTTAAATTCAGAGCATGTTTGCACAATTAGGGGTAAGGAAAGAAAAGTGATTAACTGGATGAGCATAAGAACAAGTGAATAGGTTCAGAGTTCAAGCATGGACCCAGGATCTGTCTGCTCCCCTGAAATTTATCTACATTTATCTGAATTTTTTCCAGAGCTAAAGAATGATGTGTCGTGCTCACGGTCCTCCAACAGGTAGAGCAACCCTCTTCTGTTCCCCTCTCCCAGAGGCCGTCTGCTCTCTTACATTAACATGTCTTTTAAAGGAGTAAACAGGTCCAACACTATCAATCTTCCAGGCACAGGCCTTTAACTGCTCTGTGCTTCCCATCCCAGCTCAGCACCAGCAGAAAGGGAGCACAGTGCCTGCAGCCCCAGGCGTCTGACAAGACTCTGGAGATCAGGAAAAAGTTCTTCACAGAACAAGTAATCACGCACTGGAATGGCCTGTCCAGAGAGGGGGTGGATTCACCATCCCTGGAGGTTTTTAAAATAAGACTGGATGTGGCACTTAGTGCCATGATCTGGTAATCATGAGGACGTTGGACAAAGGGTTGGACTTGGTGATCTTGGAGGTCTCTTCCAACCCAGATGATTCTATGATTCACAAGGGTGTTGATGCCAGATCTGCTCCACGGGGGCAAATGTTTCAGTATTCTCACCCATATTCTCACCTATTTCACACCATTGAGAACAACACTGAGAAACTTTGCCATAGGAGCAGGAGCTCAGGCAACTTCTGGTTTCTCACCCCAGTTGTGCCCACTAATGTACAGAATGACATTGGAGTTGTAAATTGAACCCTCATTTTATCCAGCTGTAAGACAGAGTCAATTATTTCTCGCAACTCTTTTGAGAATAACTTATTTCTGTGGGAAGTAAGGAGAGAATTTTATGAGTAGCAACAATGAATCCTTTCTAAAGGAGAAAAAAGGAAGGGAGAAAAGTGCTAAAATCCAGGAACAGCAAACTTAAAAGAGTTTTAGTGTATCAATAACAGTAATAATGTTTATGTGGCTTAAAAAAACATCGAGGCAATTAAAAGACATTTTTTAATCTGGTCTCATGCTTTCTGTGTAAAATAGTGACTGTAAAGATTCTCACTTAAACCTATATCATAAATTACTAAAAAGAAGTCATTAAATTCACTTCCATGCAGCGTGGCTGATATAATTACTATATTCATTTGAATTATATCAATTGATTTGGTGGATATTAGCTTCCATCTTATTTGAGCTACAGAGAGACCATAAAGAAATAGAAGTGAAGAAAAAAAGTATTAGCATCCAAAAGTCTGCCTGTGGACTCTAAGGTAAGGGAAGAAAAAGAGATTTAAATGTGCCCAGACAGAGCACATGACAGAGTTTTAAATCAAGCTCAGGTTTCCCTACCTCTTGCCCAACCTTCTTAGCTCCAGAACGACCTTGGTGTAAAATGTTAGTACTGCTAAACTACTAGGTTTAAACTCTAGCTAGTATATTTGTGTTATGCTACACTTATGCAAAACAGTGAGTGTCATTTAAAGGACTTTCTGCAGCTGAAGGTGCAGCAAGTACATACACTTACATCCATAAGCCAGGGAACAAGGGCTCTCACTCATGGTTAATGGCTCCAGTCAGTGGGCTGCAAGGCCAAGAAAAGTAAGTGAAGTCTTCACAAGGATACTAAAAGATTTTTAAAATCATGTAGGAAAGAAAGGAAAAACATTCAGATTCTCTCCATGGAGAAAAAGGAAAAAAGAAAAATAAGCAGAAGCAGCAAGTTCCGTGGCTATCAGGGCTAAAATTAACTTTTTCTTCTCTGTTTTGAAAAACCTTCAAATACAACAAATACTCCTCAGACTGAAACCTCTTTGATTTAAAATGTTTCTCAGTGTCCTTCTTAAGTGTTTTGTTTTAAATGATGAAGTCCTAATAAATAGTGGACACATAATAAGCTTCTGTGGGATTTGGACTTTATCCCGTAAGTGAGAGGAAGACCTCATAACTCAAAGAGTGATGAAGCCGCAAGAGAGTTATGAAGGTTTTTCCGTACTAGTGGGATTAATTCCATATTCCACAGATGCCCATTATATAGAGGTTCTCTGTTTATACTGCAAGGAGGCAAGAAAGCAATTTTTTTTTTTTATTAGATTAAAATGTCAGGGTTGAATATAAATGTCTTAGTCAGAAGAGTAAAGAACAGCTGCTTTGTGGTGTCACAAAACATCCTGAAAACAGTGTCTGAGTTAGTAGAGACACATGCATTGAAACCACTCTGTGTAGCAAGCAAGCATCACTATGGATCACCTTCTCCCTTTAAGTGTTCTCACCCTCTGTGATAGGGAAAGGAACTCTTATCTTTTGAAGAGGATCTGGGAACTGGTTTTCTTCATCACTTCCAGCACTCCAGACACACAGCATGCCCTGGGTCTACTGCTCTCAGCCTTTGCTGCCTCACAGTGTTTGAACCAGGGCTCCCCAGTGCGCCAAGGCCACCGACAAAGCAAAAGGTGGACTTACAGAAAAATAAGCTGTCCCACTTATAAACAAAAAATAACCCCCAGCCCAACCCTCTGCAAGCCTAGAAAACCACTGAAACCCAGCTAACCATGTTCCAGCAACATGGAGTGTATTCCATATGAATCAGCCATGCATTTGCTCACCAAAATCCCACACACTGCCTGCTCTTATGTTACACTGCTACTTTCCTGTAGTATGCCATTATTTACATCTGGCAATTTTTTTGTGTCCTAATGCTTTCAAGACTGGATATAACCCTCAGCAGAAGATAAAATCAAACTCACATATTTGCATATTCTCTGTTCATGGAGATACTTCCTTTTAGTGAAACACTCCTTATCTTCAAAACAGGAAGCATCCAAAACACAAATTTAAAAAATACATTTGGGCTATAGTTTTAAGATTGTAAACTTTCCTTAGGAGAATGAATTCTCAGCAATCCTAAGTTGCAAATCAAAAACCCAAATCATTCACTACTATCGAAGAATGCTCTGTATTTATCATCATATTAGACAACACATTTGGCTTTATGTGGGATATAAATACTCAAAGTATTTTTTGACCACAGATACATTTACAGATGTACATTGTGATGTGTAAGCCCTGCAGCTAAGGATCTCTTAGTCTCATTCAGCACAGAGCAAGCTGCCTGCAAACACTGTATCATTCTGCCCAGCTTTTAAATACCTGGGAAAATATTTCCCTGTTTCTTCAACTCAATTGCTGCTTATGGATTCAACTGAAACTTACAGCTTGAAATATCCAAATAAGTGGGCCATGCCTGAATTTCAAAAATCAACCAGCTATTTCAGGATTAAGTCCTGCCATAACCACAGAGCACAGACCTGCAATGAAGTCCGGAGTATGAAAACGCTGCCATCTGGCACGAGGCAGCGGAAATTCAGCTCGTCCTGCTGGTTACATTTGATAGTGCTGGGCAGCTGCGAGAACACACTTTTCTTTAACACTCTCTCTGATGCTCCTTTCAGAGGAGCAGGGACCTCCGCCTGTGGAGGTGTCCAAGCTGTGGTCCAGTTCCAGTCTCTCCACAGAGATCCAGAGAGCCCTGCAGGGCTGGCTCCTTCTCTGCTGTGAGAAAAAAAGAAGAGAAGAGCTGAAAGGGAGTAAATAAAGCCAAGAGTGTAAGCTGATGGCAAGATTAGTGCTTTTCAAAAGGGTAATGTGCTTCTGTGTAACTAAAAGTGCACCCATTTTGTTAACGTTGTCCCAAAACCACAGTTCCTTCTACAGCCACAACTGTGTAAGAGACTGTGTTCACAACATCATCTGCTCTGCACGGGCTATGACCCATGAGACAGCCTGTGTGAACAGTACTATCTCATTAAGAACAGATTGGAAACACCCATGCTGTGCTGAGATCTGCAACACCTATGCCAAGTGGACAAGAGACCTGAAAAATAACTGGCTCTTCCTGTGATGCCAACTGAGGTGGCAGCTCAGCCGAGATCTGCCTTCACCACAAGTCTGTAAATCTGAGGCTCTGCTCCTGGTAAGATGCAAGGAAAAGATCCTTTAAAGGTCTTTTTATCCCCTGCTTCTGATGGATCGGTATTTTGAGGTCAAGTATTTTTAAACATTTATTTTTAGTGCTTTAGGATATCTGCTTGCCTACTTAAAATAGTTGAAAAAGTATTTTGGACACAAAACTACAACACTCACCTCTCTAGTGAAGGTCTGAAGTTACCTCTCCATCAGTTACAGCAGCGTGGAGAGTTGCTGCAAGTCGAGTGTTTCTTACAGTGTTCTGGTACTCTCCATGTCAGAAAGAAGCCAGGGAAAAAAACAACAGAATTTGAAAGTGAGACAAAGAAAAGAAGACAACAGTTACAATACTTCATGGACTAGAACATTAGCAAATTCCTTCCAATTCTCTCTAAACATTTTCTCTCTGTTTTTAAGACTAAGATTTACTATTTTGTCTCAAGGAAGCTAACACTGTTAGTCTGAAAGACATCCTTAACAGATACCACAGATCTGCAGTGAGATGGAGAGAACAGATTAGGAACCAAAATGGAAATTGGATATTGGATTGTATTCTATCAATCAATTGTATTTTATAAATCACTTTCTACACTTTGGGCCCAGTCTATTCTGGCATACATTTTTTTACACGAGGCAATTCCACAGACTGCCTTGTGGAGTTGTTCCATATTTATACTAACTCTGTGGAAGTCTTTGCTAATATTTCTGCATGTTTTCCTACTGGGAGGAGACAGGGAGTGGAAAGTTAGGTGCAAAGAGATCCACCACAATGAAATCATCCCTTTCCAATATGGAAAGATTTCTACACCCAACTCATGCTGATCCCATCCATTTTATCCCACACAGAATCACACTATTGGATGTATACCTTGGGAGTAGCTGGCAGTTGGGATCTGGATGTCTGGCTCATCAGGTTGCAAAAAGTGGAAAATGTGGAATATTCTGGTTTAAGCTAAAGTAGAATCAGTTTTCTGACTTCAGTTAAGTCTCATTTAAGTAGCTGTATTTTTTCAAGGTTAGAGACAGAATGTCCCTCTGATAACTTGTTTTTTCAAATGTTGTTTTTCCAGACGTTCTTCAATTGAGAAATGATAATGTCTTGTGTTAAGTATGATGTGTGCTGAACAGATGTCTTCTTCTGTAATCATCTTCATTTGTTTATAGTCTCTATCTAAAGATTGAAGGTCAGACAGACAACGAGTCCTGTCCCGGTTAGTGGAGATTTGGCTGTTGTGAAGTTCATAACATTAAACATAGTCCTCTGAAAGTGATGGAATATGCATGAGATTTCTTGGAAATATTATACATATGCATGTCCATGTGAAATGTATTCTGTAACCAGCTCTTGTTTTGTTACACAAGATTGATGGAGTTATTCCTCCATGCATCCAGCACTGTAATAAGAGATGCTTGCTTTCTAAAACTCCAAAACGAGTCTTAGAGAGTTTATTTGCCAGCGTTTTCAGTATCAAGGTTAGCCAGGCTGGGCACAAGGACTTGGGAGGGACAGTGATCAGCAGCTGGCTGCAGCACGTCCTAGGGAGAGAAGGAACAGAAATGAAGGCAGTGTGCTGCCTCCTCTTAAGCAATTCTGGAAGGATCTCCTGCTTTCCAACAAGATGATTCAGAACTGTAATTCAGAGCGGGTGCAATGAGGTTCTGCCATCTAAAACACTCCTGTCAGTGTCGGGGAAAAAACAAGCATTGCACCTCCTTTCTGAAATCTCCTTCACTTGAGTGACACTTCACCTCCACGGGGAAGCAGGGAGGAGGCTGCAGGAAGGTGACTCCTGTAGGCAGGGGTGTCCCCCCTTGATGGATGTGTGTTCTCCACAGGGGTTAGGACTTCAGTTCTTTCCCTGAAACATGAATCAAATCAGGCCACAAGCAAATGCATTTCCCTGTCAAACATTTCCCTTCCTGGATGCAGTTGAGAGCTAACGTGTGGTGTGAACGGGGCGTTTTTGCCTTTGGGTCTGCGAGCTGCTGAACTGCCTTCCGGGCCCGTAAGCTCAGTTTGTGTTTGCTGAAAGAAGCATTGCAGGCACATTGGCCGGGAGTCCAGGAGGATTTCTAGCTTGCTGGCTAATCCTGAGCTTTCTGATGAGGAACTGGAAGCTCAGTAAACCAGTTTCAGGCCAGAGGTGCACATGTTCCTCCTTGCTTAGGGTCTCAAAAGAGCAGACTGTGAGGTTTCTTTCACAACATCGCACTTGCTGCATCCTGCAGTCTGCTTTTAGCTTAACCTACAGCTGATGGAATTGGATGGCTTGTGCATACGGAAAAGAGAGACCCAGAGAAGAGGTTCTTTCCCCAGCAGGTGGTGGAGCCCTGGAACAGCTCCCCAGGGAAGCAGTCCCAGCACCCACTGTGCCAGCATTCCAGAAGCATTCGGACACTGCCCTCAGCCCCACGGGGGGGAGTGATGGAATGTCCTGGGCAGGGACAGGAGCTGGACTCAATGGTCCTTGTGGGTCCCTTCCAGCTCAGGTGATTCTATGATTCCAGGATTTTGTTGTTCCCTGTAGCCAAAAAACATTCACAACCTGTGCAAGTGCAGGCCTTTTGTGTTAACTGTGCAGGTGAGAAACCTCAGGCACCAAGCAGTATGTCTGGTTCACAATGACAGTGGTAACAAGTGGCAGAGCCAAGAGCTGGCCATGCTCTACAGACAACTGATGCAACCGAAATGTTCGTTCACTGAAGTAAATGAAATCCCAATTTCATTGAATTAATTTTATCCTAAGTCTCCCTCTGACACAGAAGGTGAGGAGCAGGTGCTGCAGAGTCACCAGTGATTTTCCTGATTTTTTGGCACAGCTCAGAGACCATCACCCACCTGGTAACTGTTTAAAGCAGCTTTTCTTCTACCAGCAGGCACTGACCATTCATAGAAGCAACACAGCAGAGCCGCCTGACCAAACAACCACAACAAAGGTTTTCGTCTGTCAGTTTTATCTAAATGTTGCAATGAGAAAAGCAAGTCCTCAGTCCATAAGAAGGAAGCAAGGAATGCACTTTTGAAGAACACCTCTGATACCCTCTTAATTATGATAACACTTTGCATTTCTGCAACACTGCCCATTTTGCAAGCCTCAATTAGTTAAATATCATTAGGTTGCAAGTTTTTCAGAAACCAGGAAAAACTAGTACGTAACCCCTCTCCTCATTGCCTCAGCTGCACTCATACAAGCAACACTTCATGAAGATGAGGACACAAAAATGGGTAATTCAAGTAATTCAGATAGTCTCTAAATGTTGTAGGAAGCAGCATTCTGTCTCGGTGTAGATATCAGATTCTAGGTTTTAAAATTCCTAGCCAGCCAAGACAATGCCATCACTTGCCCAGCAGAAGTATCTTCAGGTTTAACACACAAGTAACATACTTGGAGTTTTTGTATGAATATGGTAGATTGACAGACATATATATATACATTTAATGTCTTCAGATAAGACCATTCTGTAACAATCTTATCTTTTAATCCTAAACTCCAGCCTCCAGGTGAATGTTTTTTTTCATGTCCTAATTTATGATTCAGTAACTACTGATGTGAGAGTAGCAATGGGAAGTTCAGAAAGCCTATAAAGTATAAATGGTGCCAGGAACAGAACTGTGCTCCTGCCATCTCTGTACTATAAGGGGGAAGTACACATAAAACCAAACTAACCTCTTAGTATTTTCATGAGCAGAAAAGAGTTTAATTAAGGAAGTCAAGATTCCCTTCGAGATCCTTCTTCCAATAAATACGTTCAGACTTTGATCTTTGACCTTTATTCGTAAAATTAATTCTACATAATATTTCTACATATAGCTCTCTAAGGAGAATCAAGTTTACACTTCCCTCACAATCCAGACTATAGCAGTGCTTAATTAGGTGATAATTTATGTACTACTAAGCATGAACTTTTGACACTCGCTGAAGCAGGCAGTGTGAGTGCGCGTACGTTATCACCTGGCTGCATCGAGTGACAGAGCCTGTGCACCGGGCAGGTTTTATAAGGTATCAAGTAACTTTAATAACCCTGTTGTATCTAAATTTCTAATAGGTTGGACCTGTCTCCAGTGTGCATTAATACATGTGCCTACGTGTACTTAAAACACTGCTTATAAGAGCTTCAGAAGAACTAGCAAATAAGGGAAACAGATGTAAGACAACGTGCAGTGAGGCTGTCCAAAATGTTGTCACTCTGCTCAGTTTTAAGGAAACTGCAGAGCGGAAAAACATTTCATTTCTACTCACCCAATATGAATAAAAACATGGAATTGAGGTCTTTTCCTACCAAAGTTAGACCCTGGGTAATTATAACAACACTAATCTTGGCCTATTCATGATATTGTACAGAGTATTTTTATACAAGGCTTTTTACTTACCCACGGGGCCACACTGCTCTGTTAGGCTGAATAGCAACTTTTTGATGGAGCTGCTGTCTTTTCTAAGTGGTCAGGTGGCTTTGGCCACAGTTGGTTCATTTCACTTTGGCCAGCTTAAGCCTGACTCTCAAATTGTGCAAGAATTGATGAGAATAGACATTAATTCATAAATTGCCTTTGTTGAGCTGCTGTAGTAAAAAACGTGATATTACATTACAACTCAGATGCTGAGTTACCTTGAACATGTCTAAACAGAGAAGATTTGTGCACTGATTGTACCATGTGCTTAGCAATCTTTCTCTCTGCTGCAGGCAATGGAAACAGTGTTGTCACAAATGTGTTTTCAACCATCCTATCACATGGACTGCTCTGAACACTACATTTTTCCAGAGTCCTGAAGCAAGGTTATAAAGAAGTCAGGTCTTCTGTTTGCCACAGTAGAAAGGTCTATAGAAAAGAAGGAAATGTAAGTGCACAAGCTGTCTCAAAAAAAAAATTATTCCTACAGCCCTCTTTTCTGTTTCTATTCTTTACTTCTCTCTCAACCAGTGCTGTGCAAATAAAATCAGCTCTTACAGAACTTGTTCAGCACATTATGCAAGCATGTTTCATAAGGAGATAAAATTAAATTAACAAATGCTGAATAAACATATTCTATTTGCTTTTCATTTACTTATTAGCTTTGTCAGACCAATTTCAATATTCATAGTTACATTTACTAATAGTCCCAATAGTATTTATGAGAAAAGCAGAGACGTTGTAATTCTTTGCCCTGTTTATTACAAATTCCAGGTTTTTCCTTACAATATCAAGGAAATAAAATATCTGCTCTGCTAACTGTGTTCTGATGAATTGTACCAGAATGGCCACAGTCCAGTTACCATTTTGTTCATCTTGCTTGTTTCACAGGCACACAGGGCAGCCTCTATAAATGTGTTGTCATCATGAAAATGTCTGAAATATAGTGAGAAAAAATGAAACCTCCATGTTTAGAGAGGCCAATTAACATGAAAGCATCTTTTCTAAAATAGTTTTAAGGGTGGTTAAACCACCAGCACTTCTCTAACAGAATGTTACAAGTACAGAAGGCCTACATACTACTTGTAAATAATGAATACTAAATAATTCAGTTTTGTAAAGAAAAATATTATTTTAAATGTACTCTAAACATTTTTAACAGTCTTTGCTATCATTTAAAGCTAAGCTGCTGCATATGATACTCAAGCATCTATAACTTTGGTAGCTTAAACCAAAATTGAGTCCAAACCTAAACTAAATTATATCAGTGCAAATTGTAACATCACACAATTTTTTTTCATTAACCAACAAAGCTGTTGGATATAAATAACTGAGCTCATCAGCCATCTTAACGAAGGCAAGAAAGAACGAGTTTCATGATTTTTGCCACAAGTTGAATGTTTCATAAGTCATTAGTTTTTGATGAAGGAAGACTAAGAACTGCATGTGAAAATTCTGTTTCCATGCATGAACTTCGTTGATTTGCTCTTCACCCACAAACGGAGCAGAATTAATAGCAAAGAACCTTGAACGTCGAGAGGTCCTGACTAACAGACACCTGATATTGATTCTGAGATTCCAGCAGCTCCATCTCTGCTCCCTGGCAGGGTCTGGTTCTCTGGTACCTTGCAGGCAGCATAGCCTTACACAGCTGTACAGAAGGATGTCACAGTGTTTTGACACCAAAATAAATCGTTGTTCTGCAAGCTTGGGTAATTTTAAAATATTCAGAATATTAGTTATTAATCCTAGCACACGTCCTTGGGAAGTGGCTCATCTCTCTCACTGTATCCTCTTCTTCACAGCTCCTGAATTAGAACCATGGAATTACCTGAGCTGGAAGGGACCCACAAGGGCCATGGAGTCCAGCTCCTGTCCCTGCCCAGGACACTCCCAACACTCCCCCCGTGGGGCTGAGGGCAGTGTCCAAATGCTTCTGGAATGCTGGCACAGTGGGTGCTGGGACTGCTTCCCTGGGGAGCTGTTCCAGGGCTCCACCACCCGCTGGGGGAAGAACCTCTTCCTGAGATCCAATCTCCCCCTGCCCTGGCACATCTTCCTGCCATTGCCTGGGGTCCTGTCCCAGGTCCCCAGAGAGCAGAGCTCAGCCCCTGTTTGCCCTCCCTCCCTTGGGAGAAGGCACAAACAGCTCTGAGATCCCCTCTCAGGCTCCTCTGCTCCAGCTGAACAGCCCAAGGGACTTCAGCCGCTCCTCACACGCCTTCCCCTGCAGAGCCTTCCCCAGCCTCGTGGCCTCCTCTGGACATTATTGAGAGGATTGACAAGTCAGAGCTGTCGACACCTCTCAGTCACTGCCAAGGTGCCTCCCAGCCTGGTTTGACTTGCTCTGCTTGGTTACCAGCCAAAAGGTAAAAGGGGAATGCAGTTCCAGAAGCAAGGCAACGCAGAGCAAATAATACTTGGATATTTTGAAGAGCTATTCTTGAATATAATTCTAATTATGTGCAGTATCTGTGAACAGGGAAAGAGAGAGGCTCAGGTTTTTTCACCAGCTGTAAGAGCTGACAGCATCTCTTCCCCACACAGGCAAGACAAGTTGGCCTTATTCTTGAGTCTAGACAGAGAGTCCAAACCTTAGACTGGATCCCTTCATGAAAAAAAAACAACAGCTACTTTGAAGAGCAGTGAGAAACAATGGCTGCTTTATATTCTGTCTACAATTCAGCAGATGACCACAAAGAATATACTTCCAGGGGAGTCAATTCAAAGCAAAGTATTTGAGCTTCTGCACTGCAGAACTTTATGCGTGCCCAGGGAAAACAGAGGACAACGACTTTCCACCCTGTTTAGCTGCTTTGCTTGTGCTTCCATGATGCAAAGGCCAAACACACAGTAATTGTCACTGAACCAAGTCCAAGACTTGCCTAAGAGTATCCACTGAAAAACTGACCTCGGGGAGAAAGAAGAAGTGGCAGGGCAGTGAAAATGTCTTGTGCCTTAAGGAAAAGCATAGAGTAAGCAGCAGCGACTCATGCTTGCTCTCAAAACAATGGCTATGATTTACTGGACAGAAAAGACCTTTTCTCCTTGCCCAGCAACTCCTGGGTGCCAGCAAAGACAGACTAGATAACCAAATAAGTATTCTGGGAGAAAACAGGAGCGAGAGTATTCAGGAGGATGCTGGCAGGACATGGAGCAGGAGTGAGCGATTCTCTTGTTCCTCCTGAAATGAAAAGAGGATTTATCATCCTAATGGAGAGAAACAGTGAATGTCAGCAGAGAGAAAACTGTAGAACTTAGGGCAATGGAAAGAATATTGAATTGATAATTATACTAATGGATTCATTTTAGCTTCTCAAATTATCCTTGTTGTCCTACAAACACCATTTATATAAAAATAATTAAATTATATTAAAGATCTACGGTCAAAATTCCCCTCAAGCCTACTCGTCCATTCTCAGACTAAAAAAATAGCTACAAGGCATCCTGTAGAAGCCTCTTGTTTTCCAGCATTTTTCTAACAAGTGGACAGACTATATTACTCACCCATAGCATCACTTCCCATGAGTTACATCTGCCTCCATTTCATTTTTTTTCTTCTTTCTTTTTAGTCAGGAAGGCTTAAAGGTGCCAGACATTTTCTTCTCTTCCTCCCCTTTGCCAACTCGTCTGGTTCTTTGCAACCTTCTCTTGCAGGAGGTTCAGATTGCTTTCAGATCACCTCTTCTGTGCCTTCTAGGGAGAGGAAGGGTGGAGGGGAAGAGAAAACTTCCTTTACTACCTCTTTTCCAAGACCTCTTGGCTTGTCTGGTGAGAGGGCAGGAGCCCGTGCCATGAGATACTGCACTGTTCACACATCCTGATGCCCAGGAGGACGGGAGCATCGTCCCAGCCCCGTGCACCGCAGCAGCTGAGCTCAGCATGGTAAAGGTGCTGATCTGCTGCAGGATTCTGAATATCTGAACAAATGCAAACATGCCTCATTTACACAGGTTTCACTTTAGAGATTAGGTTTTTCCCTGTGTATTTTCTCCTAATTATTTTAAAGCACACCAAACAGTAATTCTACATGACGTTTTTATCACCTACTTAACATTTCAAATGAAATGTGTTATTGTATTTGATGTTATTTAAACACTTACCCTGTACTCTTCAGTCCCACAGTTTTCAATGTGTTCTGGCTATATTAAACAAATATTTAAAAAACAGATGGAGTATGCGCTGTTTTTTTCCATTTTTAGGTATTTAATCTGTAATAAACATGCAGTACATTACATATATATAGCCATTTATGCATTAAGTGCTAAGAGTATATTTTTGCATAGTTGTTTGTCACATTTTCCATTACAAATTTAATTTCAGGGTTTATAACTCCTCCATATAACACATGCTTCAGGAAGAAACTTGACATTTAATTCCTCAGCTGAAAAGAGAAAGGATTTTTTTTTACCTTTTTTAAAAGCATATTAGTGAAATAATTGTTTAGCAAACATTTCTAACATTCAGAAACAAAGTGACAAAGAAGTCTCTGCATCTTGGATTCCTCCTCTTAGACTGCTAAAAAGTTTCAATGAAGAAAATAAACCAGCCCAGACTCTGAACTGTGAACTGGAATCTAAATTCAGCATTTTTTGTTTCTAACCAGCAATAAAGACTTCCACATATCAACAACTACTGATTAGAGTTTGAAGCAGTATTTGACTTCACCATAAAGCAGAGGAAATAATCCTGATCCAGATTACAAGCTGCTATAACATGGTATATGTTCATTGTCTTTCTAAGTCACTACTAATTTCAGCAGTCATACTTGTCCAGACCAATAAAGGGTCTTTACCTTCAAAATTAAAGCCAATAGAAAAATGGCAGTATTGTGACTGACTGTGTGAATCAAATTCTACTTCATAAACCCTTTTGATACCCTACAACTCATGATAAAAGGTATTGACTGCTTTTTCCTCACCTCTAAAAATGTTATACCAAAAGCATGTTGCTTGTCACTATTGCTCTTCTTAAACAAGACAGTAAAATATAGCCTAAAACAAGTCATACAGAATAAAAATATAGATGAAATTAAAAGCTCAGCTGGTTTCTTGAAAATTTGTAATCAAATAAACACTTTTGTTAATAAAAAATATATATTTCGTAAAACATGAATTATTTGTGAGTCAAATATCAGAAATGTAAACTTATTGCAGCTTCTACTTTCAGCCCCATGCATGATTACTTCTATTTTTATGAAAATGAAACAACTTTATTTTCAAATTCTCACGTACTGACTGCCAGCAGTTTTCCTCAACTACTTTCCAAATTAATGTATCTCTACATTGCCAAATTTTATGACCTTTATTGCAAGTCACCCAACAAGTGTTTTCTCAAAGTTCTTTTTTTTTTTTTTCCTGAGCAAAGACTCTCAGCTTTCATTCTTTCCAAGCATAATATTATGGCTCACAACTTGGTTAAAAAAAAATGTGACTCAAAAATGCCCTGATTTTGAGCCTTTAAAAGACAAACCAAGTCCTATATTTATTATATCAAAAAATTCCCCAAACTCATGGCATTCCAGACTTGACTGATGATTTGTGGGTGCTTCCAGGGTAGCAATACTCCATTATGTGCTCCTCAGACTCCTGTCTGACCACCACATCCACCAGCTGCTTGGTCTTTTATCCTTTTTCCACAAATTTCACCCAACATTTTCAGGTTCATAAGTCAAATTAAATAGCTTTAACTTTACTCAGGGCTTTGTTTTATTTATATTCTAACTAAAATTTAAGAAGGCTCCCATGTGTGTGGCTGCTTCTCCTCACATGGATCAGTAGGCAGGACCTGTGGATTTTGTCTATGTCATGCTCTGCCCTCTGGCACCAGGTAGAGCTTTAAATATATAGAGGCCGTGTTCTAGCAACAGACATCTTTCTAACTGCTTTGTGTCCTCCTTCCTGTCTCTGGTAGGCTGTTTTCAAAAAAAAAAAATTAATCAGAACTATCTTTTCTTTGATAGAAAATAGCTTTTCATCCCAACAGAATTCTGCTGTTTCTTTGATTCACTTCCCATTTTCACATTACGAAGAAATACATGAGCAGAGCAAGAGCTGGATTTTGCTCATGAGGATGTGTCAATTTTTTCTGGTTTGTCTGGATCACATTTTTCTTTGTATTCTCCCTGTGTGACACAGCTCCCAACTCAGTTTGTTTTCATTCTCTTTTTTGCTTTCTGTTAGCCTCTAATGGCAGGAAATTAGTTACTAATTTATTAACAAGTAAAATATGCACTAGGAAAACTGAGAGACCTAGGGAGCCAAGACCTGTCCTTAATTCAATTTGATGCTGCTCCGTATAATCTTCGTGTGGGATGTTGAATTCATAACAAGACCTGACATAGGTAAAAAGGAACAACATAATAGCTCCAACCTACCAATTACAGACCAGAAGCCCTTAATTTCCACATTTTCCGTGATACACTTTATCGTAGGGCATGTTTGCATTTGTAACCAACCATAGCAAATGGCACATCACTCTTCATTTAAAGCACAATTTCTGACACTTGCTCAAGTTGCAGTTCAAACCACCCGTGTGGTCAGTGAGCAGTATTTTATTTTAGCATTCAGAAAAATCTTCGGGGAAACAACTGTGTAGAAACAAAAGCAACATCACACTGGAAATGTCTGAAGGAACATACCTGAGCCATGGGCAGAAACACCAAAACAACACTAACTGTAGACAATCTCTGTCCTTGGTAAATTCAGACTGACATCAGGACTAAAGAATTAGTGCTTGTTCCCTTGGACACCATATTTAGACACTCACACTGCTGGATATTGGGCTTTCCTTCACAGGGGAATTATTTTGACTGCTTCAAGTATTATGATCAAGTTCCTTCTGTTGTGAATGGTAAATTGACACCTCTAGAAGTGTAAATAAATGACCATCCAGGTGCTCATCTTGGGCTGTGTCTTAAATACACTGCTATTAAAAGAAATGCAGGAAATTTGAAAATATCAGCCACATTTTTTCCAAATCTTCTCAACACTTGAAAGACTTGATTACATCTGAATAGTGGAAGTGGGCTCTCACTTGACTCCACCCATCTAAGCCATAACAGTCCTGACTATCTGGGTGAGTCCCTGCAAAGGCTTCTACAAAAAAAGAGTACTTTTAGGAGACAAGTAGTGTTTGAGAGCAGCAGGCCCAAACTGCTTTCTCTGGTTACCTCTCTGCTGATGAACATGCTGATGGCAGAGCACAAGCTCAGCCATAGCAAGCTGCCACCCATTCTGACAGGACACCCGTGGCACGGTGTCAGCATCTCCCTGACGGTGCTCAGGGGCAGTTCAGGAGCAGCACTACCCAGAGATTTTTCCCAATAGAGGCAATCTTTTTTGCAAGGGAGGAAGAAGAAAATTTAGCTTAAACCAGTTTTCAAATCTCTTCTCTCCCTGTGTTCGCAGAAGCTTTGAAACCAGGAGTGTGACATCAGTTGAGAATTTGGATTCTTGGCTTCAAAATACCACATCTCAAATCAACACCTTGTGGAAAACAGAAGAGAAATAATTAAAAAGAAAACAAAAATCAACAACAATGGAACCACATTGGTTTCCACCAAGAAAGGGATCTGTGACATGACCTTATACAATCATGATGAGAGAACTTGCTTCTATTAAATTGCTTGCTGTATTACAAGAGGCATGAATTCCCTAAAACACAGCATGACCACACTTCTATTTCTTCAAGTGATTCATTTAACAAAATCCAAACCGCTAAGTGTTAAGGTTGATCTATCATTAATTCTTTGCAAACCACAGGTTTAGTTTTGAATATGAGAAGACCATGCAGTCCCATTCCCTACAAAAAAAAAAAGAATTTGGCTTTTAAAGGCTCATGTCTTGTCTCCTTCCTCCCACCACCATCATACATTTCAACTAGGATTAATATAATTAAGGCAAGTCTAAATGAGATGAGAGAAAAGGTGGAACTTCTTGAAATAGAAGTATTTTTTCAGTCACTGGCAAAAGAGTGAGTCCAGGTTTTGTTTCCTGTGAAAAGCATTAAAAGAACTTGTGGACATGCAGTAGGATGTGACCTGTAACAAATCACGCTCTTAACTGACCTATTTGTCTTCTTTAATTTTCCATTTAGTGAACAAAATGCTTTTCCCTTCAGAGAGCTGCAAACTACAGTATTTACTACTGTTTCAAAGAATTATGTTAGCAAAAAAGAAATACCGGAGTTGTTCCACCTTCTCAAATAAAATTTAAGCCAAATCTTACAATTATTTTCAGAAAAAAAATGTACCTTTGGGTGTCTCCATATTTTTAAGTTATATAAATTCCTAGTGACTCAAGTGGCACTTTGCTTGTATGAGGACAGGAGGGAAACAGAGGGAGGACCACTTCAGAAATGTTGGTCTTGCACATTCTTGTCCAAAAATGTAATGTGCAATACATTTGTTTATATTAGTAACCAAGAAACAATATTTGTTTTGGAAGACCCTGGGTTTCGTTACTGCAGGCAGAAATGTGGAGCTCGCCCACAGCCCTGGGCTGTGCAGAAGGGGAAGGTACTTTCAGGGCATTCTGATCCAGCACTTCCCCGTGGAGCTGGAACCCTCATTGTTTTCCCTCCTTCCATTTCTTGTAGCCTTGTAGGTCAAGACCTACACGTATATGGATCGCAAATTTATGGTTTTTGGAAGCTGAATTTTGATACAAAATGGATCCGTCCAACACTGCCAATCCCAAGCATTCAAAAATTGTGTGTCGGATGTCAAATGTTATGAGACTGGTTTGCACTTCAGATTTAACAAGAAAGTGGTTTTAGTTATATTATTCATAGCCTACAGTATGGTCAAAATTTTTAAGCTTCTGTCTGCAACCACGAAAGCAGATGTTCAACCAATAATTAATGCACTGTTCGGGTTTTTTTGAATGAAATGACACTGTTAGGTAACACTTGATTTTAGAAGCTCAGGCATTAAGAAGACTGGATGTCACGAGACTAGCCATAAAAATCACCTGACTTGGCAATATTATCAATTGCTAGTTGTGAAGTTACAGTCTGAACTTCTTGGCACCCGAGAATTGACATTGATTTCAAAATGCATGCTGAGATTATATGAATTACAAAGATATGATACTACAGATACTGCATTTCCCTTTCTTGGTGATATAAAAAGAGTTAATAACACACTGCATCCCAGAAATGACAGCAAATCACACCTTTTACTCTTTGAAATGATCCAAACCCACATATCCAGTCAATATTCTTGCATAGTTCTGAGCAGTTTCAATTGCAAGCCTTATGCCAAGAATATCTTTTGATTTGGATTCTAGATTGAGTGAAAAATGCTCCATTCAGATCCAAACAAAATGTCAGAAAAACGTTCCCTTCAGACTTGTAATCTTGTGATTTGTGAAGAACCGTGGGGTTTTGGGTCATAAACCCAGAAATCTATAATTTTATAGATTTCTGTCCTATGATCAAAACCCTAACCTGAAATTCTTGACTCGATTTAGCCACAAATCTTCCATATATAATTTTTATATTACATACACAAATAACTGCTCCTCTGCTGAAGCAGTCACTACATGGAAATGTTTCATGATTCAGATCCGAACTTGAGAGTCAGGAGAGCTGGATCTGCTCCCTCCCTATGACTGAGAAGGCTCAGGTTTCCAGTCCTAGGACATTCCCACAAGGGAGTGGGAGACTGCCCAGATATGAGTAAACTTATTTTCAGAGCTGGGTAAGTGTTTGATAATCCCAGCTGCACAGGGATTTTTCTGTCCCTGTTGACAGGAGTGACAGGGGCAGTAGGACTTCATCATCACAAATGACATGGTTCAACCCAGCTGTACTGTTGTTGTAAGCTCCAACTCACCCGGCTCCACTAGAGCTCACGTTGGGTTGGTTACAAAACCAGACTGCATTCTACACTGCCATTAAAAAGTTTTAAAATTTTAAGATTTTAAGAAAGATTTGTTGCAGAAGTGGGAAGTTATCATAGAAAGTAATATCTGGGACGTTGGGACATGTAGGGCCCAACTCACAGATCTGTGAGAAAAAATCCTAGAGCCAATCTGGTGATGGCTGGATCTCCTGCTCACATGTCGTGTGCCATTGTGTCATGCTACTACCACCTGGGGGAGGAAATGAAGTGTAGTTTTTACTGTTTAATAATCTAGATAATTCAAATTTACTTAGGACTGTAAGTTTGATTAAATCATCTTTCTATCAGCCCATAAACACTGAAGCTGGCAGTTAATTAGGCCTTAAGCAAGAGAGGCTCTGGTTAGGATTCTGTAATTGTTCATTGTTTTTTTTTATTTCTAGAGGTTTATTTTCCACAGAAGCTCTTTACTGAACTGCTCTTAGGCTTCAAATCAGTCAAGATCTCTCATTTATCTGTGCTTCTCCTATATATCTATATATTTATACAACTGTATATGTATACATACATACAGAGAGACACACTTTCTTCCAGACTCCCACAACAGGACTCCTTTCCTTAGTTCATAAACAGAAAGTTCTATGTGCTCAAAAATGTCTTTGCTGTGGATTCACATTTTTTTAAAAGGAACCTAAAACCAGGAAACCTCATCCAGTGCAACTGAATGATTTCCCACAGTGCACGTGGCTAAAGCTGAACTTTACCCCTCAAATCTCTGCCACTTGGCTACACAGGGGAATTAGCAATAGGAGGTTTTTCTTTTACTTATCAGCTTAAGAGGGGCAATACACAGCCAGTAGATACCATGGACGACAATGAGGCTTCAGGACCATAACAGTTCTGAAATGCACAAAGAAATGTGCTCTAGTTTGCACAATTTTTTGACAATATCTACTTTCTCCCATCCATTCCTCTTTTTGACCACCATTCATCACCCTCACTGGTTCCAGACATAATTTTTCCTCCTTCTTCAGCCTCACTTCCAGATTCACAGACCTACTTGTGAGCTCTCCCGTTACTGCCCAGTGCTTTCACTTTTCCCACTGCACGTATTTCTGACCTCTCAGTTAATTAGACAGCTCTTATTAGGAAGTTATCATCCTTTAGGTCAGGTAGATATGACAAATGGGTAAGGTGCAGGTTTTATCTGTGAGTTTTGAGCCTCCCAGTGGTTCTGAAGGGCAGTGGGTCCTGTCCTTTCCCTACCTGAAGCCTCATCCTTTATGCCACTCACTGTGACCCTCCTCATTCTCCCACTTACTCTTATTCAGAGTGCAGTTCTAGAAGTTCCTTCAACTCAGGCTTTCTCAGCTCTTGCCCTCTGGCCATCTCAATGTTAGCCTCTTCCTTTGACCTCTGATCTCGCACCCTGGCATGTCCATTTCCCTCTGTTTATTTCCCAGTCTTCACCTGTAGCTCCAGGATTTCTTCATCCCATTATTCTCTCCTCCAGCTCCTTTAATGAGGTCTCCCCTTACCAGACACACTCAGTGTAGCCTGGCATCATCATGTCAGCAATCCAGACACCCTCTTCATGATGAAGAACTAGAGAGGGAAGAACTGAAACAACAAGAGGGATTTCACAGATAACAATTCCTCACCACGCACCTCACCACAACCCTCACCATCTGCTCTCAGCAGCAGCTGCTGTTGCCCCTGCTCTGCCTTCTCTCTCCCCCAGAAAGAAGGCAGGTCCACCAGGAGCCTGTTCGATCATCTTCATTCAAGACATCAAGAGCAAATGAAATCCTCAAACTTCTCTCTTTCAGTACAGTTCAAGACTCTTTACGTAAAAGCCAATATGATTATTTAACATTTTATTTTAAATTAGATTTTGATATTTTGATCTGACTACAGGTTCCATAGGGCTGTTCTAGTCAAGTGATTAACTGGAGACCATTCCCCACTTAAAGTCTTTGTAGCTGTAGTCTTATTCCTTGCTATGAAAATTTACTTTTGGATCAGAATCTAGACAATCTTTTTTGATTATTTATCTAAAACTAAAAGCAGGAAATGATTCATTTGATTTCTGCCAATACTGGAGCGTTGCCACTTTTGGCTCAGGAAGAGTAGGCTTCCTTTGGCAGCCTTTGCTTGCATGATGATGAATGAAGTTCTATGTTTAGTGCTAGCCAAAATTTTATGGAGTCTAAAAAAGCAATCTAAAAACATGTTATAGGGAGTGGATAAGTTTTTTTAGATAACCATACCATAAGCTTTCATGCTGTGTCACAGCAATACCTTCAAGATGTACACAGAGGAGAGACTCTTTCCAAAAAAAGATCTTTAAATACTTCAAAATGCACTATTTGTCATAATAAGCACATAATTCCCCTGAAGTGAACATGCACTTACATTACATAGAGGAAAACATAAATGCCCCTCCTTGTCCTAATCATATAGCACCCAAATTACACGCAGTCATTTGTCACTGAAAAGCAAAGACCACCATGGAACGGGCAGTTAAATAGCACAATAAAACCTACTGTAGACCTACCAGGCAACTGCTATGTGCTGATCAACAGGAAAGTCTCAGAAGTCCTGACAATATAAATATTTGTCTGTGCTAAGAGTTATGGTAATTCAATCATGATACCATAATTGTGGAGAGGGAATTGTGTAGAAATGATGCATTTATGTCTGATGAAAGTATTCAAGTACACTTTCAAAAATAATCATTAATTTTACATAAATTAGTCTCACTGGATTGCATTTGTCATTCAGACAAACTTATTTCCAAGGTCTGAAATTAAACAGACATATCTGAGCAATTCAGGAGGTTTTACAAATATTTTTTTATTCAGCTGCAGTGTCCTTAGCCTCCCCCTCACCTTCTTTTCAGGGTAGTGTTTTTTTTCCTAATTCAGGGCTAGATTCCTTCTATGGAGTCTTTCAATGCCAACTCAGAACAGGTTAAAAAAAAACCCTATGGCAAAACCTTGGGAGCTTGGTGTGCACTCTGTAGGTAGGTGGGCATTTCTCCACAGATCAAAGCAGGCCTGAATGAGATAACCAGTTTGGGGCTGGCTGCCCCAGGTATGGATTTCATGTACTGTGACAGAAAGGTAAAACTGGACAGAAATTCTTAAACAAGCTCCAGCTTGTTCTTTTACTGTGAATTCTGAAGAGTGGAAACATATGGAACTGCTTTGTAGACTCTTCTGGGATAGACATCTGTTTGGTGGCTGTGATTGTGTTGGACTGGGTATTCACTTCGAGCACTAGATAACTCCAATAAAACGTGGGAATAAAGTACATTTCTTCTGTCAATATTGACTGTTACAACACCGCAATCTTCAGGACTGCAGCCTACACCACTCCTCCTCCATCCTCAGCTAAGTTCTTTCTTTGTCACAAGTTTGACTTCTCTTTCCAACAAAAATGTGAAACTACTTCTGCATGTTAAAATAGCCCTTCTCTCCTGGGAATTCCACGGGCTCACGGGGTATCACAGAGGCAATTCATGATTACAGGATTTACTGTCTTCAGGGTTTTCAAACATTTACTTGTCAGCTGGTCTACTTGTTGTAATTAAAAGCCTATATATTTACAAAAAGAGACCAGCACTAAATGGAAACTCCTGAGACTTTTGTAGGCAAAGCTCATCCTATGAAAAACTGCTGGTTTATGGTGGAATAAGAATTCACATAAATGTACTTTAACTTCAATATTGGCCTTATCCTCCCGGTGCTGCTGGCACATGGTTATACTTCCTCTGCCTCCTTCATCAAGTGCAATCACTGTTAAAGTTACTCTGGAGATATCCTTGGCAGCTTGAGGATCCTGATGTGAAGCTGCATTATATATTTTCCAGCAGTAACACCTAGACTTGTGGGCTGGCTCCTAAAATGAATGTGGCAGTGATAGTTGGATGTTTCTGTTGATGGATACCTCTGAGGCTGCCCTGCTGTTTGATTACACTCCATGCTAGATGGGTTCTTGACTTATTTGGGTTATTTAAACTTTCCTTCCAACTGAAATGTGAGACTACTTAGAATGTTTGTTAAAATGGCCCTTCTCTGGAACTTCTAGAGGTGAGCACGCTGCTGTAGAGGCATTTGCTCATCATTGGATTTAGGCAGATAATGATCCTCAGTGAGTCTCAAAAATTTTATCAGTTGTATTAGAAGTTAACGCATTCCATCACCCGAATGATTAAGGAATAGGAATAAAAAAATTCACAAGTGGTGTAAAATGTTGGAATTATTCCCTAATAACTTTCCTGCTGAAAGAACACCAGTTGTCTTCCTAGAAGGATATTGACAAACATTAGTATTTCTCTTAAAACATCAAAGTTGCACTATTTAATCAGATTTCTCTTGACATTTAAATACATGTCTACATCTATCTCCTTCTGTGAAAAATATTTCCATTCTAAAACTACCCAAACCCATCAAAACGCTTTTGAAATGTAATTTCTATCAAGATACCCAATGTCCTTGTAAAAATAAGAATTGCACAAAAATATGTTGACTTGAAAAATATTGAAAAGGCTGCAAAATTGACCACATTGAAGTCAAAAAACGCAGAATTAAATTGTTTGTGTAACTGTTGTATTATCCCCTACATATATAATTGAATACTCCTTTTTCAGAGAACCTGTCACAGGACTACTTTTCCACTCATGGCCACAGGAACAATAGCAATATCTAACCTGCACAGTATTTCTCCCACAACGTGCCCTGCTTTTCTATTCCCTGTTTGACCCCAGCAAGGATCCCTGGAGGTACCAGTGACCCTCTGTTGGCCGCTCTACTTGAGTTTCCTTTCCATAAAGTCAAGAACTCAATTCCTCTGAGTCATGAGGGAACAGGACAGAATTCGTTCTCCAAGAGGTAGAAGCACCCCAGGTTTCACAGTACAGACATCAGTGAGCTAGGACTAAAAGTTACGAGAGCATGGTTTGTAGTAATAAAACATCCAGATTTTCCTAAATTGAGGAATTTCACTAATTAAGTGCAAACTGTGTTTAGAAATATACTTTTGTAAACTTGATGGTTGAAATTGTGGACACAATATGGTCAGTTGTGTCCAAATTAAAGAGGATTAAACCAGACTATTAAATAATTTTTTTTGTCCCAAGCAGTCTGAGTTTCCCTTTATAACTGAAAACAAGATATTGTAATTAGAAGTTTATGAAAGGGAACAGGAAGTGCTATCAGTGCCTTCAAAAACGTTCTGAACAGATAAGCTGCCTCTTTCAATTTAACCAAATATTCAAATCTGAGGTGAGGGCTGGGGGGAAAGTTTTAATTTCTTGGGAAGAAAATATAGTTAGTCTGAACTTGAGGAGTGAATCCTGCGAGCTGAAGCGCTTAATACTCATGAGGTATCTAATTCCAGATGCAACAGTGTCACTCCCTTTAGAATTGGGCTCTAGGTCCATAAAAACCACCAAACCTGACAGTGCTGGCAACCCTGCAGCACAAAGATGTGGACAATGAGAGGTGTATAACAACATATTCTGTGTGGCTTATTTGCATCAAAACTTTTGATTTGTTTAATTTTGACCAAAATCATGAAACATTTGTTGGGAAATAAATGGAATTTTTTGTTACTCTCTGGATCTGACTGGAATATTTTTTAGTCCTCACTTCATAGTTTGAATTTTTTTTAAAGTCACAACAGATTTTAAAAATATACTTGCATCAAAACTTTTAATTTGTTTCATTTTAACCAAAAGCATGAACTATTTTTTTGGGGGAAAAACTGGAATTTATTGTTACTCTTTAGATCTGACTGAAATATTTTTCATCAATGGAGTCATCATTCGGTATTTTCAGGGTTTTTTTTTAAAGTCACAACAGATTTAAAAATATACTCATACTCACAGTTCCAGTAGTCTGATATGTAGCCATTCCAGTAGTCTGATATGTAGCCATACATCTGAGCAGTCATGAAAGTTCCCAACTCTTTTCATTGTTAAACTACTGAGAAATCTGGGCATCAGTAGCTCCCGTCCACATCACAGTGCTTTGCAGGATATGGATTTTTAAAAACCTGGGGTAAAATAATTACAAAACAAATATCCCTTATTTCTATCCTCTTAGTTCTAAAATATAAATTAATATGCCAATTTCTTCAAAATTTCTTTCCCTGTGTAAAGATAAATTTATTACAAAACAAAGATCCCTTATTTCTATCCTCTTAGTTTTATAATATAAATTATTACATCCATTTCTTCAAAGTTTCTTTCCCTGTATAAGGATTTGGCTATGAAGGTGAGAGATGCCCGATATGCCCTGACCAATGTGCCTCTTAACTAATACAGTGAGCGAACAAAGTTACGAAACCAATGAACTGCTGAAACAAAATATATGAGTAGAAAGCTAAGCCTAATCTTTTAAGCACTTTTCCATACTGATGAGCTCACTTAGGTTAATGCCAGTTGGAAAACAACATTATGAAACAATACAGGTCTACTTTTTTTTTTTTTCCTAATGATGGAAACCTGTATTCCAAACTCAAAGCTCATTTTTTTTGTTACAAGTGGACCTGGAATCAACAACACATAAAAGTGACCTAAAGAAACTCCTTCTTTCTGTCAATGTAATGAAGAGCCAAGGTTTGCAGGGAGAGGTGACACCTTGTGTGAGGCAGCATTTCCTTGTTCTACTCACCACGCTTCTCTTAACGTCCTTAACTACCACGGCTACGATTTTATACAACAGGGGAAAGGCCTTGCATCGTGCGTTGATATTGAAGATATTATAACATCATTGCTGGGAAAGAGGGGCAGATTCAGTATATGTACAAGCCATAATCAAATACTTTATTTCAAATTCCCCATCATTTCTGCCTGCAAATTGCCACTGGCACGTTTGCCAAACTGGCAGCAGAAAATCCCCATAACATCAGTTGCAGAGCAGAGCATAGTGGGGAGCTAAAAATTCCCCAGATCTAAATGCTCTCTTCTTTCAGGGCTTAAAGACACCACAGGTGGAAACACGTAGAGTTTCTTGGAGTTTTACATGGTATAT
The DNA here is from genome assembly GCA_033556795.1 of Tapera naevia. Taxonomy (NCBI): domain Eukaryota; kingdom Metazoa; phylum Chordata; class Aves; order Cuculiformes; family Neomorphidae; genus Tapera; species Tapera naevia. The sequence continues at coordinate 958,162 of JAUMJJ010000098.1, forward strand.
TAATTAATCCTAACAAGGAGATGGGGCATAGAAAGGCCTCCAGATCTGGAGTTTCACATGGTCCATTAATAAATCTTATAAAGGAGATTGGGCATGGAACAGCCTCCAGATCTGGAGTTCAAGTAAAAAAAAAATAGTTGAAATTCCATAGTGCTGGCTTGAAAAGCTGGTTTGGGGAAGTAAAGCAGACATGAAGGGGGTGTAAAGAGAGCAGAGGACTCAAGCTGATAGGGAGCAGCATGAGTGTGAGAGTTCAGTCAGTGCGTCCAGCGCTGCTGCTTCGTGTAAAGAAGAAACCAGCACACGGGGAAACTCTCCTCTTTGCCCATCAAAGCACTTCATATATTCACAGTGTGAATTTACACAAATATTTATGTAATGAAGTACAGCAGAGCAGTAGCAGTTCGTATTTGTTACATTCCAACAGCAAAAAGAAAAGGTAGCATGGACTGAAACCACTTTCTCATTTTCTAACCATCCCCCATCCTATTCCTATTTTATCCTGATGTTTTTCATAATGACCAAGAAACCTTTGACTTTTTCTCCTCCAGAACAATCAAGGAAAACAGATGTACAAAAAAACTGGGCAACAGGTACCTTTGGGGTTCTGTTGACTTTTTGGCATTTGTTCATATTTTTAACGCAATACAGAAAAGAATTATAAATTGAAAGTGAATGTTCAGTCGTGCAAACAACCTTCAAGGATCACATTAGCTAATAAATTTCTTTAAAAACAATGCTGTATTTCTGTAATTGTTAAGAAATTCACCTTGTATCAGGGACCTGTGATTCCTTTTTCATTATCAAGGGGTAACACAATTGATTTTGCGTGGACAAATGATTTTGAGTGGAAGAATTGCTCCTTCCTGTTCAGTGGTTTTATTTTCAATTTGATACTGAAATGCCCATAAAATTTAAAGTTTTAGTGGGGAGAGGGCGTTTAGTACCAGCTCCTGGCAACTTTATGAAGTGCACACTCAACTAAGGATAAAATAATCAGCATTCCTGTAATTTTTTGTTGCTGTGTCAGTTTTGCTTGGGGTCAGGAAGACCAACCTGTGCGCAGGTGGTGGGCATCGAGGGTGAGCAGTGAAAGGGTCCAGGGCAGCTTCTTGGGAAACCGTCTTAGAGATGGAGGCAGCTGCAACCAAGGCTTCCTACAAACTTCATTATCTCTGAGGTGAGGGCACTCAGGCTTGTGTCTACTGAATCCTCTGAAGAAAAGCAAAACTGAGAAGTAAAAACAAATAATCATAGGACATATAGTCTAACAGGTAAGGTCTGCTGTGATTTTAGCCAAAACATCCCAAGCCACCCATCCAAAAGCAATGAGCGTTTCTCCTTGCTGTCAGCTTGGCGTGCTCTGTCTGTGGCGCTTTGGTGAGAAACAGCTTCTCAAAGGGCTGAGACCAAAGAGTTCTCAAGGTCTGGGTCCAGAAAAAACCTTGGAAAATTTTGGATTTGGGTCTTAAAAAATGCAAATCGCTGTCATTAACAGGAGGTGTCATTCTAGAGACAGTGAAACATCAAACTGTGAAAGCTTAAGCACAAAGACTTTGTTGTTGGACCCTCTCTAAAACAAGCTTAGAAGGTATCAAGTCATGAATGTTGTGAAGTTTAGATAGTCACTTGTAAGACTCCAAGTATTTGGATTAAAAGTGTGGTTTGTTAGTTTTTATTATTAATATAATTGAAGAAAGCAAGAGGAAAGTTAAAACAGCAGTTACAGGTAGCTTCTTGTTTAAGTTCAGAGACCACTTCTAAACTAGATGTCAGGATCTCTGCTTTCCATCATTCCTACTATGAAGGGCTCAGTATAACTATGAAAAGGTTGACAATTTAAAAGACTAACCATTGCAAAAAATTGGGATGTCTTCATCTCACCTCTCTTAAATGTCAAATATACAAACAAATAGATTGTTCAACATTTTCTACGAGAAAGGTTAGCATAAATTAAAAATAATAAGAAACGAAAACTGAAATGGACAATTTTTAAACTTCCTGACAACTCTCTTTTTTTTTTAAATTTTTTTTCCAGGAACATTGTGCAAGTCACCTGTTTTCCAAGTCCTCAACAGCTCATATTTATCACAAATAGAAAACTGAGTTGTTTTCAAAAAACAAGGTGTTCACTGTCTCTTTCATGCTCTATGCCTTTCTACTCCTGTGGTCAAGTACCTTGCAGTTATCATCGCTTATTTGTTCAAGTGGTGAGGAAATATTAAATATCACAAGTTCTCAGCAGAGACTGAACAATAATTATCAACAGATGGCTGGCAGGAGGGGTTTGAGAGAGAGAAAGAAATTACCCTTCCTTCCAAAACACCTCTCTATGACCAGCCCTAAGTAATTCCTTGGTGATGGCTTTGGTTAAAATCAGTTTTAAGTTAACTACCTGTTTTTTTAACACCGTGGCTTTTGTGTTACAGTAATCCTTGTTTATTTACCTGCAATAAGCAAACACAAATGCTGCATGTCCTGCTTTTCTCCTAAGGATGATATTTACATTCGAAAGACCCAAGAACTTCTTGTAATTTACTCTCCTATTAAAAGTAACACCACAGTTGGGTAATTAAGCATGTACAATTTTGCAGCATTCTTTTAAGCTTCCGTACCCAGGCATCTTAAATGGATCTCCAGAAGATATGGAAACACACAGTGGGACAGATCCTCAATTGAAGTCACTGATGGAGTTAAGATAATTTATTCCAGGCTCTCTTTACACGTGATAAGCTTTGTTTTCAGAAGAAACACATGGTTAATCAAACCACCTAGACACTGAGCTATTTGCTTCACAAATCAGCCCTTCCCTAAATATTATTAAAGCATGTCTGGTTTGCAAATAGTGGGAAAAAGTAAAGACAGTAGAAATTGCCTTACAAGCCATCACATTCCACTTTCCTTTGCCCTGTGTACGAGAAGGTCTCCACCTGGGCAGAAACTCTGTAGAAGCCCCAGCAGACTAACTTGTAAGGCTAAATCCCCGGGATCTCCATTGGGTTTCTACAATGGAAAAAACCCAAAACCACGTGTATTTTCTTTTATTAAGTCTGGTCTTTATATGTGGGCTGCTACAGAGAAAAGTGCTTTAGAGATTGCTGTGGGAAGGTGACTTCTGCGCTCCTCATATTGCTGTTTTTATGTAGAGAGCCCAAGAACTCTCAAATCATTTTAGCAATTCAGTTGCAGGCTTTAAAATCATTGACATAAGCTCCTGAAGGGCATTCCTGCTGGTTTTCCACTGCTCTGACACACAGAGTGACACAAAGCTGCCTGGAAGGCAGCTGAATGTGAAGGAATTTCTGCTTTACTTGTGCCAGCAAGTCCCTGTGCTGGCAGAGACCCCAGGGCCGTCGCTCGCTGCGCATGGATCCGGACTGGAGCAACTGGTACTTGGTAAGACCAGGGTCCTGAACACACGGGGCTTTCACACCACAAACCACGTCAAACACACTCCAAAGTCACAGAATCATAGAATTACAGAATAATCTGAGCTGGAAAGGACCCAAAAGAATCATTGAGTCCAACTCGATGCACCCTCCACCCAACTCTCCATCCCAGTCCACTCTCAAGGCAGCCTCTGGTTTTCAGTCTCTGTTGCCTTTGTTACTTTCTGGAATGACACATTTATTCCCTTCTTATCACAAAAAAAAAAAGTGACTGTGAAATTTGTACAGAGTCACTGTGACCTTATTTCACCAAAGTTTGCAGTAATTGTCTTTCACAATCAGAATGGGGCCATAAGGATTATACAGCACTTGGGCTGGCAGCCTGCGTACAGGAGAATATCCCTTTAAGATACTGTTTTACACACAGTGCCAAGAGGATGTGTAGATTAAAACCCACTTGACATTAATATTAAAACAACAATAAACCAAAGCCAAGGCTGTATGGCTGCGTAAAACCTTCTCCAGTTGTTTCTTGCTCCTAAAACACAACTAACAAAAGATTACCTGCTCTCCTTCTTTTTATGAGGAGTCATTGAAAACATAATATCTGCCTGTTCCTCTTGTAAAAGCATTTCATGCCCTTCTGCAAAACAATATAGATGATGTATTACTGTGGCTTGCTTACAGTTGAGGAATGTACCAATAAACCTGAAGTACCTCTGAAGTTTTATGATGGGAGTAATATGTTGTCACAAACCGATAAGCAAGTATTATAGCATCCAGTAAATTAAAACATTCAATCCATTTATGTACAGGATCAAATATTTATTTCCTGAAGGAGCTCAGTAATTAATGTGCCTACATGTGGCTATCAAACACAGTTGGGATAGATTTCTGAAAAGCTCTCTCAATAATAATTTCTGTTAAATCAATTTCATTTAATATGTCACAGAAACATCTATTCTTGCTTTTTTCCAAGTATTGTAAACCCAAATGAAAAGTTCAGGATTTATTTTTAAATCAGCCCTTTTGCCCTAGCTGATCTAATAAAACAAGTTTTCATATTTGTATTTAAAAAACTCGTTCAGTTTTAAAAATTCCTTTAATAATTTGGTTCAGTAATTTTATGTGTTAAGTCTATCCAATTAATTCTGTTCTAAAAATACAAGAAAGTTTAGAAGCTGAAGATTATATGACTAAATAAACTGCTTGTTGCACTGATAGGAGACTGTGGAATGGGTAAATGTGAGCAGTAGCAGATAAAAAGCTGCACATTCTGGACCTCATGCAAGCACCCTGAGCACACGGGCACACAGACACACTCAGAGAGGGATTTGAACTAGAACTTGCCAAAATCCCTGCCTGAGGCAAACCAGCCAGGCCTGGAAGGCTGCTCCCTTTCACATAAAAATAGTAATAATGAATAAAAATACTTGGCAATCTTCCAGAGCCTCATACAGCATAATTGCTGTTTCTCTTCCCCACGAGTACCCGCAGGCTCGCTCCTGCTCTATGGTCCCCATTCTCCCCGGCTTCTCACCAAAGTAATATATTTGCACCACTATGAATGAGAAGCAACGTGCTGAATTATAAGTGCAGAGGAAATCTATGTTCTTAATGTCTTCTTACCTTTTCTCAGGGTGCTACATTTCATCACTCAAACAAGGATCCCATTCAGGACAGCAATGTCATCCCACACCCTGGATGTGAGGCTTGGAGTTAAGATACATTTTTTCTCTCCCCATTGCCTTGTGTGACCTTAGGCAATTAATTAAAAATCTGGTACCTCAGTTTCTCCTTGCACTTTGGAAGAAACACTTCCATGCCAGTGGCCTTTGAGATCAAAGAGTACTTTACATACAGAAGGAATCCAGTACCTAAATCCTGAATTACAACTGAACCGTCCCAACTTTCTTCCAGTCCTGGAGGTCCCTAAATATTCCTCTGCAAGTGGAGGTCTGTTTCACACATCCTCCAAACTGAAGAGCTCCATGGCTGTTTCCTGCCTCATCTTGACCAGGATTCACATCCCATCCACGTTCACTTCTTGACTAGGACACCCTTCTGTGTGGGGTAGGAAATTCGATTGGTAACCTCCAAGGCAGAGAGCAGCACTGGGCACAAACCAGCATTTCTCTAGACAAGTGGCCTAGCAGACATTACTACCCACCTCTGTATTTCAAAAGAAAGAAGGCTGCTTCTGCTGATTTTTTTTTTTTAAGTTGACACTGAGAAGAGAACCAGGTACTTATTTGCAGCCCTAAGTAAAACACCTGGGTGTTACAGCTACACAGGATCTCAGGCTACCCTTCCCCTCCCTATTTCTTGTTGTATATCCTCTGTGTCCACTGATGAGATGGAGATTTCATTCGCAGGTATTTCATAAAATCACAGAATCATACAATTCTTTAGGCTGGAAAAGACCCTTAAGATCACAAAGTCCAGCTGTAGACCTAATGCTGCCAAGTCCACCACTAAATAATGTCCTTAAGCGTCACATCTACACATCTTTTAAATACTTCCAGGGATGGTGACCTGAAATTGATGTGTTTCAATGCTTAATAACCCTTTTGGTGGAGAAACTTTAATATCCAATCTAAACCTCTCCAGGCACAACGTGAGACCATTCCCTCTCCTCCTGTCACTCGTTACTTGATAAAAGAGACCGGCACCCACCTTGGTACTGTGTCCTTTCAGATAGTTGTAGACAATGCTGTCCAAGAGTTGAACAGGGAGTCAGAGGTTCAGTGCAGGATCCTGGACGTACTAGTGTGTGTCTTAATGTCTCATGCTAGATGCAATCTCTATTTCCTTGTCTTATTTCCAGACCTGCAGGTGCTACCTAGATAGTCCTTTGTAGCTGAAATGTGTAGCTTCACCTACACAATACTGCAGAGCTCCCTGTGAAAACGTGACAACCTAAAGAACCATAAATGTATTAAAGTCTCCTGGGCCCTGGAATAAATCTTCCTGTTTAAAAGGAAAGTAGCCATTCTTCAAACAACACATGTTGAATAATTATTCTCATCTAAACAGGTACAAATGAACTATTATCAAAGTGTTTCTAAGCAAGCAAAAAGAATAAATAGCATGAGAACAAACATATAGTAACAAAGCACGTGTACTGCTCTGACTTTGAAAGTCTTTTATGAATATATGTCATTCTCTTTAGATGCTTATATAAAGAAATATTCAGTTCTGTCCATGATTCTGTTTAACTACCATTAAAAAACCATTATTCAGTAACACAAACAGCTTAGTTTTGCCTCCTCTAAGGTTGATGTTGTTCTTGGTGGGTTGTTTTTTCTTTTTTAAGTCTGAAAAGAGGACAAGACACAGCTATACTGTGTGGCTGCTGGACAGGAGAAGCCATTGTGGCTACCAGAGTTTTATTTATCCTTAACCCTAAGAAGCACTCCTTGAACCAACAGCCTTTTCCACTGGAAATTTAGCACTGTGCTTTGCCTTATTCCCAAGACGGCTGTTTCTTGTTACAGAGAAAAAGCTTCTTCTGAGTTGGTCCTGTTCCAGCGCAACAAGTCATGGCACTTACCAGGAACTTACACTGCAATTTTCTGATGCTCAGAGAAGATCCACCGGTACTGGTAAGTGTTTGTGGCAGCTTACTGGTGTTCCTGAGGTGAAAGACTCATTTCTGAAATTGGCCAGTGGGAAAAGAAAAATAAAATTTAGCGAGCTGCACCTTGAGAAAGAAAAGAGGTTTTGTCACTGGCTGCAGCCATCTAATCTAATTTTCAATATATGTGTACAGTAGTAGGTCTAACATGATTAGCAAAGTGTCATAAAGACACAGCTCCTGAGCAGTTTTAAACACACGCGCTCGCACTCTCACACACACAGAGCTGGCAGTCACAATCTGTTATTATCAGAGCGAATAGCATTAATCATTTTAATGGTCAATCTGTAAGAAAGAAGTTCTAACTGATTACTGGTGCAAAAGAAAATAAACATCGCGGATACAAATCTTATTTCCAAAAAACTGAATCACTTTTGTCAGGTATTTAACTTAAACCAGCAAAACAGGCCATCAAGAAGGCAGCATTTAAATGGATGCCTGCAGCGATGGCCAGTCAATGGCCTCTTTATTTGTTAAAGATGGATTATTTTAAATAAATTACAGAGCACTTTCACTGAATAAACAGAGTCTCAGTGGCTGTGGCATGCTATACATGCTTAATTGAGCCACAGAAATCCTAAATGACTACTGAGCTGTGAAATCGTCTTTGATTTTGCTGATAGGACCTGATTCTTTAGGCAAAAACCAAGACATTGAGGGCTGAAAAGCAGCACTACCTTGAGGAAAATAGAAAGTTTAATCTGGAGTATATACTTATAATATTTCAGAAACCACAGGGATGGAGTGTTCCAATAACTGAACACAAGGCAGCTTCAGAAGTAAACGATCCGCGTGTCATTTTTATTTGAGCTTGATATGTTAAATGTCCCAAATGTTTATGTTGTATAAGCCCACTTAAACATTGCAAAGTGCAACAGATCCATTGGTAAAATAAAAAGTGTAGCTTTCTTAGTCTTGCCTGCTGTCTTTTTTGCATTGATACAGCACATAATGGACACACACGTACCCAGGGGTTTCCTTAAGGAATCGCGTAATTTGACTGCTTTTGGGGAACCTGTTAATGTGATTTATTCAGAGTGTTACCTATGGCTACTATAGGCTGAAGTAAAACATTAGGTCAGAAAGCAGGAAAAGATACTTTAACCCTTACTGATGATAGCATTTGTTTTGAGAGTGTGTATTATTAACCCTTTACAGTTCAGTCTTCATGTTTCTCAGCTACCAAAAACTCCCACCTGAAACAAGTCTCTACTTGGTACACACGACTTGCAGAATTAGTCCCTTCCTCTGACACAAATGAATTGTGAGCTAATGACATATGGAATTCATTTTGACAGAAGTTATGACCTTAAATAATATTACTTCCATTTGTCAGTATCTCTGGAAAATGGTTTGACATTCAGAGGCAATTTGGAACCTACCTTGAACAAGAGCAATTAAAAGAGAGATTGATACTGGTAGGCACTTTAGTAATTATTGTGTACCTGGATTTTCTCTGAAAAATTTCAGCACCTACAGAGCTTCTTCCCTAAGCAAGTGCAAAAATGCTCAGCTGTGAGATCTCTCTCTCTCTCTAATGGAGCACAACGAGCTGCATTTGTGGTTTCCACCATTCTACCATACATTTGAAATAAAGATCTTGGTAAAACACAAAAACTACCAACATCCAGTTATAACTGATGAGCATAAAATTGAAAAGTTTACCCATACACAACAATCCCAGAGAATTACCATGTGTAATATTAGATATTCTAAAGACTCTAATGTATCCTATGGAATTCTTGAAAATAGGACCAGGATGTTTCAAAGTGTCACAAACTGGTCAACTAAGTAGTCCCATCAAGCTGAAAAGCTTTGGCCAAAGCAGCTGAACTATCCCTGTGTGATTTCAGAAACCAAAAAGAAGAAGCAGTAGGGAAATCTGAAGATGCTCTGGGGGCAGTTTTGCTCATTCCCTTGGTATTTTTCATACTATTTGAGAGAAGGTGTCGCTGTCATGAATGTTATCCCTTCCTAGAGGGAAACCACCTGGAGTTTTTATCCCCTCCTGGGCCAGAGCAGTGAGGAAGGGATGACACTGGGAGCAACCACAACCACCACAGCTCTGTTTAGCATCCTTGGACCGTTTTCTCAGGGAAAGGAGAAAATACTTCATGCTCCTCCCCAGTGAATGTTTTTTAGTAGAATTAATGAGAAAATAAATTGGAACTTACAGCTATGTTGACTTGTGAACACAACAATAGGGAAAATTCCCCAAATTTTATGAGAGAACTCTGTAAGGGCAGAAGGTTCTGCATCTCTTTCTCAAGCTGTTCATACCAACTCAGGGCATAATTATATATATGTTTTCTTTGGCAGTATGCTTTTTTTTTTTTTCCTTTAGCCACAAAGACTCATTCTCAGGAGGCCACCAATCATGCAGAAACTGTGTGGTAAAGGTGGGTGTAAAATTCAAATAGCCTGGTGCCACGCAGCCATTCCCCACCACCCCCCCAGTTTACAGAGCAATGTGCCAGTGGGTGTGACCAAGGATGTGCACTTTTTTTAGTACTATCAGCCCTGTGGGAATAATATCTGCTGCCCACGAACCCCAGAGCTGAACTAGACACACTCCCATTTCCTTGGTGACCTTGAAGTAGAACTTCATATAAGTAATTTGAACAGGTTTGTTTCTCATAAGCCCTTTTAAAACAATTTTCTTTCCTGTTAAATATGTCCACGTGTTAGCCAAGAAGACTTTTGACTGTGTATGCTGCTAACTCAGAGACATCTGGCTGGACTCAAACATTCAATGCCTTTTATGGTTCCCTCTGGCCAAGGAGCACAGCATCTTACAGGGGTATCCATCAAGAGGATCCCTCTGCCCTTTCCACAGGCCAGAAGAGCTCAAATAGTGAAGACACTGCTAACAAAACTGGTCAGGAAAAATTTGCAGAAACAGGAGAGGAGTGATGGTATCTCACATAACAGAAGTCTAAAGGCAACACAAAAGAGAGACCTGAAATTTCATCATGTGTGTGTAAGGAGAAATATGATATAATTCGTTAACTGAGACTTACCTAGAAGAGGAAACAGGCTTGAACATTAAAATTCTAAGACAGAATTAATAGAAAAGACTCAATAGGGCACAAGGGAAAAGTGATATGGGTGTGGAAATATGCTGCCTCCAGGAGAAGAACTGCTACAGCCAGTGCTGCAGAGAAAGCAGCTGACGTGGTGAAACAGCCAGAAGGAACTCACAGCCCTGTGGGGACCAGTGACAGAACACAAAATGATTCTGCAGAGCACAGCCCGTAGTAAGCTGAAATAAGGGACCAAAAGGCCACTTGGTATCAGTTATCTTCTAAGTGAGGGAACACTCACGGAGCTGCTGCAGAACCTGGGGTTCCTAAATCCTGGAGACAGCCCATACACTGCCTCTGTTTAAAAAGTGGAACAGTCGTGACCTATAAATTAAATAGAGATGCCAACAGTACAATTACTGTGCATAAAAGCAAGTGGTACAAAGTCATCCCTTCCTGGCATAAGCAAAGGTTCTATTAAATAGTTTTTCTCCTAAATACAGAGTATTTCTGGTAAAACGCCATCCTTGTCCGGATTTTGGTGCTACAGACTGAACAATCCAACCCTGAAAGAGAATGCACTGCACTTCCCACAAATCAAGTCCCAGAACAAATGTTGTGAGATCTATGAAGAAGGGCAGGCTGTTTATTTATATAGTGTCTTTTAGACCAAAACATTTCAAAGTGCTTAACTAACTATTGATCAGCACTGATGCCCTCACAAATGTATTCACTGAGCAAAAGGTCAAAGATATCCTTATGTGAGGAACAACTATAATCAATTCTGAGGCAGAGGAGGAACACATGAGCTGTCCACAGGAGAGGGGCAATAAGGCAAATGTTACATTCCCCTCGTGCATCTTCTCTGTCAGTGTCAGGGTCCACAGGGGCTGCCTTTTTTGTTTTAAACATTGGTCGGGGAGTTAAGCTGCATGAAAATAAACAGCTTGTGGAGGATGTGCTGGGATGAGAAGTACAGGAGCAAAGTTTTAAACAATACACCAGGCACTGAAAAAAACATCACTTATTCAAATCTTACAGTCACTCCAGATACCTCGCAGTAGCAACTAAAGTAAGGAGGTCAAGCTCTTCACTTTGTTATTGCAGGAGATAAGTATTCCAATTTTTAAAAATACTCGAAGGTATGTTCAGTATTTCCAATTCCAGCACCCACCTTCACACATCACCCACCAAAACCCTTCCCATATTCCTCTGCGCAGCGCTCCACGCATGCTTTTCTCTTTGAGACAATCTTGTAATGGTTTTGCTTTAACCTCGAAAGGAAAGCAAAAAAAAAACCACAACAAAACAACTGTGGCCAAGAAGGCAGTAAAAGTCAGCCTTCTGGACACTGGTTTCTCAGAATTCTTCTAACGCCGTCTTGTGAGCAATAACTGCAGCTATTTTTAATCTTTCTCATAGTTTAATGGATCATGAATCTGATTTGCCTTTGATTGTCATTTGCTGTCATATATATGCTTTATCTCCTTTATTTATCTCCATTTTTTAGGAACAACGATAGTCAGAGCAACCCTGCAGCCCATAGGTATAAATGGATTAATAATTAATGCAGATCTCTTTCCCTCCACGTGGGCTGCAGGTAGCATCCTGTTTCAGCCTTCAGCAATGCAAATGAGCTGATGTTGGCAGGAAAGCGCTAACTGCTCACCAGTCCTTTCCTTAATGACTTGCTAATTTTCCTCTCCATATCCTCCCCATGACACACGGGAACCTCCTGTGCTTGTGCAGCCCTTGTTGATAGCCCTGTGAGTCTGGTTTTATGCCAGCTCTTGTTTTTCTGTTTTCCCCTTAAGGAATCTGTTTCCAATTTTTAAATTTAATCTCTGATGGTGGCATAAATATAATTGCTTAGATATTTAATTTCTCTATCAACTGTTCTTCCTCCTGATCTGCAGCTGCCTGAACTGTGTCTTGTGTCAAAAGCCAGAGATTAACGTTTTTATTTTCTGTTCAGTGTTTCATTCTTGTTCTCTTGATTTATTCAAGTAAATATTATACATCTCCTAAGCCAATCCTTTTTACTTATTTTTTTTTAATTAAGAATGAAAGAACTTGTATCCTTGAATTTACCCCCAGAACATTTTTTAAGACATGCAGAATACAATGTAATCTTTATTGGATTTGAATATTACTTTCAATGAGTTTTAGAAGCATTAGTAGCTGAAAAGTACCATTGTATCTCAGGGTATAGTAATCTCCTTAAACCTCCAGAAATAACAAGAACATTGTTTTTCTTTTGTATCATAACACTGGGATTTACCAGACCAATAAAGTAAGACTCATTCCGAAAATGATATTTTCCTATCTATTGACTGAAATAACTACTCTGTGCGACCACAGACCCAGAAACTCAAGTGTGTTTCGACTTAGAAATACCATATGCTCTAATTAGAAAGTACTTCAGGCCCTCTTCAGGGGGTGTGCACCTCCAGAGCAATTGCCTGGGAGTCCCCTCTTTGTTGACAGCACACTTGCTAAGGGCCCAGCCTTGGTTTTCAGAAAATAGAAGCAGCCTGTGGTCTTACCAGCTCCAGATATTGGATACCACAACTGCTCAGGGCACTTCCATCTCCAAACGCAGTTGTCAGCTCTGTGGGGACTCTAATATGCAACTATTATACTCGAGGGCTCAATACCTACAAAGGGTTTTGTCTTGGCCAAACTGCAAATATGAATAACAATGAATTATTAAAAAGTCAATCTGCAAGTTTGGGTTTGTTTCTCTTTTTTTGCAGTGCTCGGTAAAACAAAAGAGTTTGTCTGGTTTTGTTTTGTTTTTAAAAATATTTTAAAATAAAACCTATGTGTCTGATCTCCCAGTGGCTGGGAACAAAAAAAAAAAGGCAATCCAGATTCAAATCTCCTTTCTTTAAAGGCTCAGAAGAGGCCCAGCCAGCTGAACTTTGTGTTATCCCACCTTGACACCTGCCCAGCGTAAGCATTGCTTCTCAGTTTTCACTGGCACCTTCGGTCAGCAATGTCTTAGCAATCCATACTGCCTTGTACCTGAGCTGGCTCTCACTTTTCTACCTTGATCCCAGGGCTGGAAAGAGCAGTCACAGCTCGGATGGCCACTGGTAGGGTTTTTTTCATGTAATCACCAGGTTCCCAGCAGCACCATGGGAGGAGATTTGGTCACAGGATATCCGTGGTAGGACACAGGGAGTGGTTCAGGAGGAGTTCCATCAGCAACAGGGACTCCAGGACTGAGGACACGTGCTTACTCCATGCTGTTGGATGGAATTAGAAACAGAAAGCAAAGTCTGTGTCAGAATTGAGGAGGCAAATCATTGCAGCTACAATACCAACAGCAGGTGAGGGTTCACAACAAGGCAATGGGTCTAAAACACAAATTTCAAAAAGAAATAAGGCTTTTTTTTTTTTTCTGCTGCGTTTGATTCTTTTTCTGAAATCAGGATTTTACAAATATAACCACCTAAAATATGAAATAGGTTACTCAGTCCCCCTGTGCTGCTCAGATCCCCCAGCAGTCCCTTACAAGTAAGTATTTACTACTCAGTGTCTTTATAAAGAAAGCCCATCAGTGCATCAAACCACATTCTGGTACACGTTCAGCTGCTTTTGTAGTTCGGGACACGAGGCACTCTTTTTTTTAATTCTGTTTTTGGAGGTAATCTAAGGAGATGGAGCACAGCCAGGGAAACAGTTAAGAGAATGGACAAGAAACATAAGAGAAACAGAAAGAGTTGGCAAAGACAAAACACAAAGGAAAAGAGTTGGTGAACAGTAAATGAGAGCCAGAAATGCAACAAAGATTTGGAAAAAAATGTTTGTTTTACTTCAAATTAATAGCAAGAAAGAACCTATAACTATGGTACAAATTGCTCAATGCCCCATGCAGTGCCAATATTATGCCATTCATTATACTTGCAGGTGTATTATTTCTAGTTCCCTAGATAGAAAAATGCTTTCCATGTATTCTTTTATATTTTTTCTTTTTTTTTTTTCATAGTGCCAAAGGTTCTTATTCTTCCAAACTCAATAATAACTAATCATTTTCCTGGCTGCAGACTAAGAGTGTGGTTACTCCTTTGTGCAGGTAATTCTTCCATCTTTATTAAAGAACCACTCTAAAATTTTGATCCGTCTGTATTTCAAGTTCTTTTCCAAATGTTTGTTTTCCCTTGTGAGAAAGGTTTTTCTACTAAACCTTATTCTTGTTCCCAATTCCAAATCTGATTTCCCACTGTTGGGTTGAAAAGTTTATTATGATCAATTTTGCACACTTTCTTCTCAAAGAAAATTAAAAAATAAATCATCACATAAAAGTAAAAATCTAACTTTTCAACATCTTTCCCCACCCACTTGTGACCACTGCAAACCTGCTGCTATTGCCTGGCTTCTCCTGGGGCTGCTCAAAGGCCACTGTGGGGAAGGTGTAGACAGAGATAACAGCATCCAGAACCCAGCAGCAGAGGGAATGGTGCTGCAGGGAATCTCTCCAAGCTCTCTGGTACTTCTCACCCCCGCTCCTTTTTTGCCTCACATCCACTAATGAGCATGACTTAACTTTGGCCCAAGACTCATGCAGTGGCTTGCCAAGGTCCAAGAAGACAGTGGTCCTGCTCCAGATCTACTCTGAGGTCCTGTCACCATGGTGACCCTCATCCACAGGCAAGAGCTCTCCCGGCCACCCCAGAGCACAGCAAGGCCCTGCATCAAAGCTGGGAGTTGTGTGTGTTGTGCACCCATCGTGTGCCCAGTTTGCATCCCCATGTAAGGGCTCCAGGTCACACCAACAGTGACCCCGAGCTCAGTGTGCCAGGCACTTGGCTGCCCAGTGCTGGGACAGCCACCACCCCCCATGTGGACACCACAGAAACCATGGGCTGGTCAGGCTTGCCAAAAGCTAGTGGGAATGACAGCTGACAGTGTTAATGGCTGGCTTGGTGAACTCAGAGTACTGAACAGGCATCTACCCCTTGAAAGAGAGTTTGGTTTTATTTTAATTACTGTCACATCCTTAAATCTCTGGTTCTGTCAGACACAGCCCAAGGAGGGCCAGCATCAAGTATCCCAGCTTCAATAAAGACTCCGTGAAACTGGAAGTCCTGAGTTTAACTTGATTTTGTCCTCTTTAAGTATAGATATTTAAGGTGATGGTGATTAATGAGACTACTGCTTCCCTTATCATGGTTTAATCCTCCCAACTGAGAAAAAAAAATACTATATTACTGCCTTATGCTTTCCTTAACATTCTTTAAGTATATCACCATCATATCCAGGCTCATTCATCCCCTTTTTAAAAGAAATCCTTTAGCCAGCACCCCAAGGAAAAAAAAAAACCTTGTAATAATCCTCCAGTTGCTTTACCTTTTCCAAGAAATGAGGATTTATCTTCTATCAGACAATCTGCCTTCAAAGTCGTGTCCAAGAGAGAGATTTTTCTCCAGAGTTCGTTCTGCAAAACTGTAATAATCATTAAAGTATTTATGAAGCAAACAAACTACATGATGAAAGCTGACTCTGTGCTTTGACTTGCACTCTAGGAGGGAAATGACAATGATTTCAGTGATGTCTTTCACTCTCAGATGGGCTGGGGCTCAGTGCTAAGCTCACTTTGATAGCACTGCAGTTTCTCAACTTCTGAATTCTAAGAACTTGTCACACTTTGATAAGGAGGTGGCACGTTGAGAGACACTCTACAAGTTAAATGCAGCTTCCTCTAGCTGTATATGAGTGAACATAATCATACCTAAATATCAGTCCTGCACCTTGTCTCCATTCAGCCATACCCTTATTCCAATTGCTCAGGAAGCTGATCTTATTGCAGTACTTTCTTCTCCCAGGACCCTAGGGGGATAAATGGGAATTCCATCACTTCCTTGTGGGTCAACAATATTTCTGTGGCTGAAACAACCATTATTGAAGTAGCAAAATAATAGCAAGAATATAGATGAAAAAAATTGAATTTCTGTTACATGAGAAATTGTGACATTTTGAAAATTTCAACCATAATGAAAAGCCAACTTCAAAAATTCCTGTCAGTGAAGTCCTGTCAATCTGCCCAGCCAAACCCTCTGTTTTCAATTGAACTACAGTTACATTTCCTGATAGATTTCAAACAGAATTTTGTATTGTAGAACAAATTTCAAAGCCTGAAGTGCCACTTTAAATAAAAAACAAAGCTGTATCTTCCTGCTTTAATACTTCATCTGCATTTTTTCAAAATAAAATTGCATAAAAAGTTTCAGTTCTCCACCAAAATATATCAGTTCAGCCAGATTAATGTTTTTTTGATAGAAAGCTAGCTCTAATTGTAAAGAATGTCCACAGTTTTAAGCCATATGGTCATTTCCTCAACCTGTTATTTTCTCTCTCGTGCACATGCTTGCACACCTGTACAGACACACGCACGAGAGCACAGACACCACCACCCCGTTTCCTCACCCATCCTGCCTCTGTGCTCTTCTTGGAGGCTGAGCCTTGGAATCATAGGATCATCTGGTTGGAAAAGACCTTTGAGATCATGGGGTCCGACCGCACCAGCTACTCTGCACAAGGCTGTTCTCCACATGGCTCTAATTTTTACCATAGATCTGGTTATTGTCTCTTAGTCCTTATCTTACCAACCATCAGTCCCTTGTTTCCAGAAAACTCTATAACTCCACAGATTATTTTCATTTCACAGTGAATAAGCTGGACACATGCAACAGCAGCGAGAAACCAGAAGCAAATGGCATACAGCCCGACCGGAACGCTCCCCGCAGACCACCAACGAATTCTCACTGCATCCGCGAACGCTCTGCATTTAGACTTTGTGATTCGCTGCCTGGACAGCACAGGGTTTGGTAACTCTTCTGCTTATGTCCAGTAGGAAGTTTGGCATTTACTCCAACCGATAAATGTCATGTAATATGGTCAAGTTTTCAGAAAGACAGAGCTTTTGAGGAAAAGGTTCGAGTGCTCACAGTCGGAGTCAGGGCTGTACGGGCACGAAGTGGCACCCAGCTTTGCACATCCTCCGTTCTATGTTGGTATTATAATCAGTATCTCCAAAAATAAATGTCTCTTACTTCTTTCAGCTTCCAGAGGAGCCCATTGTGGCTACCAGAGCGATGCAGTGTGGAAGGAAACACCAGGTCCCTTACACAAAAGTGTCCTAGAAGGAAATGTTTGCATTTAATTTCAAGATCCTTCAGTACAGACGCTCATTTACCCATTTAAATCATGTAAAGAGAGAAGAGAACGTTTAAGCTTAGCAAATTAATGCTGCAACTTAAAATCTGGCAGTTCTAGTCTCCCTTTTTTTCCCAGGGGAGGATTAATTTGCTTATTTTTATTCTTTGCTCTTTATTATTTCTATTGGTGGATATAAAAGTGCTATTGAGAGTTTTGAAGGATAAACACTATATGTGGTAACTGTTTAAAATAAGAATAAAATTTATTGAGAGTATAGACATTTTTATCACATTAATGTGACCTATAAATGATAAAGGAAATTTCCTTCATCTAATGTGCTCTATGTTTATAAATGTAACAAGAGAGGACGTTTTAATTCTTACCATAAATGTAAGGAAGTTAAAATCTTAACCCCAAGGTACTTAGTATAGTTGATTCTGTATTTAAAGGCAATGTCATTAACATTTATATTGTTTTTTTACCTACAACATGGACATATTTCAATATTCTATTCATTTCATTTTATAGATTAGGTTTTGACAGATTATTTCAAAGAAATCTACCTGTAATCAAAAGCAGACAGAATCATAAATTCTGTAAAAGAAAGGTTGGAAATTTCACTATTAACACCATATAAGTAACACATGGAATTGCACATGACCAGAAAATCTCATTCTCACAATCTGAACATATCTAAACAATCAGATACAATTTATTTGACTGTCTCGATTTAATAGATACAAATGAAGACAAGGCTTAGACATTTTCCCTTTCCACCAATCCATTTTACTACGTTTTTTAGTATGGCATTCAGTATAGTTTTTTATTAAGCCAAAATATTGTCCAGAGTTGAAAGAGTTCCTGCAGTCCCTGTGGAAAGGGTAGAGTTTGATGGCAGGCGTGTGGAAGTTCAGTGATGTCACCAGGGGCTGCCTTTCACACCTTGTACCGGTCAAGAGGATCTTCTACTATTAGCTGTGTCTCAAAACTTCCTTAAAATACCAATTACTAACCACTTTGCTACAGAAAGAAGTGTTCAAGGGCCCTGGCCCTCTTTTACATGACCAAGACTATGCTCATCAGGACATGAAAATGTAGGCAGCTCCTCTCAAAGGTCCTGACATATTTCCATGTACCTGTAAAGTCCTAAGGATGCACCCATGCCTTCAGGGGATTTGGCTGGGCTGGGAAGTGCAGGATGAGGTGATGAACAGATTTCCCAGCTCAAGCAAGAGGAACCTCATTAAAACAAGAGACTTTGTGGCAGGAAAGATATCTGAGGTATCACCAGGTACCCATTTCCACATGTCTAAGGTGACTCTCCACCATTTCAAGCCTTTAAATCACATCCTCTGGTATTTTAAATCTGTGAATATCTGAAAAGAAGACCTTTGGCAAGGACTGAGCATCGTGCTCCTACAAGGACTTGGCTAGTTACCTCAACTAGAGTTTAAAACCAGCTCCCGCCTGAGTTGGTTACCTCTAAGCCTGTAATGTCATCACATCTTCCAGGAAATTCTCAGAAACTGAAGTAGAAATTTATTTGGCCAAAAAAGAACCACTTCATAGCCAGGAATCATGGCAGGTCACTGACGTTTGCAGGTGTTGATAAAGAGTACCAAAGAATAGGTAAGGAATAGAGAATATTAAAAAGTGTAATGTCATATACAGCCATACAAAATCTCTTCCTCACTAGAGAACACAAACTCCATTTTCAATGTATTTCAAGATTCTCTCTCCACTTAAAAATTATAAGACTTCACACCTCTCTTCATGCTGCTCCTGATGCAGCGACCCTTTTTCCTCCAAGAGCCTGTCAGACTGAATGAACGTTACATTTAACCATCCACAGCAATTAAAGTGCATGGCCTGAAACCAAGATTTGCTGTGTTTCAGATGCAAATATTTATATAATTTAAAAAAAAAAATTACTTAGGAGTCAAAGTTTTATAAACAACTGGAAAAAAATGATTGAAGAGAGTGTTTTATTTTTAATTCAAAGTCCAAATAAAGAATAAGTGTCCTTCACCTTTCTCTATATGTGTATCTCAGCCATCTGCTAAAAAAAAAATCAAGTTCAATAGTAATTGGCAGTGTAAGAATCGCATTCCTTCTGCCCTTTGCTCAGGCACTTTGCCACGTAAGTTTGATGCCATAAAATTTAATTTTTTCATTTTGAATGATTTACGGTGGAGTAGAACCTATAAATCAGAACAGTAACAGGGGTTATGAATAGGGATGTATGTTTTTCCAAAATGTCTAAATGAAATATTTTGAAACATGGTAAAAGAACTGCACAGTTCTCCACCTGGCAGCTATAATTGAAGTTAATAACACTTGTTTAGACATAAGGAAACTCTTTGACACCTAGACTTTTTTTTTTTTTTTTTTAATAAAATGATCAAACAATCATCATCTAGTCTTAAGAAATCAAAGCAGTTAGTTCTGGCAATATGTCATACAAGGCAGTCTTGCTTTCAGCTATGTTTCCAACTGTGCCTAATAATTTTGAAAATACACACCAATTCCTTAGCACAATCCCCTATTTTAATCGTGCACTGTATTGTAAATCCTATTGGAGCACTTCAGGAGCCATTACCACGGCGACAGTGACAGATGGTATGAAACACATCATAGGAAGAGGCTTTGATAACCTCAATATGTGCTGTTGATTTTGGAGCATTTCAGATGCTTTCCAGCCTCTCTCTTGCATTAGTCACAACCAGAAGCTCATGAGATACAAGTGTTCATTTCCCCACAGCCAGTTGCACCAAGCCTTGGAATTTTACTGTTCTTGTCTGTGTTGGCATTCAGAAAAAGAAACCACAAGACTGAATTCAGTTCCTCTGTCCACGGAAAGAGAATGAAACCTAACTGCCAAAAGTTTTGAAGTCAGCTAAAAAATATCTGAAGAGCAGAGCCCCGAAAAAGCACCAAATTGCTCTGTTTACTCATTAATTCAGTCTGTGCCTGGCTTTCCAGTGTTCTGGATGAACCTAAAGGCAAGGGTGTAGAAAGATTGCCATGACTCCTGTCTTCCGCTCTTGAATATTCAACCCACCAGACTTTCTTCACTCCTAGAAGCTGTGAAATAACTTTTCTCTACTCCTAGCATCCTTCTATGACCTCTTTTTTTTGCATTCTGGGTAGGAGAACAGCTAAGTCCTTTTGTTAGCTGCCCCTTTATCTCTTGTTTCCCCCAGGATCAGGAAAGAGGAACATTTGCAGACACTCCTGTGGTAGAGAGCTTCCAACCACCTGTCTCCACAGTGGGAGGGAGAAATCTTCCAGACTACAAAAGCACTGCTGAACAAAACCTTGAGGAACAGACACCTCGTGAACAAAGTTAGTGCAGCAAAGGAAGGTACCACCCTCATATTTGGGCGTTAGGCTCTGGTATCACACTACGTGGTTGCAATGGTGCAGCCCTCACAATTATTCTGGGGCCACATGGACCTCTTTTTGAATGTCCCATCTTTATATTATGCAGGATTGAAGTTCTCGCTGTGAAGAATAACACTTCTTTTCCCAAATCTGTTAAATATTCATCACTTAAATATTCATCACTTTATCTGCTGCTCCAATTAAACCTAAGTGAGACTTTAAGCAGGTTAATTTAGAACAAATGAATTGCCTTGCTTAAAATCCAGTTCATTTCCAGGCAACTTTGACTCAGTTGGGAGCAAAGTAAGCTCCCCAGTCACTCCATCAGACATGTGTACGCTCACTTAGGAGCTTGCATTAAACCCAGGTGGTTAAACTGTGGTAAGTCCATGCGACTGCAGAGCCCGAAGCGCGTTTATGCAACACATGTCCACAAGAACGTAACTGATGATCATCAGCATGTATGACCTAGGAGCATCATAAGCTTTTTTAGAAGTGTTGTAAAGCACCTGGCCTTATATGGATTGTTCAGATGAAGCTCTTGTGGATTTCAAAGGGTCTGCAGCACCCAGACAGCAGATGGTGATCCATCCACCAGGGTCTGCCCTCATAAACCCAGGCAATACCAATCAATTTATATCTCATCATCTTAACCCTGAACTTCTAGGTAATGGTTTTACCTGGTAGTCCTTTTTTTTTTCCAAAATGTTGTCCTGTTCCCTCTTAACTTGATTTACTCTACTTATTTCAGCTGCTGACTTTGGCACTTTATTCCCAGCTCTAACCAACCACAGCATAAAGACTTATCCCTGAGCTGCTCCGGCGCAGAGCGCTCATTCACACCAGTTCCAGCTCAGGTGAATAGGCTTCTCCTTGTAAACTGAGTTGGAAGGATTTAACAAACAGCCTCAGACCCCGTGGGTGTGGATACCCACATCTGCTAAGCCCAGTAGAAAACAAGGCTAAAATGCTATCAGCACCTTGTTCAGTATCCGGCTTATGCGCTGGTTTATGGGCAAGAAAAACCTGTCAAAGGGAAAGGCAGATTTTGCAACCTCACAACCCAAAGAGAGCACTTGCTTGTGGCTGAGGGAAGCCCTGTATTCTGTCACTTGAAAGCTTTCCTAAAATTTCATGCATTTTTCACCAAAAAATCTAACACCGAACACATGTGCATCGATGTCACAGTCAGGTTCTTCATCTGGAAAAGAGAAGCCTTTTTTTGTTTGTTTTTCCAATTTCAACCACAGAAAACTCCTCCTGGTGTAATTCACTTCAAAGTCTAAAATTTGTTCCAGTGATAATTGCTGAATTTATGCGTATTTAGTACCCAGTACTTAACTAAAACAGCTACGTCGGGTGACTACATATAAACACTGTGCCAATTTCTTTGGGTAGGAATGCAGTAAATTACTACTGATTACACAAATACTGATTAAAATTTGAAGGCAAATAAATAATGAAGAGGGATATTATTTATTTGTCCAAATGCTCTTAAGGGTGCAGTCATGCCAAGCACAACTTCCAGTGAAAGCAGAGGGTGGAAATACAGCATTATGCTGGTTGATGGCCTGGACTGAATCACGAAGACAGCAGCAATCACTGGTTTAATATTTGCTCTGTCTCTCTTTTACCTTGTGACCTCTGCAACACTAGGACTTGAGCTCATAAAAGGAAAATTCTGACGTGAACTTTGCACTTGCAGTTGCTGTTCAACTCACCTGAGTTTTACTGTTGTGCAAGCAGACAGAAAAGTGAAGATGCAATCTGTTAAATCAAGAGAATTATTCCCAAATCTGAAGTTTTGATCCTCCACACAGCACCTGCAAATATCTTTGAATCCAGATATAAATCCGTCTCTGGAAGAAGTTGGTGCATCACCTAAGCACTGTCTTCTTTTACAAGGAAGGATATTGGCACTTGGAGAGGTTCTGCCTAGGACAAGGCAAAAAATTCTGATTTAGGAGTTGAAGAATAAAAGTTCTGTTTAAACTAACCTGACCCACAAGACAGTGGGGTAAAAATTGTTACCATCCACAGAGGATAATACCTCTGCAATTCCATGGAATTCACAGTCTTAGGTTGCACAGGTCAGTGCAGTTCATTGAAAACAGGGGCATTGCGTTGATCTACTTGAGCTGATTATCTAGGGTGAAGCAGTTGAAATCCTAACAGTGTTCCAAACCAAATCTGGGATCCTGGGCTGATACGCAGCTGGCCATGGATGTTTTATGCAGTTTCTCTGTAACAGCTGTGAGACTTAGTCTTGTGAATATGTCCTAAACCATGGTGGCCCATAAGGGCTGTAGGGCTCCAGACAGCATTTCTGCACATCCCCCTGTACCAACATCTTCTCCTATAACCTCACAGCAAGGTTTCATTGTGCTGCACACCACAGGTGTGTCTCTTTTTAGGTATATTTAGTCCCTTTTGTCCATCCTGTGCGTTTTTAAAAGCACTTTTATAAGGAGCCCAATGCTCCAAGCCAGAAGAAATAGGTACAGGCATTTTTATATTCATGTCTGTAATACTTATTTTTCTTTAATAAAACTTTGCAATCAAATAACCACAGAATCATAGAAAAGTTTGGGTTGGAAGGGACCTTAAACATCATTGAGTTCCAGTTCCCCTGCCACGGACAGAGAAACCTCCCACTGGATCAGGCTGCTCGAAGCCCCATCCAACCTGACCTTGAACACCTCCAGGGATGGGGCAGCCACACTTTCCCTGGGCAACCTCTGCCAGGGCCTCATCACCCTCATGATAAACAATCTCATCATAATATCTAATCTAAATATAAACCACACGGCTTGGTGAAATCCAGAGCACTCTGATTTCTTTTGGCAACTGAGAAATAAAAGCAAAACTAGAGGAGAACCTAGGGTTTAATTCATAGATTTTCATGCAGCCATGTATTATAAAGAGCACACAAATGAAAGGAGCTGCTCCCACCAATGAGCCACAGAGCACCTGGGTTCCACTTGCACTGGAGAGACATTTCGTATTCACAGATACTTAATACGGATATGTCTTAATAAACCTATAGAAAGGAAATTTATACTCACACATACAGATACTAATATCAGATGTGGGCATTAAAACCGAGCATTACTTACTTGTTGCAGCACATGAATTATACTGAAGTTACTGCCCACCATTTCTTTTTTCTTTTATACAATTTCCTCATTTCACCAAGCATACACACACCCTAGTGCTCCAAAACCAACCAAAACTAAAGACTTAACTCAGAACTGAAAGATTAATCTGTATTTGCTTCCTCCCTTTAAATGCTTTAGTGAATAGGTATATGAAATTTTTATTTATAATCTGTAGAGAAAATAAAGCATTAAACCCAAATTTAGCACTATTTTACATGTTTTTCAGCCCTGGAAATACTCGCCATCCCTGCGTTTTAACTACATCATTACTTAATCAAAATATTTGAAATGTAGTAATAGGAATAAACAAAACTAAACTGAAAAGTTGTGGTCTCTAACTTTTCTATAGCTCTCTTTGTCTCTTATTTGAAAAAATAATACTATGCTACAATGCAGATAGCAAAAATATGATGTCATTGGGGAAACATATGCTTATTTTTAAAGATTCTGCTGGGAGTCCTCTGTATATGTAGAACTCGAGCTGAAACTCGGGGTTTTGTCCGGTTGATTTCTTGTGAACCATAAAACAGATTTCACTTGTCTCTGGTGTTATTTGTAGAAATACATATCAGTGAGATCAGAAAACTATTCTACACTCTCTTTTTCAAACATGTCCCAATAAGCAGTCTGTTCTATTTCTAGTAGTGCGGCATATTAAGTTACCTTTTAAGTTCCTGCCAGTTGGGAGCTCCTTCATTCAAAGTAGAACCCCAGTTTAGCTTCAGGCTAGAACTTAGTAGTAATCATGTTATTTTAAGGATCTAATTTAGACTTTCTATAAATTCGAAGTGTTGAGTTAACCATGTTCTGTTTATTTGTGGAATATTTTCTGACACCTTGTTACACAATTAATCTACAAACTCAGTTTTGACCCCGGTCCTAAGAACAGAGGGCTGACATACATAGCCCATGCCACCTGTGGCATAATGTATTCTTTCACTCTTATCCCCCTCATAGGTACCAGTTTCCTGAAACAAAAATGGTCAGACTGGGTATCAGTTATTCAACACTGCCAGTAGAAACAAAAATGTACAGAAGTGGAAATGAGAAAAGAAGAGATGAAAGAAGTCATTAAGAGCCACCCACATCTAAGGTCTCTGATTCCATTTCAGCGGGTAAGGGTTTTGTCTTAGGCTTCAAGTGGGCCAGAATTTATCAACACCCAAAGGCAAATGGGTTCCTGCAGATCACCCTGCCTGAAGGATCTCACCTGCAGCTGGGGGTTGTAGACCCTGCTACAAATATGACCTTCAGCCCTTGCCTTTCCCAAACAAGGGAAATAAACAAATGAAAATCCAGTCACTCCTCTCATTAACTTAAAAGCCGTTTGTTAAAATACAGACAATTCATAGACATAAAAAAAACCAAAGTAAGGGATGATGGAAATGATTGTATAATGAGTGAAAATAGTCATCTTTTGTCCCTGCATTATTGTCATCACCCATAGCATTTGTGCTTTTATTTTCCCAAATAGTGTATCCCTGTCCAAACAGCAGAGATGAATGGTCCTGTCTTTCCAGGGAGATGCAGTCTCAGCTGGTGTTGTTGCAGTGAGAAATTCTACTAACATAGGGCAACAGCATCTTAAGTTTGCTCTTCTTTTTGACAGTTTCTTTTCATGAGCCATTTTGGCAAAACTGCTCAGTAGTTGGCATCCTGGTTGCTCTTTTTTTTGATGTTATCAAACAGGTACAATTAAGCTTCAATAAAGAAATACATTCTTTTCTAATTGTAAATAGCAACAAAAATTGAATGCTTACAATTTGCTATCAATTATTGCACAATAAACAAATGAGACACTAATTCTGTGATGCTTAAAGATCATCTGGAAAATAAAAAATTGTTCCAGTCAGTAGTGAATCTTAATCTCTTCATCCCTTTTAGCTAATTAACTTTTATTTTGTAGTAAATTATCTTATATTTCGTTTTCATTTCAGCTAAAGCCATTCAGATCTGCATGAATTAGAAAACTGTTTAAACTAAGTAATAGCTCAATATTTTTCCATCAGGAAAAGGGAAGCATGCTGGCCATACCCACCCAGGGTTTTCTAGTGCAGTACAGCATGAGCATAATAATGCACAGCAGATTTTGTGTGTACATGACAAATGAAGCAAGATCTGATGAATCATCTGACAGTTCTAAGATGGTCTGCAGTTTCCCTCACATGCCACTCCATTGCCTGATAGCTCCTGAATTTGCCACTGAGAAAAATTACTTGTGATTCATTGAGTAATGAATTTACATTTCTATTCAACAGAACAGTTTCCATCTCCCAAATGTTGAATGTGTCCAGAGCCTTAGATCCCACTATTGCTTCTAGACTGAGATTCTCTGTACGTAACTAAACAACCACAAAATTTAGCAGTAATTCAGAAATGCAGAGAGAAAGCAGAATTTTCCCTGGAAGACCAGTGAATTAAAATTTGATCCTGTGAGGATATTTAGCTTCTAGTTCAGAGAAAAGCAAATATGGGCCAGGGCTCTGGGATGAAAATTTTCAAATGTTTTATTCAAATCCAGACCCAAACAGCCTTTAACATTTTGAAATGTGTATATTTCCAAATCTGAAGTCATTCAGATTTGGAAGTTCAGCTGTTTGAGAAGCCCTGTTCTCTTGAGAAACTGTCTTTGCTTGGAAAGCAAACCCTTTGTGATTCACAAGCCAGAAGAGAGAAACCGGAACATATTTCACATCACCTGGGGGAGGATCCCTCAAAGGTTTGCACCACCTCTGATGGCCACAATGGCACCAAGCTGCCCAGCACTGGTGATGGGGGCTTATAGGAACATAAAATGGCAAAGCATTTCCCCAGTCTTTCAGGGAACAAAGTGAAGCTTTGAAATTTGTGTTCACTCACTTACCCCAGGTTTGATGTTGGTGCTGTGGGTCACCTCTGCTCAGCAGATGGACAACTGGAGCATGGGTCAGACCTTCCCGTTGCCTTGACTGTTCTTGCTGTGCTCCCTCTAAAAATCTTGGGCTCCCGGGGTCCTATTTCAGCACCTTATTTAGGTGTGTAGGGTTGGAGTAGACAAACACAGGCCTCAGAGTTCAAGTGAGTTGCCCAGGATGGTGTAGGTTGTCTGGACAAGAAAAGAAATGGGAAGGAATAAGCTGGTAAATCCTGACTATCTTACCATAGAATGACCTGAGCTGGAAGGGACTCTCAAGGATCATCAAGTCCAACTCCTGTTCCTGCCCAGGACACTCCCAACACTCCCCCCGTGGGGCTGAGGGCAGTGTCCAAATGCTTCTGGAATGCTGGCACAGTGGGTGCTGGGACTGCTTCCCTGGGGAGCTGTTCCAGGGCTCCACCACCCGCTGGGGGAAGAACCTCTTCCTGAGATCCAATCTCCCCCTGCCCTGGCACATCTTCCTGCCATTCCCTCGGGTCCTATCATAGGTTTCAAGAGACCTTGTAGCAAATGATTTTACCATAATTCTGTGCCTTAAAAACATGACCAATTTTACTTTTTTGGCCACAGGCACAGTCCTGAAGCCTCAGCCCCTAACACTGAGCAGACATTATCGGACTTGAAAATGCTTTGTGTAGCACTGCACTGAAATATGAACTGTCCGAGCGCCACAGGCCATGAAAATCCTGCTCAGTGGTTGGGTTTTGGTTCTAACATGCACCTACTACAAGACACAAGTCAGTCTCTCCATCTGAAACTGCAGCTCCCAACAGAGCAATGAGTAAAATCTATAGCAAATAATAAATTAAAATAAAAACCATGACTTTAACACAAACAGTTTCTCTCCAAAAATGACTGCAAGAGCTCCACAAAATTCAGTTCAGCCTTGTTGATTACTGTGTATTTTACACACAAAATGATCAAGAATCACTACGGTGAAGAGCAACCTAAAACTGATATAATGTAATATGAAGTGGTTGAAATCTGTGTCCACGCACTCAGCGTCTCCTCTTCAACACTGGAGCCCAAGCAAAGGTCCTTATTTGGGAAATGATTTATATGACCTGAGCAATCTGACATTTTAATGGTCCAGCAGGTAGACTTTTGCTAAAGTTGTGAAAATGGGCTTTTTGGAGAGCGGTTGTAGCAGCCCAGAACAGCTGCTCCTTGGGGCTACAGGAAAGCTTTTATTCTGCAAACTGGCTTCCTTTCAGCGAGGCCCTCGCTTTAACCTGCAGGGATCATGCAGGAAACATAAAAGTTACTGAGGCCTTGCTGACCTTGTCAAGGCCACGTGTGGGAATTTTTAAAGTTTGAGTTGCTTCAAAATTATAGCAATTACTAGAAAATATTCAGGAAAAAAGAACTTTTCTTTTCTTCTGCCAGTTCAGATTTCCCAACTGAAATTGTCATTTTCATCTGCTAGTCCTTTAAAAAAAATAGAATTATAGACACTTTTTAGTCACTGGATAACAGATGTTATAAAACATTGTGGCACTCAGTCATAATTAAGTCAGGCCTAATATGCATCTGTCAGAAACTGTTGACCTTTGCTCATGATGGCATGGAAAAAGCTTTGATACTCTACTACATATTTAAGGGTTTTTGAAGGAAAAATGTCAAAGGTTTGGGTGTTTTGGCAGGAAATTACCTCTTGCGTTCCTAGTGACAAATGTTTTTAGCTTAATCTAAGTAAACAATGAAATGGTGATACTTCAGTTGGGATTTCTAATCCAAAATATCATCTTTCCTATGCTTCCCTAGCAAAGAATCAAGGAATTGTAGAACTTATGTAATTTTTACGGTGACAATCTGCCAGAGCAGAGGAGTAAAAGCTCCTAATGCAATTGACATTTACACCTACAAAATGTGGGCATAGATTTCAAAAGGAAATAAGAACATTTTGATTTTAAACAGAATTTAACCATATGACTGACTATAAATATTGTGGGCAGCACAAGGACTGGGTGCAAAACTCTTTGGAAAAGGATCCGTAGCTCAGCAATGTTCGACGTTTTGGAGCCTCTAATACAGCTTATACTGAGTACGAGTCTGCTTCTTCTCCTGCCTTGACTGTAAGCACAGACTGGATGTCAGGCCCCAGCTGGGAATCCTTGTTTGCAAAGTCAAGACCCTGGGCTGGAGCTGCCTGGAGTGGACACCCAAGTGGAAGAGCTCATCCTGTTCACACAGCCCCATCGCATGGGCAGTACAGGAGCGAACGCCTGTGAGGGCTGGGAAGGGGCAGCTGAAGCAGTGAAAGCAGCAGAAAGGAGCGGTACCCAACAGCTCCAGCACTGAACTAGCAGCCTTCTGCAACCTCAGCCTCAATTTCCTACCTCACCCAGGCTCCTGGTGGCTCCTTGGCCATAAAAAAATTCAGCTCATATCACAAAAATTCCCAGGCACCCAAGTCCCAGTGATATCAGCATAACAGGAAGATTTACAGCATGAAATTCCCTTATGAACCCAGGCCTTAACATCTCCCTGCCTCAGCTCCCTGCATATAAAATGTTGAAAATATATCTTTTCCTGAGGAAAGCGTGGTGAGGATTAATGAGTTAGAGATGATGATGATGTAAGGGGAATATTAAGTACTTTCATCAGAGAAAAGAGACAACATTTTTCAAGTCTTAAAGCTTTGAGAAAGCCATGTGTGTGTACATGAGCACACTTATGCTTTAGCTTATTTATTTAATAAATTTTATAAATCATGCACTGAGGAGTTGCAGAGAACATTTTAAAGGTCTTATTTCAGTATTTTATTTTCATTTAACCTATTATCAAATTATTTTTATTACTTTTCAAAATTTCATCCACCACAATCCTAAAAGCCTTGTGGATTAACTGGTGCACAAGAAAAAGGTGGTGTTTTCATAGCTTGATTCCTTTAAGCAGGTTACTATATTGTTTAGCTTCAAGGAGAACAGAAATTTCCCCAAGCCCACACAGAAATTCAGGCTTGAAAGCTGTACAGAAGCCATGACAAACAAACAAAAAGCTTATTTGGGAGATAAAGGAACATAATCTTTTCCCAGTACATCTGCAGAGAATACTGCAAGACAAATGGCAGTGAGGAAAAGATCAAATGACATCCCTCATTGCCTAAAACAAATAAATAATCTAATACCAATGATTAAAGATCAGATTGTTTAATATATATCCCTCCTTGGCCATTGGAAGAACTTTGCACGGTAGCATTTTATGTTTAGCCTTGTGAAAATTTGCCCTAAATTCAGGCTCTTTGCATAATCAAATTTCACCTTTGAAGTAGCTTTTTCTTTCCTGTTCCAGAAAGGAAGTTGATGCTTCCCAGCACCGCCCTGTGAATGCCATTAGTGCACCCACCTAAACAACAAAAAAAACAGAGTGGAAAATAAATTCACACGGAGGAGAGGAGAATAGAGAAGCAGCAACCCCAAGACAGGGAAATAAAACTGCCCCACACATTCAAACGTGGCTGGTCCTGAGTTAAAGAGAGAATGCCAGGTGATTCCGTCATCATTTACCTTCTGTGGTTTGACAGCACATAATATCACTTGTTCTTTTCAATTAAGAGGGCTTTAATGCTACTTAAACTTCTTGCTGCCACACTGGCAACTTAAAATTTTGAAACGTGTTCCTATGTTTTTGGGAAGACAGTGAAAATAAGGAAGTGGTGTTCAGAAGCAAACCCTGATTTGGCTTTTATGCAATGAAACATAGATGTTTCCATGAATATTTTTTCTTTTTTTTTGCTGTTAAGAACTACTGTAATTTACACCTCCTTTATGATGAAGCACCAGGTCTTCTTTCTTAAAGTTATTTTCCAATTAAAGGAATAGGTATGGTAATTTCGTTTGATGGCATTTTTTTGCAGGGAGATTATAAGGGTAACAGAGGTAATACTTGCTCTAATTAAACATTACTCTATGGCGTTTCTTGCTAATTCTCCCATTTCCAGTCTTAATTGATCGTGGCAATATTCATTACCAATGTCTTATGTTTACATAAATTAGTCCCATCACCCAAATACAATGTTCTTTGCATGAGGCTTATTCTAATTTTCTCCAACCAGACAAAGGGCTCAAACGGGGAACTTCAAACACAGCCCCATAGAAGAGACCTGGGATGCTGGCATTGTCTTGGTGCACAACTGGGAGCTCAGAGAAGGTATTAGACTTAATGTTTAACTCAAAGAATCACGGTTTGGTCGCCTTCACTATAGCACTGACTTCATTTTACCTTTGGTTTTAGTATTCCATTGCCCCTTGCCTGTCCTTTTTCTCTGGTTAATTCTGCCCCCTTCCTAATTCATGATACTCCAGAAAATGGATGGATACCCTTTGGGTTAATTTCAAATTTTTTCCTGTTCATTTAATTTCATTATTAAATATTCCTGTCTTTTCCCCCTACTTTTATGGCAGCTCAAACCTCCACACCGATCCCCAAACACAGCCGATGGTGTGGAAATCTGGACCCAAGCCTTGTGTACAGCTTCTATTTCTTGTATGGTCCACACTAAATGCTCTGATCTGGCAGGAATTCAGAAAAATCAAACAAGATCCTGTGAGAGTTCAGCACATATTGCACTGCAAGGAGACCAATGGGCTGTTTTGCTTCCATGGACCTGCTCCTGCCTTCAAAGCCAAACATATGCTTCAGCTGCCAAAGGGAAATTACAGTCAGAACTCTTTCACTGTGCTAATCCCTTTTTGCTGGAACACATCTCACTTTCTACCTGGGGAGCAGGTCCTCGTACAAATGTCACCAGCCTGTGTCTGTCCCCTGCTCAGGTTGTACCCAGAGCCATTTGGTTGCAGAGAAGTATCAGTGTCTACACATGCAGAGTCAAGACAGAGCTGTCACAGCTGACAAGGAACCATTGGGTAGAGCTGACCTTACCTCCAAAGGTTGTTTTGATTTTTTTTCTCCATCTGGAGGGCAATGCTAGGGTCTATTATTTATCTGAACATTCGAGCGAACACTCAACACTTTGTCAGGACTTGGTATGAATACTGAATTCTGAAGAACTTCAAGTGTACCATGAAACATGGAAAAAATCAGCTGCATGCTGAGAGGGGCGTCTGGGATGGAGCAAAAGGTCATAACCAGGAATGACAGAAAATATAAATCTTGAAAAATTGTTGTTTGACCAACAAATATTCTTCCCTTGATGTCCATTAAATTTTACAGTGTAGGCAGTGCTCGAAAACTCAGAAGTAAATGTGTTTCATGCAGCCCAGTCTTGATGGGAAGTGCTTGAGGGGAAAAAAACCCCAATGTCAAGAAGATGATGGAAGGCTTAAATCTAAACTGAGATGTTTCTTCTTGCTTAAAATCATGCACATTCAGAAAGAACTGGAAACTGTTGAAGGGAAGGAAAATTTCTCCAGAGGACAAATGCCAAAGCTTCTTTGTCTGAGCCTGGACAACACTGGGAACCCAAAATTGTCTGGAAGACTTCACTGGCCAAGCCGTGGTTTGTACTTGACCCTGATGGGCGAAGGAGGAGAAGAGGGAGGCTGGTAGAGATTTTAAATACCTCATTGAGGGAAGGCAGGCTCTTGGTTTGCCATAAAGGCACGACTTAAGAAACCACCACTTTGTTCAAACAATCCTGATTTCCACTGTCCACAAAGGTGCCTGTAATGAGATGGCTCTCACGGGGCTTAATTCTCCATGTGCTCTTGACCTGACCTGGGTAGGAGATACCTGGTCTGTTGACACGTATTCTCACGGCTTGGTCAAAGTCCAGTGCTCCAGCTGGGTTTTGATCCTGGAGCTGCAGTGCTGATTGGCAAAACTGTGAAGGCCTGTTCCTTTTCCAAAAGCAGTCATGGGCAATGTTTTGCTGACTGTTGAGGGTCTCATGTGAGACATGCTCTGTCCTGGGCTTCTCGACCACGGGTCCTCTGAAAGGGACAGGGAGCAGCTCTGCTTTCCCGCGGTGTCTTCAGGAAGTGGGTGATACCACTCGGTTCTCCCACATCCTCCAAGTCTGCATTGGCTGTTGATTTTCTGTTCTAGAGGCACAGAGGGGAATTAAAAGTAAGGCTCAGTGTTAAATCTGAGGAAAAAAGGCAGCTAGAAGACAATTTGAGTTCGTCATCTTTGATCTTCCTTCTGTGACCCCAGCTTGCAGCCCGTGGGGGTTTATATCTCCACCTGCTGCTCAAAGTCCACACAGCACCAGGTACCTTTATCTTTTCTTCTACTATGTCTGAGCTGTGGCCCTTTCTTCCATGAATAAATGTAGACCCTTGACCAATTATTCCCTGCAGCCACAGCTGAGGGAAAGCAGGTGTGAAAGTCACACTGGAGAGGTAAAGATGAACCCCAGTCCTAAAAGGGAAAACATTAATCAACCAAAAAGCATAAGTTAACAGCTTGCTTGCCAAAAACATTTGAGATTTCTGCTTGGTTCTAAATAACAAAAGGCTTGACACAGTTCCCAGTGCAATGGCCACTGTGTAATTGGATTTCTAGAAAGATTTCCACACTGTTATAAAGTCACCTATTCAGTTGTGTCAACAAACACACATCTCTGAAGATACACAGAGCTCACTGCATCAGGAGCCCTACGGACACACAGGGCTGGAGCTGCCCCTTAGATCAGCCCAGACACCGAGCTGGGCTGTGTTAGCTCTTAGAAAAGGTATTTGAGCAGTGGTCTAGGAATTGTGCTGACTGCTTATCGGTTTCCAGAGGGAGTTAAGGTGTTGGTAGGCAAAAATCCCATGGCAGTCTCCCATCTCTCCCCCTGTCATGTTGTTGGAGCTGCTGGCAGCGGAGGTAACTCAAATTGAAGTCCTACTCCATACAAAAGGTAAGGGTTATCCAGCCAGAGAGAAGCCCTTGATTTGTCTCTTGCCCTTGGATGAGTGGATCCAGTCCCTTCACTGGTGAGAAGCTGTGATATTACACTGACTTTATAACTGTAAATGACAGAGAAAGGTGCAGAAAAACTACATCTCTGTCAATGTAGTTCTGTTATTGTTTTCCAAGCAAAACTCAGGTTTCTATGTTTCTCCTGGTTTACATATCCCTGAAAAAATCTCAAAAGCAAAAATGAGCAGAAAACTGGCTGAAGTTTGAGAAACAAAAGAGAGGAACTTTTACAGCCCTCTTCAGTTAAGGTGCAGACAGCAGTTAACCCTAGGTTTCCCTCCCCTTGCATATAAAGGGTCATGGGTAATCACTTATGACTAATTGCACACTTGTGTCAGGGAGATGGCTTTTCACATCTGGTTCAGATAATCCCACAGTCCTGAAATGTTCTACCAAATGTTGCAAAAAAATACAACCTGTGCAGTGTAACAGCTGGTGGATGACCCAAGCCTGCAGACTGACACCTAATAACACATTTGCACCCTACAAGAAGATCTTATTACAGCGTGTTCGTTTTACACGATGAAGGATTATCATCTTCAGAATGAGAATTCCACCTTTAAAGTGGAGCTATAAACATTCGAGGAAATGCTGACTGAAGAACTGACCAAGTGCAAGAAAGCCAAATGTCAGACTTGGGGAGAGGGGTCAGGACAGGATGAAAAAATCCTGGAAGTTTGAGTAGCAGCTTCCCAGTCAGGGATCTGAGCTCTCTGACAGATCCACAGCTTCGACCTGCTGGTTGAACTGTTGGGTTTTTTTCATAAAGGATCCCTCAGCCACTTCAAGTTTCTCCTCTCTAATCTCTCAAACCAATCTTGTCAGGAAGATTAAGAACCATTACATGTGACATTTCTGATAAATTAATATCGGAAAAATAATTTTATACTCCCAAGAAAGTAGTGTTGCAAATTGTTAAATGGCTTCACCAAGATACCCTATCCTTCATTTACAAGTGCTGACAAGAGTTTTCAGTCCACTCTCTCAGTGACTTTAATTTTTCATTCATAGTGAATTAATTAGCTCTCACTAAAGTTTATAAACTTTGTGTTTAAGAAGTTTGATCCATGTGTGGTTTGTGTAGGTACAGCACAGGCGATACAGGACACGGTGTGCTGCCTCATCACAGACTGCTGGGGTTTGGTGTTCAGCACTACATTCATTACACACATTACCTTTAGGAAAGTGTCTCTCTGCACCAAAGCTCTCTTCCAGCACACTAAATTACTAATGTTGATGCACCCCTTGAGAGAAAGAACTATTTCCCTACTTTCCAAGGACAGGAGCAATCAGCCTTCTCAGTTTTAGAGCACCTGTCTCCCAAGGTGAAACTCTATTTATACAGACAGTATATTAAAATATGTCTAAAGATTTTGTACTATATTGGGAAGGCAAGTGAGAAAACTGATAGGAATTGCCACATATGTGGAGTTTTTTACCTTCAAGACCTCAAACATTCAGTCTAACAATGTAGAATTTGCATATTCTACAGCATTAGGATAATCACCATGGTTATCTACAGCAGAAATATCTCCAGAAAGGTCAGCATATGCAGTTCTGTGTTGCACAACGTAGTGGGCCACACAGTGCACAGTCCCTTCCTGTGTGTATTCTATGAGTAAATTCAAACTGATCTACAAAATTGGTTGTAGACAATACACTATGTCCCATTGATTTAAATGCTTTTAAAAGAGAATACAAGAGCAGAAGTATAAAATTCTGTACTGGTCAAGCAACATTGATTTTGTGGAAGTGAGAGGAAATAACACGCAAATATTAATAATGAGCTAATAATATAATAGTGAGGCAAAATAACATCAAGATGTAGGGAAAGACAAAATCTGTAGTTTTCTACACTCAGCTCCAGAGAAAAAATACAGTAGAAAGTAAGCAGAAATTAAATAAACCACAAAAACTGAGGCAGACATAGTATTAAAGAGTTCAGTTCCCACTGCTCTGCACAAAAGAGTTGTGCTGGTTATAAAGGTTTTGCTTGTGTTACAGATTAGGAAAGCATATATAAAAACATACTAAGCCTGAAATACAACCTGGTCTGGCTTTGAGTGCTCGGATTGCCAAGCTGCTGTTCAGAACACTGCATCTTCTGTATTATTAGGTCAACTTTGGCACAACTTGCCTAAATATCTCATTTACCTCCATCGCCTTGTTCTAGAGCATCTTCCATTCACCTCACCTGGCTGACTTGAACCACGTGAGGGTGCCACCAGAGAACTGTCACCGTCATACACTTGGCAGGTCCTCCTCCCAGAGAGGGACAAACTCAGATCCGTACTGATACATACCATGGCCCCAGGATGCCTCTTCTGGCACACACTGAGGCTTATTTAAGCCACAGCAATTTATAGGCTAACAGTCATACAGTTTGGACAAAATACAAATTGGGGTTGAGTGCAGGTCTGAGTCCCAAAATACAAAGTCAACACAGTCAGCAAGACCTCAGCAAGACCCAAGTGAGCACTGAAATAAAGTAAGATCTCCAGCTCAAAGTTGGCTACAAAAAATATGAGTTAAATAAAAATTAAAAAAAAAAAAAAACAGAGGCACAGTTCAGTATTTTCTGTTAAAAGGTATAAAAGGTATGGAGTCCATGCCTAACTCTTTGGTAGCATTCTCTGTTTTCATGAGAAAGCAATTATAGTTAAATGGAAAAGGTTCCTATTTGCTGTGCCAGTAACGGTTTCACGGAGCTGGAAGACCAGTCCTTATAACCGGAGGAGAGGGATCAATATCTGGTGAACGATGCTTCCTTTACAAAAGCAATAATATGACTCTTGGAGGAAAAAAATATGAGCTTTTTTTTCTATTAATATAATCGTGTATAAATTCCATCATTTTTTTAAAAAAAAGGCTGCTAGAAGAGCCAAAATCATTGCAAAAACATTGCTCAACATGGACAAAAGTAGGTTTCCAGTTGTGTGTTGGAGATCTACATTAATGAAACCAGCTGAGAGTTCCTACATCCCCCAGGACATGGGCTGTGTGTTCCACAAATCGCGAGCTGCAGATGTAGGATAAACTCTGAAGTTTATGTTAGGTGAGAGTCCACTTTATGAGTAGTGCTGGCAAGACTCCACAACTCAAATAATTTTTGCGTAATGAAATATACTCCTAGAAACTAAACCCAGCCCTAAAGCATGAACCAGATTGTTGGAGCTATAAAAGACAAGAGTTCTTAGCAGAACAACAAACTCTTTTACATTGTGCTAAATTAATACTATAACAAAAAATGAATTTTAGAAATAAAATATAAGGAAAAATTAGGAAAGAAAATAGTAGTTATATAATGTAACAAAAATTCCTGCATTTGGGATCGTGCTCATAATCCCACCCCGTCAGCAGATCTGCAATGGCAGAACACACTGGCAGCTCCAAAGAGCACACATGCTTATTCATATCACATTTTGCACTCTGCCTCTAATCCATGCTAAAATATTATACATCTCTGGGGCAAGTGGAGCTCGAAAGGCTGTGAATGGAGCAGCTCTTCAAGTTTACTACAGCAGAAGGCTGCACGCAAACACAACAGACACGTCACCAGCTATTGAGAGGAGCCCTTTTTAGTACTTTTCACACTGAAATATGTCAGAGAGATAGGTACATCTTGGGCTTATACAGTCTGAAAACACAACACATCACAAGGTATAACAAAATTTAAAACACCATTTTTTTTCTAACTACTGTAAAGTATTATTTGGCTTTCTTCTGATCCCAGAAAGGCAATGCAAGAAAGATACACACTTCTAAAAATTATTTAGTGATAAACTTAATTATGTTTTCATATAAAATTATTACAAATGGGTGTGAGGACTGTGATTCCTGACACTTTCTGGAATTATACATGTAAGTATTTCCATCACTCACTGTGGTCTCTTTATGCTGCTCCAATAAAGCAAAGACAGCACAAACCGGCCTCCAGAAATTCCTGGAGTTCAGAAGTGGCAGAGAGCCAGCACAGGCAGGGCCGTGGTGCTCCGGTGCACCAGCAGGATGGGACGAGGTTGGTGGGAGTAGCCACTGCCTGAAACTCCTCTAAGTTATGTCCCAGAGTGGTCCAGACTCCACTTCTGGCCAATGGGTTTTTTCTGGAGTGTTCTTTCTTCCTGAAAGCAGAGACCTTGAACCCTGAAATGACATCACTTGAGTTTTAGTTGGAACTGGGAACAACTTCGTGATCTCACCTGTGTTTTCCTGAATTGGATCCACAAGAAGAACATTTAAGAACCTTTATGAGATCCAGAGGCAGGCTGGAAAACTTCAAAACAATGTTCCTAAGCCCCAGTGGGTGCTCTCTTGTGTTGTCTACAATCATGACATAGAATTACATAAATGGTAAAGTACAGCTTGAAAGACCTCTCAGCTTCATGCTTCCTTGCTCAGCTAATCAGCTAAAATACAGATTCAGGTTCATGTTCGTCCTTCAAGTTAGTTTTTAATGGCATTACCAAACAGGTTTAAATGGTTGCCCCACCCCTGCCTTAAATTCTGGGTACTCTTAGGGCATAGATTGGGTTGCTGAGGCAATATTCGCAGTGGAAGACAGAAATTTTTCCTGTGGGTTCCTGTTGAGACCTTCAATAAATTAAATTGGTGGGTTTGAAGTTTTTCTGCCTACTTGCTACCATAAGTCTCTAAATAGAGCCTCTATAGTTTTTTCTATATAACCCATCTTAGTGTTTATAAGGTGGTAGCAGTTGTGGAACTTACCTGCAGTCTTGCCAAGGTCAGTGTTTGAGCATAGTTCTGCTTTATTAGACTTTGGAAACATTCCCATTTGGAGGTTCATTTTCAGATGTATAAATCTCAGTTGGTAAAATACAACGACCTTCTAGCAACTTCTAAGCAAAAAAAAAGCTACACTCACCTCATACATCAGCATAAATCTAACTTGTATCACCTTTTATTCCTCCTCCTTCCACAGCTGGTCCAGCACTCAGAGGGAAACTGCTGAGTTTCACATCTCAGAGGAGCACTTTATTTGCAGTGGTTGCCACTTTGCCAGTGTGGCAAGAACCATTTTCATCTCTCCAGGTTTTTGCCAGAAAAATAAGATCCTAAAATTACTCTGAATTCCCAAAAATAATTGCTGCAGTAAATAATCCTTGAAGGTCACTTCCAATCCAAACCATTCTTTGATTCTGTGATTCTACGTCGTCCCCTCACAAATGAAAGCAACAAGAGTTTGATTTTCCTACATGATTTCAACCAAGTTGCTACAAAAACCTTAAAAGAAACTTTAAAAAATTACATCTAAGGCCAGTTTAATTCCAGCAGGTGCAGGGAGATGCAATTTGCATCTTCAGGTATGATCAAAGACTGCTGTTCTCCGTGAGGACTCCTCTCTCTACTCAAGGAAAATCACACTGCATTTCCACTTCTCCCCACACTTTAAATCTCCCCGGAACTCAGAGTCATCTCCAAAGAAAGTCCAGGACAGCTTGGAAATCTTCCTGAGGGATGCACAGAACAAACCTTGTCTACGGGTAGCAGCTTGGCTCAAGGGATCCTCATCTAAGACAATTCCACTAACTCTTTGGATTGTGGCAGCCACCCAGATGAGGAAGGGGTACAGGAACCTGCACATTTACTCAAAAATTCACATCACAGAGATCCACGTTGGTGGCTGTTCTTGTTCAGCCAATTCATATTAAACACGACTGATAAAGTCAAAATTCTACCAAGTTGCCTCTTGGGCCTGGGCTTTTTTCCTCCACAATCTTGAGAATGAGGCTAGAGCCTACATTTAACAACTTATTCTTTTATAGGATCAGGTAAAAATGTTGTCCAAAACCATGGAAGAGGGCTTGCAACTTTTTTTACTTTCAGAAACAAACAAAAAAAAAAGGAAAAAAGAAAATTCAAACTCATAAAAATGGCAGCTAAGAAATACAAATCAAATGTCACTTTTACAACTTGTTTATTATAACCCAACAAGCACTTCAGTCCTTGTGACTGAACCTGCTCATACTGTGGGCTACATTAATTCACAATATTGGTCAGTGCAGGGTATGTGCTTTTACTATCAATAAAACTGTGAAAGAGAAAGTGAACGTAAGCTGGGGAGAAAGGACAAATAAGTCTAATAAATCTCCAAAGTACAAAACATATTTATTCTATTTTTCCACAGCATTCAGTGTTCGTGGCTGCAACTGTACTACAAAGAAAAAAATGTTGGGAGATTAAAGAAGGAGACAGGAGAAAAAGAAACTAAAAAAAAGAGGCAAGGTAAGACAGAATAAAAGATATTGGAAGTGCAGAAACCCAAGAAAAAAGAGGAAAACAAGGAAAGAAAAGTGAGAAGGGAAGGGGGACAAGTGTAAGTCTTGCATCAGAACTGCTACAGCCAGTGTGAAGAGTAGTTGGTAAGAAGTGTCTGCAAAGATACTTTTAAACCTTTATGGATGCAGAGAGAGGCACTAAGAGTGGTGACAAGCTGGGAGGGGGCACTCCATCAGCAAAGCTCTAACTCCTGTCAGCCGGGGCGTCGGGAGCAGGGGCTCTTCCACCTCCTCCAGCAGAGCCGAGAGGCAGGCACCGCTCCCACTGCCCAGCCCAGTGGCTGCGGGGACCCCTGAGCACACAGATGTGCACACGCAAGCAGAGAGAGAAACCTGCAGGCAAGGCTGTTCAAAGCTTTCCTTTCTGAAAAGCTTTGCTTTTTAAGAAGTCTCGGGAATCCAAGTCCCCTGTACCGGTGCATTTCTCCTGCCTCCCATGAATGCCAGGGTACTCTCAGCCAGCGTTGAGCTGAGGAGTGCACTCCAACCACCTTGAAGGAAAAGAGTAATTTAAAGCCTCCCAGAATTCCCTAAAATCAAAGCACTCTCTGGCTATTACCCTGTCTGAAACTTTACAGTCAACTTCTCAAGAGCAGTATTACAGATATAAAACAATAGCATAAGCTATTCATTAATTTGTTTATAAAATGTTGTGCACGTTCTAGATGTCCAAAAAAATGATGATTCCTATCCAGAGAATCTATTTTGTGGTGTAATGACAGCACACTGGATAGAAATGAAAGCAAATGGAGAAAGCAAGCAGCAGGAGAGGTACCACTAAAGCACAAGGGAGATATTCTCCGTGGCCAGGAGTAAAGCGGGAGACAGAATAACACCCCCTCTGCCACTGAATCTACACAGCTATTAAAAGCTCTTAATTTAAAATCAGTTCAGTTCCCCATAGTTGAATCTGACCATATTACAGAACTGTACCAGTCAGGTATTTGTGTGCCTGCTGCTGCCTGTGCAATCTGCACTTCAGCCCTGATGGCTGGAGCAGCCAGCTGACACGTGGGAAATGTTTGCAGAGAGCTGTGACACGGGGAAGTCTGTGGTTTTAAAAAAAAATGAAGAGGGCTTGAGGGGTGGGAAAGGTGCTGTTGGGGTGGAGACCGTGCCACTCCAACTGAGTGAAGCCAAAGTTTCCCTTGGAAGATTTCCCACCAGAACTTCCATCCTCTCAATGGTGTGAGCAAGAAAAGTCTTTTGCATTCATAATGCTTTGCTTTCACATGAAAAGAGACCTATTGCTGCAGAGCAGTGAGTGTGTGCCTCTCTCTAATAACCTACCTATTCAAAGAAATATTACTAATTGAAATATGGCAAAATGAAAGCAGAGTTGTCAGAGGAACCCAGATGTTGAGCTCTACTTCTGTCTGCAGAGTGTATTTAAGAGGAGAAAACTCAGCTGCTCTTGCTAGGAGCACTGGCAACATATTCAAAAGTTTATTTTCCTTTGGGTTAATAACAATACCCGGCCATGCCACAGCCCCAGGGAATGCTGCAGCCCCAGGGAATGCTGCAGCCCCAGGGAATGCTGCAGCCCCAGGGAATGCTGCAGCCCCAGGGAATGCTGCAGCCCCAGGGAATGCTGCAGCACCAGGGAAAGCCACGGCACCAGGGAATGCCACAGCCCCAGGGAAAGCCACAGCCCCAGGGA
This sequence comes from Tapera naevia, assembly GCA_033556795.1. Lineage (NCBI taxonomy): Eukaryota > Metazoa > Chordata > Aves > Cuculiformes > Neomorphidae > Tapera > Tapera naevia. The sequence continues at coordinate 999,660 of JAUMJJ010000098.1, forward strand.
AAGCCACAGCACCAGGGAATGCCACAGCACCAGGGAATGCCACAGCACCAGGGAAAGCCACAACACCAGCAGCGCAGTCTTCCAAGCAAGGCTCAGGGTCAAACTTGACCCGATCACCAACCATTAAGAGCCCCAGGTAGTTTTTTCTACAAGTCACCCTAAGTTGCAAGCCCTGCCTAAACACTGTGCAACTCAAATTCTGCCCCTGCCCCTCTCCGGGCTGCCTCAGCTGGAGGTGTTTGCTGTGCTCAGTGCCTGCCACGCCGCAGTTTGCTGCTGTTGAACTGGTGCCACTGTTCAGTTCATAAGTGGCTGACTTTCAGTAGTGGGAGAAGCAACACACATTAACACTTGGTATAAACGAACTGGGCTGTAAAGCCCTTTTAAACCCACCTGAATGATAATTGCTTGTGTAGTGAAGGAGGCAGAGTTCACATCGCGTTCGTCATTTCAGGTGTTATTACCCCAGGTGCTGGGTTGCATTGCAGAAGATCCAAAGTCCTGTGGCATGAATTACCAGCTCATTTACATGCTTTGAGCCTATCTGATTTGGTTAGGCAGTCACAGGCAATGGTGCAACCAGCACCTCAGGCTGTGTATGTCCCCACGGGGGTTTTGCCATCGCCGAATCAGTTATAAGAAAACCGCTCAGTCTTCGAGTGTAGTCCATGCTTTCAAAAAACAAAACAAAACACCACTTCATCTGCGAGATGAACCAAACCAGTTCATGGAAATGTACGTCCTATAACTAGGGAAAGTATTTCGTTACTCTTGGTGTTACCAGCTTATGAGAACTGACAAGATCACAGCCCGCAGTGGTGTGGCCGAATGCCTGCAGAAAGAAAAAGGCTTTTGTAAGTTTGCTGGAAAGAACCTACTTGCAGGCCCTGACTTTTGACTGCAATGGAAGAAATAGTCTGCTTTCAAATGTGAATCAAACTAATACTGCTAACATAGTTCTCTCCATTAGCCAAATGATTTTTCTTATAAATATGCTTTTTTGCTAATTCCACAGAGGATGACAGCTGGGTGGTAGATTTATACAGCTAAGTACAAATTTTGAGAGTAATCCAAGCATTTTGAGGCATCTAAACTTTTCCAGAGTTCCAGACCTTTAGAGCTTCATTCCTCACTACTGTACACACAGTATTCACTCTAACAGTGTGTCATTAGAGCTTAACGTGAAAAAAAAAACACCTAAACCTTGCATCTTTAAACTGCTGGAAATGGAAATCAATAATATCTTGCAATTTCATCCGAGGTAAGAATCTGAAATGTATTACTTCTGAATATTCATGTTACAGCATTCATTGCCGAGGATCTCCTTTCAGGGTTTAGGGAAAATATAAGCAGAGGGAAAAAATGAAAGACTGTTCAGTCTTTGATACTGTCACCCTAAAGTTTTAAAAAATTAAAACATTGTCAAGTTTGTTAAAATTTTTCTATTGGTTTCTTATAAATAAGGGAGGAGCCAATGAAAAACATGGCGGTGTGAGGCAACGCAATACTAGAAACACTCAATTTCAAATTTCTGATTCAAGATTTCAGAGCTTAGGAAAAGTTATAAGTTACTATTGGCAGGAGGGTTTTGAAAAACAAACTGGGACATCTTCCTAAAAATTGAATAATTGGGACAGATATGCATACATATACCCATGGAAAAGAGAAATAAAACCTAAGGAAACACCAAAAAGCAATATTAAAATAGATGTGGAAGAATTAAAAGATACTGAGATTTTCAAGTAAAAAACACCAGCAGATGCAAATAAATACATTTGGATCAAAGAAGACAGGCTGAATATGGCCTTTGGAGTGGTAGCTCCAAGCTCCTGGAGAAGAGCTGACAGCTTTACATCTGCAAAGGGGTTCAACGCTACCTGTGACACCTCTTCAGAGCCCTCCCAGGAGGGGAGCAGTAGCTGCTCAGTGTGCTCATAGCATGGTGACAGCAGAGAGGCATCTCCAGGTGACATCCTTCAGCCTGGCTTAGGTACCAACAGCAGGTAAGCTCTTGAAGCACGGGCTCCAGTGCAGGCTCTTCAAGTACAGCTGGGGATTAGGCTCTTTCCTGTGCTATTTGAAGTTCCCATCCACTGTTTCTTTGCTGCTGGTACCCAACCAGATCAATAACTTTAACAGGTTTGGCCAACAGTACCACAATCGATGTTCCAGCTTTACCAGGTTCAATTATTGGTGTTGATTACACTGTAGCTATGCATGATGTAAATATTTCAGGGCTACAAAATTAAAAAAAAAGAAAGGCAACTAAAACAAGGGCAAGAGAAGTTCCCTGGATAAGTGGCTGAGGATTAATAATGTTTTCCGCAATTTTTTTCCCCAATTTTCTGCAAAGTTCTTTTCTGGCTTGGAAACCACAGCAATGTCAGACACACATCAAAATTGGTAGTCCAAATTCAGTAACACTTATGTTTTACATCCTCAAAAATCTTGTGTAGTTTTTACCATATTAACCCCCATCCTAAAAGCTGTGTGGTTCTCCTCTGTGCTTCTCAATGGCAGCCACGTTTCGACACAGGAACCCTCTATTCCAAGGGTGAGAAAAATCAATGCGTTACTGTTTGAGTGGTCTGTGGACTGCTTTGAGAGCCAACCAGCAAAAGTGCCCTGCATTTCTTTCATTATTTATTGTTATTTTGCAGAGGTGGCTATAAAGTCTGCTGAAATTAATTCCCCCTGTGTGCTTGATCGCTGGGTTCTGCGTGGACAGAGGGCACCTCTGTCCAATTAGGAGCTTTCCAAGGGAACACGGCACAGGTACCACTCCAGGGATTACCTTTTATTTACTTTGCCTCTTAAACAGAAATATCAACTAGTTTTCCAGTGCTGGACTGGTCTTGATGGCCCTCATCACATGGGAAGGCAAAAGAAGACTTTTTTTTAAACAGTACTTGCAGTGATAAGAACTGAAATACGTGCAGGTTCCTCCTTATCAATACTGGTAACACACAAGTGCAATGTGAATTTCATAAAAGTAACTAATGCTCTGTTTCCTTACCAAATACCTACTTTTCAGTTACATCTCATCACGGATAAATGGTACTGAGAACATCTCAGATCTCCTGGATTTATTCCGTTAATGAGCTACTCATAAATGGCAGATTCTGAATCCAGACAAATAGAATGGCTATCCCAAGGTTTTGTTGGATTCTAAGGAGTTTTGTTTCTAATACAAATGTCCATTGCTGTTAAACTATGATCACTTATTTAATACAGATTTTTAAGCAAGTACATGCCTAGACAAAAAAACCTTTAGAAAATGGTAAAATGAACTTACGACTCATCCTTCCACAGCTAGTAATAAATGCTACCAGGGGGCAATCAGCTTCTTTATGGTTTTTGTAGCACATTAACATTAAATTGAACACATCTATTAGAAATCATTATTTTTTATTTAAACTATTTAACAGAATTATCAAATATGCATAAAGAAATCTGACAATAACTCAACATACTTGAAAGGAAAACTTATTTTTTTACTCATAAGATGATCTCCAAGCTTGGACCTTCAAAACAATGATGTTGAATATGTTTTGTTACTCCATAAAAGATTTTCAATATTTTAAATTCTTTTCAGAATCAGAACAAAAATTCAGATCAAGAGAATTAAGAAATTGTATACATCAAAACCTCATAATAAAATAATTCCTGAAAAACAGATTAATTTTCTTCCAGAAACACATTTCAACAATTGCAAAAGCTTTCCTTAAAATAATTCACATTAGGAGATTCAGCTAAACTGTGCTTCTCTCTCAGACAGCTTCTATTTCCACAGGCTGGAATTTTCTGATATAATATGTTTCACCAGAAAATTCCTAAGTCTTTGTTATTTTAACTTTCACGTATTTCAGACTTCCCAACCATTTCTAATGAGCTCGCTTAAAAAGCAGTAATGATTTTATCTTTTTTTTTTTTTCCCCTCGAGGCTGTGGGGTCGTTGTTGTGTTAAAAGGCGATTTTTGTGGGAGCCAATAGACTCCCTTTTGGCCCTGATTGTGTACGGCACGATGCAGATTTGCGTTGGAATAGGGGGATGGGTGGAGAGTGGCTTCACAAGTATCTCTAAGAGAGCTGTTAATGGGATGTTTTCCCATTTCAGATCCCAGAGCCTGAAAGTCTGGCACGGAAGAACTACAACAATGTGGTACATCAGAATCATAGAATCATAGAACCATCTATTGAGTAGGACTTTTACTTTCAGCCAAGACATTTTGAGGTTGCCTCACACTCCTGAGGTACCGAGAGGACCCAGGGAGTTCCCAGATGATTATTCTCCACAATCCATTTGGTATTTGATGAGAAAGGGCACAGAGGAGTCAAGCTATCACTAAAAATAGTCTCTGGAGTGTCAAAAAGACTGTTCAGTTCAAGCCCTTCCCTGAATGGTAGAGCTGTGGCAACCTTGTGTAAACCTTTACACGAGTCCTGGGAAAGTCGACCAGTGTTGCTTTTGATTGTTTAGGTTTGTGGGTTGTTTCCCTCAGAGGAACCCAAGCATTTTGACAACAAAAGAAATTAACAGCCTCATTTACATGATCCTGGGCTTTGTGCCCAAGTATGGACTAGTAACTAGATACAAGTAAGATACTTGATGCAAATTTGAGCCTCTCACGAACCCAACAAGGACAATATCCTGCTTGTCCCCAGAACTTCAGCAATGTTTTTGCAGTGATGGGAATGCAAATTAACCCACAGGGCAGGGCAGGGCCATTCTGACCCCTCAGAGCAGAGGACAGGTTACCTCCCACCCCGGGCATCAGTCACAGGAACGTAAGGAAACAGTAAACTCCAGTACTAGAGGCAAGTAAGGAACGTGAAAGAATTAGTGACCAGACCAGATCTCTCATTCATTGTCTTTCCCTCTGACTATTCTCTTTCCTCTCTTGCTTTCACATAGCCTTTCCATTTAGTTTAACAGTTCTCCTTCGTTAGCACGTGGCTGTTTATTAGTGTGCTGTAAAGATGTTGCATATATACAGGATATCAGGAACAAGATTTACCATAGGGAATATTTTTCCTTTTACAACTGTCTTTTCTGTAATTTCAGGTAATTCTTGAAGACAGACTTTCATTCGTGTTATGGGCTGTACAAGACCCTTCCTTGAAAAATACATTTTAAACACAGTTAATAATGTATGATCAGCTGTTGAGTACCTTGTTCAAAAATCCTATCTTCTATCTGTATCAGAGCTAGAAAATTAACCTAGATTTCCCACATTAAAGCCCAGGGATTTAACTAACTTGCTCAGCCTTTTTTTACAGTAATAAATAGAAGAAGTGGATTCCATGGAAAACTTTTGAGAGATCAAATCTTTAAATCTTCATTTTTCCATTGTCAAAGTGCAGCTGACAGAGAACAGCCCACACACCCGTGTTTCCTCACAGTCCAGGACTGCAGAGAGTAGTGACAACTCCAGTGACAAACTGCTGTCATCTGACTGTCGTCACCATCTCCAGTATCTAAATATTAGCAAACTTCCAAGGAGCTTGCCAAAAGACAGACCCTACACCAGAGGGAAAACTCTTGAGTGAAAGATTCACTGATTGTCCACTTGCTATGCAGGGACCCCTTTAAAGTGCAGGACTTCTGGAAAGAACTCCTGGTCTCTTGCCTTTAGGCTGGAAAGAGCTGTAAACCCTCTGACAGACAGAGAGAGGCAGCAAGAGATAAACATGGGTAGGAAATTTCAAGATATTTTAAATCTTTTGCTGTCCATTTTTTTTCCTTAAGAAAGAGCCTTATGTCTGACTTCGTTCATGGATACAGATTTAAAAATAGCTGGGTGACTTCCTGGCTGAGGGAAACAGAAAGATATAATTCAAGTTTATTGGCTGCCTAGCAGACATTACATTCTGTTTTCCTCTGTGCATTCACACAAGTAATTGCCTGTACGTACCCAGCCCTAGATGTGTAAGCTACCTTTAAGTTCATGACATGCTTGTTCAGTTATTTGGATGCCCGGTGGCTTCAGGAAGTCACTGCAAATTCCACCAAATCACACGCAGCTCTTCAGATAAAATACCACTGTAAGTATTCAGATACTTAACCACTTTAGAGAAGACTGAATTCAGTGGTCCATCTCATCAGCATCCATTTATTGCTATATCACATACAACATTTGGAAAGAAAAGAGTAGCTTCTCTTGTTGGGTTTGGGGTTTTTTTAAATTTCATAATTCAATTACCAGAGGGTTTGGGAACCTGATGAGTGCAATCTCATGACATGTCATGCAAAAGAAATTAACATATCTTCCCAGGGCCTCAGAACAACACAACTGTAGAAAACCCAGAAGAGCAGTCAATTTGAAACAGGCAAGAGAAGACAAACTTACTTGACTTTGTGTTGTGTTTAATGCTACACTCGCCCGTGAAGTTGGTTCTCCTGCTGTAGCACACGGCCACGCTGCTCATACTTGAGGGATGGTGCATAATCCATGCAGAACACCACTGGGACAGGGGGCAAAGACCTGCCTTCTCTTTTCTGTGCTGCTTAGGTGTATTTACTTGGCTTGAAATAATCATCAGGTTAAACACATTCATCATCTCTGCCTTAACTCTTCCTCCCAAATCTATGCCCAAAACCAATTATACAGAACCATATAATGTAAATATCCCTGTTTGTGGAAAAACAGACTTACTGCCTGTTGTTTATTTTTGTAAACTTCTAAGACTCACAAGAAAATCCATCTTCCCCGAACACCCTCCAGTACAAAAAAAAAGGCCATATGAAGGCATCAGTAAAAAAGTTGGTAGAGTGGAATCTTCATCAGTCACAGCATTCACAAGGAAACAGATTTGACAGAACATGACCTAGTAAGTGCTTACAACACTTACGTTCTCAGAGTAGCACTGTAATTAGTAGGAAATCATTAGGGAACATGCATTAAAACCAAAACTTTCTGGAAACTGGAGTTCCTTTGGTCACTCATAGATAAACATCCCATTCGAATTCCCAATTCCCCAAATTTAACTCAAAGAAAAGCAAGGATGGGCTTCACTGAATCAAATTTGCCAGCAATGACTGAAGAAATGTTTTTGCCAATGGACATCAAGGGTTTTGAGAGACGATTCACAATTTCTCTTTCTCTTTTAACCTCTGGAGGGAGGCAGCTCAAGCAATGGCCAAAGACAGTGAACACCAGGAGCTGGGTTGGAGAGAATTCACGTTGCTCTAGTAAAGCTGTGATGCTACATGCATTTCTTTGCAGCAGGGCTCACAGGGGAAGCTGTGTGAGGTCCCCCACAGGGAAGAAAGAAAATAGAAAATCTTCAATTGGAAGGCTCTGCATGGTCTCCAGGATCTCACATGCCAGTGAACGTGTCCAAGTGACCAAACAAACTCACAGCTAGAAACAGTAACTTAATCCCCTCTTCCAAACACATTTTAGCAACATGTGGAAGTCAGTGAGTGGCTTGCAAGAGATAAGTGACCACACATAACAAAATGAGACTCATCAAAGTAGTTGTAACTGACTGAGAACAAAAACAAAGTGAAAAAAATCTGAGAAAATAAAAGGAAGTAGCAGGCTGAAAAGCGAGGGTATTACAGCAAGGTAGGTTTGAATAGAACTCAGCTCACCTTATTCATAGAAATCTTGGTTTGAGAACTGATGTGTAATTTCAGCAGAGCCATCAGTTTTGCACGAGCATGAAAAGGTTTTACAGCAAACAAGTGGCAGCACTGCCTGGAGCTGATAGCAGAGAGCAGAATACTGGATTAGAAAGTTTCAGCTGGCAGGGAGACAGAGGGGAGTAAGTCCTTGGAGCAAATCCTTGAGTAACCTACCTGCTTTCTACTAATATGAGTTAATACAAGAAAGCAGAGGATCAGGTCCATAACTTTCTGAAACCAAATGACTTTGAATAGAAACACGCTACACAAAAAATTTATGGAAGCAAAAGGTGACTCACTGCTTGCATTTGAGTTTATTTAAGAAATGCTTGTCTTACTTGCAGGGTAACATTTTGAGTAGGTGGTCTCCCATTTTTGAATGAATATTTGCTTCCTTTTTTCAGGCAGCTACACAGCTTATAAAATGTTAAGGTTTTTTTTTCCAAATCTTGCCATTCTGCACTGTTTGAATAGCACAGCTCTAAAACCCAACACGTTTTGGACACATTACCCACCCACATCACCGGTCATTAAATGAGCAGCTGTGTCCCAAGGCCTCATGCAGACTGGAGGACCTTGGAGGATCCCAGCTCCAGTGTGGGATCTACTGACCCACATTGCTCCTCATCTGGTGCACTTACACAGGAGATGAGGCCTCTGTTTCAAACACACCTCATCACCTCCCTTTACTTCATTCTTTGTGCTTTTCACTGGGTGACCTTTTCAGTCACCTGCAAATTCTAGTTTAGAGGTCTTTGTTTGTTCTCTGAGTAGCTCATATTTGTGGCTCTCAAGCATGTGCCCTTTGACTCCATCCTCCCAAAGGACAGTCATTTTGGTCATACCTACTTGCTTTTCCTAACCCACAGAACAACCCTCCGAGCCTCACGATAAGGTGGCTACTTCTGCTGCTAAGCCTCAGACACACAGATTTTTACCTCTGTTGCTGTTGTGTTAATTCTTTTTTGGAGATGTTTTACTTCCCAATGCTCATTCTCCTTTAAGTGTAGGTGAGACAGATTTCTTCCAGATCAAAAGGACTTTTTGCTTTTTCCTCTCTTCAGGAATGATTTCCATGAGGCAAGTTGTACCTGTGGGAAGATAAATAATTAATAAATGTTAGTTTGTATGATTTGAGATGAGCGACGGGACTGAGTGCAACCAGAGATATCCTTGGGTGTTCCCTGGTCTCCAAAAGAGGGGGAACACAACCTTCCAGGGCCACACAAGTCCTTCCAAGCTCCTGTATGACCTGTCAGTCCCACAGAGCTGTCTTGCACACCCTGGGGAACTCTGAGAACGTGGATGCCCGTGACTGGGCAGAAGAACTGAGCTCTATAGTTTATATCAGGCAAACAAATAGCCTGAGGATCCTTCATTCCAAATAGTACACAGTGCAGGAATTTCTAGGTGCAAAAGTGAGATGTAACACAATGTCTAAGCATATTTATACCTTGAGGAGCACTTAAGGTGTAGACTGGCCAGGAAATACCAGTTGACACAAACATCCTGTGACTGGATACAACAGACACCAGACCAGAGAGCAAGGCAGCTCTTGACAATGAGCATGATTCTAAAGGGAATGTTAAATGAAACATGCAGAGGGGCTGGGTGGAGAGGCTTTTAGTAATTTAGAGGAAAGACAACAATAATTTTTGCTTAAGAACAGTTTGCAACAACAGTTTACAGAGTTAGAAATCAGTCTCCAACTTAATTTAAGATTTGAAAGAGTTGATTAGCAAAGGTGGAGGATCTCCACGGTCTTAGATGCTGTGTGTTATGCATAAACACACATATACAGAGTGTCTTTTCTTCCTTGTCCTTCAGGCTCTTAGAAATCTCAATAGAAAAGAGAAAGGGATATAGATAACAAGCAGATAATAGTTACAAGTTACTAAATTTACACAGAGCAAATCCATAGTGGAACATGAAATTGAACCCAATAGCCCGAATCCTAGGTCAGTGGAATTCCAAAACCTAAACAAGAATAGTCTATCTCCCTCATACTGTTTTTTGCATACACACACACATCAATAACTTATGTCTAAGACATAGGATTGAGAGATATGAACTCTGTTCTCAGTTATGCCAAACCTATTCTGCTTGAAGTTAAATGTAATTTCCAGGTAGCTTAAACCATCACAACTACATTGAAACCAGTAATCCTTGTTAGCAATTATGTGTACAACCTCCAGACATCAAAGTTCTGTTCAAGAATACTAAACCGAATCACACAAATAAAAATCTCTTGTTCTGTATCTTTGTTTGACTAAATCATAAGCAGTAATATTTTGCCATTGAACAATATTCTGGGGAATTTTAGATTATGAAGTGTAAGACTGACACCCTTGATTTTCCAAACGAGCTGACCATCTTTGGCTTGCACTAATTTCAACCAGAGCTGTACTGCCTTAGTTTGTATGAAAACTTCATAAACATGAGAAAATAAGCATAAAATCAGAGACCTAAAGGGACAGAACCGATACATTTATATATTCCAATGGTCAAAATTTGATCTCCTAGGTTTTCAAATCGATGCCAGGAAGGAAACCTTGCCATGCTTTTGAGAATATCTGTTAGTCACTGCAGAAAAGCTGTCAGAGGTACCTGGCCTTCTGCTGCTGGGTCACTCTCTTGTGGAAGATTTTTAGCCCATTCAGCCTCCCACTAATAACAAACAGATGTACTTAATGCTACTGAATGTAAATATTATTCTAACACACTTTTGCCTAGTTTTCCATGAGGCCCTATTTTGATCCATACTTGCTTGTGAATCCCCCTGCCCAAGGGTTCTGCAGGTGGCCTATCTCACAGTGCCATTAGAAAGTTAATTACCTACAAGGGAAGTTTAAACAAGTTGTTCCAAAAGCAGTGGAACTAATAAAGCCTGGTTTCCTACAGGTTTGTGGCTTGCATCATTCGCCCCTCCGTACTGCAAGAGCCCAAGCCCCTTTTACACTCTCCTTTGATAAATTCCACTCCCTGCAACCCACAGAGCCCCCCGTTCCTCCCATATCCATCAGCTCCAGGTCAAGCAAAAGGCAGCGCACACCGTGCCTGTTTCCCAGCTCTCTGAGTGTCGGTTTCTTGGCCAGGCTATGTGTGCTGAAACATTTTCCTTCCATAGGTGCACTAATGCCTTTCCTAGCTCCAGTTTTCCCACAATAGAGAGGAGCTTTATAATTTTAAGAAAACAGTGGCACTAAAATCCGGTTGAAATTTGTCGACAAGTTCAGAAGCTTCTTCAGAACAAAATTCTCTACTGAATGATTTTATTTCATACATTCCCTAAGAAACTTAGTTTGAAACATTCCCTCCTCTCAGATTGTCTGTGTGTATTTGCCCATTAGTTGAAAGGATGTTTTCTCTCTTATTGTTCTAACTAGTACCAAATCTTTGAGACCACTCCAATCACTGTCTTTTTCATCTCAAAGGTAATTAGGGCTACAGAAAGACAAATGGACACCTTCCAAAATCCAACTATCATTGTATAGCACTAAATTTAAATTTAAAATGAGAATTTCAGTTCTTCACTGGCAGAGAGAATGAGGTCACAGTCCAAACCACTCTTAGATACCTGAACTCTTCAAGGACAGAAGTGTCTTATTTCCTCTTGGTAATCTTGTCCCACAGCTCTCAGAGGATCCTTCCTTCCTTCACTAAGCAGTGGCCTGAAAGTATAATCTTCTAAGACTTCCCACTCAGTCCTCCTTAGAACTGTTTGTGATTGTCATAGGCTATGCAAGGCAGGTTTTCTAGTCATTCACTTCACAGGGAGATTAGACTTTTACAAGAGGGACCTTTCTTAACAGCAAAAAATAATAAACATACCTCCTGAAATAGCATCTGTGGACCTGGCCCAGCTCATCCAAAGATATTTTTCCATCACCCAGTGACTATAACATGCTTGCTTATTACTGTCCCTGAGCTCTCTGGGCCAGTTTTGAATAATTCTTCCCCAGGACACAAAGCCTTCCAAGCCATGAATCATTTTGCTCGATTTTGCCTGCACTTTTCCATGTCAGCACTTTTCCTGCCCCACCGTGCGATGACAAGAGCAGCGTTTGGGGGCTGCCAAGTGTTACGCTGGCTGTCACACAAGGAGAAAAGCCGGTGGAAATAGATCTCCTTTGTTAAGGATGTGCAGTCATTTCACAGGCATCTCCCGGCTCTCTAGCTCCATCTATAGAAATACCAGACCTCCCTTCCCTAAATAATCTCCAAGATTCCCCACAGAGTCCGGGAACGTTTGAGACAGAACCGCTTCAACCACAGGACAGTGTGATACAGCCTGAAAAAGCTGAAGTAGTGACTACAGAGTTACAACACCCTCCTGTAATACCCATCCCTGGAGCCTGACCCCATAACATCAGGAATTCCCCATGACATGCTTGACCTCCCCAGTGCACTTGTGTCACCCTCTGGAAGGCACACACAGCTGCTAATGTTCTTTCCAACACCCATCAGCTTCGTATCAGTCTTGCCCTTTGAATCTCTCTCTCAGCTGCCCCTCTTTTGGTGTTGCTGACTCCGCAGCAAAGCTACACCCTTTTCTTTTTGAGAACGTTAACTGCTTTTTCATTACAATGGTCATTAAAGACCTATCATGAGTCAAGCCTTCGGTCAGGACTTTGTTTATTCTGCATGAGAGCTTCAATGGAACTTGTTCCAACTGTATACATTCATCTTACAGTTGATGAGAGATGTAGGGAGAATTTTGTTTTGACCTTCCCAAAACAAACTCTTTCAAGAAAAGAGATACAAAGTAAATAGTAAAAAGACTGTAAAATATTAAGAGGAAACTTGGAATGTCTTAGAAGATTGCGTAGTATCTTCCTATTTAGTGAGATTAATGTTTTTCCACAATCCTCTTTGTAAATTATGAATAAACATCTATTTGAGTAATTACTTAGAAATTTAAAAACAGAAGGAAGTTTCTGGACAGAATTATAAAAGAAAAAGGGTGTTAATGTTCTAATTAATTTTAAAATTGGTCCCAGCTGAAAATCCCCACTAGGGTGTCATAAGAAACCATATAGACAGCAGCAAAGGAATCTACCCCAGCAGCACAGGGGCTGTAGGGGCTGAAGGAGAAGTCCTGGGATGGGGTGCACACCCCAGCCAGGGAGATGTTTGCTCTGTGGGTGACAATGTCCTGCTCTTCCCCGTGCCCAGGCACTTCAGCCGGTTCTGCCCCCCTGGCTTGTAAGCCAGCAAGGAAGAGGAGTGAAAGTGGTTTTCCTTGCAGTTTTTGCCTTCCCCTGTCCTGCTGCTTCAGGGAACAAAGAAAGGCCTGGGAGAGGAGGAGGTGGGAAGAGAAATGAACGCCTAGTTGTTCTCTGCGAGGGCAGGGATGAAGAAATAAACAACTTGCATTACTCACAGGAGGGGGTGAAAGGAAAGCAGAGCTGGATTTTCCTGGCTCCAGCAAACCCCTGGTGGAGTGATACATGGAGCCACCTCACAGCCTGCACTCCTTTGTCTGAAACAGTGCTGACTGGCACACAGCACTTTGCCTTCCCTCGCAGACCTGCCCCCAGCTGCTTCTTGTGGGTGAAGGAGCAGAGGAACCAGGGAACCCAAAGCACAGGCAGAGACTCGACAGAGGAGGAGAAGAGCCAGAGGAGTCACAAGGACCTGGGAAATCCAGTGCCATCCAAGAAAGAGGCAGGAACAGCCAATGCTGTTTGCAGAGAGGTGCCCCAGCTGTAAAGCTGCCAGCCTTCCCTCTGAAGTGCCAGAGAGTGGCTGGTGTGGCTAACACAGGGCAGGCTGGGCAGAGCACGGAGGCTCAGGAGAGCAAAAACAACATTTCTATTTACTGCATTAGCCTTGGGACTTGAGTGGCAGAGCGACAAACCAGCAACACGTAGTGGAGACTGGCATCGGTTCCGCAGACACGTAAATGGTTTGAATATGTCTAATCCAAAACACATTACCAGTTTTGAGAGGAAGTTAGTAGGGGCGAATTATGTGCCTTCTTGAAGGCTTACATTTTTAACATACTATTTCATACACACAGATTCAGAACTCTGAATCCTTCTGCATTTTAAAATGACTGAAAATGATAGGTCGGTGTCCACCCTGGAGTTCTGCCCTTTCAAAGCAAAAAGAAAAAAAATAGAGGAAAAACAGAAAAAAACCCCAACAAAACACAACTTCCAATGTATTTTACCTCCTTCTGTACTCAGTACAACTTAAAATTATCTCTTCAATTCTCCCATATTACCAGAAAGACTGCATACTACCACCTGTTTCTTTACACTCACCAGTAACCATACAAGGTAACAAAATGAGATCACAACCAATTTCAGAATTTAACCTAACCTGCCAAAATTACAGAACGTACTGTGACCAGTGGAAACTTCTTGGAACATTACTCTAATATGTAACCACCAGATGGCCGTGCAACGTATTTATATCTATATTAGGAGGATAACCTGAAATCTGAGTACAACCATTGTGATGTGTGATGGTATTTGAGCTGTTGCAAAAGACAGCTTCCTCTTCCACTGAAGATACATCACAAAGGAAGGATTCATGGAACTCACTTTTCATTCAATCCCAGTTTTCCTTAAAGCAATTCAGAGAAAATAATCCCCAAACTCCAGGTCAGATCTGAAAAGAGAGCAGCCCCGTGGTAAGTAGAGGGAATGCAAACTGAGCGTGGACAACACACTGACATGAGGGTTGTGAGCAGTCTGCGTGGGCAGAACACTACCTGATCTCAGGTCACCTTGGCCTCCTCGATACCTCCAGCACCAGCCTCCTATGCATCACCTCATTAAACACCTCCAAACTAGGAATTCCACATCCAAGTCTCAGGCAGAGACCAAGCAGCAGCCAAGTAAGCAAACGGAAAACTTGTCTCTCAGTTACCTTCACAAACCCATCCTTAGGTGCCCTTATTCAGTGTCTGCGGTGGCTTCTGGCACTTACCTTGAATTTGAAAATTTCTCTTCCAAAAAGCAGACAATGCATATGGGCACTGAATTGCATTTTTACTTACGAGTAGGTAAATGCCTTTGAGTGCTCAGATCCATTTTTTTCAGACACAGATTAGGCATCAAGGACCTCAAGATCCACTGGTCTGCAATAAGGTTACATCTCAGACTTTGAAAAACGCGTATTCGTTCCTGCATCTCTAAGTTGACTTCTGTAAATTGTTTCCTGCAAACCATTTTGGAGACAAGCACGTGTCAGAAGAAAGAATTTGCATCAGGTGTGTGTGTCTGCCTCCCTGCAGAGGCAGTACAAAGCAAACCCTCATTCTGTTAGAGACCCACAGATTTCAAATCTCCACCCTTGCAGGATCTATTCTCACTGCTGCTTCTGTTACAGCATTGTCAGAGGTCCCAATATGAACTCAGGCCTCTGTTTAACATCAGGATCCCACGCAGAAGCTTCCCACGGGTTGGCAAAGGTTTAGAAGACAGTGCTTTGACCCAAATCAGCCTGATGCAATCCCCTGCCTAGCAAACCTTCAGACTTTACTACTGGGCTCTCCATCTTTCATCAAAATATTGGTGTGCTTCAACTAATAAGAGCCCATGCTAAGACCATCAACGACGTGCTTTCCAGAAAGAAAATTTCTTGGGAGATATTTTGTGGTCTCAGGCCAGGATGAGGCAACTTACAGTAGTAAAAAAGAAGAGCTTAAATGTAGCTGCACTGGAGTTGGCTGGTGACTGGAAGCTTGAACATTCACAGATGAAATCCTGGCCCTGTTAAAGGCAATGAGCAAAGTCTCTCTGATTTCAGTGAGGTCTGGACTTTTCCCAGATGTACTCAGAAAAAAATGGTCAAAAAATCACCCTAGAGGCAGGGCTAAGCATTCACATTCCTGCTCTGAAGAAACAAAATTCACTCAAGCCCCAGTGCATGAAAACCACACCCATATCTAATGTAATTGCTTTTATCTTCAAAAGCATGGCAACCAGTCCAGAAAAGGGATCAAGAGGATTGTTAAATGTTAAACAAGTTACACTCTTCTGTCTCTCCTCTATGTTTCCTCCTGTTTATTTTAAAAGGGAGCTTTTTAATCCAAGAACATAATTCCCATCCTGCAATGTTTCAAGTGAGTGAGTTATTACTAGGCTGATAAAATACTTACAGGATTTCTGAATTAGCTTTACTTTTTATAAAATCATCAATTCTTAAAATAAAGTAAGAGGAATATCCGGTGGAAATGTGTTTTATCAAAAGGAAAAGAGTGCACCTATATTTAGTCCCACTCAATACAGACAGTTTCAAAGCAAGACTGTAAGTAAAACTCTTAGATGACACTATATAAACACATTATTTAAGCTACATTCTGAATCTGATTAATTATAACAGGAGATCAAATGTTAACAACTTAAGAATCTTCTCTCCCATCTGCACATATGGAGCACTTTAAAAAGTACTGTAACTTCAGAGTAATAAATAAGAACTCTCACCTAAATTGTACAAGCATTATCTTTTGGTGGTTTTAAAGGAGAACGCAAAACACAAAGTCTTTCTTGCAGGTTCATTTGTAGAAGTTGCCCATATACGGCTTATGAGAGAACAAAAGAGGAAAATTATGCCCTTTGTAAGAACATTTAATTCACATTCCTGCTCTGTTTTCTGTACAGCAGTTATACTTATGACAGTTACACATTTCTGCACTACTTACAATGTGTTTTTATGTGAAAAACACATTTATATTCATTCTTTGCTGAGAACATGTCTTGCGTTGCTGAGAGTTTTCAGTAATCCTCAGTTTCTTAACAGAACAAGGCAGGCCAACTTTTTCAGTATTCAAAGCCCAAATTCAATTTGTATCATTACCATTTTGCTTCCAGTTATTTTCTCAAAGACTGGAAAACTTCCACTAAGCTCTACATCTTACAAAAAAATATATTGAATGTTTATTGCCTGATAACAATTACAGCAATTTTCAGTATAATCAGAACTGCCACATCCTGTAGTCATGAATTTAAGAGAAAGGGAAAAACTATCTCCAATCCAAACCATAACACAGATAGTCCAAGCTCATTCCAGATGAGAGAGAGCAGAAACACAAGCATGTGGCGATCCCAGGCTACCAATACAGAATTTTATATGTCACATATCACCTTATAAAATTCAATAATGGAAGTGAATCCCCTATTTGAGGTTTCAGTTCTTTTCCTTCCCTCTTCCAGAAGCAGACGTAGTGGGCCAGAGTTTCATTTGGGATTGATAGTTAAAGGGACCAACATTAAGATGGGAGACTTACAGGGAAAGAAAGCCCAGTATTTTGCAGAACTTACAGCTCTAAACTGGGGCTGAAATCTACTTCCATGACCAGACTCTTGGGAGAAACACCTTTTGCTTAAGATTTTGGAATGTGGCATCAGCCAGTAACCTACTCCTTTTGCTGGGCTCAGCAGAACCCAGGCCCTGAATTTGGGTAATTGCAGATTCTGAAAGAAGGATAGAAGAGGCAAAGAAATAAACAGCATTGGTTTTAATCTTGCTTCAGTGCCACATTTGAATCAGAAGTAGACAGGATTCATATTAGGTGTCACCATGGCATTCTATTAACTCCAAAAATGCACAATCTTTATATATCACTCGACCCACCCTCCACTTACAAATAGGTACCAGAAATGAAACCATGGTCTTATGTGTTCTGAGGGCTGTAACAAAGAAAACAAAGAATGTTCTGGAAATCAAAATGTCCATTCACCTGTAACACTTGTCACATCTCTATCCCATTCACAGCAGGTTTCTCAAAGAAAAAGTTTCACTTTTTCATCTACTTTGCTTCAGAAAACAGCAAATACGTACAAAGTCAGGAGCTCTAAGCACAAATAGAAGAGAACCAGCCTCTCTAAATAGCCATTGGTCTTCTCAAAGTGTTCCATATGGACCACAAATCGGCTGGCCAATCCAAAACAAGGTGAAAAACTGTGACATTGAAAACATTAATAAACAAATAACTGCATATAGGTCAGTTGAATGCTTCATGCTGTTTGCCCTTTTGAAAACATAGATTTTTTTTTCCCCTCACAACTCAACTAAAGTTTTAAAAAAACCCAGTTTTGCATTGGAAGCAAAAAAATAAAACCTTTCCATTTAGGAAATGGTTGAAGAGAAAAAAGAAGGGTTGTTTTTTTTTTTAAAATTGCATTACTTAAACTAACTGTATTCTTTACATAAACTCATTTGCTTTCTGTTCTATTCTGCTGTTTCCCAACAAAAAAATGTGTAATCAGAATATGTCTAACAAGGTGTAACTGTCATTTCCAGAGCTGATATTAGATTGGTGTCAGAGGTCAGCAGAGCAGTGACTTGCCTCAACCAACTGCTAACTCCTGCTACGACCCTCAAGGCTTCACCTCAGCTCTCTGCTCTCTCCCTCTTCCCCAGCCTCCCCCAGACCTTCCCATTGCACACTGACATCACAAGGCAATCACCTCATCTGAAACACGACCTTTTGTTTCAGCACCTCCACCATCTTCTTTACTTGCTGAAATTCACATTTCTCACCAGCTCCCCTCGGTCCACGGCTGTGTCCCCTGTTTTCTTCACAGGTCAACCTCATGTTTGCCCATGAACACTCCAGTGAAATCTTCAGAAAGAAAGGCAGAAGATGTGGTAAGACTCAGGAGTTTGGGGACTCTTGCATGTTTTGCCTTTCTGCTAGGGAAAAAAATTTGCTGTAGGTCTGATGAGCCACTGTATTATTCTTTGCCCTTGGCCACCTAAGAGCATATAAATATTTCTGCATAATTTCTTTCTAGATTAAGTCTGATATTTAAAACATAGATCCCATGGTTAAGCTGGTTTGTGTAGCAAACAGGTATTAATGCTACAATGGTGATGGCAGTTTTAACTACCAGAAAAACTACCAGTATTTTTTTCTACATTAATTTTAATATTTTTCAATACTGTGTCATAATGGCATGGCTCCGAATTACCACCTCAAATCAGCAAGTGGATACTCCTGTGGATAACCACTTTTGAGATTCCAATGGCATGATTTCCATAAGAAAAAGAGCAGGAAATAAACCCTCCAAAATGTTAGGTAATGTTTCTAAAAACATCTTTGTTTCTAAGGAGCTTAAATATGTAGCTTTTGAACTTTCACTTAAGTAATTATTGAAAATGTTAAGGCACATATGAAGAAAAGTGCTGGAGTCTAAAATGTGCAAGAAGAAAAAAGAAAAAAGTTAGAAGGAGACTCAAAACACCTCTTTTTCTCTTCCATTAAGTGAGTTAACAAGGTTACCAGCTGGTAAAGGACTTGAACTAGCTGGTATAAGCCTTGTGTCATCTGTTCACTCCTTCAAACTCAGCCCAGAACTAACAAGTAACAGCGGTCGGAGCAAAGGAGAAGGATGGAGACCGACTCTTCAGGAGATGACTGGACAGCACGAGTCTGCAGGAATGGAGCTTATACAAAGGGTCAACCAGACAAAAGCTGTAGCTCTGGGTTAAAGCTGCACACTCAAGAAACAGGCGCCACCTTCCTCCTGTTCACCCAGTCCTGGAGCATTTCTGACACAGGAGGTTTATGTCTGCTGCAGTTTTTTATCCTTGTGACTTGAAGGAAGATGAAGCCCTAATTTTTTAACCTGATACAGAAAACTCTGGAAGAGTTCCAGCCCTCCAGCTGACTGTGCACGGCTGACGACAGTCCCCTGCTTTATTCTCCCTCCTCGGTGTTGCCAAGAGACAACACACCCTTTGCAGCCAACACCAGAAAGAGCTATAACCTCTTTGCCTTCCTTGAAAGTAGGACAAGGCAAGGAGTCCTTTGGGCTTTGGAAGTTCGTAAGTCTTGTCAAAAAAATGCAATGAATCAGCTTTGAAGGTGTAAGCAGAGACACCCCCTCCCCTGTGCAGTTCATCCAGGCCTGGTGTGCCCAGCACCAAGACTCCTGAGCACGAGGCCACTGCGTGATCCAGGACACTCTGCTGGACTCAGAGGCTGGAAGCTCTCACTCTACCAGCTGCTGCACAGCCTCAGCCCAGAAGGACGGAGGAAAAGCAAGATTCCATCTGCTGTCAGCAGGGATGGGCTCAGCCCTGTTCATTTCAGCTGCAGCACACCAGGAGCAAACCCAATGCACTATGAGCAGGTGACCAAGTGCCTCTGAGTGTAGAGCTTGATGTGACCAGAAGGAGTTGTCTGTAGCTGGAATTGATGTTCCATGTGCTAGGACTCAGCAGTACTGAATAGAAGGAATGATTGGATTAGGCAAGATGCCTCCCTCTTAATCATGGAGCACTTGCTATTCTTTGGTGACTTCTTGCAGGTCATATGAACCCAGAAGTTGGCAGGACCAAGCTCCTGGGTGTAAGCAGGCTCAGGGGGAAGGGTGAACTCACTCACTACACGCATAGAATCATAGAATTTCTTGGTTGGAAAAGACTTTTGAGATCATTGAGTCCAACCATACCTGTCCACCACCTAACCACCCCTAAGCACCTCCTCTGCCCCTCTGTTAAACCCCTCTAGGGATGGGGACTCCACCACCTCCCTGGGCATACAAATTGACACTAGCCATCACTATGAGCACCTTGCAAGACATGGTGCACTAGAAGTCATTCAGATGCAGGACACCAAATGCAAATTTAATTACTGATTTTTTTCACTTCCTGAACCACAAATAAGGGGCTCTACGAGTCCCACTTGACCTAATTGAGCCTACTGACCTTTGCTGAGCCTGTGCTAGCCCAGGAGATCAAAATCACTTCCATCTTCTTTGGGAAACAGCTCTTCACTGAGAGGATGGCAAAGCACTGGAACAAAGTCCCAGGGCAGCAGTCAGGCCCCAGGCCTGCCAGTGTTCATGAAGCATTTCAATAACACTCTTAGACCTATGGCTTAATTTTTAGGTCACCCTGCGTGGAGACAGGATTTGGACTCAATGATCCTTGGAGTTCCCATCCAAGTGAGGATATTCTTAACCCAAGCTGCTGGGACTGGGTGGCTTTGTAGTAATAGAAGAGACCTCATTCATTGCTCTAGTCCAGTAAATGAGCTTCACACCCTGTAAGTGATCCTTTCACGACAGAGATGATTGACAGAAACTCTGCAAGGTCTGTAATTTTTAAAGGCTACTTTTGAAGGGAACAAACTGCTGACAAGAAGTAGAATCAGCTGGGACAGTTGTTTCTCAATGTAAATATTTTGCTGTTATACACGGACCGTCATTAACCTCTAAATGAATGAAAGTTTCACAAATGGAGGTTCCCCCTCCTTCAAAAAATAAAAATAAATAACCATGGGTGAGCCAGCATAAAATTCATATCGTAAGCAACAGAGTTCAATGTGTTAAAATCCATTAATCATGCTGAGATCAACCAGTGCTTTACATATTTCCTCCTCAAGCTCTGTCCTGTGGGTGATCTGTATCCTAACAGGTTTTGTACTGCTGACTTGTAAAGCTTCCCTGATGAATTGGTTTTGGCACTCAGTCCAGAGACTTGAAAGCTTGAGTCCCTGAAAATAAAAAGCAGAGCTTTCCTTTAACGTTACTGTGGACAAACCCCTGAAACACAGAGCGCATTGTGTGCACAACAGGAGAAGAGCCTATGGCCTGTGAGAGGGTGTGTCTGTGATATCAGGGTGCCAGAGGTGAATCAGCAGCATGCTAAAGCAAAGCCATGAGAGAAACGACAGCACAATCGAAGGGAAGGCTATCAATTTTAAATTTACAGCTCCACTCTGCCACTGCAACCATGGGACTCATTACTGACCCTCTAACTCCCACCATGAGCGACCCAGCCCACCCTCCCTGCTGCCCTATTACTCTCCCTGCCCTTCCTTAACCTTTCACTCTCATTGGTTTCTTCATACTTCTGACAGAAATGTGCCTTACTCTCCTACACTGTTTCAAAAACCAAGGCACAAACCCCTTCCTGTCTTTTCAACAGTTGCCACGAACAGCCACAGCGAAGTCTTCCCCACCAACCCACCACTCAGTCTAGTCTGGCTTCTCCCTTGACACAACGCCCTTCCAGATGGAGTGAAGCACATCTCCTATCAGAACCCAGATGTTCTTGCTCCACTTTCACTGCCCCTCAACTTTCATCTGTTTTCATTAACTCTTTGCCATGCTTCTCCTCTCAACACCCAATCTTCTCTTGCATTTTGCCTTTTGATTAGGCATTCAGCATCTCTCCTTCCTTTTCTTTCCTGCTTTTTACAAAGGATCCCAAGGCTCCATCCTCTTCACATGCCTTTTCTCCTTCAGTTTCCATACCTATTTTTATCTGTCATTTTTGTCTTCACTTTCTCTGCAGTCCCTTCAGAGCTGCCTTCAGCTGTCGAAAACCACTTATTGGATGGTCTTCTTCTCTGTGGAGAACCATAAATTTAGCATGATCTGTTATCTCTAGCAAGTTTCTATGTTCTCCACTTGTTAAAAGAAGTAACTTTCATTGCAGCCCAGGTTATACATCTACTGCATGTGTCTAAAATATTCCTCTTGCTTTCTTATTAAATTGTCAAGACATTATTTGGATTTTGATTCATCAAGAGCTTTCTTCAAGTGTCCATCATTTCATGGCTTTACTTTTCATGTCTTTGTTGTTTCACAAATTTTCTACTATTTGTCAAAGAGGTTTTGGCAAACACTTACCTCAGCTTCTCTCCTAGAGCTCGTGAAGTCTTCAGCAGGAAAATAGGTCAGTTACATAAAGATTTTGCTTTCTTTCAAACTGAACTTCAAGACTTTTATATGGCCAATAGATATACACAGGAAAATACTTTGTCTCCCAGATAGAAACAAAGGTGTTTCAGAGACAGCGGTCAGAAAAAAACCAAACATAGCATTAAATTACATCTCTTTTAGGAAACAGAAGGATGCAACTAAAGTTACATTTGCAATCCAGACAAAGTTCTTGAGCAGGATGGTTTTTATCAGCTGTGCATGGAAGAGGGAAACTCATCAACATTCAAAATAAGCAGCATTGCATTCTATAAATAAGCAACACTTCTAGACTGCACAGACAGTCAGGGAACCAACCTTTTTTTAACCTTCTGTTCTTGTTCTCTCACCACATAAAATTATTGTCTGAGAACTGTTTCATTATTTTTAGGCAACAAGCACTATATAAGTCACCATCACATGGCTGTGTTGTACCATCTGCCATACAGCCATACCTCTTCTACACATACCTATACTTTGTCATAATTCATTTGGCCTTCATCAGACCACTCAAGTCTTTCTTATTACCCATAAACAATAACATAAAAGGACAACTCTTCTGTTCTCAGACTAATGCAACTGCTTTTCAAATAACAATGTTTTTCTGGTCTAAAAGTTACAGCACTATTGCACCTCATGGCTGAGGGTTTACAAGTTTAACTATGCAGACTAATTTTTCATAAAACTTGCAATCTGAATCAAAAGATAATTTCTCCATTTGTTTTCACCATGGTCAATGGGAATCTATTCATGGATTTCAGCAGAAGCTGGATTAGACACCTGTTTTCTGTGATACACAACTTCATTCATCATTACCCACTGTTGTGCAGTTGTCACACCAGAGGGACAGGATGTCACCCAGAGAGACCTGGACAAGCTGGAGAAGTGGGGCTCTGGGAACATCTTGAGGTTCAACAAGGCCAAGTGCAAGATCCTACACCTGGGTCACAGCAATCTGTGGTTTCAGTACAGGATGGGGGATGAAGAGATTGAGAGCAGCCCTGTGGAGAAGGACTTTGGGATGCTGATTGATGAGAAGCTCCACAGGAGCCATCAACGTGGGCTCACAGCCCAGAAGGGCCAAACTGTGTCCTGTGCTGCACCCAAAGCAGTGGGACCAGCAGGGCCAGGGAAGGGATTCTGCCCCTCAACTCCAGGCTGCTGAGACCCCTCCTGGAGCCCTGTGTCCAGTTGGGAATCCCCAACATAAGAAGGATGTGGAACTGTTGGAATGGGTCCAGAGGAGGCTACGAAAATGATGAAAGTGTTGGAGCTCCTCTGCTATGAGGACAGGCTGAGAGAGGTGGGGTTGTTCTGACTGGAGAGGAGAAGGCTCTGGGGAGATCTCACAGCAGCTTCCTAGTACCTGAAGTACAGGAAAGCTGGGGAAGGACTTTTTACAAGGTCCTGGAGTAACAGGACGAGGGGGGACGCCTTTAAATTGGAAGGGGGAAGATTTAGCTTAGGCATTAGGAAGAAATTCTTCACCCTAAGGGTGGGGAGGCCCTGGCTCAGGTTGCCCAGGGAAGGTGTGGCTGCCCCATCCCTGGAGGTGTTCAAGGCCAGGTTGGACGGGACTTTAAGCCCCCTTGATCCAGTGGGAGGTGTCCCTGCCCATGGCAGGGGGTGGAACTGAATGGGCTTTGAAGCGCCCTCCAACTCAAACCATTCTCTGACTCTATGCTTATTTGATTTATTCTTCACCACTTGCCTAAGGTTGTAATTAAAACACAACTAAACTAAACAACTAAAAGTTAAAGACACTAAAAATCTTGGTTGTTTTAATGAAATAAGATAATATGTAACAAATAGCTATTTAAAATATAAGACAAATATTGTCTGCATAAGAACTAACAAACTGTAATGAAGGATATTTAATAAAATTCTGCTGAGCCTTCATTCCAACAGTATTTTGTTTAACTATAAAGTTTAGTCATTTTAAAAAAGCAGCTATGGATTGTTCATAGTAATCACAATTTCACCTATGATTGTGAAAAGGTGTATTAGCATAGGGCTGTGAGGATCATTTCCTTCATTCATATGATTGCTTTCATTTAGTTGTTCTACTTTGTGTTTGGTTAGCTGTCCATGTCATGTCTTGTTCAGTCTTGCTATTAAATGCTCAGAAAGAATTTTCTCTTCCATGTTTATAAATAACTGAGCACAACAGGACCCCAGTCCTGCGTATGAGATTCAGAAATAATGCAACTTCTAATCGTAACGGCTTCATCATTATTTATGGCCAGCTACAAGAACAGTCCTATTTTACTCTGAGTTAAAACTGTGAACAACATTGCTGTCAGCCCCTTGTTTTTGAGGTAGAAACTGTGAATTACATGAATGCTTTAGGCATCATAATTTTCTCTCTTGTCTATGGGAGAACATGCTTTTCTACAGCCGTTCGCGACAATAAACGGAATGCACCGTTCCGTTCTCCACGCAAACCTGTGATCGATGCTCCATCTCAACATTGCTAAGAAGCACTACGTTAGCCTCTAACCTCAGCTGCCCCAGAATCTACTGGGGGCAAGTGGATGAGGCAAAAAAACCTCTTAGTCCTTCAGGCTTTCCAGTGGGCTGATTTAGAGCAGCCCACGTCACATCTGGCTGGCTGTGACCTCCGAGGGCTGCCCGCCAGCTGGGATTTGCCAGAACATCCTGTGCCTTGGACATTCCCCTGTTCCCACAGCAACGTTCTTGTCAGGGGCTGTGGGGAATGTGCTCAGCAATGAGAATACCCAGCTGAGGAGGTGCAGCGATTTTCCACGTTTCTACAGTGCAGAACAAAGGAGCTCGGACTGACACGCTCTGAAAGCTGTTTGCAAGAGCAAACCCTCTCACTGCAAGGCTGAAATATCCCATGCTACACCAGTCCTGGCTCTGAAGGAGAGAAGGGGAAATGTTTCCTATGAAGGCATTTCTATCTTCATTAATAAAATAGCTAAGGTAAGGAGTGCAAAGCTGTGACTGTTTGGAAGGAGAATAAGGTAAATCCAGATAACAAAGCTTTGTGGCACCATTCTGCCTTGAAGCAGCACTACCCACCTTGTGGACGTTCTACAGGTGTATTTATTACTGCCCATCAGTGGAACAGCACCTTGATAAAATCAAGGAGATATTTTGTGATAATGAGCTATTTTTGCACTTCACCTCTTTTTGCAAGGTAAAATACAAACTTGGGACAGGCCTCAACTAATACCCAGCAGGAGGTTAAATTATATTTTCCTCAAGTTATTTGAATGAGACCTAAAAGTGAGCCTCTAACTGCCAAGATCACTTAAAAATCCCAATCTATTTTAAATGAGAACCTGATGAGCTACCTTAGCTGATTATCTTCTGCTCGTTCGCTTCCTGTCCCAAACCACTTCCCAGAATTGCTCAGGAGCATTGGGTGGTTATTGAATTTCTCTCCCATCGATCACAGCACTCTGGTTCTGTGCCTCCAGAGCTGTGAATAGTTTTGCAAATCCCTGATGAAATGCATAAAGCACTTTGGGGGAAGCTTGATAAATGAAAGCTCCGTAGAATTTTCTGTTTAGCATAAGAGCTTAATGGAGCATGATCGTGGTGGGTGGTGAGCACCGTCGATGAGGGGTAAGGAGAGGACCAGAAAACAATCTCCTTGAGAAAAAGGAGGGGACAGAGACAGCAGGCAAAGCTATGGACTTCTTAAGAGATGATTTCTTAAACAAGTATGTTCCAAAGCAAAGCACACATACTTTCTTTCACTTTGAAATTGCATCTGCTTTTTATAAGAGTAGGGTGATTGTTATATAAGAAAAGCTTATTTGCCTGAGTATGTGGTTACACATTTTCTACTGACTTCACAAATTGTTCAAATTTCAGTATTTGTTGGCTTCATTATAAACCAGTGTTATTACTGGCAGCTACTATAAGGTATGAAAAAGACTTTTTTATTGTTGCCATAGTGTGGCATTAAGGATCAGAAACTCATCTGAAATAAGTGAAAGCTGAAAGGGCAGGAGTCAATTTAAACTGTATTTCAATTTAAAGTCTTACTAAATTAAATTATATTTACTTACCAGGTCAAGGAACCAACAGATCCCCCAGATGTGTGATGTCTTCTAAGATCTCATCAGCTGGAGCTCTCTGATCACTGTGAGAGGCTCACTTTGGCCTTTGTGCTTTTGTTCATCTCTTACCCAAGGCACTTTCTGGATTAATTTAGGGTTGGTTGTTTCCCCATACTTTAATTTTTGGCTCCTACTAACTTAAAACAAATTTTCCACCACAATCACCCACGAACATCCAGCAGTGAGGAGGGACATACACCCTGACAAGCTGTGAACACATCAGCTGAGGAGTGGCCATAGGTCAAACCAACAATAAAAGGCCCTATTTTTGAGAAACTGCCAGCTGTTTCTGCCAGTGTGACACACTCTAACAGAGAGAGGAACCACCAGATTTTACCAAATCGCTTATCTAATGGTACTCAGTGCCAGGCAGTCCTGTGACATGAGAGCAGGCTCTTCGGTAGCATCAGAGAGGGAACACATGGCTTCAGATACTGTTTCCAAAGGAAACAGGCTCGGAAAGACCCTTCAGCTCATCAGATCCAGCCTTGACTCTCACCAGTTCCAATTCAGAGAGTTGTTTTTATCTAATTTGCATCAAATCATCTGTGGCTTGCTTTGTTTTCATGGGTTTTGTTTGCTCAATTCATTTTGTTAGAAGACTGTTTCAGAAATTCACTGCTCTGAGGGGTGTGAACCTTCTCATTTCCAGCCTGGCTGTATTTTTATAACCTGTTTTACCTGTCTGTTGTTCGTGCCACTACAGTCCTCAGCTTTCATTTTCCTTCAGTGAAAACCCCAAATAAAAGCAGATATTTTTCCCCTCAGTGAAGCCTCTCCTAAGTCATCATTTTTTTCACTGACAGTAGCTAATTCAGTGCATCACCACCACAAAGAGAGACAGGGGTGGATTTTCAGGAGAGCAGTTCTCCAGCCAGACCTGTGCCTGGAATCCCCATTGAGCCAAAGGGCTGCCTGATTTCCCTCGTGTGGGTGACCAAATTTGAAATAGACTGAAATCAATAGTAACAACACCTTCACAGAGATCAGGTCATCAATACACAGACTCACATACAGCATTTTGAGGAAAACATAAAATCAGATACAACTCCATTTCTGAAGGAGACAGGTTAAATCTCTGTTAATCATTTATGTTTTTGTTCCATTTCATCAGTAAATTGAAACACAAAAAAAATATAACTCTTTAAATCTAGAATTCTTACACCAGGTAATTTTTTCCTTCACAATACTAACTAGAACTGCACAGGCATGTAAAGTTTTAGAGCAGCAAACCTGTGCCTACATTCATCCTGGTAAACTGAGACCACAGAATGTGTCCACAGGCATTAACAAGTAGGAATATTCTGGGCTGAAAAGAATGAACACACGTGAATTTTATGAGCTGTTGATTTTGAAGACAATACAAAAGCATCGGTTATTTTTCTGTCTTCTAAACTGAAGTACTCAAAGAACAGGAGAATTGTTCATAATCCAAACACCCGGAGAATGTACAGAGGCTCCCTAAGTTTTCAGTGGGACACCAAAGGCAATGGCTAAACAATTGCACCTCGGAGGGTCCCACCGAGTTCTCAAGCCAACAGGAGTCACCTTGCAGCCCTGAGGGCAAAATGCATCCTGTGGGGTCCGGTCGCAGGTATAAGATGCTCAGAAAAATCAGGCAAAATGTCAAATGTGGTGGGACAAAAGGACTGAAAACAAAGCAAACAAGACCAGCAAAATGAATCTTTCCCCTCAATTTACGGCAGCACAACCTGCAGTAAGCCAAGAGCAGTGTACTGAGTGCTCCTAGGGAGAGAGAACGGCAGTGAGAGTGGTGTCTGGCTTCCCACAGCGTTACCAGCCTGGGTACATTTCCAGTACCTACTGGTTTCACCAGAATTGAGACAATCTCTGAAATGCTATTATTTATATATTTACAAATTGCTGCAACATCGGCTCTGCAACATCAGACCCAAGAGAAGAGCCGACGTTGCAGCAACTTGTAAATATATAAAGCCGAGGTCTTCATCATCTCTAGACAAAAGGTTACCAGTTTCTCATCAGTAACCCAGTTCAAGTGCTCAAATGACAGGTTATTTTGACACCTACTGGCCAACTCAGAGTATAGCATTGTTAAATTTCCAGGTTGAGACAGTGCCAAGAGGAGGCAGATGTCTAAATCAGCCCCAGTAAAGAAAAAACCTTCTTGTCGTCGTCCCCCCCCCCCCCCCCCCTTTTTTTTTTCCCCTACTGGAAGTCAATATACGATTGGAAACTGGAAAGGCAGGACAGAGTGCCAAAGATCCCAGCCTAGTCTGAATCAGAGTGCTTCAAAATAATTTGAGGGGATAGGGACAGAGAGAGGAGGGGAAGAAAGATGAATATGGGGACTGGGAAGCAGGATGCTGCTCAGGAGTGCAGCATTTACATTTGCCAGCACTGGTGTGGTTCAGGGCTCTAAAATAACTCTTAGGCACTGATGCATGAAATCCACTGCCACGTCCAGGTGTTGAAAAAGGACTTGACTGATAAGAAAAGGCTGGTGAGAACTGAGAGCACTACTCACATAAACAACTGCCATTCGAGGGGGGAAAACAGGATTAATCACCACTGGAAGATAATCAGAGCACCATTGGCCCTAAATACCATTACTGGATTATAGTATCGGGGTCCATACAGAGAGAGGAGTCCTGCTGCATTGCAAGTCACTTTAAATATACCATGAAAGTAAAATTTAGGGATATGAGATGAAAAGATTAATGAGCTTACGATATTTTGACGTTGGAAGTCAAAAAGCATGGTTATTGTCAGCTCCCAGGCTGACATGGAAACAGAATCAGTAGAGGTGGACACAGCACGATGATCCTGCCCACCTAGTCTGGTCAGCAAAATGCAGATATTACTGATGTCCAGAAATTAGGGAATTTTTTTGAGAGGAGAACCAGGTGCATTAACTTAAGTATTGAGCTGAACATTTTCCAGTCTTCTTTCCAAGAGCTTCCACACTCCACATTTCCCTGGCTGTGCACCTGAACAGAAGAAGGATCCCACATTGCAAGGCAAAGTGAAGTTCAGATAAAATCCCACTTGAAAGCTGAACAAATTTTCCAGCCTTCAGCTGTTCCCAGCCAGTCCTTTGGATTTAACTAAGCTGAAGACAACATGAGCAACAAGTAATGACATAACTTTTGCAAGTAAGGAATATGAGCAACACTGCAACAAAACAAATAAAACAGTAAAATACACTTGCAAATTTATTTTTTTTTACCAAGGAAATTTAACAAACAGCACTGAAGTTGCCAAA
Organism: Tapera naevia; assembly: GCA_033556795.1. Lineage (NCBI taxonomy): Eukaryota > Metazoa > Chordata > Aves > Cuculiformes > Neomorphidae > Tapera > Tapera naevia. The sequence goes on from JAUMJJ010000098.1 coordinate 1,029,297, forward strand.
GATCACATTATACAGTGAGCAGGGATGAGAAACAGGCAGAAGACACAGACTGCAAAGTGTTGAAAGCCAGAGCCAGCCCACCTTAGCCAGTCAGACCTGGCCATGCAGCAATTGTTCAGCTGGAATGCTGAAGAGAGGAAGAAAAGATGGACGAGTTTTCTCAAGCTGAAAAGATTGTGAAAAATCTTCCTGGTGAACACTGGCAGTAAAAGGGATCAAAGTTCTCAGTTTGTTTTTTCCTCCGTCTTTAAATCCATTTATTACATTAGGGACAATTTACTTTTTTTAACTGCACTGTTACATGGAAGCTTGTTCTGCATGAGCAAGGAAAATTCTCTAAACCCAGCAGCACTGAGACTGCCCCATCGAGTACAGAGTGTGACATTTTCATGTGAATTTCTGCCCTTCCCAGTCCTGTTTCTTTATCACTCTGAACCTTCCTATTTTTTTTTCCCAGAAAGAGAATTTTTCCATTGCCTTTTTTGCTTTATATTTTCACTGATTTTTGTCTCTGCCTCTTCACCACAATCTTGAAATGAAACATGAACCTAATAATATTCAAACTTGAACTGAACCTTGAAAGCGATGATATCTGAGTGGGTTTGGAACTACACAAAATGAGTTCTCCCTACATTGAGATGCTCAGGAGAATCATAGAACAGTTTGTGTTGGAAGGGGCCTTAAAGCCCCAGTTCCAACCCCCCTGCCATGGGCAGGGACACCTCTCACCAGACCAGGCTCCTCTAAGCCCCATCCAACCTGGCCTTGAACACCTCCAGGGATGGGGCAGCCACACCTTCCCCGGGCAACCTGGGCCAGGTCCTCCCCACCCTCAGTGTGAAGAATTTCTTCCTAATGTCTAATCTAAATCTCCCCCTTCCAATCTAAAGCTGTTTCCCCTCACCCTATCACTCCAGGCCCTTGTAAAAAGCCCTTCCCCAGCTTTCCTGGAGGTACTAGAAGCCCAGAGCCTTCTCCTCTCCAGGTTGAACAACCCCAACTCTCTCAGCCTGTCCTCATGGCAGAGGAGCTCCAGCCCTCTCATCATCTCTGTGGCCTCCTCCAACAATTACATATCCTTCTTATGTTGGGGACTCCAGAGCTGGACACAGGGCTCCAGGTGGGGTCTCCCGAGAGACCAGGTCCCTCTGTACGACATCCTGTCCCTCTGGTGTGACTCTCAGCTCGGTGTCATCTGCTCATCTGCTGAGGGTGCACTTGATCTCGCTGTCTATACCATCAATGAAAATATTAGACAGCACTGGTCCCAGCACGGACCCTTGAGGGAAAGGAATCTCCACCTGGACATCGAGCCATTGACCACACCTCTCTGAATGTGACCATCCAACCAATTATCCACTGGCCAGCCCACCCATCCAATCTGTATCTCTCCAAATTAGAGAGAAGGATGTTGGAGGGGCCTGTGTCCAAGGCATTACAGAAGTCCAGACAGATGACATCCATTGCTTTTCCCATGTCCCCTGAGGTGGTCACCCCATCATAGAAAGCCACTGGGTGGGTCAGGCAGGACTGGCCCTTGGTGAAGCTGTGCTGGCTGTCTCGGTCTCTACCCTGTCCTCCATGTGCCTTAGCACAGCTTCCAGGAAGATCTGTTCCCTGAGCTTCCCAGGCACAGAGGTGAGGCTGACAGGGTGGGTCCCAGGGTCACCCTTTCAGCCCCTTCTAAAAACTGGCACAGTGTTGCCCTTCTTCCAGTCACTGGGGACTTTCCCTGACTGCCAGGGCTTTTCAGATATCCTGGAGAGTGGCTTGGCAACCACATCAGCCAATTCCCTCAGGACCTGGGATGCATCTCATCAGGTCCCATAGACTTTTATATGTTCAGGTTCCTCAGGTGGTCACAAACCTGATCTTCCCCTACAGTGGGAGGGACTTTACCTCCCTGGTCCCCATCTTCTTTTCCACTGGGTGAGGAGAGCAGTTGTCAGTGAAGTCTGAGAAGATGTCAACCTGTTCACAGACATTTGGGGACTGACATTTTCCAAAAGCACTGAATATTCTGACAAGCAGTGTGTGAACTGTTTGGGACCCCGAGCCATTGCTGAAGGATTTTGTACCCTACTGCAGAGAGAGGGTCCAGTGCTGAGAGAGCTCGCACAGAGTCCACGCTCCATCGGAGACTCTGAGAGAACAGAGCCATTTCTTCAGCAATCAACCTCCCAGCAGATACCAGCCCTGCATGGTGGCTGTGAAAAAGTAAAGCGAGGGCACATACAAAACACCACAAGCACTGTTTGTGCAGTTTGGCCTGATCTGGCAAAAAGTATCTCTCCAGGCTGTACATCTCACTAAGACAGGGACTTTTTTTGCTCTCCTCTGAAAGGAGTATCTGATAACGTGAAGCATTTTGGTGAGAGTGAAATGAGCATAAATACGTGTGCAAGAGGATTGGCAGGGTGAGGATTTAGCCTGCACGTGTAAGCAACAGCTGTCCTGGGCATCCGAAGAGTGAGAGGTCCTGAAGTGTTGTCAAACTCATTTTTGTTTGTATTTGAATTAGCTGCAGGGAAAAGAAGTGCTGGCCATGGACACCAGTGTGTTAGGAGCAGCCCGACCCCGAGCAGAAGAACCACCCCTGAGACAGAAACACTGAAATTCCAGTATCAGGCAAGACTGTCCAGAAAAATGCAGAAGAGAAGCTATGAAAAACTCACACTGGTCATCCCAAAGCACAGCAGTCTCTGCTTGCCAGGTGCCTGCTGCTCTCTTCGTAGGCTTTGTCAAAAAACAGAATTAGAATACAGAATTAGAATACATTTTTAAGTAAAGTTGGTATCACTCTCTGGTACCCAATAAAATGAGGAGAAAAATTCTTGAGTGCATGCCCTTCAGCAAAGCTGAAGAACTAGAGACAGCACCACCATATCTAAAACGTTAGTGGTGCAGAATCAACATTCCTGAAACCTTATACCATCAAATAATGAAGCCAAAAGCCCCCGGTAGCCATTGAGCCTGAGGTCAGATATTCTACAGCTGTGCTCTGAACACAAAAACAACTTCTATCTTCAGCCTCCCACGAAACTTCAGGTGCCTTCAGCAAAATTCCCCTCTTCCACGTGCACCCTGGGTTTCACCTCTGCTGCCGTTTGCTCTCCTCCTGTGGGTAGAGCTGGTGGGATTCTTGCCTGGGCAGAGCAGGCAGAATAACAGAGCTAAGATCTTCTCCGAGGGGAAGAAGCTGGATTTTAACAAGGCTGTCCAGGAAGACCAGAATGGATATTATCCTTGAAACATTCACCTCCCCCCACATCAAAAATTCAAGCACTCCTTTCCAGTTGGATACATGAAAGAATACAAAAAGCTTGTGAACAAATTTCATGGTATGGTTGCACTGCCTCCCCAAGATTTTATCTGCTCTTTTTATGATTTTAAAAAAACAACCAACCAAGCCAACATTTTTGATGGATAAGAAAAGACACTGTCCTGTGCCTTTCAACATAATATTTCGAGTGTGTGTTAAGAATGGCATCCAAAGGCACTTAAAAATGGATAAAGCTATAGGAAAAGCCTCTCCTTTCAGGGATGAAGGCTACACGCAGGCTCTGAAGAAAATAAGCCTCACTGTTGCACAGCTACAGCTTGTGTGAACAGAAAGATGCCGTGTGTTTAGGAGGGGAGGGAAGAGGGAGGCAGAAGCTGACCAAACTAAGGCAATTTTGCAGCTGTGTGGGTTACAGATGAATATGGGTGAAACAAAGGAAACCCCAGAGACCCTTTTTCCTCCCACTAAGTGGCCTCTGGTCTCCAATCATCTGCTCCCCCTACAGCTACAATTCTCCTGAGTTAGTTGAGGATTTAATTTCAAATTACACATGTGTAAATACAGACCAAAATCCCAATTTACCACCAGTTTGGTCACTACTGTCTGAACTATAATTCCAAAACACAGTGACTATAATGCAGTTATGTCCCTTGTCTGCTGTTTGTAGTATAATAAGACACAGAAGCCAGAAACCCTCTCTATCAAGCAGTGTGCAAACACATCCCCGTGCAACTCTTCCTCCGAGTTTACAGTTTAAGTACACAAGAGCTGGACTCTGTTAACACTCCTGCTACTTCCTTTTTTTCCCCCAGGCTCTGAAAGACCTAAACACCAAGCTGGCTGTATATGTTATAAATATTTTCTAAATATTATTTACCCAAGAGGCAGGATAACAGCTTTGGAAGTATAAGGACAATGTAGAAACACTTAAAACACAGGCAACTTTCCCATGCATCTCTTGCAGTCCATTGAACACAAACACCCACCACTGCTTTCTTCTAATACCCTTATGTCAAGCATTTCCAACAAAAACAGAGTTTGTCTTTACCTCCAAGACACCACCAAACCATCTCATTCCTTTGCCCACACAGCAGTACCTTCCAGCAGCCCCATCTCGTATTTATTTCTCACTGTGGTTTTTTTCCACCCTGACATAAACTTAATGGAACTTCCAATTAGAAAGGGCAGAATCCCCTTAAAAATACTTCCGTCTCAAACATTTCTCTGTGCTAAATATAAATGTTGGTGGGTTTCTGTACTCTGCTAAATTGTCTTTTTTTTGTCTTACAGTGTACCCAAAGCTGGCAGGTCCTGCATGGCCTGAAACTCTGGAACTCCTGGTCCAACAGCCTGACACCCCTCACAAAAGAGAAACAAAACTGGACTTTGTGATAAATACAATGCCCCCTTCGCTTCTGAATTAATTCCATCTTCTTCTCTCTAAAAACCTAAGCTGAAAATTAATCCTTCCAGTGGGTTTCCCAGTGCATATTATCTTTCCACCTCCAAGCATCAAACTCACTGAGCAATGGACTCTTTCCATTTTGTATCTTGCACAGAATGAAGCAGCTCTGTAATTTGTTATGAATGTGCAGAAGGGAGCAACAGAGCCAACCCTCTGAAGGTTCCATTGCAGACCACTGAGTGAATTCCTACAGAGGCATTAAATGTGAATTTCTGCAGGACAGACAGGAATAGGGACCCACCTGCAGACCTTTCATGATTTAACCCTTTTTCTTTCAGGAAAAAAAGACTGAAGGTTTAACTCATTCATAAAGTTGCATAAATTTGTGATCTTGATCGAGATCCTTCCTTTAAAAATTTGGCTTTATTTCCCCTATTAGAGAAATTATTACAGTCATCAATTATTTAGAAGGGATTATAATAAAAGAACACCTAAGAATTATCTTTCTATCACATGCTATTGCTCGTGAAAATCTTCCACATTTTACCCTTACTACCATGAGCAGATTCACCTTAATAGATTGAATATTAAAGTATTCATTCTGGTGGTTAAAAAGATTCAGAAATTTATTTAATGGACATTTAATTGCTGAAGAGGCTACAATTTTAAAGCTATTCATCATGCTTTAAGTAGTTTATTCCATGTAGCTAGCCCATTTAAACTCAAGGAGCTTTGATTTCACCAATATTGATATTTGTCCTAAGTTACTACTCATGATGGATACCAGTGTGAAATGATCCCTTTTCCTTTACAAATCTGACCTGCAACCACCCAAGATCTGAGCCCACTGTGGATGCACCAGAGACTCCATCTGATCCTTGCAGCCGTGTCCAGTTTTTCCTCTTTGCTTTATAACTTATGAAAACAGCTGTAGGAGTTTGGAGAGCAATGAGAAGGTTTGTATTATTGTATATTCCAAACAGTTGGCTACTCAGCCAAAATAAACTTTGGCCTTCCAGTAGCTTCAAGGCAGTATTGGCACAGGTAAACCAAAACAAAAACAATACATACCACAACGAGTGCCAGATGTTTGTGGGAGACAACACGCGGCTGTCGGGCTTGGATCACCTGGACTCTTCTAAAAGCAGACGACTCTGGCCACCTTTGTTGTGTTGTCAGATGAGCAGAGGGGCTGCAAGGACTGGAAGCAAGGAAGGGTCATCTCGATTACACTGAAGAATGCCAATTTATGTCTCATCAGCCAGCTGTCATGTAAAATTCCCTATGGCAGACAGGACTAAAAATAACTTGTCTTAAACGTACCGCTAGGCACGCTGAAATAATCCAGTCACAGTCACTCTTCCACCAGAAGCTCAGTGTTTCTCAAGTTCACTGTAAAAAAAAACAATTGACTGCAATTCTTGCAAAACTCCTGAGAAATTAAGCAAGAGGTTATTCAGCAAAAGTAGATTTCATCATGTAAGGAATCACAAGCAAGTGGACTTCAGGCTCCTGAATTCTGCACAGTAATGAAATAATAGCTAGGAATTATGATCATCCCTCATACACAAGCATGGTATAAATATTGGGGGGTACACATCCCTCACATGGAGTTTCAATAAAGATTAACTTTGATCAAAAGATGAAGACATTATAACAAATCATTGAAGTATTAAAGGTGGAGTTACCCCAGTGCTGAAATAAACTCTGGCAAAACCAGTCCCTCAAAGAGCGCTTCCCTTGAAAGGATGTAACTACAGGATTTTAAGTCATTTTGATGAAAACCAGTTGTAAGAGTAAACACAGTATTACATTCCTAATGCTGAATTATAGTAAGAGCAATAAGTATTTTCTTCAGTTTTCTGAGCACCCAAGCAGCAGGATCCTGTATTTTTCTAGAAAGATTCAGGAGTTACAGTGCTTGAATTAGTTATCTAAAATTCTGCGAGTGTGCTCAGTCAGAAACATCAGCATGCTATTTTTAAATCACAATAACCATCTGAATCATCTATTTTTAAGCCTATTTTGTTGAGCTCTTATGCTGTGCACGTATCCAGCTGAAGATACGTAACCATCTCTTGTGTTTGCTCATGCTTTTGCAGTTATTTCTCTGAAATTCAACTGGGGCCAGCTCCACGAGAGTGTTTATCTGCTCGTGTCTAAATTTCTGCTCTCATTCCCACTAAAATTTAGAGATTGACTGTTTCTTGATCCTCAGAAATCACTGGGTTCTGCCAAGATTCTTCTCATGTCTGCTCAAGATAATAGTTTTGTCCTCACTTTCTAGAGATGTCCAACAGAAACTTGCAGATTTTGAATTAACTGAGCTGCATTCACGGTGAATTTAGAATTTTATAGCTAAATATCTTAAAAATATTTTTTCAATACAATTTTATTTAGGTAGGGAGGAAGAATCAGATTCAGAATCTTGAGAATACAGAATGGATAGCCTTACATTTTCCATGTCTCATGTACATTTACTATGGCTTATACAGCTGCACGAGCACAGCAACAGAATAAATGTGTAGGCAAACACTCCACTACAGGAAGCTCTTTCAGTGCAATTACTGGAACAATTCACATCCACGTCTGAAGAAGTCAAGACAATTATCATCACATGTTTTATTCTCTTACCTTCTCATTATTCAACAGAATCACTTTTTCTTCCTTTTTTTTTTTATTACATTCAAATATAAAATAAAGCTCCTTTGGAGAGATGTTCTTGCAGGCATTAAGTGCACAGATATGTTTGTGATTAGCACAGAGTTCAAACAAAAGGAGCCCCAGTTCCTACCTCTTGTTCCACTACTGGTCCCTGTGCGTAGCTGACAGTGCTTACGGTGTGACAGCAGATCTAGAACTTTTTCTATAATTGAAGAACAAAACTCACATGGTGCCACCTCGTGAAAAATTTGTCTCCAGAAGCCCATGAATCATGTTCCTTGTTCTCGGTCTCCACTCACTGCTGCATTCCTGTGCTTTAACACATCTGTGCTGCATTTCCCCAGAGCAACTCTGTAAATGGCAAATTCATACACTTAAGTGTTCACTCTTTGTGAATCCCAGACGTGCTCTGTCCTTACTTGGAACCAACATGCTCTGATATTTGTCTAATTTATGGCATGGTAGAAAACTCAGTATCTATCAAACATTTGCTGAAAAGTTTAGATGGGTCTCTATGGAGTCAGACTTTAGACAAAGAGTCTGTGAGCTCCATCTGCTCTCTGTGGGCCATGTCAGATTCCTATTGTTTCATATCCTGCTATTAAACAAATCATTTCTCTCTAAATATAGCAATTTAATCCATAAACTCACCACTGTGTAACATATTTAGTACTACAGGTCTGACATTGCCCATCTGAACGTGGGATCACCAAAAACAGGTGAACAATTTTTAGTTAAAAGTATTTCTATGTGCACTGAGAGAAACGTAGAGGGGAAAAAATGCAACTATTGTAATGAAAAAACAAATACCTTAAATATTTTCATTGCTGTAAAACCTCATGGGTGGTTTCACGGAAAGACCCCCTTTTTATTAAGTCTAATAAATTCAGTGCTTCCTTAGGTTGTTGCCTCAAATGAAGACTGTAATTGCTATAACAGCACAAAACATTTATTCATACAACTGGTTAGAATGCCTTCTCTTGGATAAATTTAATCAGTGTAATTATCTATTGGACAGACTCATAGTTTGACAATGAGAATCCTCAACAAGATGTAACTCACATGCTTTTAATCTTTCTAGAAATTTGTCCATTCTTACAGATGGATTAAACTCTATGTCAGTACTTGCCAAAGACTGTACCTCAATAGTGACATGTTTTCTTTCAGGCAGGAGCTTGAAAAATAAATATATTTGCACAAAACTAGACAGAAGAATGATAAAACTTACAGTAGCTTCCTGCCTCATAAAACCATCTACTGCAGTAGAGAATATTGATGATGCAGCATTCTCAACCATGACAAAGAAAGGATAGCTTTAAAATACATATTATTCTTATCAAATCATTTTCTTTTAGCCATGTAAAGAACTTCATAGCCCTGTATTACTGCAGATTAATTCCCAGTAGCAATGATGAGCAAATAGTGAAATATTCCAGAAGGCAGACACCACTGTCACCTGACAGCATGGTATCGAAGCAAAGACACTTCCCTGACCTCGTATTTTCCCTTAACATAAAAGCAAAAAGTGTGATCTGAGAGCAAACCCCAGCACAGGAGGAGTCACTGCTCTGAGAAAGGCTCCGACAGGACTGCCCCAGGTGGGAGCTGCTCTCTGCCCACCTGGAGGCCCCAGCCAGGGAGTCTGTGTTGCTCCATGGTCTCTTGAGTGTTGGCTCCACGACGCCAGGGCTTGGCACGCCTACAGCTGGCCCTCTGGGAAGAGCTCTGGGTGGCTCCCAGTCACCGATTCAGCCCCCGGCAGCCAGAGCAGGCGTTGGTCTGCAGGAGGGCACCCTGCGCCCGCTGCCTCAGTCCCAGCAGCGCGACACGCACCGCGCGTGGCCAAGCAAACAGAGACAGAGCAGCAGCTCCTGCAGGACCCCCTGGCTCTCCCCCCCAGAGGCAGGAGACCCCTGAAAAACGCTGGTCCCACCAAGGAAGGGGCATCTGTCCCAGCTGGGTTCCTGAACACCCGGTAGAGCCAGGCAGCACCGCTGCCTTGCACAGAGAGGTGATGCTGACCAGGTCATGGAACCCTCCCCTGACCAGCACCGATGGCTTCAGCAAGGGCCAAAGATAAAACTTGCATCTCTCCCTTGCTGTGAGAATGAGCACCACGTGTAAGTGGAATGCTTAATCCCTTCACCATTCAGCCAGCCTTTAAAATAAACCCTTATCCACTAGCAGATGACACCACTGTGCTGGAGAACAAGGCCTACGAGGAGCGGCTGAGGGACGTGGGGGTGTTCAGACTGGAGAAGAGGAGGCTGAGGGGAGACCTCATCCCTGTCTGCAACTGCCTGAGAGGAGGCTGTGTGGGGTGGGTGTTAGTCTCTTCTCCCAAGTGACAGGTGATGGGATGAGAGGAAATGGCCTCAAGTCACACCAGGAGAGGTTCAGACTGGACATCAGGAAAAATTTCTTCACTGAAAGCGTTCTCAGACCTTGGCACAGCTGCCCAGGGAGGGGCTGAGTCACCATCCCTGGAGATGTTCTTAAAGGGCAAGTTTATCAGTTTCCTAGGGACATGGTTTAGTAGTGGACAGGTACAGTTGGACTCGATGATCTCAGAGGTCTTTTCCAAGCAGATGATTCTATGCTGCTGTCACAGCTTTACATAACTGAGTGACAAGTAGTACTTCTTACTCCTTAAAGCATCACACCTGAGAGAAACCACAGGAAGGAAGTTTGTCTGGAATGAAAACACAGTCTCTTGGTTGTGAACCTACATTGCTCTACTCTCTGAAAAGCAACAGGAGCTGTGATGGCAATTAAGGAGGCAGCACATGCAGTGCCATCACTGTTCAGTGTGGGATTGGGTGGGAGCAAGGCTTTCATTTAACTCTTCCACCTGTTAAGTACATCTTCCCATCTGTCTGAGAGTCAGCAGCATCCCCTCAAGTTTGATACAAAGCTGAAGAGGAAGCGAAACTGCTCCAAAACATTTTCAAATTTAATACATGAAGCCAATATTTAAACACATCTGAGGTTCACTCTACTCTAAAAGAGAGGGTGGGGGTGTTCCTTTCTGAGCCATGAGCGTCCTTCAAAGTTACACTCTTTGCACTTCAATGTGAAAAGCAGACTGAGTGCTCTAAAGCTACAAAGCCCTAATGCCCCTGATGTCTTAAAGATCATTTAAAATCAAATCAAATCAAAATTAATACCAGATGGGGAGGGGCAAGGAGGCCAGAACAAGGAAAAAAATTAACATTCCGTTTTATCTGCAGTTATTTTTGGCATTTCATATTGGTACTTTAATTTTTTCACCCTTCAGTCTGCTGTGACTAATTCCAAGCTTAACTGGCAGTGACTATTGGCAATATTGCTCTCTTGTCAGATAATCACAGCAGTTAATTTTTCCAGGTCTTTTATTTAATAGCGCTTGGCAAATACATCAAAATTTATTTGCAAATACTACACCTTTGTCAATTATTTCTTCCTCTGATTCATTTGCACCCTGCTTGTTTATTTAGGCCTTGGAGCCTGCTAGTGCTCATGGTCACAACTTAGTGCCCACACAGAGCCAGCCAGAGGGAACACGCACGGGCTGAAAGCTGTCTCATGCAAACCATGGATAAATGCAGTCAAGCTTTGCACTTACAGGGGAAAAAAAGCTCTTATTTCACAGCATAGAAATAACCATCACAAGTCCTTAAGCAACTTGGAAACCAAGAACAAGATAGCACATTTTTCAGTCTTAAGCTTGCCATAAGAAGCAAAAAGAATAATGTGCAAAACCAGAAAATGATCCTATGGCAGGAATAACCTGCAACAGCCACTATAAGGAAAAAACCCACAGCCTAAAATGAATTTACACAGATTACAGATTGAATATTAAGAACATGAACCCATTCCCAGTACAATCCGTTTGTGGGAACTGGGAATAATCTTGAAGGATATACTTAAAGAAGCTGGAAAGGCCCCTTTTTACAATGTCACTAGCTCAATCTAAGAGAAAATCCAATTAAGATGTAAGGTAATTTTCTTCAAAGTCTACTAAATGTCACATGGTAGCCTTGGCTCCAACACAGCTTACATATTTATACATGCATATTATATTAACTGTATATTATATTAACTATATTATATTATATTAAAAAAAAGCCATCTGGAAGAACATGAAGGGTCCAAAAGCCAAGCCCTGAAATTTTAGCAAACAGGCAGTGTTGAAGCTGCCTGTTGAGCCAAGGTGCTGCCTGCTCGTGCTGCCACATTCGGGCACTGCCTCTCCTTACAGACTGCTCATCCTTTTCCCTACAGAACCCCCCAGCTATTGCCCCTCTCTCCCTCAGGAAGGTGCAGCCCATCCCGTTACTCCCGGTGGCAGCGCCGGGCTCGTGTCCTCAGAGCTGAGGGTGGTGTTGAACATCCCCGTAGCAACCTCCCGCTTCCACCACGGCTGTGTTTTCAGGACAGCCCTGTCTCCATCCTCCCGCACGCCGCTTGGTCCCCGTCCCTCTGGCAGCTCTGTCCTTCCACAGCTCCTCACGCCCCAGCCACCCAGTTCCTCAAACCTCAGCCCCTCCTAGAGAATGGGAGCCTCATTCAAGTCCTAACTCCAGCAAAACAAACTGCCAAGGTGGGGTCTAAACCTGACTCCCTTGACTCCTGCTGATGCTCTTCTCCAGCCCCTGCAGCCCCACACGAGAGGAGAAACTCCAGCACAAACAGCCAAGGTTTAGCAAAGAAGCATTTGGACACTGCCCTCAGCCCCACGGGGTGAGTGTTGGGAGTGTCCTGGGCAGGGACTGCAGCTGGACTCCATGGTCCTCATGGGTCCCTTCCAGCTGCGGTGATTCTGTGAAAGCTTTTAAAAACTGAATGCAAGGAATTGGAAGGGGCAACGTAACCTGGAAAACCTTTGCAGAAGTCGCAGCAGCGCTGCCAAGAGTTTTTGTAAAAGAAGACACCAGTTTGTAGTGAAAAGAATCTGAACTGAGGAAAAAAAAAAATCACACAGGGTTAAAATCACCCTCTGAAAGAGACAGAAGCACTCAGTCACTTGCAAAGGCAACTGTCAGGGTTAGGGTTGCTTCATTTTGCACGGCTTTCAGGGCCAGTTCCCAGCAAACAGGCCTAGGAAAGAAAAGCAATCCTATGGAACACAAGTAACATTAACAGTCGCAGTGAGGAGCTCATAGAATCCCCGGAGCTGGAAGAGACCCAAAAGGATCATCAAGTCCAACTTGTGTGTCTTATAAACCTTCCAAAAAAGCAAAATATATTACATATTCTGAATTAACTCTTGCTATCTTTGCAGATTTGAGGTTTTTAAAAAATAACAGTAATATGAAATTGCACAGTAAGACTGCAGTTTTTTATAAGCTGAAGCACAATGTTCAAACTTCTTGTTTGTGCGGTAACCAGAAAAAAATATTCTTGGAATTTTTTTCCCATTAACAGACGTTTTAGCAGTCAAATCAACACTTCTGTGTGTCGAGGGACAGCCTGTGTTGATGGGCTGGTCTCTCACAAACACAAAACCAGATTCCTTTTATAAAGCCCACGTTTCTCTCCAACTCCTTCTGCAAGTTGTCCTCAACCCAAATATCCAGAGCTAATTCCAGGACACAGTCACCAGCGGGTGCAGGCCTTGGGTCAAATACAGCTCTGCTGCAGCTCTGTGCACAGATCACAGCAGCTCCTAAGGGGGAACCACAGGGCAGGGTGGGGAATGCCGTGCCAATTTAACTCTTTACTGTCTCATACCCGGCACCCTGTTAGCCACCGAAGGGTGCCCCTCAAACACTGACTCCCTGGCAGCTCCCTCGGAGTCCAAAGAAAATCCTGGCGCTGTCTCCTCATCTCAGAGTTCACAGCCTGAGTGTGGATGCTCAGGACCAAGAGTGGTGGTCTTGGAGCCAAGTGCACAGTTCTACCTTTGAAGCTCCTCTTTGCAGCTTTGCAGCTGAGCACCTCAAAGGCTCACACGAACAACAGCAAAGGGGTTTCATTCTTGTAGACCAAGCAACACCACGACAGCAGAGGAACTGCCCTTCCACTGTGCAAGATCAGCTCTGGCAGCAAACCCCTGTCAGGCAAGTGAGGCAAACCTGACTTTTCCTTTTATCAAATAATTCATACAAGAAACATCCCTGCAGTGTCAGCTTCTAAAGACCTTGCAGAAAGCTGGAGCACGTAATCTTCACAGGAAACCTCCCAATATCAGAGACAAAGGCAGATAAATTTTTCCTGCTTGCAACTTTAAGACCAAAAACAATGTCTGAGTCAAAAAATAAAAAAATAGCTACACACTGATGAAAAAAAAAAGTGGTTTTGTTTATTTCAGCTTTATCAAATCCCAGTGACATTTTAGAACATTTATTCAGCTGGTTTGGATAAAAAGTAGGATCTAAAATATTTTGAAGTATCATCAGATATAAGACTCTCTCATAAAAAACAAATTGAAAGGTCAATGACTCCGTGAGTGTAAATGGAAACCAATTAGCAATGGAGGGCAGGCATCCAACTGTTGTGAAATCCATCTCCCGAACTTACTAAGTAGCAAATCAAGCACTGTGTGACTGCATAGATAAACCCTTAGTACTTTATGCATCTATTATTTATCAAAATTCAGCAAAAGTTTTGAAGGCCACACCAGCTCAGGGTAGAAACAAGTTCGAATCAAGGAGCCTCTGCTTTTTTTGCCAAACCTTGCTGTGCTGTTCATAGTTTTAACTCTTTCTCAAATGGGCAGCCCTCGGGTGAGGGCTGTAAACCCTCTCCGTGTTCCAGCTGTCTCTCCTCAGCTTGTGCAGCTCTGATCCAGGCTGGGAGTACAAGAAGCCTTGTGACGTCACCACACAACGGGCCAGAGGAGGTCAGACAGTGGTGAGAAGAATAGAAAAGGGTCACTTTTCTTTACACCTTTTGCATGGCCTGAGTAATGCAGGTTATAAAGAGCCTTTTCCCAGGTCTGTGATTCCAGAACCTATCTCACAGAAACACTGACCAGTGGTGCCCCTGTGCCACAGCTCACTGTGTCCTCAGCCCTGCTCCAAGAACACGTGCCAGGCCACGTCGATCCCTTTTGCCAATAACACTGGTGTTCTTACGCCTCACTTCCATATTGCTCAAGATGGATCATTTTCCTAGTACAGATTATAACGAACCTTGCTGCCTTAGTGACTGTGAAAGGAGGATTTAGGATACTGTAGGCTGATACTACTGGGAACACCCAAGTGCTGTGGAGAAATGACAAGGGTGGGTTTGCTCTCCAACCATCTCCCCATTTCCCTCTTACTGTACCACGCAATTAGGAAGTGAACTCTGGGCAGGCACATCACTCCTGCAGTGTAAGCAGCAATGTTCCAGGGCTCTGCAATGCTCCTTGGACCTGCTCAGGTTACTGTGTCAATGTAGTCAGCATAGCTTAGAGACAGCTATATTTAATATAATATATAATATAAATTTAATATTTAATAGAATATATTTAATAATGGTACATATTTCCAAGTTTTAGCCGTGTGGCATAATATGTGCTTCGAGCACTACTGAAACATCTGGGTTAAAATGGTAAAGAGAGACAGCTGAGGAGAGAACTGAACATCTACCTAAAACTTTGCTAGCAGCAGCTACCAAGGCACACATATATGTGTGTGTGTGTGTGTGTGCACAAGTGTGTGCAGATTTATACATATATTTCTATAAACACGGAGGTGAGTGTGTGTAAGTAATGCAATGACCTACTAAATTATATAGGAACAGAAGAATCAGGCACCCTCAGAAGGGAGATGCATGGTTGCTGTTGAGGATGACTGCATTGCCAAGTACAGAACAGAAACCACTGCTGTCATGAGTTAACTAAAATTTACAATTTTAAAATTTAAGAATTTAAAGAACAAGAAAAAGGAAAACCAAGGTAGTTTTGGCAACACTTTGGGGTTTACTGGAATAATTAGGGAAAGGGATAGACAATTCAAAAAGACTATTCTTTCTCTTTTTAATTCAAAAGCATCCCAAGGCTGACTTACATGACTGGTTGGGCAAAGCATTCATCTCTCCCCAGGCTTTGCCAAAATGCTCCAGGGATCACTTGCATCAGCTGCCATTTTTGTGTCTGCCAAGCAGATAAGGACATTTTTTAACATTTATGGCTTGCACAACGTAAACAGTCATCTAGCCTTGCCAGGATAACTTTTGTAATCCTCTTTGTTACCCAAAACACCCCTGGCCCAGGTCTGCACTGTGTATTTGGCTGTGAGAGGGGCACTGTCAGACTGCGCAGCGGAAGCATTAACAAGAACCTGAGACAACATTGCTCGATGCCTCCCTTGCCTGGACAAGATACCAGTCCAAAACTACAAAACCATCTCCACAAGGCCATTCCCAGAAGTGCCCACAGCAATCCTGCTCAGGGCAGGGTTATGGTCACTCTGAAAAGAGCCCAGAGGCACAGGCAGCTCCGGTGGTTTGTACAAAGGCACTCAAGAAGCATTTGCACCTCCAATTTGGAGCCAGAAATGCTGTTCTGCCAATTTCTGCTGAAAACACTCCTCTGAAAAGCCCAGTTCCAAATAATCTCAAAGACACCACGGTTTTTACTTTCTTGGTGAATAGACAAGTGTCAATTAGACTAGTAAGGTCCTATAAACAGTGGCAAAACAACCCCAAACCAACAAAGAATCCCCCCCAGACCTACAAATACTCAGTGATTCACTGGTTTTCATCGTCCAGAGAAACAATCACAAAGATCAGAACTATAATATCATCCTCTTGTACAATCAACATTACTCAGGCAAGATAATGAGGTCAGAGCCTGCACAGGGATCCAGATTCAAACTTCCTGAAAGCTGAGTCAGACTCAGTGGTCCTGGGAAGAGTAACCTTTATATTGCATAATAACCTTTATATTGCATAATAATTCATTCTGTATTGGAGGAAATCTTTAACATCTGACAAAACTTGCCATGGTAACAGATCTATGACTCTATAACATAAATTCCAGAAGAGAAATACAGGTAAGATATAAAATGCTGGTTCCATGCGTAAACTGATACCTGACAAGCACCTTAACCCTCCTTCCTCCCATCCAGTTCAGTTCCTGGCTGATGATTCAAACCAGGTACAGCACACAGCTTTGATGAACTTCACATCCAGAAACAAATAATGATGCTCCTAAGAACCCACCTTGCAGGTAGCCCTCTGCAACCCAACAGGGAAGTTATTTTTCCTGTGCAAAGAGGATTTTTACCAGTAGCAGACCATTTATAATGATTCAAGCATCCTCATGGACTCTACAGTTGCCACAATCTACCGTATTTCTGTTGGCAGCATAAAGTTTTGGCCAAAAGAGGCAAATCCACGGTTGCAAGTACCCGTGCCACAATTTAGTAGATTTGTGCCTCTTACACTGGTTTCCAGTCAGGTGTCCAAGGCCAGGTTGGATGAGGCTTTGGGCAACCTGGTTGGGTGGGAGGTGTCCCTGCCATAACTGGATGGGCTTGAGGTCCCTTCCAACCCAACCTGTTCTATGGTTGTGTAATACAACAGCACAGAGATCATGGAATTACCTATGTAACAGCTGCAAGGAACTGGATTTGCTCTGCAGATGGAATGGGAGCCATTGACCTGGTATTTCCAGACTTCTACAAGCTGGGATCAGCATGGTTGGTGAGCCTGCACTCACTATGCCAAGCTCCTTGCCCTAGGAGGTAAAGACTGTGCCCAAACCCACGAGGAACAAAGAACAGAAACTACAAAAAAAATTAAAAACAAACACAACCAACACCCTCAAAAAAACAAAAGAAAACACACAAATCCCCAAAACCAAACAAGCAAAAAAAACCCAAACAAAAAAAAAAAAAAAAAAAAACACAAAAACCCAAAACCATTACAAACCAACCAAAAAGAACCCGATCCAACCCAACCCCTGCTAGTGAACTGTGCATGAATCAAACCACCAAGCTGCAACTCGCACTGAGCCTCCTCCAAGCACGCTGAGCTCTGCTGCAGCTCCTCTCCGGCTGCCATCCCCGTCCCCGCCGCTGAGGAGCTGCCGGGCCAGCAGCTCCGCGGGTGCAGGAGGTCAGACACCCTCCTGAGAGACTCAGCCTCTTGGCTGCCTGGAGACTGCGTGACTGAAAAGTCAGCTAACCCCTGACTGTCAAAGGCATCGGGTCAGAAAGATCAGCAGAACCACAGTGAAGAAGAGAGGGAGCACTCTCTTCAGACTCTCAGATATTAAAGCTTAATTGGCCATGGTTTAGATGATGGGTTGGTGTTGGTGTTGGGTTATAGGTTGGACTCGATGATCTCAGAGGTCCTTTCCAACCTTGTGATACTGTGGCACAATTGAGTTTTTTCAATTTGAGAACGAGTAACCTGTTGATAAGCTTTCCTGAATTTTCATCTGGATGATAAAACCAGGGAAGAGGTTAAACTGAAAGAGCTCCTTGCTGACAGCAGTGTGTGATTCCTGGGGGCTATGATTAGGTTCCCCATAGCTCACGCTCAGCTGTGAGCTCACTCCCTGTTATAAATGTGTTGTCTGCGTAATTGTGACCAATTACATGCAAATTGCTGCTAAATGGCACAGGCAGCCCGTTTGTGCCAAGTGCTGGTGTACACTTTGCTCTCTTTCCAAGACAGTGGGGAGATAAAAAAGCAATTGGATTGATGAGTGGGATGTCAGAATTTCTCTCCAGTTTCCATTATGCAGCTAAAAATTGCCTCACCGTTCTTTGACAAATACTGGAACGTATCCAGAAATCACACTTCATTTCTTCCAAGATGGTGATCAAATACCTCCCCAAATCCGAGCAAGAAGCACCAGCTCTTGTTTATCCTCCCTGTCAGGTCTGCAGAGCAGACACTACAAATGGCAGCTGGATGTGTTCTCCTGCCCCACGTTCAGTTTGCAGCGAGGCTTGCCGAGCATCTCCAGACTCCGTTCTCCATTTCTGATCCACTACGGATCTGAGGAGCATTTGCTCCAAAACCAGCAACTCACCCAAAGCCAAGTAAATGCTCTGATCACACAACCAAACCACACTTCAACTCCTTTTGGTGTTTTTCCCCAACATCTTTATCATTTATGCTAGGAGAAAGTGTCAGAAAAGCAACTGAAAATATGATAAATACCCTTTTTTCATTTCTTTTCCTTTTTAACTTGTGACTTTAATTTATACCCTTCACAATGGGAAGAAAATTTAAGAAACACTGAAATTCCTGACAAAACTTTAGCCTCAAAGGCATTTATTTCAATGGAGCCAGAATTTCTGTGTCAGCAAAGTATGTCAGAATGCATTTAGCTTCAAGTGTGTACTTAAATTGCATAGACTTCAAGGGAACTTAAATATGTGCTTAATTCTGAGCATATGCTTAAGTGCTTTCGGTGAATAGTATTGAACCACAGCACTCACCTATTTATAAAGCAGGGAATGCTTTACAAAGCAACATTTACTTCTCAGGGCACGGTGTGTGTCTTTTAAATCCTCCTTTGATGTTTCTTCGTCTACTTTGTTTTTAAAAGCTCACCAGAAATCAAAAAGGATTAGGAGGTCATGATCTTGCACGCTACCTGGTACGGATCAGCCCACGGAAGGACAGAAAGGGAGTTCAGCTGGCAAAGAAAAAGTGTTTGCCTGGAGCAGTCTGCAGGATCCAGCTCTCTGAGGCACAAACCAGTTAAAATTTCCAACTGATTTTATTTGTTATTTATAATCATTATCGTTCTAAGGGATATTTTAAATAAGGAAAGCAGGATA
Organism: Tapera naevia; assembly: GCA_033556795.1. Classification (NCBI taxonomy): domain Eukaryota; kingdom Metazoa; phylum Chordata; class Aves; order Cuculiformes; family Neomorphidae; genus Tapera; species Tapera naevia. Next base: position 1,048,360 of record JAUMJJ010000098.1, read on the forward strand.
TAAGACATTCAGCGGATCACAAGTAAAGATGACTATTAACACCTATCAAACACCTTCACCTGTGCCAGTGATACCTCGTACAACGTAAGCAGCCTTCTCCCCCCTCCTTAAAAGAAAAATTTTCCTGAAGCAATGTATAATTACCACATTTTTTTTAAATGGGGACTTGAATTAATATTTTTATGAGAATATTGATTGCCAATATGACATTAGAGAGTAGATGTCGAGAAAGTCTTGGAAGTGAAATTAAAAAAAGATCTGGATTCCTATATCCTCCAGAATTCAGTGCTCTAAATATGGAATCTGAGCAAACACCAGCTCCTGACCTCAAACCCATATTCTTCTCAGAGGTTCTTCCACCAGGATAAGGAATGCTGTGTGGCGGTTAAATACAAAACAAACCTGAAATTGGTACCTTCTGAGCTTTGGTTCTGAGCAGCCTTTGAAACAGGATTGCTTTCAGTCAATTGGTTGTTTCAGCACTTGACATCACCCCCACATAAAACAAGGCAAATGGCCAATTAACTCACTGGAAGTTTTCCAGTTCCAAAGCCCTGGCGGTGCCAAAACGAACGAAGATGAAGTGGAAGAGAAAAAAAAAGAGAGAAGTTTAAATTGGCTGAACAGTCAGCTCTCCACGGGGAGCTGAAAATAGAAATCAGTTCAGAGAACTCAGGAGCTTCACTATCTTCTATTTGGGGAAGATCAAACTTCGGCATTTGCAAGTTAAACAGGAATCCCCAAGGCTTCTGGAGAGCACTTTATAAAAAGAGGTTTTATATAGGACCAGCATATTTTGCAAATAAAACTGCAGCACATTAAATTCTAATCACATTCTATTCATAGCATCTGAAATCAGAGTATAAATTCGCTTCCTAAGGATAATTATCTGGACTGAGTTTTAATCTCATGTGTGTGCCATTACGCCTAGGCAAACATGGGGAAATTTGGCTTTTTCTTTTCAGTAGCACTCAGCTATTTCGACATCTTAAGTGGTTATGAGTTGGTTCTAAATGAAGACAGCCTAAAAAATAAAATCAGATGATACTCTAAGCGGTAGCACTTGAACTGTGAAAGAAAAGAACAGAACATTGTAGAATAAACTCTTCACTTGGGAAATAATGCTCAAACTCCAGAAGGAAAAGTAGTTAATCATGTCAGCTTTGTAAATATATTTTCTATGAAAGCCAATACTGCTTTAAATCCATCTGTACACTCTTAAGCTACATTAGAAAGGAAGGCAAGTACTCCAAAGAGGAAAATTTCCCATTGTCACAAAGTTGTTAACACCTTAAGGAACAGCAATTAAGTCTTGTGTAAATGAGAAAAGATAAACAGGAAAGTACAATTCTATCAGATATACCAAGATTTACTTTGAAAGGGTCAAATTCAACAAGTGATGAGGGACAGGGACTCTGTTTTGCTTTCAGTCAGTGGCCGTTGGTGCCAGCTTGGAGCCACGATCCAAGCACTGCACAGCCTACACAGCAACAAGGCTTGGGCTTGCTCTTCCCAACAACACCTAAACCTTCGGTCTCAGACCACCACACGAAACAGGAACAACTTCTAAACAGTACTACAGCTTCTATAAAAGGGTCGCCGTCACCATGACACAAAGATCACACACCTTCTTGTGTGAAAAAGCAACCATACTCTTCACACAAAATAAATGTAAAAAGGAAAAATATTATTTTGACTTATTTAAATTGTCATCATAATCAAAAAGTGAAAGAATAGCCAACTTTAAGCATTACTCCCATATTTTTCATTATAAAATTATTATAAGATTTTGGCTACCAGCTGAATTTTTCAGTGTTTACCCCAAAAAGCAAATCAGTTCTGCATTTAAAAGAAGACATCTGATCCAGAAATCCCTTCATTCCAATGAAACCCAAACAGTGCTTTACAGAGCAGGGTTTTGCTAAACACACCTAAGGATGCAGAGAGACAGCACCAACAGTTTTTTAATTCCTCAAAAGAGCACACTTAGTTCCATTTTTTAGTGACCTTCTACATGTCCTTCAAAACTTTTCTTTTAACAGAAAAATTATTCTGCTTAAAAAGAAACCTTTTAAGTTTTCATAATTTTTATGAACTCTGAAAATAGTTATGTATTCGGAGAGGAGATTGTGACCTTGCCCTGGGTTCTGGCATCCACAGCAGCCGCCCTGAAGGGAAAATCCCTTCCCTCTGCTGTTGATGAAAAAGACGATTCGAGTCCACTAAAGTTTCACCATCACAAAAGTTAAGAAGTTGCATGAGCTGAACACTCCACCCACGTTTTAAAAGCCCCAGTAACCTCAGGCAGAGCCAAACACAAGGTACCTCCTGCTATCCACACCATCGAGGCCGACCCTAGCGAAGGGCTCAGCTTGGAAACCATCCTTAGTTTTGGAGAGGATTAGTTTCAGCAGCTCTGAGCAGGCAGATCACTGCACCACCGCGGGTCTGCCTGACATCACAGCCTGAATGCATTTCTTCTCTTCATCTGGCCTCAGCCCCAGGAAAAAAAACATGCTTCCCCCCCCCCTCCCCACGTCAATGGACATGGAAGCACATGTCGCCTCTCTTTTGGAAAGCATTGCATTATTTAACTTCATCACTGGCTGCTGAATTGCTTTCAACCAGTTCTCACCTTGCACAAAACTAAGTGCATTAATACTGCACGTGCTGTAACTCCACCACCAGGGGAATTGTGTGGGTGAGCAGTGGGGCATTTCCTAGGGAAGGAGGCCAGGCACAGGCGGTGCTCACCTGCCTCCCCCTGCACACCTCTCTGACTGGATCTCTTCCTGCTCCCCCAGTCTCCAGGGCCCTTGTCTTCCCTGCAGAAGCGTCTGCTCTCTATGTTGCTTAATCCTCTGGAATTACCTCTGACCCTTCTGCTCAGCCTGGGGGAACGTGGGCCATCCCGATGGCAAAGGCACCCCTGAATCTTCAGCCGCAGCTGAAGCACTTCAAAGGCAGCCGCCAGTGCCAAGGATTCAGACTGCAGCTGGAATCCCAAGGCTCGGGGTGGGGTCCCCAGGCTGAGCAAAAAGAGCAAAGCTCATTTGTAAGGATTAAAATCTGGACAGGTAATGGATCTAAATGGGGCGGGAAGGGTACGGAAAGGCAGGGAGAGTGGAAGTCAGTATACAATAGGGAAAACCTGAGGAGGTTAAGAGGGGCAGCAAAAGGGGGCACAGAAGATGACATTCCTGGTTAGTGTAAATAAAATACATGTAGGTTAGGGAGGAAGAATGAGAGCAGCTTGGAAATGTAAACAAAAATATCTTCGGAGGAGGCAGGGCTTTAACGCAGGAAACCATGAAAAGATCAATGGGAATAAAACACAAAAGGATGTACAAGAGAAAAACAGCTAAAAAAACAGGCACTGAGGAAAAGATAGTGGAGATACTGAGGAAAAGATGGAGATACAAAATCCATCTGAAAAATAGCTTGGAGAGGGACATGTTTCACTGCAGAATTACTGCAAATGTAAAAGCAAAATGTGTTTATTATTCAGGGTAATAACGGAATTTGCCTATTAAGTTATGAAAAAGCATTTTCTTTGAAAAGTAAAACTACAGAAGGTTTTAAGAGAAAGGTAGTGTTTAGTTTCCAAGGCCATGCTACATCTTTCTGAGGAAGCAGGGCTATGAAGCTGACGTGCACTGGAGAGGTGGCTCTAAGCCCCCTGGCTGAGCCAGGCTGGGGGCAGCTCCTTGGGGAGGGGGCACTTCTCATGAATATGTGAGCGTGTGGTAGGAACATGACATTCAAAAAACTTACCACATACTTTGGAGGGCATAAAACTTGTAAACTTACCAGGTGCTTTAGAAAAACTGTTTGAACAGAAGTTCTCCTCTGGTGGCAGTGGAAGACACTTTGCCTCTGAGCTGCATTTAACTGAGGTAAAGGCATCGCGCATGAACTCCGTGAGACAGGAGAACAAATGATTTACTGCAAATTCACACCTGCCTTCTGAGTGCAGAATAATCTCTCAATATCTCTGCTTGGTTCTTAGAATTTCCCACATTTGAATGACAAACTAAAACAACACCAAGTTGTTATAAGGTAGTTACAAAACTATGTGTCAAACTACATGCTGAATGGTCTAAAAATGTACTTAGCTCTTCAATTAAGTTGGAATACACCAAAATACCAACAAATAATGCATTTTCACCATCTGCAATCTTTTATTTTAACACACCTAAAATAGCTTAACTCTTTTATTAAAATATTAATAGTTTAATAGCTCCAACTTTTAAGCACTTCAACAGCTTAACAGGAACACTCACTTGAAGAACCTTACCATTTTCACTTTTGATATATAAGCTTCTTTCACTCAGCCTCATTAATTTTCTAAACCTCCAAGTGTTTTTTTGTACTTTTTAAGAAAACACATTCTAGAGTTGAAACAAGAAAAGATTTCTAGTGTGGAATCAAGTTGGCTTAATTCCTTTTTCTCCTTAGCCCTGTATTCAGATGTGCCAGCAGAGAACTGCATGTCTAAAAGACTGCTTTGAAAAGAACAAGTGTGATGGCTACTGAGCAGACAGCTTTTTGTCATTTACTCTGAACTAGAAAAAGTACCAGGCCAAAAGCCATTCACCTAGCTACTGAAAACAATTGATCCTAATCACTCTATCAAGAGCTTCCAATGCATGCTGAATGTACCATAACATTTACAGCCCAAACCGTTGATTAAGGTTCATCCATATTCATGAAGACTTATTTACATATCTGCTATTGCAAGAAGTAATGCTGATGTGGCAATAAAAACACACAGAAACCCTAACATTTTTCAGAGCATCCACAGAGACAACTTTAGACTTCAGGAAAGTAACCATTTTCGTATTACAGCTTTATTTCAAGCACTGTTTCTTCCTGGATACAATTGATACACTTTGCACTATGTATATATATTAATGGAATACTTCCTAAATTATCCTTAGATAAAATATATTATGTGCTTAAAATAATTCCAGCAACAGCTTTTCCAAGTTACATTTTGCTGAGTGTTAGTTCAGATCACAGGTGAAAAAGAGAAAAAAGTTTTAAAAATGCTTTGGCAAAATACCCTTCCACGGTGATGTCTTTAAAAGTATTTTGAATGCCACGACTTCTTCATCCATTTTTCATTCCAGCATCAGTCAAGATAGGAGGAAATATATAAACACAGTTATACTTTTTTATTTAAATATAATTTAAAATAATAAAGATCTTAATTTTTCAAAGTGTGTGCTCTCGTGTTTGAATTTCATCCAGTCAAAACCCTGCCTGCTGCTTCTCAACACACAATGGCTCGAGACGTTTCTGAAACCTCCAATGGGATTGTTGCGATGGTCCCTGCTAAAACAAAGTTCCCAGTAACCCCAGCCTCTGCCAAGGTGGGAGAGAGCCAAGGGTACCAGACCAGAGAAGAGCAGCGCGGTCACTGAACTGCACACATGGAGCTTCTGGGAGGGTTGACGGTTCTGGGCACGGGCTCCTGACTGTAGTTGACAATATCTGCCTTCACCACCCTCTGTCATAAAAGAAAACACAGCAACAATCAGAAAATGCAGTCTTGGTGCTGGCAAAGCGTTCAACACATCTTACTAAGAAACATCAAAGGGAAAAAATTAGGCAAAACTGACACCATTTAGAGGTTTTTTCATTACCACACAAAGTCTCACCAGGTGCCAATTCTCATTCTTAACACAGCTCATCCACGCTAAGCAGAAGGAAGTGCCTTGGCAGGTTCTCACAGCACTACAAATGGAACGTGGGCTTTTTGCAAAAGCAATTAATACAGTTTTACTTCTGTGAATATTCTGTGTGGAAGTAATAAAACAATATTTGTTTACAAAGACTGGGTTATGAATCCTTTAAGAATATCTGCTTAAACTGTAACTGAAAATTCATAGAATCATAGAATGACCAGAACTGGAAGGGACCCAAAAGGATCATCATGGAGTCCAGCTCCTGTCCCTGCCCAGGACACTCCCAACACTCCCACCGTGTGACTGAGGGCAGTGTCCAAATGCTTCTGGAATGCTGGCAGAGTGGGTGCAGGGACTGCTTCCATACAGAAGTTTGTCTTTCCATCTTTACTCCAAGCACTTCACAGGAAAATATGAACAGAATTCAAAGCAAATGTCAAACACAACCATATTTCAAAAAAAGCTTTAATAGGCAGACTAAAGACTAAATTAACATAAAAAGAACCTCCTCACCCCATAAATACTTATTTCCTAATACAGGTATCACCCATTCTATTCACAAAGCATTTGATAGGAACACTGGTCTCTCCTACACGAGAAGGATATTAGATTCCCATGCTGTGTCCATTTCCATCTGAGGCAGCTATGTAACATTTTGAATATAAAGCACAGAAGGAACTTCCTAAACCTTCTGAAGTATTTCAGAGTTTCTATGAACTGTATTGTTATTAGAAACACTGAGTAATTGCACACAGAGTTCCAAATTAATATGTTAAGTATTACAAATAGTTACAAAATCTATTTTTCCAATAGAACTTACTGCACCAGTTGTTACTTCCTGTAAAAGCAATGCAGCTTGAAAAAAAACAAACACCCAAGTTTTCCATCAATACCTGAACTACTGCATGGAGCAGACTTTGCTCTGGCAGTTGGAAGTGTTGTGGCGCTCGTTATCTTCTTCAGGATATCTCACTAGTTCTGCCCTGACAACACGCTGTTATCATTTATCAGCACAGCGGACAGAGGGCAACAGAGGACAGCACAAAGAAAAGAGAGGGGGAGAAAAATGGAGAGATTGATCAGTAGTCGAAAAGAATGAATGGATGAATGATAAAAAGACTATGCAGAAGCAAAACCAAAGAGCATTTCTTTTCTGCAGAGCAACAAGCCTAGCTGAAAGCATCACTATCAGCACCAGGGCTGCTTCTCAAGCTTCCTCGAGGACCTTCCCTCTCAAAGCACCAAAGTGAATATTCACACATGCAATGAATGAAAGTGTATTCAAGCAAGAGAAAGGACAGAACAAAAGCAAGGCAATTCAGCAGAAGAGAAGATGGCATGGCCTACTGCTCAAACTAGAATACTTACATACCACATTAGTCAGCTTCCTATCAACAACTCCAGTAAGTGCATTCGATGCACACACACATCTTTTCCAATTACCTATCACATTATAACCAAATATGTCATCAATAACAGTGACATAACCTAACGACCTCACGTCTAAGTGCTGCAAAGCTTTGATTTTTCTCTACTTCATATAAAAATAAAAGGCTCTCATCTTTCCCCTTCAAGACAAACAAAACTGCTGAAAGTTTTCTCTCTATTAATATGGTTGTCAGGCAAAGGGAAGAAAAATTCATAGAACAATTTCAACAACAAAGTAACAGAGGAGGTTGGTTTGCTATGAAAGATATCTGAAATGAGTTCCAATAATTCCTTCTTAAACACTCCAACTTTTACAGAACGTATTTTCAAGGTTAAAATGAATGGATAAATGAATAGACACTACTTAAAGGAAACAATACGTAGCTGGATTATATGAATATATAAACAGTATACACTACAGATTACCTCTGTAAATAAAACCTACATGTCAAACAAGCAACAGTAGTTGAATTGGCTGGTAAGGGATCTGGATTTATTAGCTGCTGATTTACTCTTCTCGAGTTCAATTGATCACTTTCATATTATCTTATCTAGTGGACAACACTGTTGATTTACTGAACGACTGGCCCGATGTTATCAAGGAAAAGGTTGCCAAATCCCATGTAAGGCAGTAGCAGGAGTTTTAGCATTACACAGTGTTATCTGAGCTCACATGACCTGGTTTCTTCGTACCAATCTTTTGACTGGAGCTGAGGGGAAGGGGGGGAAACAACTTGCAATCAGTAGGCAATTAATTGTTCCTGAAAATTTGCTCTAAATCCCATCCTGTAAACACAGGCAGGTTAGTGACCCACGCTTAGGCAGGCTGTAGCACGAAGCTGACTATCATAAATGACTTGGATTTTCTAAAGGAATTTCATCTACATGAGAGCAGAAAAACACCACTGCGATATTTCTTTTATTGATTTCACAGAATTAAATACTCAGGCTCCTTTGTATCTGTTTCTTTGTCAGGTGTTATCACACCACCATGGTCCAAACCATTCTGAATAACAAGAAACAACCTTTCTTGGTGCAGGTGCTCTGAATTCCAGATTTGACCTATCTGCCAAGCTTTCTGTTGCACAAAGCTGGAGCACACCCCCCGGTGTGCTGAACTGGCAGGCAGTAAAAGAGAAAACTACACAGCACTTACAAAAACGCCAGCTCTTGCCAACGCCCAGGAACAAAGCTGTACCCCGAGCAGTTTTGACACTAGGGTTGAAAGTCAAAAATACAGAAAGAAAAACATTTGATCAGTGAAGGAGGTATTTCCTCAGATTTCATCAGACCCTTGCGATTTAAAAGAGAGAGTATTTTGAGGACTGAAAATAAGTCAGAATCTGCAATTTTCTTACTTTGGACTTGTTCCACTTCAAAAATATGCTCTACTTCCCAGTCACACACAAGGAGTAATCTAGTTTTGTTTTACCACAGTTCTGACCAAGTAAAGGTTTGATGAAGAGTCATCTCAGCATGTTAACAGACAAGGATTAGCAGCTCTAGCTGAGATAGTTTAAAAACTTAGGAGCCCCAAATGTCTGTCCTGTTCCTCTGCTGGAGCTCACTGCTGCCCAAGGAGGGCTGCTGGACTTGTAACCTGTGCTCCCACCTCATCCGCTTCAGCACAAAGTCCGGCAGCTCTGCCTAAAAACAACTGCCAGCAGCAGCTTGAGCTCAGCTGCTCAGCTTCACCCTGATGTGGCCAAGGCACACGATCCCCTTCCATCTTCTGACTCCGCTGTGAGAGTCAAATTCCAGCAAGAGGGCAGTGACAAACAGCTTGGATTGCATTGATACCAAACTGCTGCGCTGTTTCTAAAACAACGTATGGTAAATAATCCAATTTAAGGCTTGTTCTCACAGTTCATTAACAGAAATCGTGCTGTTAATTTGAAGGGGATGAGGAACCTCATCCACTTTTCACAAAAGCTTCAGCCAGTCAAATCTCAAGAGTCATGAGTCAAGCCCCACAAATTCATACAAGTTACAATAATGTGTTTGGGATTCCTAACACTTATTCCTAACCACCGTCACTCACTTCTAAGGTATTCCTAGTGGCTGTGACAACTATAATTGATTTTAAAAACAAGACCTTCAGGCATAAAATCAAAATGTGCTATAAGCAATTTTTAAAGTTCATTCTCAATATAAGACAATCAGTAATAACGAAAAGAGACATAATAAAACATAATTCACACATAGCATTTCACTATTGGCACTTAACATAAACTCTGTTTTATCTTACACCTCATTAGCACCTACGCTGAATGAAGACATCTGATGTTCTGACAAACACATTCAAGAAACAACCTGCTCTTTTTTCAAAACAAGGAAACCTCACAGTACACAAAACAGGGAAAATTCAAATATATAATCCAGTAAAAAAAGTAAACCTAAGCCAACACTTGCACATTGATTGATTTAAGGGTGAGTCACACTTACTGTTCTATTTTTTGTTTGTTTATAGCATCTATCTAGCATCCATCCACCCATTTTTACAGTCCAACAGCTTGAGTACTGAATGCCTAAAAATTTTAAAGAACACATTGCCATATCTGTTCCACAATTTAAGGAAGATCTGTGCCCATTTTAGAGATGGAAGAAAAGCCAAACACACCACCACCACTCTAAGGAACCTGTAGCTGCCACACAAGAAGTCTGTGGTGAACCAGAAACTAGGAAAGGCAACACCACGTGAGACCACCTTCCAGCCAAGAGACCAGCTCTATGCCTTTGGGAAACAGCAACACATTACTGCAGTCTTTTCTGCTACGGACTAATACATTTCTCTCAAGAAATGTCTTATGTTCATCATCTTGAGGATATGAAGCTTAAAGTTTTCCTTCTCCAATTTCTTGTCTTATCTTAAGAAGTGACCAAGCTATTTGGCTCCATACAACAAGCCTTCAGACACAGCTAACAGAGAGACTCTGAGACAATGCCCATTGGTTTCCCACTGACTTAAATTTGGGCAATTCCTACAGCCCACTCAAAACAGCACTCTGAAAGGAAGCAAATATTTTACTGGTAATAAAGAAACTACGTTTGATTAGTGGAACTTTGCAAAGTCAGGAGCTGCTTTCCAGTCCTCTCTCTTCAGCAACAGGCACAGCTCAGCACCACGTTGCAACCCTGCTGCACTGGAACAGCAACGACAGAACTCTCCAACTCCATTTATCAGCTTTGTTTCTACTTCTGTTGGGTTTTTATTGGGTTTTTTTTGGGGGGTATAACTTTTTTTTATTACTATAGCTGAATTCCCAATAACAATACTGTGTGGGTCACAGTGAATATTTAATTTATGCACATTAATAGGCTATTGCTACTGCAATTTGCATTATATAGACTTTGCCCAATCCACACAGTGCATGTTCCATTCATCTGCTCAATAAAATTAAAACTGTAGTTACAGTACTGAGGTAGGAAGAAGCCTACTTAAAGCTGATACCAATCTGACATAGAAAGTTATGTACTCTCGATTCAGGGCAGTATAGAGGTTCTTTTAAAACAACCTAAAAATAGACACTTTCTTTAGAAAGCTACAATTTTCTGTATAACTCCATATTTTGTGTTCTCTTTTTAAGGTATTTGCACACCCACCTACAATCTCACACCTGAGTTACCAGAACACAACACCAAACAGCATAGAGAAGTCTAAAACTGATGTTCCAGTGCTAACTGAACACCCAAAGAAAAAATAAAGAACTCTGTGTGCTGAATTATTTATATGAAAATAATCAGAGAACTCAGAACATTAGCTGGATGGTGCCTTAGTAATAAAAGATCACTGAAAAGATGCAATATTCCTTTACCTATAACTTACAGCTTGTTGAAGCTCCTTAGCTTTGCTTGTTAGGTGTGCACTGTAAGTACATTTCACCATTTCACTGTTTGCAATGCAATTTTATAGTTAACCACTTCAATATAGATTGAAACATTGCTGTGGCAAAACACTTCCAGAAATTACATATTTATTGTGTATTTCAAAAAGGAGGAGACCGAGATGTACATAAGAAATATTCTTCTTTTAAATAAACTTGTTGACTTATTTCATGGTACTTGTTTAATGTTGTTAGCAACCAGCAGTTCCAGGATATTACACCACTAGAACAGCTCCCATTTCTTTCAACATATAAATTTAAAATAAGCATATTGTGATCTCAAACACCATTATATAGTAAAGGTTGCCTCAGCAGTATAATCTTCGTTTTTGAGGTTTCTGAGACCGGGTTTGTATAAAACCTTTTTGGTTTGAACCTATGCACACAGTCTTCCTGGTAGGAAAATTATTTTTAAAAGCAAAAACTAGGAAGCAGGAGGTGGAAAGAGAAAAGGAATTCTATTAGAAAACCTCTTGCTTGATTGTTTATTTGAACAATTAACACATTTTTGTTCTCCTAACTTTCACTGATAAAAACAAAGTGACTTCCATCTCTGGTAGATACAGTGAAGCAAGTATTCACATTTTAATTCACGTAGTTCAAAATTTTAAAGATAGTGCAAACACCTTTTTCCAATAATTTGTATCGTCATAAACCAAAGTTCTCATTAGAGCTATTTTGCATAGATCAATTACTGAAGAGCACAAACTGCAACATATCTCTGCTACTGGACACGCAGCAGGGATTTGCCATTTGTTCACAGTGAAATTGTCATCTCCCCATCCCTAACTCACTGCTGTCCAACACAAGGAGCACAGGGCAGCCTTCCTGAAGGCCTCCCCACCTACTGCTTGGAAACATGCTCCTCTCTCAGCCCTTCCTCACGCAGAACAAATGGCAGAAACCCCCCAAGATAACACTCCCAGCACAAAGAAGAAAACACAAAATGCAAGGGCAGAAACTATGCAGCTCCTCTAGGGGGAGATTGTTTGGGATGGTACAGTGGGAGAAGTCACTGCAGATGCCAGGGAGCCCTAACAGCAACCCAGATCCGTGATCCCACACGTCTGCCCCTGGCTCAGAATGATGCCAAACCAGGACAACACCCATCTCTGCCCTGCACATCAGAACAAAATGGGAAATAGAGACTACCAACTCCACATTCCTCCCCCAAGGCAGAGAGCCACTACTGAGGAAAGTGTTCCTGTCCCATATCAGACAGGCACACAACGAGAACTAACACGTGAGATTAACCAAATGCAGGATTTGGCAGTTAATTCCTGATTCTGACTGGCAAGTCATATTTTTTCCTGACTTAGAACATTTCCACTCAAAGAAGCCTGTACCTTCTACCACTTGAATTTATAGTGTTCTAAAATTATATTTTTTAAACATGCAAAAATTAAAAGTTTTCATAAAAACTGTATGACATCCCTGTACAGTAATTAATGTAAATGAGCCCCGTCCATCATATCTGTATATGCATATAGAGAGGTTATCATTCATAAAACAATTTCAAGTACTATTTTTAAACAAACAGGTCTCAAACTAAAGCTTTTTTCCTATTTTTTTTGAACATACATTTTCTTGTTCCAGCAAGTTATCAGGAGGGATAAACAAAGAATTGTTATGCTAACAAGCTATTATGAAAGTAAATAATTGTCTTCAGAACAACACATGCAGCTTGCTTTAAAGACAGCTACTAATTTTCAACAATATTATTGCTTTAACACTAAATAAAATGCTAAGAAAAAAATATGTATTTGTGGAAAAAATCACCTGTGATTGTTCCAATTCTGCTTTGTTTAATTTGATGCCAAGTATGTCAGCAGCAATTCTCTGAAAACACAGGAAGACCTATGGAAAAAAAAATTGCATTTAAATGATTAAAACCAGACATCCTTTTGTTTCTTTCAGATATATCAAACCATTCTTGAACTGTAAACAATGAGATATACAAAATCATGATCTGCACAACACTTCTGAAAAAAAACTACTCCTCTACTACATTTAATTTTGTTTAAAATTTGGAGAAAATGAGTCAACAATGGTACGAGCAACGAACAGAACGTGGGATTGTTAAGCAACACTTCTGCTCTGCCTCCAGAGACCTAAGTTTAAACCAGCTTTTACACAACCCACCTCTCAAATAGTACTCTCAGTGCTATAAAATATGAATAAGGGTATTCACTAATGTGTAGCACAAAAACGTATTACCCGTGTATTGTGCAACAGAGCTGTGGTTTTTGAAACAGAACTACAGAGCTGTGCATCAACTGTGCTACTGCACTTGTTTAAAAGCCACCAGCAGCACGAAAGCCAAGCAACGATGCATCTGTGCTGAAGAGTCCCCAAAACACCGCGAGTCACCCCGAACAACGCTATGGAGGCAACAAGCAAGGCGGTGCGCGGCACACGGCGGCCTCCCAGAGCCCAACAGCCAATGTGGGGCAGCAGTGCTGTCTGAACCCACTCCTCTGCTTCCTCCACCACCCTCACTCTTCAGGCAGTTACGCTTTCAATGAGACTGAAGAATACAACGGATGTTGAGGAGAAGCAGCTCAAGCCTGCGCTGCTGCTGCTGAACACTGCATTGCTGTTCCATCCCAATATATGGTTATCTTACTGAGCTCACCATCTAAACTATAAACAAACATTAATTTTCATCATGCAGCTGCCACCCCAAAAAGTAAGGCCTGTCTAAGCACTTTTAGTGATTCTTAATGACAATTCATAAAAATACCATGTACACCATCTCTTCTTGACCCTGACATAGAAACCAGTAAGGAATTAGTGGCACAACCAACAAGCCACCATAGCTTCCCAAATCATTTCTCTTTCTCTCTCTGCTCGGTCTAGTCCTGGTCTGTTCTACTGGCACCCAGACAGCAAGGAAGGAAATCCTGCACAGCCTTACCTTCTCCAGAGACCCACTCTTACCCACAGCAGGCTCTCAGATGTACTGAGCTACATCATCTGCCACGAGGATGCTTTGTGCACAAAACATCAGGCACGAGTTCAGCGCTTTAGTTTAGCAATTTGATGGACAGTAAGACAGACAGACAGTTATAATAAATCTTTCCTGAAAGTTTTTCTTCCCTGAGGAGACTTTTGTGCTTTTCTATGTATATAAAATTATCTTTTGCAAATGAGTCTGTTGGAAAGATCTGAGGGAAGCGAAACAAATCATTTAATTTATCTTAACTGAGTATTTAAGACCCCTCTAGTCTATACTCACAATAGCAATGGACGGCCTCTTCTTAAATCACCATCTAGGGCCAAACACCCTGTCTTTTCCTGCACAACTACTCAAATACATGAAGATTTGAAAGGTCAGTGTGTGGTAGTAGTGAAAGAGTTAATTCAAAGCTGTATCAAAGCAAACAGAACTACTGTGAACTACACCTCATACCTCCTTTGGTTAGAAGAAATTTAAACAAAGAGTTCTGCATGATCCTTTCTAGATAAGTTGAAATTTACTTGTGTAAGTTTAGAAAAGTATGATCAGTATAGACAGTGGGAAGCTGCTGTAATTCATTAACCAATGAAAAAGATGTAAAAAAGATTCATTCATAATTTTTAATGTTAAATGCATCAACCTTATAAAAAGAACTGCTTTTTCATCCTGTTACCAAATCCCACAAAAGGCTGTCTCCTTGAGAAAGGAATGCATTTTATCAAATACACGCTTCATTGACGGAAATATTATAAAATTTTTCTTCTGTTTCTAGCATAAAAAAGCTTGCATTCCACACAATAAACAAAAATTCATGCCAAAGATTTAACACAAACTATAAGGAAAATCAGGAATCAACACACTTGTAACAGCAGTGTTGTTAAACTTAATTTACAGAATATTATCTTATAAAATTAGGCAGTCAACTGCAGAAGTCTCATCAAAGACCATAAAAGAACAAGTGACTATTTGTGTTACAAAAACATACTTCCATATATTTGAACATAGTCTTACCATTCAGTAACATAGTAAATTATGTTGTCGTAAGTAAGAAAGATACAGGACTGGTTTATGGGGATGACAAAGTCATTAGGCATGTGACAAATATCAAGCAAAACAATTGTGCGATTTCATTCGACTGATACAGTCAATTGAAAAAGATCCTTTTCTTCCATGAACTTCCAACTAAAACAAATAACACAGCTAGCTCAGAGTCAAAAGATTGTTAAGAAATGTGCTCTGCAAAGCATTACAAATATCAGATTCCAATGGACCTGCAGAGGGAGCATCTCTCATGGCTCAGGACTCATATTAAAAACTTTGATCACAGCAGGGTCGTGTGACATTATCAACTGTTGAAAGTTTCTATATCAATGGTCTATAGACTCTACCTGGACTGAAGGGAAACATTCCACCACAGGCTGACAGCAGGGATATGTTCAGTAGGGAGACAGGCATGGTTGGACTCGATCTCAGAGGTCTCTTCCAACCTTATGATTCTACAATAATTCTCATGGTGATGTATAAGCTAAGCCATTGCCATACTAAAATTCATACCCCAAACCACAAATCAGATGATAAGCCACTACAATTAATCAAGAACATCCATGCTTACACAAAGATCAACTTTTCATGCACATGTAGGCAAAAAGGACAAGCAGCAGCCAAAGTTCAATGGCTTGATATATGAAGCAAAATAAAACTGCTACATCATATCCCAGAAAAATGGCCTTCTAAAAGAAGAAATCCACGAGGACTTTATATTTCTTACTTACAGAATCTCCTGTCTTGGCCGACACGAAATGGCTACTGAAATTGTTTTCCTGACAAAATCGTTGGTGCTTGTCAACTTTCACCGTGCGCATATGCTCCAAGTCAACTAAAAATAAGTCAAAACAAGGAAAAATTACTACAATGGAGCCCATTTAGTTACCTGCCTTAGAAATTATTCATTGGAAGCACATCAGATGTAATCTTTTCCTTTACAGATGTAGGCAAATACCAGTTTATCTCTTCTTATAATCATTTGCCAAAACCAAAATAATTACCTCAGGTAAATTTTACTTACAAAACTAAAACAAAACCACAATTACATGGTGAAATGCAACAAATTCATACCTGAAATAAAAGACAAATTTATTTCTGGATGCATACAAGAAGTTTGTAACAACTTTACTGCTAAGTACATACAAAAACCTGAGACAGAACTAAATTCTGTACATTCTGTTTGCAAGGATGACGCATACGGGAGATCCCACTGTAATCTCAATACTTTTACAAAACAGAATTCACCAAGTAAATCTGAACCTACATATTTTTTCTAAGTAAAAAATGTAAATGAGTTACAAAGAATTTTATTGAAAAATACAGTAGAGTAGCAATATTCACTAAAATTTAAAAAATGAGCTGAGTAAAAGCATTGATACTTAGCTACTTGCATATGAAGTTTTCAATTCCAGAAAGGTATGGTTCAGAAAATTAAGGAACTGTAAAATGCATATTTCAAGAATTACACGCATTTTCATTTTTATCATTTTATGACCATTGGAAGCAGAGCAAAGCTTTCAAATAGCATTTTATGTTGAAAAGCACTGGTTGCTTCCAAAACAACACAGAACTCAAGTCCTGCACAGGTTTTATTGTGTACATTCCAGTTTCTCCAAATCTGATCCTAAGGTAACTGGAAACTATATTGAACAGTTTCTCTTTTTATTGCATTACAGTTCCTATAAGGGTGTTGACTCAATGCCGTCAAATTATAAGGCAAATATATTCAGAAGGATTTAAGGACAACCAGGCTCTTTGAGTCAATACAGGAAAAAAAAACTTAAACTGATTTCCTGAGGAAGGGACCCAACTGACTTGTAAAAACTTGTAAATTTGCAAATCTAGTAAGCCTGCATAATGGTGTCATTTGATTATCAGCTGAAAAAAACGTTCTCCTACTACATAAAAGGCTTTATTTTAAAATGATATTGGAGGTCTTTAATTTGTAGGCTCTGGAGATTTTCTCTTGGAGATTTTTAGTCTAACAGGGGATTCCTACACCTTATTTATACTGCTTACCTTGGTTAACGGGGAGGTTTTGCCACATATTCCTGTTCCTTGCACATCAGTAAGGCCTTGTTTATAAGAACAGGCCTAAAATCATCCAGTTACCGCAGGCATTAATTTGTGAAGGACTAAAAAACTAAGCTATTAACACTAACATTTGTAGTACAGTTTTTCATAATACTAAAGGTAGAATGCATAGTTTCATAGAAAAATTGGAAGAGCAAATAAATTTACTAAGCTAAAACTCAAAGTCGATAATTCATGCAGTCTATGTAACACTTTTTTATCTGAAAAATAACTACCAGAAGAGAGCCTCTGTTGAAATGATTTTAAAAATAAAATACAGCATTCTGTCTAACCCATATCATTATTTAGTATTGTTTTTAGTCTTCACATATTAACTTTAAGTGCAGCTTGCAAAACACAACACTGAGATTATTCTTTTGGGGAAAAAATATATTTTCTCTTCATTTTTATTTCACAAGCTCTTAAAGGAACTTTAACCCCACCTACAAATTTCACTCACTGTATTTCTTTGACTACACCCAAACTCCAAAAACCTACACAGAGCTACAATAAAAATACACAGACAGATGGAGAGAGATCATTGACACTACAGCCCTCTAAAATACCATGACAGGCGTACGCAGGGCTACGAGAGAGACCCTAACTCGTGAGATTGTCTTTAAGCTCTCTTTCCCTGGAAGGAAACAATAGGGAGAGGAAGCACACAGTATGCTAAAAGGCTGATGAGTTTTCAGGAAGAAGACACCACTGCCACACTGGAAATGATATCCTCAAATGCCTCCCATGTTCTATTTGAAGAAACACCAAGAACAATGTATGGTCAGCGAGCACGTTCTTCACTACAGCAGAGAAATCAAAAGCACACAAGATGCCAGACTGTAACAGACTCCAAGTGAAAAATCAAGGTGAAGTTATGCTATGAATTATCTATAATTCTCAGTCCCTCTCCCCACACACGTGTACTTCACCCTGTGCCTCCCAAACCCCGGCGAACTGCACGGGTACTGTTAGTCCAGATGACTGCCAGGCGACTGTCCCCGCACACTCAGCGCAGGAAATGCACGTTACACCAGCCCTCTGTGAAAGGGGGCACAGTCTTAGTACAAGAAAAGGGTTTCAAGAGTTAATAAATATTTAACTACAAAAAGCTGCAGTTTGTAGTCAATGAAAGAGGACTACCTAACTCAAATCACTCCACACTGCCACAGGCTACGGGCACAACCACGGTTACTGAAGATCAGCTACAACCCAGTGAACAGTTACCCTCCAAGTTACCCTCCAGTCCTCTTTTTTTTTTTGGACATCTGACATTGGTCAGCTCGACAGGCAGAATTCTTAGCACACCAGGAGATAAGTCTTGTCCAGCTTTTATTTAGACACCCCAGCAAAAAGACTTTAAGGAGGGATTTGGAGGAGAAAAATGATTTTCTAAAAAGATGTTTATAAGGAATGCAGGGACTTGAACAGCTGGCCAGTGTGGGCTGGTTTGATGAGCCAATTAACAGCAGGAATAGATATCTTAGGATGAAGGATGACACCAGAATGCACTTAAGCCATGAAAAAGTTTAAAGGCAAAGACAAATCAGTTTTGGATAGAAAGAGAATCAAATACATAAATACAGCTTGATTTTACAAAGCATGAAAATGATCTTGCAGAATATTCTAAATGACTAGATAACATTCCATTGGCCAAGAAAAAGGAATTACTGAAATTAAGATGCAAAATAAGAAACTTTTAACTGTGGTAATGGTTATAACAGGCCATATTTAAGAAAAGTCTCCAAGAAAGAATGTGCAAGATTTGGACACAAATCAAACACAAACCTTTAGGAAAAGAACCAAAGCAAGGTTTATTGCCAGAGGGCATAGTCATCCTCATCTGATGTGAATGACAAAGACAACAGCAGGTGAAAGTTAATAGGTCCATTTTTACCAAGTAGAATTTAAATTGATGGCTAGAAATTCACAATGGGATGTCTAAAGGAGACACAAAGATGTTAGCTTGAAAAGTGAAAACAGATTTAACTATTTGCACACAGAGTATCTCTAAAGCTTGCAAATGTTATAGATCAGTACTTTGGATTAAGCACTTGGGCAAACTCTGCTATCTACATTGATAACTTATGTTTTCTGATCACGAAAAGCTAAAGCAACCCCAAGGTGCATACATTTTAAAAAATGCAGTGAGAAAATTTCTTTGATCTATCATTTCTAAAACTATAAAAGTCCTAAAAACGGGACCAATAGGAATGGCAGTTGAAATAGAAGTCAGCAAAGCAATAGTTAAAATGTCAAAGGAGTATAAGAATATTGATAATTCCTTGACTCTACAGGAACTACAGAGCATATTTGCATTAAATGGAAATCTAAATAAACCTCATGAGAACTGGAATCGGGAGAAGCAGAGGGACATCACCAGCAATGGGAAAGGGAGAGAGGCAAGTCATTGTATTGTTCCCCTGACTGGCCTGATGAGGACAGAAAAAGGGGCACAACATCCACAATACAGGTTGCTGCCATTTGCTCACGTTTATGCCTGAAATACACATTAAAAAGCTCATGTGCCAACTACAAAAAAAAACCCCCACAGTTGCCAGATGTTCTCAAAAACCTCTCTCTGTTGCCTCAGTTGCCTTCTTTGGTGACTGTTTCTAACTAAAGAGCTCAACGTTTTGTTTCTCTGGAATCAAACCAAATATTCACTTTTAAGGTTCTCTGATGCAGAGTCATTCCAGCTAAGACTAGGAGGTAAACTGCTGTTCCTTAACTAACAGACTTATCCACGCCCGTATCCCATAAAGATAGTGGCACAACAAAAATACATCAGGAACTTCAGGAATTCAGAGAGGACCTCCACCAAGCCAGACAGATCCTCGTGAAAAATCTCCCTTCACAGATGGGACCAGCACAGATCAGTGTCTGCTGCAGCACAAGCAGGTAAGGCTTGCTAAAGAGTTATTTCTCATGAACTCTGGAGAGTTCAGTTTTGATTTGTAGGTGAGACTAAACAGAGATCCAGCGAGGTGAAAAAAAGAAAAAGGAATCTAGGAGGCAAGTATGAAACCCCCACAGAAATCCCAAAGACACTCCCTCTGAGGCATTCCTGCAGATGTTAGGGAAAAAAATCAGGTAAGAAAACTGCAACATCTACCTAAGGAAAAGATGCAAACACCATCACAGTCGCCCGTGTGGAGAGCAAGTAACATTTCAAAGAGGACAAGCACAAAATAGTCCTTTTAAGTTAGGATCAGAGAAACTTGATTTGATCACATCTTCAGGTGATTTATATAAACATTTTCATCATTCTTTGAATTGCTGCTACACAGCACAGTGAAAAGCTGATACAGCACTAACTCAAAATTAAATGAAATTAAAATTAAAATGAAATTAAAAGCCTGCCTACAAGACGTAGATAGCAAATGATAGAGAAATTCTGGGCAAACACTTGAGACGGTATAAATAGTTAATCAAAATCAAATCTCTATATAACTTCACTTGAGAAATTCAGTCAGTTACTTAGATTTTAGTTTATTTGGCAGTAGCAAGGCAGTAGAAAAACATTAGAAAGTGCTAGATAAAACACAAATGGTTGGTTTACAATCCACCCCCGCACAGCCACTCAACAGCAATTCAGTCTTGATTGAATAATTATACTACTTTTTACTTCAGACTCTGAAATACCTCCTGGTAAATTAATTAATGTCAGATTTGTTTCTCTAACACTATTTAGATATATGTACCATTCCTTTAAGATAAAAAAAAGACTTGCAACAAGCCACATGGCACCACTGAGCGGGGACAAATGAGCATTTCTATTCCATTACACCATATATATGCAAAAGAACAATAGTCAAGCAGCTTAAATACTACTTTAGATCACCAGCTTCACTAAAATGAACTAGAACAAATATAATCAGCTCAGCAGTGTTTGCTTCGAGAACAAAGTGTGACATCAAATCCCACAGCTGTACTGTCTTAAAATAAATTACACAAAAATATGTGCAACGATTTACCAGACTAATATAACTGGCACAAACATGGAAGACTGCAAGTACTTAAAAAAAAATGTATCATCAGTTAGAAGAATGATGAATGTTCTGGATTGACAAACTTAAAAAATGCTGAAAATTTAATACTAGTGTATTTTTATTTCAGTATTGTCACTTAAGCCAATAAGTGCACCTATTATAACATGACAACATAATTCACGCAGGAGGCAAAGGCTGCTGCTCACGCTATTCAGTTCCCTTTCCCACTGGGCTGACAGTCTCTTCTTTCATAACATCACTGGAGAACTCCTCCATGTAAAACTACTGTTTTTTTTAAAGTCAGAAAACATCCATTTTGCATTATCCTTCCTTTCAGGTGATTCTGGAAGAAGCACAAATATATAAACTCGCACAGGTACTTCCAGTCAGCTGGAAAAATAGCGGCAGCGCTTGTTGAGAGTGGCCTGACGGACAGAGCACGCACGGGCACGCTGAGCAAAGGCTGAAGGTGGAGTCTGCTGGCATTCCTCCCGGATCGTGGGATTCCACCTGGGGACTGCAGGGCACTGCACAGTCATTTCAGACAATCAGAGCCACAATAACCTCAGCATCTTCTGAGCCACACGTGAAAGAGTTCAGAGAAATTCAAAGATTGCAGTTGTGATAACCGTGAGGGGATGTGTTACAAAGGGGCAGTTCTCTTACTTGAGCCAAACTTTATATTTTATTGGTAATTACAGTTCACATTAACACATAAATGAACTTACAGCTATCTAGTTTTGTAGTTACTGTACATAACTATTACATATTTTAATTTATCAAGATAGATTTTAACATCTACATTAATCTATTGTACCGCACAAAAATATATTCTTTTATAGTGTGCTGTGAAAAAAAGAAATATAAATCTTTCTCCAAAGTATTTGCAGCTGTTCACACAAGGTATACAATTACATAATGTTTAAATAATGAGCTATCACGATTAGCCCACACAGACATGACAAGTAAAATGCTTTAATAATTTATTAATTTGATTTACATGTGCTTAAAATTATGTACATATTTTCTCTTCTGAAAATACTCCAGGGTCATAAAAAAGGGGGCCGTATATGACAATCTCTTTTTTATCCTATTTTTTGGTGTTACTCCAGATCTTTAAGAACAAACCTAGCTGGAACACCTGAAAATCCACCAGAGTGCTGAAGACAATGCTGTTCTCCAGCAATACCTCCACGCACTGCTCAGCAAGCACAGGCAGTTTAATTCCAGAGCGTGGAGTTTCTGCTTCTCCCAGGCACGAGCAAAATACATGAAAAAGAGAACAAAAACTGGATTTCTCTAACATATGCCCAAATATCCACTACTGGAAAGAATAAAACAGACATCACGATGAACACCGAGAGCAGCATTTCGAGTGGCAGGATTTACCACCCAACTTATCAGAGCTCTGCCCCTCAGCAGGTCCTGCAGCTCTGGCCTCAAGAAACCCCTCTCAGGCCTCTTCTGCCATAAGCAACATTACACAGTTTGAATGCTAATTCTGCCAACACCCCAAATAAAATTTAAAAAAGCAACAAAAATAAAATCTCTAGCTTTTTATTGCTCAGCTTGTCAGCCCCCTACTGCTTTCCCACTAAAAGATGGAAGTATTTCAATATGTTTTAAAGGAATACATAAATGGATTACTTAGAGCTTCAAGCAAGCGTACTTTCATTTTCTAATTAAGGCACAAAGGTTCTTTTAGTGCAAATTAAAATTTCATCTAACAAATATTCAATATTATTACTATCTGATATAATAATCAGAATTATGCAGAAATAATAATCAATTAATTATAAGGAATTATATCAAGTCTGCAGTACTATCAGACTTTGTGTATTACCAAGCTTTTTAAAAATCAGTTTTGATTTGGTATTTTTAAATTGCAACAGCACACACTCCTCGAGCACACAAACCTGAACACAAACTGCAGCTTTTTGCAGTTAAATTTTTATTAGTACTTTCAATCTTTTTCTCACACTAAAATTGTATAGCTGCCAAGAAAAGAAAACTTTCATAGAAATCCTGAAAACTATGCCCCTACTCTGAGTGAAGGAAGCTCAAAATGGAATATAAATATAGTTCCAGTACAGATTTTCTCAGTAATTTTTTTAGGTTATCAAGAAAACATCTAGAGTGTCGATCTGGTTATACTCACGTCAGACAAACTACATGTCACATTAACTACCTCCAGGAAGTTATTCCAAACACAAAATAAACTGTTTATGCCCCTTCTCAGATAGATAGCATGACAGATTGTTATTAGTTGAAGACAGATGAAATACATTAATTTGATTGCAAGCATGTGTTTACTTTCTCACTGTCATGTACACTCTGCTGCTGATGCTTCCCTACGAGGGCATAGTAACAAATCAAACATTGTATTAGAAGGCTTGCTAAGGCAGAATAATAAAAGCTGGCGCTGCACTCTAATACTTAAAAAACTATACTTAACATTTCCAGCCGCAGCAGGACATTACTGGTTTCAGAAAGTAAAACAAAATGATAGCTTAAAGACTCTTGTAATTTACACAAACCATCGCAACACTTCCTCCTCTAAAAAAAACCAGAATTATCAGCAAATATGCCTGTCAATTATTAAAGAAAAATATAACTTTCTAAATGCCAAATTATTTGAGCTCCTTCCAAAGCAAAAGACAAATATAAGATAAGAAAATGTATGTCTGATATGGGAAATGAAAAGTGAGCAACTCCTAGGTCTCCAGTTGGAAACAGAAAGGCATCTTGCCCAAGAAGGTAGTTTTGCCTGGTTTTATGCAGACCTCTCTTATGGGCCTCCCCTTATTTGTACAAAGCCTATGTGGAATTCTCTTTCCTCTCAAAGAAAGGCTTATGAAGACATACATAAAACCCGTGACGAGCTTCTCGTAACAAGGGTACTTCACACGCTATAATAAGTAAGAATGTATTTAGCATCACAAGTTCCCTTTGACTCGTATTTATGGAAGGAGCTGCAGTCTTTAGATTAAGTTTTCTACATAAAAACATCCCATATTAAATAAGATTTTTGAGTACTGTTAAATAATAAAGGATTTAAGCATTTTTTCTGAACATATAAAACAGTAGTTCTTGGGCACCTCTGGAAGACAAAAGCTTAATTAGGTTAAAGTTTCCAAGTTTTAAAATAGGTTTCAATAAAAAGCAAGAGCAGCAGCCAGAGGCAAACGTCTCCACCCCGGCACACCGAGGGACACGACGTGGCAGCGTTCCCACCCAACACCAAGCATGCAGAACCTTTGGTAGATGACAGGCTTTTTTAAAGAAGATATATTAACCTTTGCAAATACAAACAACAGGCATCCCTTCACACCAAAGCCAAATCTCTTTTGAAGAGAAAAAGAATATACTCAAGTTTCTTTCCAAAACTAAGGGGACAGATGACTGGCTTACACAGCTTGAATAGACACTTAAAGAGAAAACAAGAATATTTTTTTCTCAGTTTGACATTTCCCGTTTTTGTTTTTCAATAAATTCTTGGCAGGAACTCTTGCAACCATCTATCATTTGACTGAACAGACTGAGATTACACTGCTAGCTACAATCTGATCCCTCCTGTTAGGCACCTACACTCTTTTTCTCTACCCCTAACACAGACATTCTTGGAAACACGTATTCCAAAAATATGATACTATTAAATAAATGCAAGATAGAGTCACCCTGTGGTATTATCTTAGGATTAAATCATAATTGGAACAATTTTGCCTTTTTTTTCTTTTTTAAAAAGGGTGTCCTGGAATGCCAACAGTTTGTTCACTGCTGGTTTTTGTCCAGTTAAGACTCTTACACAGCCCTTATCCCCAGTTTATAGGCATGTTACAGTTACTAACAGATCATTTGCTGACTAATTCTCTTCCCAGTAAATCAGGCAGCACTGGTCTTATTTTTACAAATCAAAAAACAAAATATGTATGAAAACATCAATTTAAAGCCTTGCATAAGCTTCAATGACACTTCATGTGAATTTAGTACTTTGTGGACTAAATAATCTTTCACCTTCTTTAACACTTGTGTTCAGGCTTCCTAATCTTTGTGCCAATGAGAAGTTAAAAAGGAAGTAAAACTAATCGCTATCAAGATAAAGATGTTAATTTGGACTCAAACATCTTTATAGAATTTCCTGGAGAAAAGAAGAAATGAGAAAACAACTGGGACAGAAGACACCCCCCCAGCTGGATTTTTCTTGCTATATTAATCCAATTATATAAATCACTGGGTAGTCACAGTTGCCAGCACAGCACATGAAGGCAGTTGGGAAAAGTTTATTTGTTGAACAGAACTGAGAAAGCAAAACAAACCTGTATGCACATAAACCATAACCCAGGATGCCCAACAACAGCTGGAATTCCAGTCCGCACGGACACACTCTAACATAGTGGCATTAAAGAACAAAACTCCAATGAAATTGTAAGTGATACAGTAAAAGCATCGGGAGGACCATCTCTGAGAAAGAGCAATTCTAGTTAAGTACCATAACTGAAGCAGAACACAGCATAAAAATACGCAATGACTATCTGGTATCTCTAACGCTTGCTGCAGCATTTCTTCTCGCATTCTTAAAGGCTTCCACTAGTAATAAATACAATATTTATCCTATCTTTCACAAACATAATTATTAACCACATACATTGAGAGAAAGGTTTCGAGCAAGAGATAATTTTCAAATTGCCAACATGTTAGCAACACCAACAAGAAAAAAATCATACCATTTAGAATCTACATTTTCCCTCACCGACATAACACTACCATTTACAGAGCAACATGTGAAACACAGAATTATTTGATTTATAATGTTGTCAGAATTTTTTTTAACACTCTGATGACTGCAATATATATATCCTCTGGACAAAAGAAATTCCATGAGCCTAAATCCAAAAAATAAGTTTCTCTTTAGATGATACATTATTATTTCTGACAGCGATTTACATACTTCCCTATACCAAACTTTAATAACTGCCCAAACACTCTGAAACGAAACTTGCTGCAAGAAAAATAATAGACCCTTCTTTGATTCAACATGAAAGTACTTTTATCCAGATCACTGAAACAACATAAAAAAACCCCCTGCTTAAATCGACTTATTTAGCAAAGCTACTTAGTGATAAGTGCTGGACTTCAACAAGATGTTTCCCTCTTTGTTATATTAAATTTTAGGGCAGATGTTAAAAAAGTATATTAAAAAAATCATAATTTCCCACTAACTCAACCACAGATATTCTTTGCTTTGGTTTAATTTAACTTTTTCACAAACCCAGTAGGGTGTAAAAAAGATATTAAAGTACTGTGATTACTGAAATTCATAGCTGAGTGATTTTTTTTTAATGTTCTTTAATACCTTAGTGAAGACACAAAGCTGTAATGTGCTGAATATTCAGAAGATGGTGCTAGTCTGATGTATCTGCAAGCCACGGATGGATCAGCTTTTCTCCATCTCTCAGATATTTTCTCCAATCACAGTATCACAAGGTTGGAAAAGACCTCTGAGATCATCTAGTCCAACCTATGACCCAACACCAACCATTTAAACCATGGCACTAAGTGCCTCAATCTTGATGTATCTACAACATCATCACTGAATTTATCCATCTCAGGACAAGTCATCTTCAGTTAATATCAAGAACACTACTACATGATTTATCATTCCAAAATCCACAAGATTTAATGGATTGACAGCCATAAAATAGAAAGCTCATTGTAATTTCATCACCTCAAGGTCCTGGGGTCAAAGAAATGGATGAGTTTTAGATCCCATCTTCAGACATCCACATGTGTCTCTGTTTGCAGGTAACAGTGAGAGTCTCCAGCCTTTGTTTCAAGACCAGCGCCAGAGCCCATCAGCTCTCACCAACCTATCCCACTCCTGGTTGTTCACTCCCACCCTCCTGTGGCAGTGCACTATTGTCTCCTCACCTCCTTAGGAGACCCCAACACCTGGGGAGCTCACAAAGCTCAATTAGCTGACCCATGCTAGAACCAGCCACTTCTTGCAGTGCTGCGTTTAACCCAGACCAAGTCACAGATCCAGTTTCCATGGGGTAGTGGTGCCAAATTCACAGTATAAACCAGCTTCACCACATAACCAAGTGATCGTGGATCTGCAGCCTCCTGTGAGCTCAGAAGGGCTGAATTCCTCAGCACTCAAAAGGGCAGGCAGGTTAACAAAGTTAGTCTGCCTATTGCAGACAAAAGCCCCAGTTTTTCACGTCGCCAGAGGCAGACATCTCCTTGTTAAAGAGATTCTCTGCTCACAGACCAAATACAGAAAAACTCCACCTGCCTTCCCCGTGCCAACCCCCCAAAGTGTTAGACACATCTGCAGCTCCCCCTGTAATTCAAACATCCTACAGTGCCTTGTGAGCTAGGTACAGTTGTGCAAGTAATTTCATTCAAAAATAGTATATCTGGACAGAACACAATACCAAGCAAAGAGCTTCATCCTGACATAGCAGTTCCTAAAACAGCGCTCTCAAAACAATGCATAGGAACACATCACAAATAACATAGTTCATGAAGCCACAGAAATGAACTATTAATACAAAATTTCTTCCTATATAAAGTTTTTACCTAATAAATAACACTTCCTGACAGGACCCACTCCAGCATTCTTCACAGCTGCTGCTGCTTCCACCCATACAGACCATTTCCACAGGTACTTCTCTTGGTTTCATGCCAGTCATGCTAAAAAAATTGGCTGTCCTCAAGTGTGATGCTTTCATCCAATTCTCTGAATTACTTGCTCTTAACAGAGCCAACCCAGGTCAGCTCCAGGGTCCTTCCATGCCTGATTCCACTGTTGCTTCCAGCAGATGTCATAACAAGTTGGAGACACTTACTGCTTCTCCTACATATCCCTCTGGGAGCTCTCCCACAACAAAAATTATAAATGAACATGAAATCATTCACTGGGATATAAAAACAAGCCTTAAATGTTGCAAGATCAGGCCAAGTCGGTATTATTGTTACTACAATAAACCTCCAGCATAAAGCAATTTCAACCATCAGTTCTTCTTCCAAGCCTTTTTTCCAACGCAGAGGCAAGACTGGCACAGATCTGAGTGAAATTACTCAGTTACTATGCAATTTGTTACTGCTTAACTGTTCCATGTGGATCAAATCCTGTTTGATAGCAGCCCAGTTTTTCTTCCATTTGGAAGCTTTTGTAACTAATTATTACCAAGCCAAACTGTTTTCAACTGGCTGTTAAAAAGTTAATGGCAAAACTCAACTTTATGTTAAATTACTTTTCCTAAGAAAACAGTAAGACTGCTTAGTAAAGAAACAGAACATGCTTTGATTAACTATAAAAGGAGAAAAGAAAACCAAACATATTCAGATCACTGACAGTAAATTTATCAGTTCTTTCTTAGACTGAGCCACAGCGTCTCAAAGACTACAAAGAGGATGGGTGAAGTTTTCAGAATTAGGGTAGTAAAGAGCCTTTAGTTTAACAGTTAAACATTTACACCATCATTAAGCACTCTGAAAAATTGTGTCACCATTATACTTCCAGTTAAAATATATTTATAAAAATGTATTAAAATGTTAGATTTTCAGAACTTTTCAGCAAAACAAGCTTCTTTCACATAGTTTAGGCAAGAAGTGGAGTTTTGAGAAGAGTCTGCATGACTAACAAGGCTGAATTTGTTAAAAGCAGATATTGTGAAGACCCCGAGGGCCTAAAATTTATCACTAGGGATTACTCAGATACTCAGTGCCTCTCTCTATCCCACAGCCTTCTTAATTACTTTATTCAAAGACTGTCGTATTGAAAAATAAATGAGACTGTGGGAGCAACCACCAGAACCCAGGCCACATTGTGTCACCTGCACTGTTCCAAACAACCAGTTAAAAAGTAATTTGCATAAATACAGCTACACAACCTAAGGCACTGACAGCAAAATGGCAAGTGGGGCGTTTCACTATGCTGGGGAGGCTTTTTGGAGGGGGGAGTGGAGGAGCAGGAGCTGTAACGGCTCACGGTAAGGAATTTGGTTTTTTAGAAGGTGATATTTGAAGGTCTGACATAACCCATGCCAGTAACCCACCTCGAGGAGTAGTCAACAGCAGGTATTGAGGCAGGAAAATAAGAAACAATACAATTATCATTCCTTCAGATACATCTCACCTTCAGGCAACCTGTGGTCCCCAGCCTACTACGTCTCCAGGTTGCTAGGAATGCGGCTGCAATGGTTACTAGTCACTGCTGGAGCATCCCTTCGCAAATCTCTGCGGTTCCTTTCCGAACCCACGTGCACTTTTTGCTTCTACAGCAGCCAATGAACAGGACTGCCACAGTCTGGCACCAGGGATACTCACTGGGACAGAAGGAAATTACTCACTTGGCATTTTGTTTGTTCTACTTGTTTCTTTTTCCTTTCAGAAATCATAGTGGAAAATTTTGGTGGAATTCTAACTAAACAATGCAAAGATTATATGTACAATAAACTGGAAGTGATTAACTAGCTTTTCAGTTCTTGCTGGCTAATAATATAAGTCATAACATACACAAAGCAGAAAACAATGACAGATAACTTTAAAAGCATCTTCACTTGCTGCCCATGCAAAGAAAATAAGGGCACATTGCAAAGAGATGTGTCAAATGAAAGCCATATCGAACCTTCAGACCCCAAACACCGGGCTGCACGCTGCAGGCTACGCTGCTGGGGGCAGAAGTGATGCTGAAGGCATAACACAAGCATGGAAGCCTCAAGACAGCAGTTAGAAGTTCAACAAACACTAAGACTATTTCAGTGACAGCACCAGCTCACACAGGTTGTAATCTGCTGAGATTGAAAGACAAGACTCCTCAACAAGCTCAATTTTAAAAAACAACAAGTAGCTTTGAAGAAACGTCAACATCATTTACGATTATTGGCATTATGCTGCCCCACAAAAGAAGTCAAAAGACTTGATTAGAAAGCGTGGCCCAGAGGACATCTCACCTCCGTGGCCCAGCACAGGGTGCCACGCAGAGCTTGCTCTGCCGCGCTCCCACACACGGTTGTGTCTCTACACCACACACAGCCCTGTGCTACAGCCATACATCTGCCAGGCTTCCAAACTGCATGACAACAACTGCACCCCAACAACTGCCAGGACTGCTTCCCTGGGGAGCTGTTCCAGGGCTCCACCACCCGCTGGGGGAAGAACCTCTTCCTGAGATCCAACCTAACCCTCCCCGGCACACCTTCCTGCCATTGCCTCTTTCTTTTGAATACTCAACATCTGATAACGCCCTGCACGTTCCTGTCCAACTGATCAGTCAAAGTGGTAACTCAGACTCAAAAAAGAAATCCTATTATTACCTCAAAATGCTTAAGGTATGAGCAGGACTCCAATGCCTGCAAAATATGGTGTGAGGAAAGTATTATCATTCCAGTTCAGTCTTGGAACTTGGGAATTTCACTGAACAAGATCCCTCATTAAAATCAGATGTACCTACACGGTGGGTGGGCACGGGTGGAAATCAGCCCCTCCAACCCCTCTAATGAGCAATTTCCCCAGATTCAAAGAAAAATTTCATAAAAACTTAAAGAGAAATGGCAAGTTGCCTCCTATTACCACTGGCCTAACTGCTTGAGCTGCTGCTACTATAAAACAGAGGGGATTTTTTTCAAAGCAAATTATTGTTAAAACCATTTGGCTGAAAGTGAAGAGCTATTGAAAAGTGCAGTCAAACTGGCAGCTTGCTCTTAAAATTCCCCCCCCACTTTTACAAGTATGGTTTTGCTGTGGCTTTTAACAGCTGTTCACACACGCCTAAGCTAGATGTGAATTTTTATTTTCCCAAAACTAAGCGGGAAGCTATAAACAGCATCTGATTTAATTTTTTTTTAATTAAGAGTAGAGGTTAAAAGGACCATGGAAATGGATGATGCAGCTGTGCTGATGCGAGGGAAAGGGATTCCAGAACAAGAAGTGAAGTAGAGTAAACACACAAAATAAGTTTCACAAAACTAAATGCGCGCCACACTTAAGTGGTTTCACTAGCTAATGGGAAGTTAACTCCATGCTTCTTCAGAAAAGTTTTCCAAAATTAAATTAAATTGTATTTTGCTACTATAATAGAATTTGGCTCTCTGCTAT
The DNA here is from genome assembly GCA_033556795.1 of Tapera naevia. Classification (NCBI taxonomy): domain Eukaryota; kingdom Metazoa; phylum Chordata; class Aves; order Cuculiformes; family Neomorphidae; genus Tapera; species Tapera naevia. The sequence continues at coordinate 1,079,531 of JAUMJJ010000098.1, forward strand.
GCTCTACCCTCAGAGCACTCCCAAATTAATTTCAGAATTAATACAGGATCTAGTATTATTCCCAAATACATTTAGGAACTCAGAAAACTCATACACACAACTCAGACCAAGCTCACTAATATTGCCACAGATTTACTGGTTTGGTTCTCAAAATAATTTAACTTCCCCTGCATTTAGATGTCTTCCTGGAAGAACTAAACATCTAGAATCAGATTTGCAGCAGTACTGACACTATAAGACGCAAGCAGGCATTCCTAGGGGGACTTTATTTAAAGTACCAATGAAGTACTGGGTGAGTAGGCAATGGTTGAACCACATTGGAAAGCCCCACCAGACAGCAAAAATCCTGCCCTCTTGGCCTAATTACTTAATACACAGCACTGGATATAAAATTCAAACAACCAAAAAAACTCACAGAAAGCATAAAAATGCCATGTTTTATTTCTACTTGTACACCTTAAATACAAAAGCACAGAATGACAATATAATAATTTTAGATACAATCACATATTTAAAGGGTTTTCTAATAAAACTCTTAGAAAAAAATATGAAAGTATTTTTAAGGCAGAAAATCCACTGGATTAAGAAGGAAATGCCATGCTAATCCATGGGGATTATATATCCTGTAGACTGTAAAAGCTCCCAAAGAAACCTTCTCCAGGGCACTAGTACAGCTACTATTTAAACCAAAGGCCTTAGAAGCTCATCCAGCAGGTTTATTCAGACAGAGAAGCTGCTAGATTTTTTTTTAAGATGTCTAATACACTAAAGCATCCAAAGTTATCCACCCTTCTCAAGTCATAACTGTTTAAAAAAGAAAAAAAAATGGTTTCCATATTGGGCTGATGAAGCAGCACTCACAGAAGATTTATGAACAAAAAAACCCAAGGTTAAGAGCATTCCCTTTGCACCAAGCACAAGGGACCACGTGCAAAGAGAAGAGAGAGGATAAGAGAGTCCAAGAAGGGAGACACATAATCCAGCCTGGGCAGCAGAGCCCAACAGAAAGAGGCAGGAGGAGAATTTTAGTGATGCAGTCATCTGTTTGCCTCCCTTGTCCACCCACATGAGGGAGACTCAGGGATGAGAAACAAAGCACTCATCACAAACAGGAAAATCTGAACTAATCAAAAACAGGAACCCAGAATATCCGAGCGGGGTCCAATAAAAAACACTGCAACCTGGGTCCTGGCCTAGGGTTCCTCTGGGACATAACTTGACACTGTCTTTGATGACACTAAGCCTTGATTTCTGTTGGGTTAGCTCCTTGCTGAACACAAGGCACAGTCTGACAAATGAAACCCAGACCACAAGGGAAATATTTTATGCAGATGCCTATCGATTACATTTGTGGACTTTAACACAGCAAGCCTAACAAGTAACAGTTCACCACAGGTAACACACAGATAAAGCAAATACAGCACTAACGTTTCTGAACCTTCTACAAACCAAACCATGCTTTAAGAACTGAGATTAACCTACCATATACTGCTGACAGATAAAATGATTCAGTGCACCAATGAACAAGACATTTCATATTAGAGAGCAGAAAGAAAACTCAACTTCTCTAACTATGAAGTGGTCATAAGTTACTATTTGTTTAGTTGCCTAACAGTACTGCCATCAGCACTGCAAATATACATAAATGAATTATAAAAGTATCACTCAATGAAAAGACAAAAGGAACTATCAATGACCAATACATATTTGGCAGAAACACAGTATTACAAAAGTTAGACAAAAAAAATGGCCAAGCAAACCCAGACATTGATTTGCACTACAAATAAGACCACAGAGATCCACCCACAGGATAAAATGAGCAAAAATGTATGGCATGGAAATAGAAAATGCCAGTTCCCTTTGTCCAAATGATACCAGAAACCCTTTTTTTTTTTTTCCTCTCCTGTGAGTCAGTCTGACCCCACAGGCATCAGAAACTCCCAAAAGGAGCCCAGAGATTTTCCTGTCTTGAGGATTCTTAGCTGGAAGTGTTCTTGTGTTCTCGGGTTAAACAACTATAAAAGCAAATGGCTCTGTAAGTTATAAATAAAGCCATTCCATGGTGAAACTATCTGAAGTCCAATGGAAAGAAGGGGTAACTATTTCCATCAATAAAACAATATAATCTCCTCAGGACAAGGAAAGTGGTTTTACCACGTTTGCTCAGTGTTTCCTTTGCACCTTGGTTTCCTCATCTCTGGCTTTGTCTCTCACTGGCAGCAGGGCTTGGGATGGCAGCAGAGTTTCACTGCCCAGGAGAAAAACTGATGGCCTTTCACGATGATCTACTCTAGTTCAGTCTCAATTGCCAGACACAAAGCAAGAGCTAGAGAGCAAAACACTCTGACTTGTGCCATGCAGATCAAATCTGATTTTAAAACAGGGCTTGTGGATAAAAATCTCCAAAACAAATGTTGGTCATCCTGACATCAAAAGCAAATACTGCTGACAGTGGAATGAGACACTCAGTTTTGAATTTATGACTTTTCAGTTCTCTCTCAAAGGAGATCAAGAATATCCTACAGCTAATCCCCACACACCTGTCAATGTGACAAAAATATAGGGTACTATTCAGTGTACACATCGCAATTAAGCTAATCATTCTGTGATAACGTATTTCAAAATCAAGAGATGAGTCAACAGTTGCTGTGGTGACTGTTAAAGAGCGAAACAGTGGATTCATAAACATACTTCAATTCCACAGAAACCACATACAAGACATTTTTCTGTCCATTTTGCTCCCTAGTGACCTGCTTCCATTTATTAGTTCATTGCCACGCTGTAAGTTTAAACATATGAAGGCAACATCAGTGTTCTTTCACTGCTCGTGAAGCCAATGAGAGCGCCTGGAACAGGTCAGGGTGTCTACGGTGGGATGGTGACACTGCTGTATGCTTACTCTTTCATGAATAATAATCACTCTAGCAAGTGCATAAAGCAGCCAGGCTCAGTTGCACAAGGCTCAATCCAAGTTTTATGAACTGCAGAAAAGCATGATTAGTGGGCGGGAATATGTTTCACACTTTTATTGTAAAGAACATGAGGATCTCACAGAAACTGCCAGAACAGATGTTCATAAATTGGGCCTTTAATCTGCAGCACTTTCCAGATTTTAAGGTATATCCACTGGTCTGTAGAACATATTCTCCTCTTTTTAATATAATTCTTCTGTTTAGTTTCTTTAATAAATAAGTTTATGACTTTAGTACTGTTGCCAGCTGTTCAATTTTGATTTACTGTCACAGTCTGCTTTAATATATAGTGGCTTTTGTGGCTTACCCATATAGATTACATTTTAAGCTTCAAGATATCACTATAAAGCAGCTGGAAAAAGTACTGGCTCTGCTCAGAAACCAGCCCTAGTGATCAAGCACTTAAACATGCAACTACACCAGGAATCATTCCCTAAAAACCTTTCGGATACATCATTCCCAAAATAAAGCTGCAAAACTTATGGTGTAAGAGGAGGTCTTCCTAACATATGTACTGTAAAAAGCCAGCCCAAGAAAATTGCTAATTATTAATTAGGTGGTGTATTTGCTCTACAATGACTGTTCTTTATTGTTGTTTCATTACATTGTTTCCTTTGTTTCTACTGTGTAGATTTGGACGACTTAAGAAACAAAAACCCATCCTATAAAAAATAAACAAACATGTAAGTTCAAGCATTATTAAGTCCAGATATTTTCAGTGATTGCTCTTGATAGACATCAGAGTTGCAGAAAGTCACAGCTACCAGAACATAAGGTTACTGTAGGATGACAAGAACTAATAGAGTAAAGAATGCAGTAAGTAGCTTCTGTGAAAACCCAGAACCTTTCCACAGCCTGAATTATTCCATATTTTACAACTGCTTATATAATGCTTTCTAGAAAGTTTCTTTACAGCATTGTTTTACAGAATATTGCTGTGAAAGAACTGTCAACAGTCTTCATAAAGAGCCATTTTTAACTTCACAGAATTGCAATATAACCAGACTAGGCTTTTTTCCTCTACTATCTGCAAGTACAGGGTAATGTTATTAAAATAAAATACAACAATATTCTTAGGATTGAACAGCGGATCAAAATCAAAAACTCTGCAAACTACAGTTGAACTAGTGCAGAATCATCAGTCAGAACAACTGGGGGGGTTATTACACTGAAAACTCCTTTTTCTACTCAAAAGGGTTCCTATTTTCTATAAAATGAATTCCCTAAAAAAAAAGCAACCAAGAGAACAGAACAGTTTGATTCAGAAATGGTGCCTGATGAGAGGGGGGATTCTGTTTGTCGTACACTGGTGCTGTCTCCCAGTTTTGGACCTGCCAGCTGGAGAGTACCCACCATGCACTACTCTCAAGAAGTCCCATCACACCTAAGGGGATGTGATACACCAGGGAAGACACAGAGGAAAAATAAAACCAGACCAGCCTTTATTGCCCATGGTACGAGGAGCACAGCCTGCAGAGGGGGAAGAGAAGCATCAGCACTACATCTCCCATGAGACACCAGCAGGGGCATCTCCAAATCAAAACACTTTGAACGTCTCCATAATGGTTTGGAAGGGGAATGAGAAGCAGGCTCCAAACAGCCACCATTTTCTATGTGGGCAGCAGAATGTAAAAGTATTTTTGAAAAGGTTCAATCGAGCAGCCTGACCAACAACTCCTTTACATTGCTTTCTTCCCTCTGCATGCCTACAGCAAATGACTTTTCAAAGTCTAAGTGTACAAATTAAGCTTTTAGCAACTAATGATACCTCTTTCTTTCAACAGTATCAAAGGTGGAAACACCAGAGTAAATTTGGAGCAGCTCACCCAAAGCCATTAAACGTGCTCTAGATTTACATCCATGTAAACAACCAGAATTTTTATCTCAAGGTCAGTGATTCCCCACGCTGAACAAAAGAATGCAGTAAATGGGATATGGCTCAATTTATAGCTGTAAAACATTTTAAGTGTTAAAAATACTAATCTGGATGAGAGGGGATGGCTGCTCATTGTGTTCAGAGCATCAAAGGATGAATGGACGGAATGAAATTAAACCTTCTAAAGGCTTCAGCAGAAGTTACAGATCTGCTACACATTGACAATTCCTTTATCATATTTACAAAACAGTGCTGCATCAATAAACAAGGGAGATACAACTTTAACAACACTAGTGCTGAAAAAAAAAATTAGTTAAAAATGCAAAAATATCATGAGAATTTCATGGGGAACTCGGTATTTTTTTATATAGAAACACGTATAATGTACATAGAGACCCTCTCTTAAGACCTTATTTTAAATAAACAAACTAGATTTCCAATTCACCATTTCTCATCAGTGCATTCCACCTCCTTAATCAACACATTTCAGCAAATCTTAATTGATTGCTGATTGGTTTCACACTATAGAATCTCAGATTTCTCCTTTGAAAATAACACACACATTCAACAAATGCACTTTGAGGTTATCCTCCATATCATGAGGACTGGAAGCACACAGTGTAAATAACAACAACACTATCTGCATTTAAACTACCTGATTTATCTCAGTGGACTCCTAAGATCAAACAACTTGTACTGAGTTAGTAGTTACTCCCATGATAACACCTTCACAGCCTTACGTTACACAGATAAAGAATGAAATACCTTTTTTTCAAGTACTTTTTTCCTCCCTGAAAAAAACTGACATAAAATAAACCACAGTAAAGAGAAGAAAGAAACTGCAGGTCCTTCAGAATCTCACTAAGACACACCAACTTCAAACACTGGAACAACGAAGAATTCATAACCAGAGATGCTCATGTCATGAAGGCATTAATATGCTTAAAGATGTATAAAAAAGCCACACACTCAGAGTATAGATGCTCCTATACTGAAATGATCATAAACACAGAATGTCTCATTATGCCAAGTGTATGAAGCTGTAACTGTGGACTAAACTTGAAACGCTACCATTAATTATCACTTCTTCTCTTGCAAATCCCCAAGAAACATGACAATATCTCAACAATTGCAGAATTTGAAAATACACATACAATGCACTGCCCATAATTTTCCTCCTTCAGCCTGCGTGCACACAGTTCACCCTGCACCACTCAGAGGGGGTGATTGGAGCACTCTGCTCATTTACTGGTCTTTATTGTATTTTGCTCCTCAACGATGACAGCAAATTATTTTGAAAATCAGCAAGATGGCAAGATAACCCTTCAGTATTATCTTAACTTTAATGTCCAAGCAAATTTTCTAAAATATTTTCAGGATGCTGTTTCAGAATTGCATTTTTCTTACTACAGATTCCTATTAATTTTATTAATGGGGGTTATCCATGAGGATTATTTCCCATATACACACAGATTATCCTTCATTCTCCAAACAGGGCAGAAATAATTGCTGGTCACTGGCAATATAAATCTTAAGATGTTACACTATCGAAATAAACAGAAAAAGCTTAAGTTCTCCTTGCTGATTAGGAATAAACCTTTCTTCCACACTTTCTTCCCATACAGGGTAGTGAACACATTCAATTACCGCCTGCATTTCAGTTGGAGCCGCCGCGTGCACAGAAATACTGATCAGCTGCTACTGTGCCTTATTAGTCTGACTCTACAACTTGAAGCACTACAGAAAGATTAATTTACTGACCTGTCTAGCTTTTAAATAGAAAATAATGCTACAATAGCACTTGTCCTTTCCCACTTTGTCCAAAACCCTAATACTAATGCCCTATTCACCCTTGAAATTTGGTTATCCTCTCTCATCAACTTCCTTCAATAATAATATATGAGAATATATTTCCACGGTAGCTAATGGAGACATTCCTACCAATCAATGTGCTGCAGTGATACAGAAATAAAAGCTTATTTCACTGTAATGATGCTTCCAGACTTCCCTCAAGTCAGGTGGTTACTTGCAGTTAATGATCTGTGACATACCACACAAGTAGTCCTAAAAAGACTTATTATCCACTGCATGTGCAACAATATTTGCTTTATGGATGGCTAAATGAATGAAGACATTCAATGTAACTGTAAAAGTAAAATCAAAAGAAAACTTACAAGTAACATGTTTTCTTTGAGTAAAAGAGCTGTGAACATTTTCCATTAATACTTAACCTTTTGCTGGAGCAGTGCAACCACATATAATGCTTGAATCCATAAAGCCCAAGAGCTGCTCAGGGTTAACACTGATTAACTGCCCCCAATCCAATGTCTTAACTTTTAAAAATTTCAGAGAGCTTCACTCCACTAATGAAATCGTAATGGATTTATGTCAGATGGCAAAGGACAACTTGCACACAAAACAAGTTCTGTCCTGTCTTAAAACCAGGTATTTTTTTCAATCCAATAGACATTAAATTGCTTGGGTTTTAAAACTACATATTTTATGCTGCATTGAATTCCATTAATATACTATTAGAAAAGAACAGCGAATTAACTTAAAGTAAGCTGCAATCCAACACGACTTTCAGACTGCAGACATTCACACATTTTCTGTTTATAATTTTTTTCATTTACTAGACTCAGCTTTTGTCCACCATATGTCCACCGGAGATTAACTATTCCCTTAGGTACAATTAAGGGCTTTCCATTTGTTGTAAGAAGACCTAAGTATGAAGGACGCAGCCAGAAAAAACATTTCTACCAAAAACAGAAGCACATTGAGCCTGGACTATGGTTTATGCAGCATCTTTTTTATTAGACGTATGTCTACATTGCTAAATAAACTACTGACAAAATCCATGGAAACAGTAAGAGATCTCTCAGCATTTCATCTGTGTATTATTATAAAAATAGGGTACATACACTGCTCTAATTTTTGTATTTGAATGGTTGACTGCTATTTTTTGATGATACCTTTGAAGATTATTCTGAATTGAAGTATAACTGTTAGTGAATGAGAATATATTATTTACTGGCACTTCTGCCACACTGGCATTTGTGTTCCAACTGCACAAACAATATTCCACCAGGTCCTTGAACTTGGTCTTAGTAGGCAAAATTTATGGGCACAAATAAAATACTGAAGTGCAGCCTCAAGACTGTAAGTGCAGGAAGAAGAAACCAAGATAATCCCATTCACTAAAATAAAAACACGTAACAAAAACAGTCCACCAGTTGGAATAGTTCACGACTATCGTCGCTTTCTTGCTAAAGCACCATATGATCCAAATGAGAAAACATTAATTTCAGCAGGCAGTTTGCACAATATTTAATCTGCCCTGTTTCAAATGCATGCAAATTCATTGATTTCCATAGAACCACACCTCTTCTTACCAGTGCTCTGTACAAATCTCACACTCAGACAAGTGGTGTAACAGTAACACATCTTCTGCAGACAAGAGGTGTATACTATTCACGTCACCCCTGTACTGAATCCCATGCTACTGCAGAACACAAAAGAAAGTTCACTACTAGCTAATCCCATCTGCATTGAACATCAAAAACTATATTTAAGACAGGCAGGCAGAAAATGACCATTAATTATCTTTTGAGTAGCATGACAGAAAAGGTCTTCCCTTTCTATTCCATTTTTCTGGCAGTACTCTAGCACAGACCACTTGGCTTTTGAGTGCCACCACCAAAATCTATCCTGTATACGAGCTCCAGTAAAGGCTGCAGCACTGGAAGAAAATCCAGAAGTTGAAAAGTTTGCCTTTAACCAGGTGATTTAGCAGCTGCTATGTCCTCTGTGACCTCCCATCCAAGAGATCATTTTATGAAGGATTCTGAAAGAAGAGCCCAAGTAAAACACAGGCTGATTTTCAAGCAGATGCAGGAGGTACATTTACCATAGCAGGTCACATGAAGATTGGGTCCAGACAGAAGCACACGTGCCCAGATCCTCGTGATCTATCTTGCCAGGTGCAAACCTTCTTCGCCAATGGAATATGTCTAAGGAAATGCCACACAATCACAATAAATCTTCCTTCTTTTGTTCTGTCTGATCTTCTGTCAGCTCAGCTACTTTCTAAAGAACAACACTTGAGGCTGAAGCTCTGCTTATGGATGTGTGGCATAGATCAGAGTTTGGCTGATTAGCCCACATGGCAGACAGACATCACTAAACAGACATCATTAAATAGAGCACGTCGGCAGCGACAGTAGCCAGTACCATTAATATTATAACAAGCATGGTTTAGGATCAAAATCTCACAAGGCAGATGCTTTCTCAGACAAACAAGGTAATTTTATCACTCAAAAAATGTGTATGTTTCTTGGTTGCCCCCACCCTTAAAGTAATACACGTTCAGACAACTGGGTTAAAAATATATTATTATGGTGAATCAAACATCATTTTCATCTGTTTTTCATTAATTTTTCTTGTTAAAAATATTTTTTAAGAAAGTTACCTGCAAAATCCATAAGACTGCAATTTTCTATTAATCTTACAAGTTTGCTGAGACAAACATTCTATACATATTTTAAAACAGGGTAGCATTCTACATTTATTCAAATGAGTTGGTAAATTGACTGTAGCACAGGACAAGGTTTTCTTTTTAAGGGAGTCTCTACATGTAAGTAGTTTACCCTCCAGTCCCAGGAGTATGTGTGAGGCTCAGGTGACTGGACCTATGGTCAGGAATACAGGAACTTCAGTTTAATCAGGCAAGACTCAAAAGAACAGGAGTCTTTGAATTTGCTGCTCAACACTTGTCCCAATTGCAGGTGAAGGACCTAACAAGTGCAAGCCCACAGGAAATAAGAACAGAGAACAGCTGAGGGAGGTTGGGAGGGACAGGAGAATGAATGTGTAGTTCTGAATTTTAATAAGCCAGAATCTCAAGACAGCCATTAATGAAGAAGGTTTCAGAGTACAGCTGGGGTGACTCAGTACACAAAGCAGTAACAGAGTCCACAAGCAGACTGGCTATGTCCTGTACACAGCACACCAACATTCATTCACTTCTGGGCTGGAAAACGCTCCTTTCTGCACTCAGATAAGATAGGTAAAAACATTTTACATTGTATGTAAATGCAAGTTAAAGGGTACACTAAAATGTAACCTTTAAACTTCGCAGTGTAACAGCACACCACTTCCTGTTCAGAGATAGTACTCCAGGATCAATTAATCACGGCTAAGACGAACAAACGGTCAACATTCTTAATTAGTGTTGATGCATTCTCCTCTGTGCCCTCATCTGTCACGAAGACTGTTTAAAAATCTGAGTTATTAGTCTTTATTGAGAAGTGGCTCTGGTTAGTATCGCTCAGAACAGAAAGCATCCATCCACCCCCTACACACGGGTATCTGATAATTCCGACCCCCTGCACAAGCTGCAGATAACCACCGCCCTAAGACCCTCTTGGCAGCTATAAATCAAAATGAGTGCAGCTCCCAGGCAACCTGGGTTAATTTTTGTTTACAAGATACCCACTGAAAATGTTGGTATGACACTTGAGGAGTCTGCCTGCAGATTAGTGCAGAGGAAAAATATATGAAGTAGTCAACGTAGAAAGGAAAGAAACCCATCAGTCCTACCAAAGAGTCAAACCTCTCCAACCCACACTAAGGAGACCCATCGCAATGACTGGACTTTGTCAACACCAAGTTAAAGCAAAGATCCTAAGTGCACAAAACATAGTTCATTCACTTGATAACTACAGTTTCATTTCTATTATACAATATAAGTCAAAGCATTTTACAGCAGCATATCTATAAAAGCTTTAAGTTACCGCAATGAAGCTCAAAAGCATTTGTTACCCTTAGCAATAAGGTTTAGTCCCTTATTTCTGGTGCAAATTAAGTGGTGTTAGCAACACTGAAATATGCACATTTCAAATATACTTTGTATTATATAAAACACCACAAAGTTAGTTACAAGGAAAGTTAAATTTAAGATTCCACTCCAACTGTATATTTAGTATTATTAAGACCTTATGATTTACAACTAATATGAAAAATTCCTCATTAAATTTTACAATTCCTTTCATGGTTTACCAAACACACAGACAAAACTCTGAGGAGAGGCAGAGAATTAACTGATGATCAGACATAAGTGCAGGAAGTGTGTCTGGGAAAAATCTTGACTCGAATCAGTTTTCTACTCTCTCTGACCAAACGTGCAGATCCAGCTATGGAAAAAAAAAAATGTATGGGAAGGAAGAAAGTAAAATTAAGCACCCAGGAGGAACACAGCCATCTTAAAGTGCTGCTTTCACGAAGGAGGACTGCATTTCTGAAGCTCCTGTTCTCCCAATTATTTTTAATAAACTAGTGGGCAATGGCAGTCCTTCACTTCAGCTCGTCCTGAAGGGGAAAAAAAAAAAATAAAGGAGAAAAAAGGTAAAAAGAAGGGTGGGAAGGTCCAGAATTTACATCTCAATTCACACTGCTCTTCCTTTCAAATAAATTTCCAAGGGATGGGAGACTAGAGATTGACTGGAGATTTGCATGTACAAATTACCTTTTCCTGAGTTTCATGTGTAAATCTTGGCCTCTTGCAATCACAACAGGACATTTTAATAAACTGCCACCTGTCTCAAGCCAATTATCATGCTTTAAACAGACACAGTTTACTGTGTTCATGCTTCTAATCAATTGCAATGTACAATCAAACACAATAGTCAAAACTAGCACTGATTCCCTTAAATCAGCATTGAACAGTAGCTTCACGTAGGTGAAATACCGAAGAAGTTCCTGCAAGCTTCACACATTTAACAGAATGACTATAAATTGATGCAAAAAAAACCACTAAAAAAGAAATCACACAGTTTTATAGATAACAAAATTAAGTATAAAATTATGCACAATATACGGCTATGCCTGAAGTAACTTGCTTTCAATGATAAAATGAATTAAGGAAACTATTTTCACCTAACAGAATCCACACGTAGAGTGTTCCATATTACATTGTAAAGAAAAAAATCTCATTCTTTTCTTCCAATCTTTTTTTTTTTTAATCTATAGCTTTGTTCTGATTTCTGAGGCACTACAGCAGAGTATAGGTGTACTTACCCCTAAATGGAAAAATAAGCATCTCTTTCAGACAGTATTAGTGAGTGAGAATGGTCAAATGAGAGCCTAAGCCCAAGCTAAGTATTCTTAAAAGAGCAGCACTAAATTTAGGCCAAGGTTTCAAAACTGATGGTTTCAGCTGGGCTCCCAAATTCTTTCTTAGGTATCTAAATACTGGCCCCAAAGCTTTCCAGTTGGTATGACTGAAAATAACTGAATTTTTTGATTTTTAATTTTTTTTTTATCAGAAAGTTAAGTGCTATAATACCTTGCTTATGGATACAGATGTTTCTAGTCTTTAAGTGAGCAGACCTGGATATTTTCCTAATAGTTCAAAAAATAAGTACAATCCTGAGACAGAAACTACTGATTTAAAATATGTATGATGCATGAGGTCAAATAAGTCTATCTGTTCATCAAATGGCTTTTTTTGCTTTAAACCTGCTCTTGGACTGTGTACTGGTGTCTTGTCTCTTACCAAGCAAAGCTGAGCTGTTCTAACACAGTGATCCTACCTGACAGACGTGTTAGCACTGATGGCTTTGTCCTTCCATAATATGCAAGAGTCAACAGCTTGCCTCTATATAAACACTTACCTTGTTTTCTGTTCATGCAATAATAGGAGCCTGACTACAGCTACCTCTTACAGACCATTGAAGTCCTTCTATTACAGAATTCAGAAAAGCAACAGACTTCTACAAACTTAGTTTTTACTATGCTGAAATCAAAATAAAGCCAAAAACCAACTTCTGCAAACAGCATCCTCTGCATGCTCCGTGTGAAAAACAACAAGCATCCTTAGGATGACATGAAATCAATAGTTTGCACTTTTTCTATATATGCAGCTTCTGAAGAAAACCAAGCTAGCAAGCATAATGCTCCTTCAGCTGCTGTTTTCATAAAATGAAAGCCCTTTCACTAGTCAGTGTCAGCCTTTATCTGGAAATTCACCTACAAATCCATATTCTATCTGCAGATGCTCCCAAGGAAATACTTGGATTTCATAGAATTGCAAGCATGTATATGAGAAAAATGTCTATACTTAAGTATAGAACAGAAATAAAACTCCTTGAAATGGAAACCAATGTCTGATTTTCTACGTCTGTGGTGTCATTCCAGCAAAGGAACATCACTTCTTCTATGTTACGATGCATCTTACTGTATCTATTTCATAAGATTTGCAAAACTCCAGCTAGGAAGTCCAATTTGGAGCAAAATATTAATCAGTGAAAAATATTTTTCATTTGAATTTCAACAGAATCAGTATTATTGCCTCTGGTCTGCTACAGTACAACACTGTCTATGTTATACTTTCAGAAGTGCTATTTATATATTGTAACTCTAAGAGCTTCTCTGTTTTCTTCCCAGAAAATAAGTAGTCTTTCATAATTAATACCATGACACGTTACAGCATCACAGTGGCAACACTACAGTTAGTAGTTCTGAATGAAAATGTTGCCTCTACATTGTTTTCAAAAGCTTCTAAACAATACTAACTGGCTGGATGAGGCCTTTCTCAGGTTTGTTCGTAATATGGACATTGTGACATGGACACAAATTACTTGTATTTATTTGAACAACACAAACCAGATTTTTCCATTTACATTGTTTAAAAAAAATCTGTATCGACTTCCACTACTGTCTTTCTAAAATTGCTTTATGTTGCTTTTATCATATTGAATAGAAAAATGCCAGAGAGCCAGGATCAAGACCTCAGATGCACTAAGAGGGATGTTTCTATAAGCTCTCTGAGCTGACAATGGAGGAATGTGGAATCCATCTAATTAGAAAAAGGAGGTGATGGTTATTTAAAGTGGCATAATTTGGTGATTATATCATACTTATGTACTCATAAAGAGGATAGGCTAAAAAAAAATCCCAGAACAAAAGAAAATGAGTACCCTCACGAGCAAACCTACAGACAGCATGCAAAAGAAGCCTAATAAGCAACTCAAATATTATGCCTAGTGTGTAGTGTAGTTATTTAAATAATATATACACCAATGCTTAATTTAGCAGTCTCTTGACATCAGAACCATGAAATATACCTGTTATTAGATGCAGGAATGCTTCCCAGCTCTCCGTCCTAGATGCAGGCCACGGCTATATCCTGAAGCCCTATCAAATTCAAACATGGGTGAGAGAGATCTCTCTACCTCTGTGTGCTGCTCTCCAAATAAACCAACACAGGCAGAGAGGCTGCAAGCTCAGCAAAGCCTGAGGCAGCGAGTCCCTCAGCCTAACTGCCCAGACCCAGAACACAGAGGAACACCCAGATGTGTCATCTGTACACGGCAAAAACACACAGTATTTAGTTTCATTTTATTAAAGATGTAAGACTTGTGACATTTTTTCCATAGAGAGCAACATCCAGAGTATTTCAATTAATATTTATGTATTAATAACTTACTTTTATTTCCAACCAAGGCCACAAGCGGCTGTGTCTCTGATTCTTCATTTGCTTTTTTTACCATGTTATACCAGTCTTCTAAATTTTCAAAGCTCTGGCCATTGGTAATATCATAAACCAAGAGAATACCCTAAATAAAAAGACATATTCAAAGTGTTACAGGCTGTAAAAAAAATTTACCATGGTAAAATTAGCATCAGTCTAAATTATAATTATCATATTTAAACAGAGCATTAACAAATACTAGAATAGCATCTTTTAAGGAATAATTAAAGGAATTATAAGCCTCTGCAATAAACACATTTTATTACAGCTTTTCTCCTGCATTCTACATGTTCTGAATGCAGATGCTAATTGATATACAAAGGCAAGGAAAAAAATGGCAATTCAGTAAAGAGCACAATGAGTTATATTAGAAATATCCCAAACCATATATGCTTTATGAAAAACTAAAACATTATTTCACACTAGCAGTAAGTCAAAAATCACACCAGGGAAAGGCTTGTATTTTAGCTAATATTATTTGTATTTTAGCTAATATTATTTGTATTTTAGCTAATATTATTTGTATTTTCACCGTTCCCTCTTTATAGAATCAAAGAATCACTTTGCTGGAAAAGACCTCTGAGATCATTGAGTCCAACTGTACCTGTCCACTATTAAACCACATCCCTGACAAACTCATCCACCTGGCTTTAGACACCCAGGGATGGGGACTCCACCCCCTCCCTGGGCAGATGTGACGGGGCCTCAGAACCCTTTCAGTGAAGAATTTTTTCCTGCTATCCAGTCTATATCTGCCCTGGTGCAACTTGGCCATTTCCTCTCATTCTGTCACTTGGGAGAAGAGCCCAACCCCCCCCTTCCCACAGCCTCCTCTCAGGCAGTTGCAGACAGGGATGAGGTCTCCCCTCAGCCTCCTCTTCTCCAGGCTGAACACCCCCAGGTCCCTCAGTCTCTCCTCACAGGCCTTGTTCTCCAGCCCCTTCCCCAGCCTCGTTCCCTTCTCTGGACACTCTCCAGCCCCTCAATGTCCTTCTTGGAGTGAGGGGCCCAGAGCTGACCCCAGCACTCGAGGGGTGGCCTCACCAATATTTTTTTGAAAAATATGAGAAATAAAAGCACATGAATAGCACATTTTTGCTCATTGCCTGTCACGTCTCTGCCCTCCTTTGGGGTGAAAGGCCAAATCTCGTCCTTCACTGTTGTACAAGACAAGCAAGAAACACTGGCAAGCTTTAAATTTTCAGAGAAGAAACTAAAAATGTGGTCAGAAGTCAAAAAGAAGGGAGACCCATACAGATTTCAAATGTTTTAGGCCAGGCTACAAGTAAGAAATACTCAAAATGGACATTACTGAGGAGTCCTAGGAGCTAATATCCAGTATCACAAAACACACCCTATTAACAGCCTGAATGTCCACCTTCTCCTCACCATAATTCTAAGACCAGCTCTCACAAACCACTCTCTTCAATTATTGAGTCTCCTCCCCCTGCTTTCCACTACACTTTAATAAATTAAGTATCTCTTAAATGATGAACAAACTCCGAATTGGCTTCAGTTGCACTTGTTCTCATGGTATTCACATCTGGAAAAAAAATCCCTGCAACTGCACACTCTCCCTCGTGAAATTTTCACAAATACTCTAAAAAACAATACTCTGCATACAAAATTAGCTGGCTCAATGGCCCCCTGACAACAGAATAGATTTTTCAAGTCAAGTTTTTCAGGCATTTGCTTGACTTGATGGTTTCACGAGGAGCATCTTAGATCACAAGATGAAGTGCATACTTATTAAATTAATCTCACAGATTACAACAAATTGGTGGAGTCTGCAACATTATTTGAGGAGAATTTAGATTCTAAGATGAGAAACAATATAAAAGTAATAGGATGCAATTCAATAAGTACCACGACAAGTTCAAAGGAAGCAATAATCAACTGCACATTAGGAAACACCTGGCTTTGTAGCAGGTTCTATACAACAGGATCAAGGAGTTATAGTAGATGATAGTTGAAGAAAGTTTGCAACTAGAGCTCACCTAACTTCCTTTTGGTTCCCTCTCCATGATCTAAAACATTGCCTCTAAAGCACATTCTTTTCTCAACCATTCTCTTTTTGAATCGTGTCAATACTTGCTGTATTTGAGAAACAAAGATGGCAAGGTATGGACATCTTCAAGATGCAAAAACAAGCAGCACAGCATCCAGGTCATAAATACTTGTTGCTTAGATTTTTGCTACAATAGCACTCTATAAGCAACTTAGTATGATATAGATCATTAATGAAGGACTAGTCCTAACTCCACAGCTAAAATTTGTTTCACCTTTTCTCATTTGACATAGAAAGCCCATCACTGATTTCACAAAAACACATCATGTTTTCCACAAACTTATAGTATATGGAGTACAGAATGAGTAGACAGTACACAAGCTGTTATTTCCCTATTATGTATGAGGAATTAAAGTGGAAAATTAACACTGGCATTCTTACACAAACGTACTGTATTTCCATCAAGAAAAAGGTCTGACACATAGAGAGGCCACCACGCCGAGAACAGCACGTTAACGCTCTCTCGTCTCCAGCAACGTGGCAAACACTCCCTGCCTGCATAATGGCACTCTAGAAAGAGAGACATTCTGCCCACACTAGTGCGTATGTGAGTGCTTTTTGTTTTGGAATTATAGAGTCTTTTCAAAAATAAGTCACTGGAAACTGAGAATACTGCAGAAATTATTTGCTGGTCTCTGGAGAAGGTAGAGTCTGCAGTACTCTCATTCTATTAACAAGGCAATTCATAAGGCAGCACATGCCAGCTCTTAAGGATACTTGAAACTAGATCCGTGTGTAGGGGCAGCAATTACAGGTAAGAGATGGGAGCAGTTCTGAAATCCTTCCCACACAAACAGCAGCAGTGCTATTATACAGTAGAAGGGCCGTTATGGAAGTGCTTGTAATTAGGCAATATACTCACACTAGACAATCAACATTTAAAAGGTGTCAAGTTTATGTCAATACTTGTCACAATAAAAGAAAGCTATGGAAAACACTAATTAAAACCATATATTTTCTTCTTCATGTCTATCCTCAGCTGCCTTTATCCCATGACTGACTTTAGGATGAAGGAACTAAATCAACTTTCCAATCTTCATTAATGCACATGAAATATGTCAGATCAAAACTCTGTCACAGAGTTTTTCTAGTCACAGACTACTCTTTTTATCAGAGCAATTTCATTATGATAACTTGTACATCTGCAGAAATGCTATTATCACAGATGAAAATGGTTTAGTCTATATATCCTTAATCCCTGTGGCCTTTGCTGATACTGAGGATACAGTCACTCAAACACAAGGGACTGAGTTGCCCTAACAGAAGGAGTACTGTCTCTCAGCTCAGCTGTGGTAACTGACTACACAATTACTCGTAGCCTCTCTCAATTCTGAGATAAACGGCTCAGTTTTAACCAAGACTGACAGAAAGCTGTTTATGAGCACTTGAATCAAAAAGCTCTTTTTACCCCCACCTTGCAGACTTCTTCTGACCCATCACTGAAATGCAGATACCACAATGGGATGAGGTAACTATATGGTTCTGGATGGGTAACACCAGATTAAAAACAGGGGAGGGAAAAGCAACTGCTTAAAGACAGAAAGCGGACTGCAATTTCTCCAACCGCAACGATGCAAGCAATGATGGACCCAAATCTGGCACTGTTGTTTAAAAACATGGCACAAGAAAATGGGGACCCCAGTCAAAAAATGGCACCTTAACAGTAACTGAACCAAAAGACCAATCCTAGAAAAATCAATTCAGCTCCCATTCGAAGAGAAGGAAACCTCCAGTGGCAAAGTTTGCAGCCAAGGTCAGCTGGACGCTTCACTTAACTGCCCTGGTATTCTGATCAAAGTTAAGACATCAAGTGAACTGCAGACTTGCTATCAAGAGAACTTTTTCAGTGGCTGTGGGTTCTCAAAACTTCCACCTCCAACTGGTGTTAGTTTAGGTCTACCACACATCTGGAATTCTGAACAGAAAGACACAAATTCAGCCACGTGATTTCTGAATAACCGAACAGAAGAAGTCTATTCAAGGCTATGGGCATCCGCAAACACTGGATAAAAGCATGATGAATGCTGCAGGTGAAAACAATTTCTGCAACAGATCCAAATCATCTACTCTGTGTCTAGATGTTTGTAAAGTACACAAACAAGAGGTTTAATAAGTTGTACCACTCACACACTGACTAAAGTGCAACACACTACAGGCACACACACTTCTGTAGCAACCTTCACTAGAGCCACACCAGTATTTTAAAGGCTTTCTTTACTGGGAAACCCAAAACTAAATACATTACTCCAAATGCAGCCTCAGAAATGTGAGAGGGGATGATAATCACTTTCCATGATTTGTCTGCATCATTTTTACTAATGCAGGCAAATATGCAGTTAGCTTTTACTGCTGCAAGGATCACTACTGAATTTCATTCCACTGTTTTGTTTTTTTTCCAGTGGGATCTCCATTTTCTTTTCTCCAAATACACTTCACAAAATGACTGAGGTTGGAAGGGGCCTCTAGAGATCACTTGGTCAAACGTCCCTTTTCAAGCAGCGTTACCCAACACCAACTGCCCAGGACCACATCCAAATGGCTTTTCAAGATCTATGAGGATAGGGATTTTCCAGCCTCTCTGGGCAACCTATGCCAGTGTTTGGTCGCCCTCACAGTCTGTTTCAGTTTGTGCCTCTTGCCTCTGGTCCTGTCACTGGGCCCCACTGAGAAAAGCCTGACTCCATCTGCCTTGCACCCTTCCACCAGGTATTTATATACATTGGTAAGACCCCCCTGAGCCTTCTCTCCTCCAACAGTGCCAGCTCTCCCAGCCTCTCCCCATACAGTAGAGATGCTCCAGCCCATCAATCAGCTTCATGGCCCTTGGCTGGATGCTCTCCAGTTGATTCCTTGACAGTGGATTCCCAGCCTGCATTAGGATACTCTGTCCCAGGTGCAGGACTGTGCATTTTTCTTCAGTGACCTTCACAAGGGTCTGTGGTCCATTCCTTCAGTTGGTCATAGTCTCTCTCAACAGCAGTGCCATCCTCCAGCACAGTGACCATTCCTCCCCAGTTTGGTGTCCAAACCTCCAAACAATGTTTTGTTCCATGTGCAAAGAATGAATAAAAGCACCAGTCCCTAAGGAATACAGGTTGTAAGCAGACACCAGTAACACACTGAGCTACAGACCATCTCCCTTTAAATCTAGCTGTCCATCCAGTTTTTCAGTCACCTTATGGTCCACCCATCCAGTCTGTATCTCTGCAAGTTGTCTATAATAATATTCCAGGAAATTATGTCAAAGGCCTTGCCAAAGTCAAGGTAAATGACATTAACTGCTCTCCTCAGAGACAATCATTTACCACAGAAGGCAATCAGGTTGTTTGGGCACAATTTACTGTTGCTAATTCCATGCTTACTCTTCTCAGTTACTTTCTTGCTGCTTTGCTGTCCATTCATAGCAATTTTTCTGTGTACTTCAAAGGATTTTTCTTTCTAAATTCTCCTACTTGTTCTACTTTATCTTTTCTCCTTTTCTTCTACAAAGCTACAGATGCTCAATGGGAAATAAGCTTCTGCCTAGAAATGAGATGGAAGCAGAGCCTTTCCAAATTACTCGTGGTGTTTCATGAATAGATTACAATAAAGATAGTTTTACATGTCTTTAACAGGTGCTGTTACAAAGCTAAAGAAAAGTGTGTCACAAGTCAGCTTTGATGATAAGAAGCCTATTAGAGAACAGCCATAGTTCATTAAAGAAAATTAGGGTTACAATGAGAGTTGGGGAAGGATTAAAGGAGAAGAGATTGGATGCAGAGGTTTTCTGCTAACGTGCTCAGAATGACTGAAAATTAAACTTTTGCAAATTTAGGCTTACGTATCAACTTTTTCACTACTTTGGAGCATCGGTATTAACTTTTCGACCCACTATTGCTGGTAACAACGTTCTAAGTTTATCACCAAACTCAATACAGAAAAAGTTAATAGCCTTTTATTTCCATCATTGCATTTGCTTTGGGCATATGGCAACAATTTGTGATTAATCAAATTGACCCTGTCATGGAAGCCACTTTCTCCTGTTGCTTGGTAGGTCTTTAACAGGGCAGTGAAATGTTTTTATTAAAAAATAGGAAGATGCTATAAAACAGATTCAACAGCTAAAAATGTTCAGACACTTTTTGAAAGTGATAAAATGTAAAACTGACAAGTTTGTCTTTATCCTATTAACTAATAAACCCTAATCTCCTTAATTAGCCATCCCTGTGCTGTACTTTTAGTACAAATTTTCTGTCCAATAAAAGTTTTAGTATTCCATATTCCTATTGCTTAATGTATTGGGGGAAAAATAGGTGCTTTTGTTCTCTTTTCAGATAAATATAACATTACATAACAAAACATGTTATGCATATTGTTCTCATTACAAACTCCAAATTAAAAAATAGAGTATATTTTAGGATCACTCACGTCAACAAGTGTGGTGTGCAGTACATCCTCTTAAATCATCTCATAACTCAAGATACTGTTATAATATTTAGTTCTTACTTAATCCTACCATTCACTTTAAGTTCCTTAGTTAACCTCAGGATAAAATTAATTTTCATTTGATAGGAGTTCTGCAAAAACATTTAGCTACCTGGTTACCTCCTTTTGTTTGCCCTCTTATAACCCCACTTGCATGTATGAGTTTAATGGTGTAGGATTGCTCTTAATTTCCTCCTTCTACTTTTTCCCCCCAGGAGGCATCTGTTCTAAAAGCAGCCACTACATCTACCATGTGGATATCCAAACAGCCTTTACTACTTACTGTGATTGCTTTTCTTAAGACACAAAGCATGGAAACATACATCTGTTCTTGAGAGTTACTCGGATCTACAAATGTGCACCTTTGCTTTGCTTTTTAAGCAGCTCTAAAAAATTCAGTACATACCAAAATTAGACTTGTGTATTAACATCGATTAAATTTACGTCAAGCAGGGATTCAACATCTGAGATATACAAAACAACAACCTGTAAGATAGGCACAATTCTAAGAACCAAGCTTCAATTAATTTCATGCAATTATTTCAGATACAATTATCATTTATACTGTACCTGAGCTCCATAAATATATTTATCCAGCATTTTGCCTCCTATAGTTTGCCCCCCTACATCCCACACTTGGAGAGTAACATTCAAATTTCCTGAAAAAGAAAAGGATATGGATATTGTGTAACCTGGAAAGTTTAGATACAAACAAAATTAAAGATATATTATCATGACAGATGATAAAGTTCTGGCATATCAACAGCAATAGCTTTTTACAAACATATAATAAACAGTAATTAAATTCCAACACAAAGATTACTGTATCACCTGGAAAAAGTCACCTGTGTCCAGCCAAGTCATTAAGATGCAATAAAACTACAGCTAAATATTAACACATTTAACAGTAATAGAAAAGAATTGGAATTCCATAAAGAATAACATTCCTGAATAGAAATTATATAATATAATCACAGAAGAAATATGTAAAACTTTACAGAGAAAGTACTTGGTGGTACTTGGAATTGAAAGGTAATAAAATTATTCCACCTTATTTCAGATTATCTGACCCTTCACGCCCCCCTCAAATTTTCTTTACAAATTGTAGAAGTGAGGAAAACCTGCACAGTGAGTGTATTTTGATAGTGATGCTCTTAGTACCATACACATAAAGAATTATATAGCAGGCACATTAAGAAATGGAACTGATACACATTTAAGTTGAGGATGCAAACTATGATTATTTCTTCCACCTACCACCCCAAAGTAAGGAACTAAATTGGACATGATTTGCATAATTACATCTTCAAAGAATCTACACCAGGAATAGTTCTTCCTTTCTGCTCTAAAGAGTCTAAGCTTTGCTGAAACCGCCAACAGGTTTTCAAAATCACAGTACCAAAAAACAAATCCTGTAAGCAGAGAACATTTAACATCCTACAAGTCACCTGTATTCTGCAAGGCAACAACTCAGAAACCCAGAGACCGACCGTACACACGCAGCAATGTACATCACCACACACATGCAAACATATCAAAGCATGATTTGGCTTCTCATTTTACGTGGTGAGAACTGTTAAAAACTGCACTGATGACCTGCAAGTGCCAAACTCTTCATACAGAAGGGTCTCATGGAAATTTGTCTAATTTAGATACAACTCACATGTTAACTTAAATGTTAAGAACAATTATACCTACTCAAAAATAATCATAACTTCTTATTAATTTTATTCCTAGATTTTAAAAGTTGGAACAAGTTCCACACCACAACAATTGAGAGCTGAGTGAAAAAGAATATAATGTTTCAAACTGCTGAAAAAAGATGATACACTCTTAATTCAACTATTTTATGTTATTAACAACCTTATTTTACACAATGTGATCTATTCAGCCATCAGTTTACAACTAACACTCACACTAGTTACGCAACAATGTGCTCCATGGAAATACAGCCCAGCACTTGATGAATGTAAGGAGTAAATTCAAACTATATAGCTAAATATATGCTACTTTAGGTATTAAATATATCACTTTATATTTTTATGATGCATCTTGCTTTCACCTGGGTAAAAACACAGGTGTCCTAGACTGCTGCTTTGGTGTCAAATATACAGAGACAATCTGAGACAACCTATTCACAGTACTTTTAAACTACACTGAGTTTTATCTAACACTAAGATAAAGCATTTCTACACAAAGCTTAGCAAATACATCATAAACACTCCAGTTCAATAAAGGCAACATTTCATAAATTAAAAAGCTTACTTGTTTTGACTGTGTAGATACTGTGAATTAATTAATTAAAGCTTAGCATGTAAGTAAACAATGCAGGAAAGTCTTCCATAAAGCATCTGACTGAAGAGACTGGTGAATCCACAGTCTGGAATGAGTACACATCCTCAGCAGGTAAACAAACTAAACAGCTCCAAAGCTTCCCAGGCTGCAGCATTCCACCCCTAACCTGGTTGTATGTATTGTACTTGAAACTTACCATGTCATCCACCCCAGCTATTTGGGGAAAAAAAAAACTTATAAATTGTAACCCTTTCAAATTCAACATTTCCAGATGCCTAATTTTGTGTTTAAATGCTTTAAAAATTTCTAACTTCATTTTTGCCCCCCAAGACTGTCAATCATGCACAGCATACTGGGCAGTACCTGAATAACTGTATGAAATTATCTGAGAAATTTTAATGCAGGAAGCCAAATTAAACAGGTGACTGTTCAACTTAGAAATCTACTACTATGAATTATTTACTTTCCTGTGCTAACAACAGAAAAATGGCTGGAATGTTCATTTAAGGTGACGTCTTAATTAGGAACCTCTTCACTAACTACTGAAATTCATGCTGATCATCTCCAGTGAAAACACTTCATTTTCCCTTTCTTTTTCAGTTAGATCCTGTAATATTTTGTGCTCTGATTGATTTTGGGGGAAAAAGAAGGATGTTAGGATTATTCTGACTGACGGACAAACTCCAGTCAACCTGCCTAGCACAGCAGCACATGATATTTTCTGCAGAGTGTTTGAAATCTATTTTTTTCATAGATTTAAGAGAATGACAACAGAACATAAAGAAACCATGGATAGTAAGACAATTCATAGAAAGAATGTTAACAAACCAATAAAAATAATAGCATCAAAATACGATGTGATACAGTGATTAGGAACAAGAAAACACCAGCACTGCTCTTCTCTGTCGAAAATGCACACAAGTTTGATGTTAAAATAACTGAGGCAACACAACAGGCATCCAGACTGTTTCTGGGATGAGCTGAAGCTACTGGTCTGAGTCAGTAATGATCACATGACCTTGGTGCACTGGTTTACCTTACTTAGAAGTGCTGCACAGCCAAGATAAAACAAAACACACCAGTCTGCCCACTTTTTGCACTGACAACTTAAAAAAATCCTTCTGGAGGAGAATACTGTGTACTGGACTGCACCCACAGCCTCCCTAAAGGTCTCTGTCTATGGTTCTGAAGAGTCTATAGCTCAGCAGACTCTCTCTAGAACAGATACACCGTGGTTGCAGCCAGATTACACAAGACCCTGCATCAATAAATACACTGGAACCGATTTGAATTTGAAAAAATATAGCGAACAAACTGCATGAAAAAATTGTCAAGTTAAACATTAAAAGTAATATTTTTCAAAATTAACCAAAGCATTTACTATTTGTATTAAATCATACTGTTCTACCATGTAAAATATTTATTTTTCACTGCAAAATTGCATCAGTTACTAAAACAACTGGAGACAAATACAGCTCTTATTTTAAAAAGCAAAAAAAATTGCAGAAAAAGTACTTTATTTTAAAAGCTAAAATGCATTTCTAATGTGGCCTAATGTCAACTTACATGCAATTCTAGAAATCAGTTATTTTAACTTCTGAAATCTTTTCTTGCATTAAAGAAACAAAAATTAAATAGTGAACTATAGTTACTCATCAATTCTCCTACTAAATAAGAGAAATTGAGGCTTTTTTCCCTACTGATATACACATTACGATTTCTGCACAGTGGTATGAATTCACCTTTCAAGCAAACATAACAGCTCTGCAAATCCAGAACTAATCAAGAAATTGGAAAAATCCACCTACTTAAGTAACTTCCCATTCCAGTATTTAGAAATTTCACCTCCCTCCCTCTTCTCCTCCTCGCCGCTCACTCCCCACCACCAGCCCCGCTTACCTACAAAACACAGAATCCATCTATGCCTAAACACATCCATAGGCAAAGCCAGAATGACAACCCACAGAAAATGCTTTTGCTTGAATATAAACAAACATTGTGATTTTGTTAATGATAAAAGAGGAAAACAGATGTACAGAGTTTCTTGCTGTTTTGGTGCTATTTTCATCTACATTGTGACTTTATTACAAAATAAAGTAGAAGAAAGGAAACCAAGAATGAATCAATAGCTGATAATTTTCCAGATTGTCTTCTCAAGAAGAATATTTGGAACCCCAGTAATGCACTAACAGCTCCTGTATGCTTAACAGCTGGAAAAAAAACCTGCAAAATACAAGTTCTCAGCATGCACACTGCATGATTTGTGTACACATTCCACTTGCAAGTACTGCTGGCACATTGGTATTTTTAGAGGCATGAGCAGGACAATAAAAAAATTATTCTGTTGATTTTAGAGAAATAAGCACTGAAATTTGGTACTTTATCACTCACCAGATACTAAAAAAGTCAATCCGAAATAATGAATGCAGAAATAGTCTGAAAAGATTATTTTGTTTCACTTAAGAAAATCTACAAACATAATCAAGAAATTATTGGCAGTATAATTTTAACAAAATAAGTTCAAGAATTTTATATATATTCGTATGACTTCAGGTTATAGCTGAAGTGATTTATTTCTGGGTTTGCTTCCCTCCCCACCCTTCAACAAGGAAAAAAGACAGAACTACAGAGCTTGCATCAAATTTACCAAACCTCCCTAAGACTTTTAATAATTATACATACTGGTTCTTCTGATTATGTTTCTGATTTCTGAAGCCAGAATAAAACACATTTAATTAAATATTATTATCAACAAAAAGACTTATTTCAAACCCCCAGTTGTCTGGAGACAAAATTCTACCAGCAACTATTCTTTTTTTAATTATTTCTTTGCATTTTCCATGCAGTGTGCTGCAACTGGCATCTAAATAGTTTCTTTGCCGTCGTGAAGTGAAACATCTTGAATGCTCAAACTGTATTTTTATGAGTGCCGAGGGACCCTAAATTTTAGTGGTCTATTAAATGCCAGCAATTTCATGCTGCCTTGCATAAAACAGCATTCACATATCAGAGCCCTGTGATTCCATAGCTGCATTATGCTTCTCTCACACAACTTGAATACTAGTTGTGTATTTCATTTAAAAAAATATATGTATTTCTTTCAAAACACATACTTTTACAATGAATACTTTTGACGTTCTATTCCATTGTTGTGTGTTACACCTACCCACATGGAGAGCAAGTACACACAAGTAAAGACAGTAAAAATCATGAATATAGATAGCATTCCTTTTATTCGAATTCAGTGCTTTACTTAGATATAAGTTGCAAATGCATAACCCCTTCCCATCTGGCAAGAACTTATTAACAAACTTTTCTGTGAATAATCTAATTTGCTTTGCCATAAAAAAGCTTAGTGGCACTGCACTAAGCTTTTTGAGTATACATTACTTTGAAGAATCTGTTTATGCAAGTCTTACCGCTGCCTAACCTTTCTGTGCCAGTTTTTGTTCTCTTACCTGGCAGCATTATCCTCTTCAAGAAGAAGTCCAGTCCTATGGTTTGTTTGTAGTGTTTTCCAAATGTCTCTTGGGCAAAACGCGTGGCTAAGGATGTCTAAAACAGAACATCATAAATCTGTCATTTTAAATAGCAAAAGACTTGATGTTAAACCAGAAGTATCAAATAGTTAAGCACTTCTTAAATCAATGCACGCTGCCAGTGTTCATGGATTTGGACTGACAAACATTCCAGCCAACTTCAACATAATAAGAGGAGGTTGCAAATGCTACTAATTTCTGCCAAGAGCAGCAAGGCATAGATCTCCTTTGTATTTCAAATATACTGTGATATTTATCTTACAAAATACTACACAGATTTGTATGAAGTATCATTAATAACGTTCAAACTGACCCAAAGGGTTGAGCAATTTTTAAAAATCATTCATTTCCAAAACAAAAGGTCCCTCCCTGGTCCAGAACACCATGACCCCAGACTGATTTTCCGGGAGCGAACAGAGATCTGCAGAGTGCAGCGTCCCACAGTTTCAGGATGGAGATGACATGAAGTCTCAGGTAGGAAGAATACTTTACACACAGAAAAAACTAAGCTGATATTAGGAATGTACATTTGCAGAATCATTCTTTTCATCAGAACTTTGGAAGTTTATTTCAATTTCTAATTTGTGGATTTAGGTAAGTAGACGAACACACTGTTGACCTAAAAGAATCAGCTTTTACTACATACCGTTAAAGGATACACAACTAACTTACATAAAGTAATGAAGCAAAGCATTTATATTCTTTCACTAACAATTCAAATTCTTCATGGAAGAAAAAAAGGAAAAAAAGGGAAAGAAAAAAGGCAAACCCTAAAATCTAAGACTTTAAAAAAAAAGGAGAAGAGAGATGCGCAATAATAAAGAACACAAAAGTTTGCATTGTGGAAAAAATTAAATACTCTATTAAAAACTAATGTCACATAGACAAAACGCATCCTGTATCAAATTAACGGCTACTTACAAATCTTTTGTTGACATGACACCTGGAAATATAAAAGCAAAGTAACTGCAGGAGAAAAAATCTAAGTATGTATTTATATACATAGAGGAAAAAAAGCCTAAGAGCCTCATCAATCCCTTACACTCCCTGAGAAAACTCAAAACAGACAAGAATGGATTTGTTTTGCTGGCTTTCCGTTCATCAAGACCTGATGAGATTAGTCATGTCAATTGTTACTAGAAATTGCTGTTCGAAAACATTTAGTTAAAAATGCAACAGCAAAATAACATCATTAGTTCTGAAAAACGAGATTAGACAAATTTTAATAGAATGATTCATGATCATCAGAGCTCCAGCATTAGAGATCTAGTATGAATAGGCAACCATTTACTCAACTACTAGATTGTCTGTTAAGTAAACAACACAATATTTACCATTTTGTTGTTTTAGATCATATTTATATTCCTACCACTGTCATATCTTTTTTTTTTTAAACATCAGAAGATATGTTTAGGAAGTAATAAAAAAAAATCAAATAAAAACCATGGTAACATTTTCGTTTATTTCACTGAACTCAAGCCTCAACAGGATTATAAACAACTAAATAAATGGGGGGAAGCATGTAAATTAGAAATAGCATAAGTATGCTTATATATTGATATCACTGTGGAACGAGTGCAGACCACAGAGGATGAAGCATGGGACGGTTCTGCCAACAGCTATGTGACAGTAACACTTAGCAACATGCACAAAGTAAAACTCAATAAAGATTTAGACAGTAGGGCTAAAAAAACAGTAAAACTGATTGTTTTAATCACAATGGTTAGCATGCCAAGATTACAAAGACATTCTTTTTAACCTGTCATTGCCTTAAAGATGTAGATAAGGATAAGAACATTACAGGAATACACCATACAGTCATCTCCTTGAAATTTTCCTTTTCAGAAAAGTAAATAGAACCCAGAGTGCAGATTAAAATATCATTTGACTATATCATAGTATTCTATATTCTCCAGTGCACTAATTTAGATCCCCATTAAATAAGCAACCACTCCCTTCTTGTTTTAAGGCCTCAGTAAATATTAGCTTTATCACTCTCTGACACTCAATATTCCCTGAGGTCTTCTAGGGGTGTTAGTAAAAATAAACACCATACATTCAATTAACAGCCAACCAATAAGAGCAGCAAGTAATCAACAGCATGGCAAAGTTCTCTTAAACAGTTTTCCTCTACTGTGCTCTTGAATGACAAGGAATTTATAGCAGAAAATCATTGACTAACTCTTTTTATTTTTTTTTTCTAATAAATGTTAGAGCTCAAGGAAGGTGTTGGATTACCAGACTAGAGTACTCCATTTATCCACAGAACAAGCACTTATCCACAAAATACTAACAGCAACAATTCAAACTTCTCCACAACAGTAAACAGAGAAGTTATGTCAATGCATATTCAAATCCTCTACAATGCAAATCCTCCCTTCAATCCTAAAATTGTTCTCTGCAATGCCTGCCATAAAAGATTCCGTGGGACAGCTTTGCCTGTAAGGATATGTTGAGTAAAATCTATGTTAAAAATAACCAAAGTTAAATAACAATTAGCAGAACTGCAGCTGTGAAGATAAATAAGTGATCAGTGATCGTTTTAAAAAAAGATCACACTCCACTCATGAAATTTCAGCCATTAATCTAGAGATCAGAACTGAACAATATCAAAGCAACCTTCTTCCCTCACACCCCTTGTAAGACAACCAGGCCACCAACTTTCAAAGTAGACTTTCCATTAGACCCAGTCCGGCAGGTTCAATCATTTGTCTGAAATACCCCAAAGGAAATGATTATACTGTTGTTCTGAACTGTAATACTATTGAGGGCTGGTGGCACAAACTCCCTTCTTTCAGACAAAAAAAAAGTCCTTGGGATCTAACACACAGCAATCAAGACAGCAGTAAAAAAATAACACATAAAAATTACAGTATTCTAAGTGCAACACACTGATATTTGGGAAGGTTTTTTGGATGTAATCAAAGATGCAATCAAACCTCACAGGTGATGCAAGAGAGTTTCTTGCTTCTACTTTCAGTGACAACAACTCAGAGCACAAACTGCTGACAAGGCGTTCCTAAATACCTACATAATGAGTAAAAAGAAAAAATGGCAAACAACACCTATGAAATACTAGCAGACAAGTCAAACAGAACAAGCAATGGTAGCCAGCTCTAACCAACACTGCCTGCTCACCAGCACAACACAGAAACCTGTAGAGAAAACCCGGCCCACGGCAATTCTTTGCATAAAATCCAGTAGAAGAAAGCTTTCAGAAAGTAATGTTGAGGTGCAGCACCAGAGTTGTAAGAAAATATAAAATTCAAAAAATCAAAGGGATGCAAGCTTATAGATCTAAAGCTATGGATTTCCACATCAACTTCACCAGCCAACTGAGAATCCAGTTTCCAAAAAGCATATCTACCCCTTCCCCGACTCCCTTCTAGAACATCAGTGCCGTTCTCCAAGCAAAGCCACATTCATTCCTCAGTCATGTCCTATCCCTACTAGCAGGGATTTTAAGGCAGTCAAAATGAAATGAAACACTAAGCTAGATAACGTCCAGCACAGCATTTGTCACCAAGAACAGAGTAGCTGTAAGGAGGGAGGAAGTATTTTGTAAACAAAAGAAGCAGCTCTGTCATCTGAAGGTGATGTTTTTCCACTCCACTCCTAAAAGAGAAAGTTAGAGACTTTTTGTCACCAGAATGCACCTACGAAGCTGGGCCAATCCAGAGGACACTTGATGCAATTTCCCATTTGCAAGACTGAACAGCAACAACCACACTTTTGTCAACACTGATGAAGTTTTTGAGCCAGTGTGTAGCAATAAGATCCAGAACTGGCACAGTGCTTAAAAATTTGGCATCCTAAAAAATCCCAAAGCAAGCAGGACACCACGCTCTATCCCAGCCTACATTTCAGCTTCTGCAATTCCCACATTCGTGTTTACATTTTCATCATCTGTTGTTAAGAGGAGAAGCAAAAGGTAGGATGTTTCTGCTAACATAATTGAGTTATGTTTACTTTGTTTCTCCTGGACACCTATTTTTCAGGACCTCCCTTCCCAGGAATAGCTCCAAGATCTGCTTCCAGAGGCCCAAAACCTTTTTCAACAGTAGTAAATCAGAGATAGTTCTAGCTGAAATCAGTATCATTACATACTTCAATATTCAGCCAATCTGTGCTTGGCAAGAGTGGAAATATCTGGATCATAACATTTTTTTTTTCAATCCATACTAGCACTGCTGTTTTTTTTTAATGGAAAATCATTTTGGCTTGAGGAGAGCAGGTTGATTTAAAACCTTGATGCATAAGGCTGCTATGTGTATGCATGCTCCCACCCATAATCCAAATCAAAGAGCCAACTGCTATTAATGACTCTGTTTATTTTCATCTCACATTGTCTTTGTTTCTGATTTCTTTCCAGACTGCTTCCCTAGGTTCATTAAAATAACCCTCTATTATTGTCTTCTTACTAATCAATTTTGCCTTCCTCAATTTTTCTTTTCAATAATTTACCATTTCTTACCATCTCCTTTTCACCATAAAATTTCTTCAGATGCTACTTTGTCTCTCACTCCTTCTTTCCTTCTCACTTTTCTCTCCTTAGAGTTTTTCCAGCAGTGCTAATTCCCATTCTTAAAATTTTTAAGAATCCAATTATTCATTCAAACCACCACAAAACAAATGAATAGAAGCAGAATATTCCTCCCTTGCTTCACAGACAAAGCAATACCTAGCCAGTGGAAACACAAACTTTACCCTTAATTTGAACTGAAATTGATTTGTTTTTAAACATCTATCAACCCTTGCATAAAACCTGAATGACACTGCTTCTACACAATGGGCGAGGAAAAAGAAAGTAGGTTTACACCTTCAGTCAGCTGACTCAAAGACTTACATTTTTTTCCCCCTAGAGAACTGAAGGCCAGACAGCCTCAGCCAGCCAAGAGGGAAGAAGTAAAACCTTTTTTTTTTCCCTTGGCAGGCGGGGGAGCAATGGAAAGAAGTCAATTGTGAACATCTCACACTAAACACTAGACGCAATATGTCAAGGATATATTCCATTATTTCCTACACTCCCCCTGTATGATGATCCCAGCCACAGAGAAAACACAACGTCTGGCACATTAAATGAGAGGCTAAGTATGCATATGTGCAAAGACCAGCTGTGAACCAGATGTGAAAGGCAGGCTATTTAGAGTTGAAAACATATAGACATACACATTTCAACAAGCAAGCGGAACGAGTAGCCAACAAAGGAGAGGAACTTCAACAATTTAGTCTTCTGAGGTGCTTGAAATAGCACTAGGTACATTTCACCCTTCCATTCCATGACCCAATCACTGCTTTATTTTCACAAGACCTTACAATAAATCTATTATTGCAAGTGTCTGCTGCTATGCCATCAGGATGGCTGGAAGAAGCCTCTATTACAGCATCATCTAGGGGGGACGGGAGGAAAAGCAGCCCACCACAGCACAGCTGCTGCTCATGCAAAATAAACTGCACTTGAAGCACGGGATTCCCAGAGCCAGCAGGAGATTCAGTGAGTGGCAGCTCCCATGTGAGAGGTAGGAACCAGCAGGAATACACATCAAAACTTAAGAACACTTGAAAATCCACGTTTGGCAAGAGGTCTTGCCACAATGTGCTGAACAGCAGTAGAAAAGGATTCCTCATTTGGGATGGAAAACTCCTGGGGAAAGCTACAAGTGAAACAGCACTTCAGCTGTCAATCCTGTGCATTTATTATGTTCTCATCACACAGTCACTTGGAATTGCCCATCTACTGAGTCAGATGAATACAACACCACTTCAGACGGGGTTTAGAGTCACTAGCAGCAAAAAGTGTTTTGTTTCTTCACAGAGCTTGCATAAGTAAGCGAGCAAAACCATGCATGTGTTTTCACTAAGAGCTTGTTTCTATTAAAAGCAGGCAGTTCATTTAAACTACCTCTAAGAATATTTATACTTTTCATCTAAACTGCGAGGTAGGCAGACTTTCTGCCTCCACTTGTTATCAGGTTAAAATTGTATTCTTCAAATATACAAAGGGATTACTATTCCAGCGTGTATCTCACAAACAGATTCAGGCTTACTGCAGCATGTAATGTATGATATGTTCACACGTGTAAGTACAGATCAGTGGCCACTTCTGTGGGTAGGAAAGCTGCCTCTCTTTTGCCTTCTTTGGCCTCTAATTGTCAAAATTCCTCCTTTAACTTAGACAAATACAGGTTTTTTATAAACAAACTCCTTACAAACAGTACTTAACTGATTATAGGCAATAAAAAAAATAGATAAAAGTCACAAAGAAAATCCGCGTTGAGCCCTCGTCTTTCCGAACTCTGACCGGCAGCTCGGACAAGACGGGCGCTGTCCTCGCCACCTCATCCCGCTACCAGCTCCGAACCCGAAAGGAGCAGAGCCCGGAGGGCGCTCCGAGGGGCCTTCCCCGCTCCTGCAATGCCCGGCCCCGGCCGCGGGGATGCCCTCGGGCCGCCCCCGCCACGGCAGCGACCCCGGGATCAGCCGCTCCTCTTACCGACGGAGCCGGATTAAAGCCGCGGGCGGCTGCCGCTCGGCCGAGGGGGCAGCGCGGGGCCGCGGGCGGCCTCGCAGCCCCGCCACGGGCCGGGAGGGCTCTCGGGGCCGCGCGGGGACGGAGCCGGCGGGGCCCGCACTGACCTTGCCAGTGGTGCCGTCCCCCAGCACCACCAGCTTCAGCTGGCGCTCCGCACTCTCCTCCTCCTCCGAGTCCGACATGGTCCCTACGCCCGCGGCGGGGAAGGAGCAGGGGAGGGCAACGGAGAAAGGAGCGAGCGCGGCGCTCACGGGGCCGGCGGCGGCGCCGAGGCCGGAGCCGCCATCTTCCGCCGGGGCGCCCGCCGTCGCTATGGCCCGCGCGGGGCGAAACCAACGAGAACGCGAAGGGCAGGGGGCGAGGGCAGCTCGCCGGCGGGAGCGGGGGGCGCCCGTGCGCCTTCAGTTCCGCTTCCTCCCCCCCAGCGGCTCGGCGAATGGTTCAGCCCAGCTCCCCGCTAGGCGCGGCGGTGATTGGTCGGCGAAGCGACGCCCTGCGCGGTAACCAAGGAGCGGGGGGCGGGGCCGGGGGCGGGGCCTGAGGCGGGGGCGGGGCGATGGGCGGGGCTAAGGGCCCCCCACGAGGCCGCGGGGGACGGAGCCACCGGTTGCGCGTGGGGTGGGATCCCGGGTGATTCCCGTTTCGCCGCGAGGTGTCCGTTCGGAACGGGGTGGTCCGGGCAGAGCTGGCCCGCGTGGAGCGAGGGTCTGCCTTGTTATTGCACGCAGCAGCGTGGCCAGCCTTGGCAGGGCTCCCACGGGGCCACGAGGAGTAACGGTGTTTGTACAGAAATATTCCAGCGTGGAACGCAGCGCCTCGCCTCGCCCTGCCTCAGCTCCCCAGCCGCTCCGGACAGCCCCTTCCGCAGAATCCTGGAATCACCGGGCTGAAAAAGACCTCTGAGATCATTGAGTCCAACTGTACCTGTCCACTACTAAAGCTCATCCCTGAGAAACTCATCCATCTGGCTTTAGACACCTCCAGGGATGGGGACTCCACCCCCTCCCTGGGCAGCTGTGACGGGGCCTCAGAACCCTTTCAGTGAAGAATTTTTTCCTGATGTCCAATCTGACCCCACCCTGGTGCAACTTGAGGCCTCTCATCCCATCACCTGTCACCTGGGAGAAGAGTCCAACCCCCCCCTCCCCACAGCCTCCTCTCAGGCAGTTGCAGACAGGGATGAGGTCTCCCCTCAGCCTCCTCTTCTCCAGGCTGAACACCCCCAGGTCCCTCAGTCTCTCCTCGTAGGCCTTGTTCTCCAGCCCCTTCCCCAGCCTCGTTCCCTTCTCTGGACACTCTCCAGCCCCTCAATGTCCTTCTTGGAGTGAGGGGCCCAGAGCTGACCCCAGCACTCGAGGGGTGGCCTCCCCAGTGCTGAGTGCAGGGGCACAATCCCTGCCCTGCTCCTGCTGCCCACGCTGTGTCTGACACAGCCCAAGATGCCATTGGCCCTCTTGGCCCCCTGGGCCACTGCTGGCTCATGTTCAGCCGCTGTCTCAACTAAACCCACCGGAGAGGGACAATACCATTTTACTGAGCAATCTACTTAGCGCTTTTCTATCTATATAGGCAACTAGTCAGAAAACTTGCCTGCATAGCCCTAACTGAATTTTGAACCATTATTTCAATCTGTGCATTGTCCATGGAGAACTGTTTACAACCTCTTTCGCAGCAGCCTTTCACGTATTTGAAAACTGTTCACTTGTCTTCAGCCTGTCTCTTTTCCATAGACTAAACAACTCCTCTCCACGCAGTTGTTCCCTCAGTTGTCTCTTCTAGACTTCTGATTATTCTCGTTTCTTTCCTTTGGCCCCTCTCCACTTTTCAAAGTGCTGTGCCAAAAACTGGATACAGTACTTTGGTTGAGGCCTTAGGAGCAGTGAGTAGAGTGGACATATTACTTCGTGTCTTCTATACAAGACTCCTGTTTATATATCGCAGTACGATGTTTGCTTTCTTCACGGTATGACATTGCTGACTCATACTGTTTCTGATTTACTAAAAAAAACCCTCTGAATCCCCTCCTGTTATCAGAATTTGTACACTTCGAGGTTTTCTTCCTGTTTAACTGTAGTGTTCTCTGCATGTCCCCGTTGAATTTCATTCCATATTTCAGGCTATTCACACAATTTGTCAGTAGCATTTTATTTATAACCTTGTCTTCCAACATGTGTGGTATCCATTCCAATTTGGTTTTGTCTGCGAATTTAAGAATCATATTCTCTATTCCAAAGTCATTAATAAATACATGCAGTAGTACTAGATGTCTGCAAGCCCCTATTTGACATATCCTTCCAGTATGAGGAGTGATAACAATTCTTTGGACATAGTTTACACAACAACTTGAAGAAAAGAGCCAGCTAAATCTTTTAAAGTAATAGATGTGCTTTAATGGATACAATATCAAGCTAATAATTTTTAGAACACCTTTGTGTAATGCCTGAATGGAAATCATTCCCATTTCAGTCTCTGTCAGGTTTTCTTTTTGAAATGTATGTCAGAAATTTCCATTATTACAAGTACTCTGTTTTACTCAATCCTCAGCAAGGTCAAGAAGATTCCTTATTACTCATGTATTCAAATGTTTGCAGAATTGAGGCCAGATGACATTCTGAAAAAGGGGGGGAAAAAGCAGACAAGACCTTAATTTCCAATGGAAAACAAGACATGGATCTTTGTCACTTTCTTCATACTTCAAAACAAACTAAACGTTACTCATCAACTATTTTCCACTTCAGGTCATCTTTTAGCCTAATCATGCTGCAAGTTCTCTACTTAGCTGCAAGCTAAAGTTCTCTCTTAGGAACTTCAGCAAGCTCAGCATCAGGGCTCAGCTGAACAGCATTTTTTGGAGAGAAAATCAACAGGCACAAACATGGAATTTTCCAGCATGATTTCTGACATACTGAACGGTTGTACAATTGGCATTAGACATTTAAAAGCTCCACACCTCTCATCAAGGCAGACACATGATTGATAAGCCACTGTTGATGGAACTGTTCATATTCCTGCCAATTCTGCCTCAGTCACGTTAAGAAAGAACATAAAGTTGCATTCAATGCTTCCTGCACTTTTCGAGAGGAACAGGAGTCTGTTCAGCCTCCGGGATGAGAATTAGGGGAGGTCAGGCTATGTGTGCAAAAGCAGGATAATCAGAGAGTAAGGTGTTTCAGGTCTCCTGGCTATATGTATTCTCAATTTATCTGCAACAAATAAGTGTGTGTGTTATAATGCACGTCCCCAAACTTAATTTTCTTCTTAGATTATATTCACTTTTCCCCCAGTAATGACCTGAGTGTGTTAAAAGTTAGCGTTGTCATCTAAATCAGTGAACAATATAGAATTAACTCTTCTGTCTTGAATATGGCATTCATTGGCTTAATGTTGTCTTCAGGCTGTGTATCTGATCTACTTCAATAAGCATTTATATATAATTTTGAAAATACAATGATACTTGATGTGGATAAACATGTAGGTTTGCCATTGAAAGACAAATGGAAACTACCCCAGGAGACAGCACAGTAGGGTAACTGGACAACTCTGCCTTCAAGAGCCTCCATGCAGTTGTTAAGTATATGGATGACAACGATTTACTAAAAATCCTTTTTTTTTACCCTATAAAAAAAATCAGTGTACAAGATTAAAGCTGTCTGGTGGAGTTAACAGTTAAATTAACAGTAAAACTACAAGACTGTGTTATTTAACTTCACACTAGCATAATAGAGCAAACAATCAGACTACAAATCTTTGCAGTTCTTATTTGTTGATGTGCAGCGAGCACTTTATTGGTCTGGTTACTTTTCGTGGATTGGCACAGAATGTTGGTATGAGCACATCCCCTCTAGGGCGATTTTCACAGTGAAATGTTTCTGTCAATGCAGTCTTAACTAGTTTGTTGTTTGCCAAATATTAAAAACTTTATAGATGAAAGGAAGCTAATCTTGAAACAGTTTGGTACTTCACAGGTAAAGGAAATATATTAGGCATGTTGAAAAAGACTGGAAATAACAAACAGAACACATTGCAGTCAAAAATCCTTTTAATTGATGGCAGTATGCAAAGAATTTGAAACTCCTACATTTTAAGAATACTAAGAAAAAAAACCTTAAGCAGTGTTTTTGAGTAGTTTTCACTGAAAAATGCCTGGGCCACCAAATGTCACAGAAAATAAGTATATATTTTCAGTGGGCGTACAGTGAGTGCTTTTATATTTGCTCTTTTTGTTTTTTAACGTACTTTCAATATAGTTCATATCATTTATTTATGACAAAATTTCACTGGTAGTCCACTGGCAATTGAGAATATTGTCAATGATAAGTGAGATGGCAACAATTTTAAAAATCCCATATTAATATCATTTAGGCTCCAAATAAGAAAGTAATTTATGTTCTCTGGCAGGTTTTGGCCTATGTCTTGGCTTGAGCACTTGCTACAGAATTAAACCAACTCTTAATATATGAAACCAAATTTGTAATTTCCTATTTCTGTACTTCAGAAAAAGTAAGGGAAGAGCTATATGACTCCAATTCCCTACATCAATCTTGATCAGTGGAGCTTTAGGTGTTTAAAAACACCTCGTAGGAGTCCATGGAAGGTTGCTAAGAAAAGCAATCCCAGAAGGCTTAGATTTAGCCTAAGCAGATTTTCACTTTCAGTTGAGGACTTTTGAGGGTTTGTAAGACTGATTATTGCTGCTGCTCTGTTCCACTACTAAATCTTCCACCTTTATCAGCTGAGCAGTGAGTTTAATAAATGTTTACATTTGGTTTGGTTCTTCAGATTATCACTGAGCTGGTTCCAGCCCAGTTTTAGCTGAAAAGGCTCGAGTATTTGAAGGCTTGGCACCTCTCCCCAAGTGGGATCAGAATGAGTTTTGGGGGGACAGAGAGTGGCAGGAGAGGCCAGAAAAGTTCAGGAGAGGAGAGAGGCAGCAGAGAAGGAGTCAGAGGTTTTTTGTAGGTAGGAGAGGGGGACTGGAAGGGTTGAGTGTGTGTTGTAGGAAGCTGGTGCCTGGAAAGGTCTATGGGAATTTCTGAGAGTCAGGACAACTGTGAGAGTCTCTTATTACTCACGCCCCACAATCCACCCCTCCTCTGCAGCATCTTCCTCCCCTGTCTACCTTGCTCACTCCTCATCTGGGTCAAACAGAACTTTCCTGGCACCTGCTTATTTCTGTTCCTCTCTTGGATGCCACTAGTTCCCTCCCTCACATCTTCCCCCACGCTTTCCTGGTCACATTTTTCAGTGCAAGGCATTGCTTTTCACTTCTGCTGCTGTGTTGAGCTGGCAATCGGGAATACTCTTCCAAACACACACACCAGTTTGTTACAGTTTAATTAGAAAACAATTGTTGGCAATCGTTTTCAGTTTGAAGAAGAAATAGCACAGTTCAAGTTTTTGTTCCTTTGCCCCCTTGTTCGTAAGTTACCTTGACTAAATAGTTACACTCTTCACAGACCGTGCCTGCAAATGCAAACTGTACAAATGCAAACTAGACCTTTGTGGATGTGTGACTTTATTAAGATAGAGTATAAGGTTGCATTTCTTACGTGCAAGTATCTACAAAGGAGCCAGAAATCAATACCTACATACGAATCATTCATGTCATCCTCACCTGTGTCAGAGACATATGCTTCTCCCAGACTCTGGGAAAAGGTGCAAATCCAGCTGAATGAGGTGGAATTCTGAGCCGACAGAAGAAGGAATGGCATGTGTGAGAGCCTGCAACCTTTTTGCCGTCCTCTTCAGGAATGTAGGGTCGTTAGCTGTCGAGTCATCTCTGCTCTCCTCTTCAGCACTTGATGGAAACAACACATTTCTCAGAGTGATGGCCAGGAGCCGTGTCCTCTGTTACCAATACCAGCCATTCCTTTAACTTTTGTTCTGCTGTTTCCTCCTGTGCTTACACAACCACATGCATTTGCTTTTCTATTTCATTCATATCAGTTTTTCTATTTCAGGTCCCTGTGGCTGGGATCCATAGACCCTCCTCTTCTTCAAGGTGGAAATTTCCATTACATCTGTGTGAACAAGGAAACAATCCTTCTTTAGAAGAAAAGCAAATTGCTGCAGAAGTGTAATATGCATCAATTTAAAAAAAACAATAACACAAAACATTTAATTGCATTATTGCATTGCTCTTGCTGCTCAGCTCTGGAGCAGAGTAGAAAGCAGCCGTTAGTTTTAATTGCACTAGAATTTTGCAAATAAAACCCTAACTGCCTCTTCTTCATCAGTGTCATCTCTAATGTCTTTACCAGATTGTCTTTTCTGTGTTGCTCAATTACTGTGCCTTGAGTCAGACACAGTGATTAATGTGGCTGACTAGACTGACAACTGAGTGGGAATGGTAAATAATCACTTGTTTTTATACAAGTAAAAAACAGCTCCTACTCCAGTTGGAAGTCCTTGCTTTTGGAAGGGTATTCTTCCATCTTGCTTCCTGCTAACCTAAGGTCATTTAAGGAATAACTGCTTTAAGTGCTTGTTGATTACGGTGAGGTAAACGTCTCTGGCCCAGATGCTGCAGTGAACAAGACTTTCCACACAGGAATATGGTTAAGCTGAAAGCTGCTGCTTTGCCTCATAAAACAGGGAAGAACCACTATCCAGCTGTTCCCCACAAACGACCTGGTAAGGCAGGACCAGTGAGATTCACTGGCACGAGACTACTAAGGCCAAGCTAAATGTTTAAGAGAAGGTTAACCGTGTCCTCCCTCTCACAAAAGAGACCAAGGCATGTAGTCCCAGACAGGGTTTTCTCCTTCTGCACTGCCTGTGCTGGGGAGAGAAGAGTAAAGTAAGCAGTAGCTTTTTTGTCTGTGTGAGGTGCTAGATTTTCCTTGCATTGTGGAAAGGGAAATAGCTAGCAGACACCTGGCCAGTACTGAAGACGTAAACAGTAATCCTGGCCACAGCTAACATGAAAAACCCACATTGGAAACTTGCTCTCCAGTTGCATGAATGCACAAACAAGTTCTCTGGCCTTTCCACCAGCTGAATTTACTAGTAAAGCCTCAGCACATTTTCAATGGGATAAATGCTTTTCCTCACTGTTGAGGGAAAGAACGCCAGCCAACTCAGAGTAGAAAACCCAGCAACAGCCAGGCTAAAGAACCACGGTTAGATAAAGAGAAGGGCTCAAAAAGACCTTCAGAGCAACAACTAATTCGTGGAAGAGGCAATTGCAATTCACATAAAGTAAATCTAATTTCTACTGAGAGGGTTGTGCAAATTTGAAATTTCCCACCTGAACAGAGAGGATGACTGGGAAATCCTGTCCCTTATCTCCAAACTATTGTGGTTGCTAGAATAGTGGAGAAAGCTGTCTTTCTCACAGTGTTGACCTGTTACCAGTCCAGTGAAAAGCCACCAATTTTTTCTTGCTTTTATAACAACATGGAAAATAATTCTAGGATTATTTTCTAGCATCTAGGACTGCATGTTTGGAAGGACTCACCTGAATCACTGATGACCTGTTGTTGAATTCCTGAAGCAAATCATTAAATTCTATTACAAAAGCAGGAAAATCATTTGCCCCTACAGCTCTTGCTGGAAGTTTGTTCTAGAGCCTCATAGTTTGACCCCATGGCAGTTCACCTCCACCCAGTTACTTGCTCACTCTCCCTCAGCAGGATGGGGGAAAAGAATCAGAAGGGAAAAAGCAAGAAATGAAGGTTGAGATGATGACAGTTTTATAACTGAAAGAAAACTACACACACAATTAATGCAAAAATAGGAATTCATTCACTACCTCCCATCAGCAGATGGATATTTAGATGCTTCCTGGAAACATCTTACCTTATCTTCTCCCAAAGATTTAGTTACTAGTTCCCAAGTGTATGACCTTGCAATTTATACAGCTGAACCTTATTCCAAATCAAGTGTTTTGGACCACAGAGACAGCCAGTTCTTTTGGCCCAATATCTTGAGCCTCTTCTACAACTTCCCAATGTCATCTTACTGGTTAATCAGCCCAATCCTGCTTTTTGTGGGCACCTCATTAAGAAATGCATTACACAAGATTGCACCTGAAGCTTATCATTTAGGTAGCCCATCCTCTGCAGCCTGACACTTCTTTCTGCAAGATCAATCATCATTTTCTCTTTCTCCCATCTTCACTTGATCTACTGATTTGCACCTTGCTGACTTAATGAGTAGCTTCTCTCTATCAAAGTCCACAGAGATGATTTCTACCATATTGCTCTTGTCTAAAAAATCTTTCAGCAAGGAAAACTGTCACATTAATCTGACATATGAGGTAAACCTGTGTTGCAATGTATCCTATTTTCCACTTGCCTGGAGGTCCTTATAAATTATTCTTTTTCACACTGTTCTTTATGCCAAGAGAAATCCCTTGGAAGTACATCAGTAAATTCCTTTATACATTCTATCTGTCTGTGA
Organism: Tapera naevia; assembly: GCA_033556795.1. Taxonomy (NCBI): domain Eukaryota; kingdom Metazoa; phylum Chordata; class Aves; order Cuculiformes; family Neomorphidae; genus Tapera; species Tapera naevia. Next base: position 1,121,209 of record JAUMJJ010000098.1, read on the forward strand.
AGTTATGATCTACTTGTGTGCAGTTCACAAGAAGACAAACTCAAATTTCTGAATAAATTATTAATTGCAAATCATTGTTGAGACTTCCACAAAAGTGAATGTATCCCTTTCAGCATTTTTGTGATCAGCCTCTCCAACAATAGTTGTTTGTTATTGATCTGCATCCAAGGAACTGCACATACATGAGTTAAATGAATCTTGACATGGGAAGCCCACTGCAATCCCCTTTCTTCCAAGTCTGTCCTGTTCAAGTCATGTATGATGTCAGCCGCAGAGGCAAGATTAGAGCTCATTGTCTTCTACCTCAACCTCTCTAAAACTACAGTGATCTCCAACACTAAACTGCAGGTGTTAGAGTCATGGCTGTGATACCTAAACATGCAGTTCTGTGTTCATTGCAGCACATGCCAACCATGCTTTCGGTGTGTTCAAACCTCATTAGTTCCTCTCACTCTTAGGCTTTATTTTACTGGTGTCTGTATAGCATAGAAAAATATTCTGGGTTGTGATCCACTTGGAAAAACTTGAATCCAGGAGCTCTTTTCCAGGAAAAGATCTCTGAAGACTTTAAAACTCTTTTGGTCATGGATCTGCATAGCTCTTCAAGAAAGTCCAATGCTGTATGGGGAAAAAAAAAGCCTGATCATGCAATTACAGAAGGACTCAGATGTGAAGAGACAAGAGCCTACTCCTCTGCTCCTTCACTGCTCAGTCTCCTTGTCTGCACCTTGGCAGCTGGAAGGTGCTGATGATCAGGTAAGGTCGTCTGCCATATTGAATAAAACTGTCTCATTGTTTCTTGATTCCCCCCCAAGACTGTGGCAAGTTTCTGTTTCCTTACCTACAAGCCACACCTGTGTACATCACCTGGTGAACTGTGGTCCTTATGCCTCGCTGCAGGTTTTAGCTGCTCTGGCTGTACAAGCCATACAGCCCGGCGTACGCCTCGTATCTGCAGTTACTCAGCTGGAGCACACTTCCCTGTGAAACTTTCATGGGAGAGGTAGGTTTGCAATGACTGCAGACATTTGAGCCTGATTTTCTTGAGCAGGCAACTGTTCCAGTCCAAAATGAACTGGAAATGTCTGTAAAGTGCCATTTAGCAGCCTCCTACTCAGCTATGTACTGCTCTTAGAGACTTTATAAGACACAGAGCAAGAGAGGATGAAGCCTGTGTTGCCTCTCCAAACCATCCAGCCACTCATCAGCTGTGCCATGTCAGTGCAACCTGTCAGCAAATGGAAGCAAACGTGACTGAAGCAATAACTACCCCCATGTACGCTGCCAGAAAATCATCCCCGTTTTAGTAAATAAATGTAAGGTGTCTTAATCAGCTTTGAAACATCTCTTGTGCCCGACAGGCATTCGTGTCACTTCCCAGTGTGGCAGAGGGCTCTGACTCATGTCCAGAGAGCCAACAGCTGCAGCAGTTCACGATGTTATCATCCCCACCCCCTCCATTATTGGCTACCCCACCTCTGCCCGCAGTTACCACCACAGCTAGAGATCTGGCAAAAATAAACACACCTCACCCTCCCCACAGCCTCACGCCTTCGTGTGAACTCTTCTGCATCAGTGACTTAAGCCAATGACATGAGGAGAGAGGCCAGGCACGAATCCCTGCTGCCTCTTCAGCTACAGTGGCATCCAGGGAACGGGAGAGCTGGAGTCCTGGCTGGGCAGCCTGGCATCGCAGTCCAATTCAGCGGCTGGCTTGTCGTAGCTCTAATAAACTCTTGGGTATTAATGACATTATTTAACATGGTAAAGCTCACAGCTCAGTGGCAATGTGTCTGGAATGACAAAGGGCTTAAATTCCACGTAGTTTTCCTATCTTTTCTTATTGCATGTGACAAACTAAAATCAGAACAAACAGCCAATCAGTCCATGAAGGTGTATGACCAGCAGAGTTACATATCTGGGATAACTGATTTTCAAACCCCTACTTTGTATTAATTTTCTTCTGATGTGGTGTCAAAAGTTATGACTCGCCCAAAATGCTTTCACTCAGTGCTTCCAAACTAATTTCCTCCCAGCAAATTTTACACCTTTGAGGGCAATTTTTTTCCCACTGCCAAAACTAAAGGCGTTCTGGATGGAGTTGGAGGAGCTTTTTGGCATGATTGTCTCAGATCTGTGTCTAACCAAACTATAGAGATGAGTTAGCAACGTAGTAAGGAAGAGGTAGTTAGGAGAAGCATGTCTGCAAAAGCTAAAAGCAACCACTGTCACAGAATTTGGATGTCAAATTCTGTACTCCAGCAGACCAAATGAAACCTTGCAATTAAGGTTTTGAGAATATGCAACTATTAATAATGCAAGATTGGATAATGTTTTCAGTGTCTTGAGGATTCCACCACATATCCTTTCGTCATCTAATTATGAGTTAAATCCTGTTGGTTTTACTTTACTCAGGCAAAACTCTTACTGCTAACAACAACTGAAATTTGTGTTCAGTTTGGCCATATATTAAATTAATTAAGAGCTTGCACATCTTATTGCATGGACTTGATGGAGCACTATGAAAAATACACATCTAGAGTACTATGAGACACAAGATTCAGACTTACAATTAGATGTGCTGGTTCTTTAATCTTTCTCACCATGTACCACAACTCAGAATGTTTGGGGTGATTTTCTATGGTTACTTGTAATTAAGTACATGTTTTTAGAAGAAAATATGATGTTGGAGTTGATGATGTTCCTTTAAATGGGCAAACACACACTCACTCCCACAGCCACCCGTGCTGACACACTATCCATGAATGCTGGAGCACACCAAGTGAAGGGGCTGCATTTTAGGTCCACCCTGGCAAACACAAACCTTTGGATGCTGTGCAATTCTGTCACTTCACTTTGGTGCTTTGGTGGCAGCTGTAATCTTCTGAGAAAGAAATGGTCTCATAAGTGTCTGAGCTGTTTGGCCAAATTCCTGCGGTCCTTTGCCTACACAAAGCTCTGTTATCCATTAAAATGTTACCAGAGATCTCCACTGATCTCACTTTGTCAAGCAAGACCTTTTCCAAAATATTCCCTGCTCCATTTCAGCTTTAGCTGATAGGTTTTAATGTGTTTTCATTTGCCCTGAGACGTTCGATGTCTGTCTCAAGTGCAAAACAACTGTCCTTGAGCCAGACTCTTGCCATGTGCATGCAAAGAACTTTTTTGGAGATCAAAGGAGAAAATCTGGCTGATTTTTTGAAGGGTGATATCACTGCTAACTCCATTTTATTTTCTACCTAGTGAGAATGAGGAGAAGGAAGCTTTATACAAAATACAAGGTAAACACAACAGAGGGCTTGAGCCTGTCAGCCTGTCATTGAGGTGAGTCACGCATACCTGGATCCTGACAAGGATATTTTTTGAGCAATAAGAAGGTTTTGAAAAGTACACATTTAAGCATGGTAAATGCTTCAGAGCTCTGCTCGTACAAGTTGTGATTTAAAAGGCTGGAGGCTTCAATCTAAGCCACTAAGATTCAAAATGACAGAAACTTACAAAAATTTATTGCTCTGCATTTAATAAAATGTACATTTACAAGCTGTCTGTTTGAAATGCTGAATAACTCATAGTTTAGAACACTGAACACCGGCTTGGATTGCGCTTGAAGTTCAGTGCTTCCTACTTACAATCTTTCTCTGATACTCAGAATAATCCTTCAATCCACACACTTTTATTATCTCTATTAATTCAGCTTTGGCCCAAAAATATATTGACTTGACAAGAAGGTCAGGGAAAGACATATATCTTGTTTCTATAAAAAAAAAAACACAGGTATAATTAAAAGCTCCATTTCTGCTTGTTTAATGTGCTAATATGAGAACATTAAGGCCATCTACTGCTTGGCTGCTCCAGCTGTCTGGAGTTTTTGTTAATTTATGGCCTCAATTATGTAGACTCTTAAATCTGCAGCATTGGTGGGTGGTAAGGTAGATGGTTAATGAAGAAACAGAGAGTAGGAAACTCCTTTAATGCCTGTTTTATATGTATCTTGGGTAACATTTTAAGGAGAACAAGGATCAAAGATTGTGACTTTAAGAAACTCTCCAGACAGGAATAAATGTACATGGTTTTAAGGCACCCCTAGAAATTATGAGATGGCTAATATCCCCACGATTCTGTGGTCTGTTCTAAAACAAAAATATTAAGCCAAATGTTTGGCTCTGTATAATAAAAACAGATTATCTAATGGTTTCCAGTGGGAAATATGAGAAAGAGCATTCATAAAGATTCTGTAATAGTTATGAACTATAAAGACTTCCTCATTTTCAGTATAAACTGAGACCCCAATAGAAACTGTTAGATATTTATTCACATGCCCTCAAAGGGGCTGCACGTGGACATTTTTAATTAACATTATTTGCAACACCTTACTCAAGTTATTCATTATTAATTTGACATGTTTTGAAGTTCTGACTGAAAGTTTTCATCACTTACTCTAATTTCACCATTCTTGTATGACATTAATACTTTTAAAAGGATACAGTGATTTGCAATCTATACTTATTTTAATTTAAAAAAAAAAAGAAAACTGTGTTTAAGTAATCTAGGTCATAACGTACCAGAAAAAAAAGAAAAATGTCCGGAAATATTAAATAAACTTTGAGTCATTTTCTTTAACATGTCACTAAGCTTTTGCTGTAAGGAAAAAAATTAGATAATTTAAAAGTAAGGAAATGGCTGACAGCCCATCTGCATTTCCAGAGATGCCTCTGCTGTCTCCATTTTGCTCTTTCCTTTCCAGCTCTTCAAAATGTTTTTATGTTTATTAGTGGATAAAAAACGGTTGTATCACCCTCAATTCTCTTCCATTAGTCCTTGCTGTCCAGACGTCTGTGCCAGACAGTCCAAATTATTAAGCTAGGGGGACACTTCTTTGTCTTGCTTCGTTTGAATGATTTTCCTTAGCTTTTTTCCTTCCTGCAGTTTTACCTATTGAGGCTCTTCACCAAAACTGCAGAGATTTGTCTGAGGTTACAGTGGCGGCAGCAAAGGCAGAAAATGTGCGGGGAACTACTGACGTGACCTTCACGTTTGTGTCTACAAAGGGTAAATAAACCCTGCTGGTTTCTTCCTAGAGAATGCTAAACATGACGAGAAGAAAGTGCGACTGGAGAGACCTGAGAGATCACTAAAGCCTGAGCTGTACCTTATTAAGCACGGAAAAACCTGCTCCTCCGAGAAGGTCCATCAGGCTAGATTGTATTTAGACTTTGCTCTTTATCTAGAAGCTAAAACGTTGAAATTTCACATCTGAATTAAAACGGGCACTTGGCACCTCTCTGAGAGCAGTTGTTAAACTGCCTGCAGGCTATGGTGCAACTTTTTATTTGCCAATGACATCTTTCCGTTGAAACTCAGTGACAGAGACTCTGGGTTTGGTTTTGTGAATAATAGCTGAAGCTCCAGAGCACAGGATGGCAGCGTCAGACCCCACGGGCCAAGGCAGCGGGGGGCTGGAGACCGCTTCAGCTGCGTCTCTTGGGAGGGGGAACAGAAGGAAGGAGCACCGAGGACTCCGTGCTTTCCTTGATACCGTGGTGGAACCCTTGCAAGGAAGCTACGAGACCTTTCTGTTCCAACAATACCTAGAAAAGACCCTGCAGAAGGAATATAGAAACGGAACTCCCTGCTGAACAGGTCTTGCTCCCACACAGACCTCTCAGATCTCCGGGTTTAAGATGGTGTGTTAAAACATAAAATGATATCTCTCATGCAAAGTTCTCAAGGAAAACGGATCTTCTATCACCACTGGAGCATTGCTTTTCTTTCCCTGGAGTTATCCTAGCAAAGAATGAAGATACAGGTTTGATTTTTGGTTTGAGTTAGGGGTTTTTTTTATTAGTGTTTTTTTTTTTTGTTTGCAAAGTCATACATCACCAGTCTCTGTAGCTGGTTACAGTGACATATACTGTAAAAATCTAATCTTTGCCAAAGGCATACAGGAAAATGTATTTATTAGTTCTTAAATACCTTGGTTTTGTCTTGTTGTTTGTTTTAGGAACCTGACTATAATCAACGAGGGTGAGCATGTGAGGGTCAGGGCAGAGAGGATGTGAATATGATCTAAAACGTGGCAAAAGCCCCAGACCAAACCAGTCAGCAACAGAGCTATCCAGACATCTGCCACAATCTCGGTGGGGAAATAAACTTTTAAGACCCCTTTAATCACACTGGTATGTCCAAACCCAGAGAAGGTCATTCAAAATTATTGTTTTGCTGCGTTTGGAGGATTCTCACTGGGTTGTCCTAGGTGATCTTCCTGGAACTAGCAAGAGCCCGAGCCCCTGTCCTGCTCGCAGTGAGGGCCATGGGTCTCTTCGTTTGCATGATGCAGTTCTGGACCCCTCAGCCTCCCAGCTGCAACCAAGAAAAACTTTCCCTGCCTGTCAATACTTGAGCAAGGACACGCAAGTCCAACCCTTCTCCCGTTCACATAAAGCCGGGCAGATCCCTCGGGGGCGAGAGGAGGAAAGAAGAGATGGTGTTTGAGGATCCAGGTGATGCAGACACAGGGAGGAGAACTCATTGGTACTCGGGGCCCTGCAGAAAGAGGGGCCGGATAAAGCACATGCTGAGGGTAGAGCGAGGACACAGAGGAGGTATCCAGCTCCCTAACTCCCTGTCTATCTCGTTGCCTTTCGCTGCGATGCCCTTGGACCAGGACGTTTCAGACCAGCCTTCTTTACCCAGGTTAGAAGCCCTCGCTCATGATAGTTAGTCAGTACCACCTGACACGCAGTGCCCTGATTTTTGACATGTAGTGGGCTGGTGTTTTTTTCCATCGTCTTTACCTCGAAATCGAGGGCTGAGAAAGTATTTTGTTTAGTTCTTGGGGAGACTGTAATAACACCTCAGACATGCCGTGGAAGTTTAACTAGAAACAAACATCCTGATCAAAATACCTCACCGGGAACCCAGAAACCTCAGAAAGGTATTTCCTCTAGTCCCTATTTTAAAGCAAATTGATGGAGAAATTCTTCCACTTTCTCCGTTAAAAAAAGCTTATCAGAACCGCATTTGCCCACCCTCAGCTGTCCAAAGCGCGGTTCGGTGTGTTGGCCCTTTGCGGGGCCGTTTCGCTGCGGTCGCCGCGGAAGGAGTGAAGACTTTCTCCCTCCCGCAGAGGAGCGGGGCCGGGACAAATTCAGCACTGTCCCGCCGATGACAGTTCCCTCTCGCCGCCCCGAGGTGGGCACGGCAGCCCCTCAGCCCCGCCTGCCTCCCTGCAGCACCCCTCGACCGCTTCGCCCCCAGGATGCTTTGGTCCCCTTGCCTGGCCGCCTCCCAACATCATCTTCATTGGCAGCACCATCAGCATTAGCAGCATCTTCAGCAGCAGCAGCACCATCATCATCACCATATCTGAAGCCGTCGGGTTTGGGTGGGTGTTAAGCTTTTGGAGTGAAGGGAAGCGATGCCCACGGTAGCAGGGAAGGGCTGTGTGCAGGGCAGCTTGAATCCACGTGTGGATTTTGTAGAGGTGCTAAGGGGACACAGCAAGGGGACTCTGAGAAGCCCCAGGTGATGCCACGGCACGCTCGGGTGTGTAACCCTCGCGGCGGTGGTCACTACCCCCTCGAGCGGATCTGCGTACCTCACTGGAAACACGCGTGACCCAGTTGGTGCTTCCCTGTGGCTCTAACTAGGCCTTGGGCTGCATCGGTGAGCATTGCACTGCGGAGGACAGCGGTGCAACGTCAGGATCTGACCTTGTGTGCTCCCTCTGTACCCTTCCTTGCAGCTGTGACTGGGATATCCACAATTATTGCTGCTGAAGGAAATGTTTTACGTGTTTAAACGTTAGTGTAGCAGAAACAATTAGGGCTTAAAAGGAAAGTGATGCTTGCCAACCTATAGAAACGTGGAGCTTCTCGCGTTGCAGCACTTGCTGGGGACGTTGTGCCGAGGGTGTTTTGTCGTGGCACTTTCGGCACATTTGCGTCGTGCGGGGGTTAAAACCAAACGCCACGACTTCATTCATTCAAAAAATAAAAAGGAATCACGCAGGGTAAATCCTCACCACCCGATTGCTTTAGACAAAGCGTGCCGCGGCGCGGAGGGCTCGGGAGAATCGGGGCGCAGAGCTGCGGTGCTGCCTCCACCGCGTGCACCGGAGCCCGCAGAGAGACCTTCCATCCATCGCAGCGAATTCCCAGGGGAGCCATGGAGGTGAATGCCCCAGGAAAGCTGATGGATGTAATGGAAAGGAACCGCACTCCCTTTTTTACAGTTGAACTTCCCCGCCACCCTTTTCTGTCCCTCCTGTATACAGGACCACATGTCCCTACGTCGAGGAGGATCGTGGCTTTACGCTGGCCGCTCCGCATGGGCTCACTTCTGTCCCCACCGGCGTTTTCGGTATCAGTCCCACACCCGGAGTTACCGTCCGGGTTCTTGCGACGGCAAACGGTGCCGGGGTGGGGGTGGGTGGCATCCCAGGTGTCCTTCTCAGAGGAGAAGGGCTTTGCTGCAAATGTCATCAGGGCCGAGCAGCCGAGCAGCGCGCCTTTCAGCCACATATGGTGGGTGGATTTAGGTGTCAAAAGCCGGCGAATTAGAAATGGTAATTGTCCGTCATTATGGGTGAAACGCGATCTATCACAACAACTGGAACATGTCTGGGCGCTAGCAAAAATAATTTGAATGATTAGCGATCATTATGGATGTCAAGCCGCGTCCATTAAGTTGTATGAAGAAATTATCCTTGACGTGCGAAATCAAACTACAAATACACAGGTCTGGCATTGAGGAGACCCTCCCCGCTGCCCGCGGTGGCCCGGGGTGAGGGCTCTGCCCGGAGCCTGCGTGGCCCAGCTCACAGTGAGGAGACAGGGCAGAGGCGCTCAGTCGTTCAGAGAAGGTTTTGCAGGGAGAAGGAGGCGAGGGGGAGAGACGCCGGGCGAGATGCGGCGGCGATGGGCGGTTGTCCCGAGCAGCCAGCAGGAACCTCCCGGCAGAGAGGGCAGGAGAGAACTGCTGGGGAGGGATTCTGAAAGATGCTCTCCACAAGGGACACGTCTGCATCTCCCGTAGATACTTGGACCTGGGCAGGAGGGGACGTCCGAGGATCCCTTTCCACCGTTCCCCCAGCCTCCGCTCGCCCCTCCGAGAAAGGGCTTTGCCACCCCTCTGAAAACGAGATTCTTCCTGCGGCGAGACCGGTTGACAAGCAATTTCAAGTTTGCAAAAGTTGAATACATTTTTTTTCCTAAGATAAAAATGTCGTTTTCTCCATTTAGAGGTCTCTCCGTACGAGGAGAGCTTGCAATACCATTCTTTATTCAGCATCCTCTCCCTTTGTTTCTGATTTTTCTTCAGTAAAATCATTTGTTCGCTAAAATGAAGTGGATATTTCAGTATCTTTTGGAGGGTGTTTTTGGCAAAATCATGCTTTTGTGATCCCCTGAGCCATAGCCTGACACGATCATCTCAGCACAGACTCCCAGGGTACGCTAATCCACGGCGCAGACCTCACTTTTTAAAGCAACACACAAAAAGCTTTTCCCTAAGAGCGAGGAAAGCTTACCATTTCTTCCAGGCATTTTAATTTTAATTAGTCAAATTTCAGACAAGTTAAAGGAACCTCAGAGACACTTAACAAAATTATATCCAGCACGCCTGCGGAGTCGTGTGTGAAGCCAACGAATAACCGCATATACCCTTTTCTTGTTAGTACTGGGAAAATGTCCGTAGAAGTTCCCCAGTTTTGAGTTATTTTTTTCTTAACTAAATAAAGACAACATCGACTCGTCCTTTTTTTTTTTTTTTTTTTAATTACCCAAGTAAAAGTAATTTGCTTGCTTTGTTCTTTCAGCAGCCCTGTGCCATCGCCGTGCAGAACACAGCGGCGACGTCGCCACCTCAGTGGATCCTCACACGACTTCCCCCGCGGCTTCTCGGCGGTACCCTCCTGGCTGCCCACCCTCTGCCCACCCTGCTGCCACCCCAGAGTCCCCAAAGCCAAATCCTGGACACCACCCGTCCCTCGAAAGGCACAAACCTTTCCACCAAGCCCAAAGGCTGCCGGCAGGCAGCAGAACCTCCTCCCCTCTCAGCCTACCCAGCTTTATTCATACAGTTTGCAAATCTGTACTATTATTCCTGCACAAGCCAAAAATAATATTAGTCTTCTCCACGTGCATTTCATCCCTAATTATCACTCGAGTCCTTTGCGACACAAAGAGTTTCCACCGGCCGGTTTAAGCTCAGCAAAAGTATTTTACCCCTACACAGGAGGACACCGGGGGGTCTCGCCTTAAAGGCGAGCAGATCCCCGGTATCGAACAGGGACCTCAAACCGCCAGAGCCGAAATCTGAAGCAGCGGACACGGCAGACAGAGGCTTTCCGAGCCATTCCTGTTGCAGGATTTACTTTCTTCACAGAGCAATTTAGGAAACAAAGCAGCAACCCGCAGTTCCCTCCCCAGCAGCCGCTCCTGCCCCGGCCCGCCGGCTCCCTGCTCGCACGCTGATGCCGTTCGGCCTCGGGAAGCTGAAAATCAGCCTCTTCTTTGCCTTTTCACCAGTTGTTATGGTTTTCTTGGCCATTCTTGCTCGATGTGGAAGCACTGTTTCGGTTGTCAATCGACCGTGCATGAAAAGGCTACGTGTAGCACTTCAAGCTCCCATGTTTTTATTTTCTGTTTTGTTTTTTTTTATAAGAAAGAAACAGAAACTTGTTTGAAATACCTACCAGCGCTATTACCCAAACATATATTATTATTAAAAACTGTGTCTCTATTCTGGTGGGAAGAACGTCAGTCAACAATCCTGGTGACAGCTTGCAGCCCTTTGGAGACAGCAAGTAGCCCCTGCAGGTCGCCACCTGCCCGTGGCTACCAGCGGGACAGCCCCCCTGCCGTTCCTTGACTGCCACTCTCAGAGCCGATCTGCTGCCGTGGGAGAGGAGAGGCTTCCCTGGCTCAGATGCGATTTTGTTGCAGCAGAGGATCCATTCCTGGCTGCCAGCAGTGTCTTTCGGTTGCCCAAGCGCCAACCTCTTTACTACTGAGTCAGATTTTAGGCAAAAAAAGCCAAGGGCGCACCTTAGAGCCCCAGAACGGCGTAAACTGCGGCTCTGCAGCCACTGCTCCCCGCTATTATTTTTTTAAAGAGCGCCCCGACAATTTCACTCACCGCCAGCACCTCTTGGGACCAGCCTTGTGGCTAACACCTCTTCCAGCTCTGGTACAGGGCTGGGAAAGCAGCCGGAGAAAGAGGTGGGGATGGTTCTTTAGCCGCCTTGAGGGCTCCGGGTAGCGGAGTCAAAACCCTCATCCTCTGACCAGGGCTTTCCTCTCGGGACCCGCCTGGGACCTGAGCAGGGCGGTGAGGAGTAGGGCAGCCCTCGCCCCTAGCCTGCCCCGTGCTGGTCCCGACCCTCGACGGGAGCCGCGCCATCCCAGGAGTGAAGCCTCCCTCCCGGCCGCTCCATCCTTAACGGAGAGAGAGAAAGTTTGCGTGCTTATGGCCGAAATTCTCTCTTTTTTCTTTAAAAACAGGTAAAAAACCCACAAGTAGAAAACCAAATTTTTTTTAAATGTTAAAAAAAAATCAAAGGACAAGTCCCACCTGCAGGTGAAAGTCGCCCGCTACCGTGGTCCCTCGGCCACGCACCTCCAGCTGCCTCGGGGAGGGGGAGATGCAGTTCCCCGGGGCAGGGGTCTCCAGGCACGGCTGGCACAAGAAGCGGCCGTCTGGGTGTCAGAGCTTCCTCGTCTACTGGCGCCTCTGCTCTCTGCTGGAGAAGGGAGTTTTGCCCCGGCCCGGGGTCCCGGCTGTGACCGCCGTTAGACTTGGCTGGGAAACATTTCATTTGCTCCCCGGCTTACTTCGTTGTTGCCCACAGCAGTGAACTGCGCGAAGGCAGAACCCGATTTTGGGAGGCTTTCGGACAGGCCAGGAGAGGTAGCATCCCCGAGGATGTGGCCGGGCAAAAAAAAAGAGGCCCTTTATTTCTCCCACTACCCGGCGATAAACCAGGCTGGCGCCACCACTGCCACCGCCTTAGGGCTACCCTGGCCGCAGGGGTCCGACTTTTCAGCCACCTGTGTCAGCCCGGTGCTTCCGACAGCTCAGGGGCAGGAGCATCCCCGCCTCGGTCTCCGTGTCCCTCCCGCCAAGCGGAGCCGCTTTCTGCGGGCAAACGGTGCTGCAGCCCCGGGGGAGCCGCCGGGAGAGCAGCTGGGCTTCCCGTTCCCGCTGACAAGAGAAGCGGAGCGGAAAAGTGCCTGCCAGAGCCCCAGGGCTGCCGGGGAGAGGCCCTTAACCTCCGCACCACCTTTGCCCCCCGCTCCCGGGAGCCCCTGGGAGGCCAGGCAGGTGCTGCGCTGCCGGGGGTGCTGCCTGTGCTCAGGTATCTTCTGCTGCTCCAGCGCCGCTGATTCCTACCTGACAAGGGCGAGTGTGAGTGTTTGTATGTGAGAGAGAAATCTGCGTGGTTTCCTGTTTTATTACCCTCCGAGCGAGCAGGAGGAATCTAAATATAGGCAGCCTCCCTGCTGCAGAACTGGTCTCTGCGCCTGTGCGAGAAAGCACCCGCCGACCCCAGGAACTGCCAAGGTTTTAAACCGAAACGGCCCGTGAAAACACAAGCGCCTGCCGAGACATATGCAGAGATATACACAATTTACATTACAATTCAACACTCGAATGTCTTTTAGCTGCGGTAGTTTCTCTTTCCCCCTCTTTCTGGTGCAACAGTTTTATCTTCTTAAAGACCGGAGCTTGTCCATGGCCGGATCGAAAATGATTCCCACGGCTCCTGTACGGATTCATGGTTTGGGAGAGAGGCCGAAGTTCGGACGTATCGTTAAGGAGGTTGTTTTCACGTTGCAGCCGTGGATCTGCTGATGAGCTCGCTCTGTGTTCCGGGGGTGGGGGATATGGAGAGACCATGCTGGAGTCCAGGTTTCTCTGAGAACTTAAAGGCCGAAAATCCAGACTGATTCTTTCGGCCTTGGTACAGTTACAGGCGGGTTACTAGGCATATTATCACTGAGGAAAGACAAAATTAGCCTGAGCATTTTCTTTATATTTCAAATCGTAAAATAATCAATAAAAACAGGAATAGCAACACCTCAAAATTCCGGTAAAATTCCATTGAATTCTCGACTATATTTTCCCAATGTTAAATACTGATGTTCTCAAATATTGGAATTTTTCAACGTCAAACGAAGATACACTCGGTGCGTAAATACTCGATATTAAACACAACCCTAAAATTCCAAGTAACTTCACTCAGATCTTCTTTTCCAACAATTTCTGTCTCGAATGAAATGCAACTTAGTTTTACCGGATTCAAAGAAAAATAGTTTGACGCTTTATCCTGGGTCTGTTACCCGGCGTTACAAGCGGGGGAACCCCAAGGAAGCTCTATTGACCGGCGCTCTCTTTTCATATCAGGCGATTCTCTACTGCGCTGCATCCATCAGCAAACACAAAGCAAAATAATAAAACACGGTGAGATACAGAAAAAAAAAAAAAAAAGAGCAGCCTTCGAAATTATCCTCTCACTCGAATAAGGAGCCCGACAAGAACCGTAACCAGCTTTGCCGAAGCAATTCCCTCTCCTCCCCATCCCCACCGGAGCCAAACCCTCCGCTGGTGTAAATTGTCCCATCGAAGCCATCGGAGGCAGCGAGTCTGTGTTCGTATCTCACCGGGGGTGGGGGGCTGCAGGCAGGGAGCAAGAATAGGAGCAAATTAATCTGTCTTCATGGGGGCCCTGCGCCTTCCATCCCAAACTTTCGTTTTCGCAGGAGGAAAAGCAGTGGGAAAGGTGGAAAGAAACAGTTTTAAAAGGGAGGGAAGGGGGTGGCAAACAAATAAAAAGTTTTTCGGAATGAGCCTAATAAACTTCAGTCCTCCCGCATCTGCCAAGACCTCTCTGCAGAGCACCCTTGTCGGCAGGACCTCTGCACCTCGAGCGCTCTTTTCGCCGGCAGCACTGCCGACTCTCCCGGCGGAACAAACCCAAACCCGAAGCGTACCCCGCGGTGCCACGGACAGCTTTGGGAGCCCAGAGCTCACTGCGAGTCGGCGCTGGGGCCGGGGCAGCCCCGGGAAGCTGCGGCCGCCGCTCTCCCCTCTGCCGAGGGCAGCGGGGGTGCCTCTGCCGAACGCGACAAAGGCGGCGCGGAGTGCCCGGTCTCGAGGAGAGCGAGATATCAACCGGGAACGGCCGAGGCTAGGGAGCTGTCGGAGAAACAGCCCGGCCGCCTCTTGGGGCTCGGCAGCCGGAGGGAAGCCCGTGAGGACCCAGAAGCCGGTGGCGATGGAGAATTGGCTGTCGCCTGTGAGAGAGGTTCGGGCACGGCTTGGCCGGCGCGGAGAAACCACCGCAGCCACCACCGGGTTCGGTGCCCCTGAACCTCGGGGCCCCGGGCGGAGCTGCCCGCCCCGTCTGGCAGCGCTGACCCTGCCGGCGCACGGCAGACGCAGCCGGGATGCGCTGCCAGCGCTGTGCCGGGCGCCCGGTCTCTCCGCGGAGGCTCGGATGGGGTTCAGTGCAAGGCAGGAGGCTGCCCCAAGCGGCTGCAGCGGCCGCGTTGGGATGCAAACGGCCTCGGCTCTTTCGGCAAGGACCGCAAAGCCTCCGCCCGCAGCCCCCGTTCCTCCCCGCAGGGCTTCAGCAGGGAGAAAGCACCCGCCGACCCCAGGAACTACCAAGGTTTTAAACCGAAACGGCCCGTGAAAACAGCCGGGCTGCCCGCACAGCGAGACGGCCCTCGCCTGGGAGAACAGATGTGATGTCCCCGGGCTCCTTCGACCGCTCCGCATTCTCACCGTAAGCCGGGCAGCCGTCAATTAAACCCGCGGTCCTGCTCTCCGGTAGATCCATCCATCCCGGACACGCGTTATCACGTAACTCCTTAAGGTTCCCCGCCCGAGCCTCTTTGCTTTCCACAGCACCGGAGCTGCACACCGGCAGAGCGGCTGGTACCGAAAATAGCGGCAAATAAACTACTTGTATCACGGCCACGGGGAGCAGAGGGCGAGATCTCCGTCAGGCGCCACGCCCGAGCTGCCGGCTCCCAGCAGAGCCACTGCCAGCTTCCGTGCCAATGGGAAAAGGAGGGACGTGGGCTGAACTGCAGCCTGAAGTCCGCTGCGAAGAGAAAAGTCGCTGGGGAAATCCGTGTCCGCTCTCAGAAACGACACAAGCGGCAGAATTAAGTGTTAAACTAAAGTTTATAAATTAAAAAAAAAAAGTACAGCGGGTAGCTTACAAACATTCACAAATCATTTGAAGTAAATAGTCTAGTTGAGTGCACAGTGCCATTAAAAGAGAAAAGGAGGGGGAAAAAAAAGGAAGAAAAAAAGCCATGAGTTACCTTGAAAGAAAGAGACTGTAATTACATTGCTGAGCAGATCAGAAATCCCCGCCCCTGGAGGAGAGTTCTGCAGAAGAACGGTAAAAGGCACTGATGGCATTAAAATTTCCTGTTACATCAATTTCTTTAAAAGCCTGACTAGAAATATTCACATTGAATATAAAAACAACAACAACAACAACTTTAATACAACTGGAAAGTGCGAAAAAATCAGTATTTCTCCCTACTGAACACAGAAAGATCTCAGGGAAAAGAAGTCTGTAGCTTCGATATAAGTCTCACCCTTTTATGACATATATATCCTTTGCCAGGGATCATGGAGTACAGGAATAACACGGGCAACAAGAGCAGGGGGATCTGAAAGAGGCTTCCTTACATTCAGCACCATACAAGGCACACTCGGTTTGCAACGAGTTGGAAAACCAAGGACTCATACAGACGTCAAAAATAATCCTCCTTACAATCCACCGAGGGAGTCCTTGATCTCCTCTTTTGGTTTCTGAGGGTTCGTGGTTTGCTTTTTGGTGTTTTTTTTCTCTCCTTTTTTTTCCCTCTCTCCTTCTCTCTCCCACACAAGATCGAGTCTCTACCAATTCGAAGCGAAATAAAACAAACAAACAAAAGTCTACACCAAATACACTGACAACATGGATACCATGTCATGCCGAATCGCGAGAGTCCTCGGCTGGCAGTGCGGGGACGGGGTGAGGGTCAGGGCGGGGGTGGCCAAGAAGTCCTAAGTTGGAAGAGGAGAGGAATCATCCAAATAATATTAATAATAAAAATAACAATAAAATAATAATAAATACTGTCCGAGGCACTGAGAGCTGCAGCTGGGACTCTGGATCTGAGAAGGTGGCTGGATGTACGGATGGACAGGGAGGTGGCAGAGGGGAGATGGGTTTCCTGGCTGCCAGTGTGTGTGGTGGTGGTGGTCGGGGGTGCGTGTGTGTGTATGTGCCCCTCACTGGGTACCAGCAGCCGCGGCGCAGGTGGACAGAGCCCACCCGGGCAGGCAGTAGTAGGGGTAGTAGTAGGAGGGCTGGAGGGAGAGCAGCGAGGGCGGCCGCAGCACCTCGCCGGGGTGGTACTGTCTCTGGTCGTCGCGCACCAGCACCTTGACGGCCACCTTCTTGGCGGCGGGGGCGGCGGACAGGAGGTCTGCGGCCATCTGCCGCCGCTTGGTCTTGTAGCGCCGGTTCTGGAACCAGATCTTCACCTGCGTCTCGGTGAGCTTCAGGGAGGCGGCCAGGTCTGCGCGCTCGGGCCCCGACAGGTACCGTTGGTGGTTGAAGCGCCGCTCCAGCTCGAAGACCTGCGCGTGGGAAAAGGCTGCGCGGGAGCGCTTCTTCCGCGGCTTCGGCGCCGCCGCCTCCTCCTCCTCCCCCGGCAGCAGCTTGGCGCACTTGCCCGCTCCATCCTCCTCCTGCGGCGGGCTGCGATCTGCGGGCAGGGGGAGAGCGCGCCGGTCAGGCCGGCCGGGACTCCCGCATTCCCCGCAGCCTCCGCAGGTCCCGCCAGCCGCTGCCCACCCGCACCCCGGGCAGCCGGGGGTTCTCGCTCTCCTTGAAGCGCCGAACGCCCTCCCGGGCTACGGGGGGAGGGGAACCACCGCGGCCACCACGGGGTCCGGTCCCGGTCCCGGGACGCGTTTCCAGGGCTCTGCCCCTCGGCACAGCCCGGTCCCGGGACGCGTTTCCAGGGCTCTGCCCCTCGGCACAGCCCGGTCCCGGAGCGCGTTTCCAGGGCTCTCCCCTCGGCACAGCCCGGTCCCGGGACGCGTTTCCAGGGCTCTCCCCTCGGCACAGCCCGGTCCCGGACACGGGGCGCGTTTCCAGGGCTCTCCCCTCGGCACAGCCCGGTCCCGGGACGCGTTTCCAGGGCTCTCCCCTCGGCACAGCCCGGTCCCGGTTCCGGGACGCGTTTCCAGGGCTCTCCCCTCGGCACAGCCCGGTCCCGGTTCCGGGACGCGTTTCCAGGGCTCTCCCCTCGGCACAGCCCGGTCCCGGTTCCGGGACGCGTTTCCAGGGCTCTCCCCTCGGCACAGCCCGGTCCCGGTTCCGGGACGCGTTTCCAGGGCTCTCCCCTCGGCACAGCCCGGTCCCGGGACGCGTTTCCAGGGCTCGCCCCTCGGCACAGCCCGGTCCCGGACACGGGGCGCGTTTCCAGGGCTCTCCCCTCGGCACAGCCCGGTCCCGGTCCCGGGACGCGTTTCCAGGGCTCTCCCCTCGGCACAGCCCGGTCCCGTTGCACGGCGGAAAGCCCCGAGCATCCCCCGTTCTCAGCTCCCCCGGGACCCCCTCGCCCTCCCCGCGCGGAGGGGGGAGCTGCCGCCGGGGCCGCCCCTACCTGAGACGGCGGCCGACATCTCGCTGTCGCTCAGGCTGCCGGTGTCCCGCTCCGTCGCCGCCGCACGCTGCGCTTCCCCCGCTGCCGGCCGCCCCCGGCCCGCGGCTTCGGCGGGGCGAGCGCTGCCGCCCGCGCCCTCCTCCTCGGAGCGCCGCTCGCCCTCGGGATCCTCGCTGAGCGCCGAGTCCGAGTCCCAGCCCGCCGGCGGCCGCGGGGCCGGGGCGGGGAGCGGCGGGACTTCGGCGGCGGCTCCGCACAGCTGCCAGCCGCCGGCAGCCCCCGGGGGCGGCGGCCGCCCCGCCGCGTGGCGGGCGCGCTCCTCCTTCTTGTTGAGGATGGCCTGGATGGAGAAAGGCGTCAGGGCGTTGCCGCCGCGGACGGCCATGGCCCGACCCCGCGGGCGAGCAGCGGGACCGCGCCGCGCCTTCAGCTGGGCGACCGCATCGCCGGCCGCGGCCGCGCCGGTGCCGGGCCCCTCTGTGCCGCCGGGAGGGCGGGCGCCAGCCGTGGCAGCCTCTCTGCGCCGCTGCCGGGCCGCCCGCCCATAGGGCCGCCGCGCCGCGCTCCGCCGGGGCCGCCGCGGGTGCCTGCGGCGCGGGCGCTGCCTCCGCCCCGCTCTGTCCCGCCCCGCGCCCGCCCTCTCCTTTTTCTCCGGGCGGCTCTGCCATCCCTCACCGCCGCCGACAGCGCCGGCCCCGCGCCTCCCGATTGGGCCGCGGCCGCGCGGCCCGCACGCTGATTGGCTCCTCGCCGCGGGGCGATGCGGCTCCGCGGGGCGCGCGGCGGGGCGCGCCGCGCCTTAACCCTTGGCGGACCGCGGGGCTCCCGCCCCGCTGGGCGCTGCGCTGCCGGCCGGTGCCGCCGAGGCGGCCCTGGGAGGGTTGGTTCCTCCTCCTCGGCGGAGAGTGGCCGGCGGAGTGCGGGAGAACAGTTTCGGGTGTTTCCCCTGCGGCCGGACCGGGCAACGGGCTCTGCAGCCCGGCCGCGGGGAACGGGAGCTGGGAAGAGTGTGATGCGGGATGCTGGGGGAAGAGCCCCGAGAAATCACTTGTTGCAGGGGGGCTGCGCCGGGACTGGGGCTCTGTGCGCCGGGGGAGCGCCCGGCCGCCGGCCGCTCGCCTTGGGGTGCAAATACAAAACAGCCGCGACAGAAAACTGATCAAAAAATAGGATTTTCAACAGTTTGTTTGTTTAAAAGCATGGTCAGTTTTATGTCACGGGCGGTCTTCGGCCCACCAGGCTTTTAATGATTTTTTTATGGGGAAGCTTCTTGCGGATTAAAGACTGCTTTCCTCGAAACAGTGCTTTCCTTGAGAGAAAACGGCCCTAAACAAGAAGCTTGGGGAAACTTACACGCGCGTGAACTGTATAAATGCGACTCGCTGACCAGAACAACAAACGCCTCCAAATATCGTGCTTTTCTTTATGTCAGACACTACTTGGCTTTCTCGAAGTTAACAGAAAAATTCTGGCGAGGGTATCGAGCCGCTACGAGAGGAGTAAAACGCCAGCGCTTCGCGATCCTGATTTTTTTGGTGCTGGGGGGACTCGGCAGCGAAACGAGCTAGAACCTGTCAAAATGATGCCCCCAAACTCGGCTTCGCTTCGCGAGCAGCGTTCTCAGGGGGTTGACCTCTCTCTTCACGGGCGTGTGTCCACCTCCAGCATTTCCTTCTGGATCCCGCAGCAGACCACGAACCCGTAACAATTAGTTATCAACGACTCCGTCACGAATTAAAAGTTTTCCATCATCATTCTTAGCTAGAAATTAAATTAATAAAATCAATAATCCCGCTTTCATACGCAGCACGAAGCCGGAGAGCACCTTTGCCTGAGTGCAAGGGGAACAGGCTTTATGTTCCTCAACAAATTCAGCCCATTTCAATAACCTCGCTGCGGCTCACTCATTATTCTTTTCTCCCGCCCAGGTATTTCCTGGGGTAACTATCGCTTCTGCCACCCAAAACTTCGGTGCCACGAGACACTCAGGAAACATCCAAAGGGGATTTCTAAAACTGTTACTTTATTTTAAGGGCTGGACAAAATACGAGGCACGTGGGGAAGCTGCGAGAAACCCACTTTGGAGATGTACAGGAAGGAGGTGTAGGGAGGATGCCCTGTGCAGACGTTTTAGGGGGTGAGAAATAGTCGAGAGGTGAATTTGGGGGGTCAGAGGAGATGCGTGGATGGAGACCAGAGGAGAGAGGAAGGGGAAAGGCTGGAGGTGCGGGTGGTGGGAGCTGACGGCCGTAGAGGGTCTCTCGGACAGAGAGGGAAGCGCCGGCCAGGAGTGGCTTCGCGTGCTTTTGGTTTGGGGCTCTGCTCAGGTGCGGCAGGAGCAGGAGGCAGAGCCGGCGGCTGCCGGGGGAGCGGCGGGGAGGGGGAAGAGGCGCCCTCCCGGTGCAGCCTCCCTCCCTCCAACTCCGGCACAGCCACCTTCCAGCCCGCGGAGCCCTGGTTTACAAGGTTTCGGGTCCGGGCTATGCAAATACCTGTGGCTGGTTTACAATGGCTGTAATCCTTTGCTCATTCACCCCGCTGCCAGCACCTTTGCTTTTTTTTTTCCTTTTTTTTTTTTTCTTTTTTTCCTTTTTTTTCTTTTTGTTTGTTTGTTTTGTCCTTTCCCCTTCTCTCGCCTCCCAGGGCGATTTCTCCGACCAGAAAACTACCGTTTTGAGGGAGGAAATGCCTGAAGAGGAGGCCAGGAGGGAAGCGAGGGGTAGGGCTCCCGGGAGCGGCTGCGGGAGGCCGGGCTGCGCCGGCAGTGCCGGGGCTGCGGGGCCGGCTGGGTGGTCCCTGCCGGGGGGAGACGGACAGCGGGGGGCAGGGACCGAGGGATGGGGGGAAGAGCGGCGGCCCCGGCACTGCTCCGCGGCTGATACAGAGCCCCCCTCCGAGCGGGGCCGTGGGGGCAGCTGGAAGTAAACCCTCCCCGCAGGAAAAGGCTCGGGGGAACGGGAGGAGGCAGCAGGCTGGGCAGCGCCCGCAACAGGGATGTCGGCGGGGGCACGATTTCTACCGTACCCTACCCCGGTGAAAGGGCTCCGCACCCCCCATCCCCCGCGGTTTGGTTTGGAGGTAGTCAAACCCACATCTATTGTGTCGGAACAGCCGCTTTACAGATGTGCGTTGCCCTGCATCGGTAGAGCCCTCCACACCCGATGACTGCCTCTCCCGCAGCCCCCCCGCCCTTCACCCCGCGCCCCGCCGTGTCCGAGCGGCAGCCGGGCTGCCCCACCTAGAGGCGCCCTGACCGCACTGCCCGGCCCGGCTCCCCCCGCGGCGACACTGCGGTGGGTCAGGGCAAGGCCACCTCCTGCGGGGACGGCGCTGCAAAGAGCAGCCCCGCGTCCTGTCCCGGTGTGCAGCGAGAAACCGCGGCGCGGGCAGAGCCCCGCCAGCTGCAGCGCGGGGCGGCTGCTTGCACTCACCTGAGGCGTTTCTCGTGCCAGGTGCGAGGGAACTCGCTCACAGGAGCGCTGGGAGCAGTGCTGGGGGTGATGAAACAGGCGAGGAAGTGACCTGCTCACGGGCATCTTGTGAAAGCATCAGGTAAACCTGTGAAAGAAGGCACTCATTTTCATGGAGGTGGCTGCAAAACCTTAAAAAAGCCTTCATGAAGAGCACCCACCTTTTACCCACTGTATAATGGTGCATAGAAAGACTCAGGTGGTCCCCTGGGTGACAGTAGCTTGCACTGGGGAAAGGAAATGCTCTAATCTTTCCTTCAGGGTGGGATTTGCGCAGGGTGGGATACTGGAGCCTCCATGCACCAGACTGGCTCAATCCCACTTCTATCTCAACCATCTGCCCTGGAACCCTTCTCGGCTCCGAGGCAGGCCGAAGAGTTTCATGGCCAAGGGCTACCACACACTGAAGCCCTCTTGGCAGCACTTCCCAAAGCCTGCATGCTGGTAGGGAATACCTTCGCCATAGCCAAATACAGGTGGTATTTTTTTCTTCCTAGACAGAAGCTGTCTCCCCAAACTCGCTCCTAGTTTGCCCCCTGATATACACAGGAACAGCACAAATCCATGCAGTCCTGTTAGATCTCAGGGGGCTTAGGTGGAAGATGTCAATGGTACAAACAGTGCTTCCTCCCACTGGAAATTTTAATCCTCTGTGATGCTGTTGGTGATGGGGAAGATTTGGTTCATGGTTTAACCTTGGCTGTGCTCCCCTCTGGATGTGCAGCAAAGGCACATAAACCTGTCCTGGACAACTTGCTGGTTTTGCAGGAAAATTTCAGGTAATTTGCTTTTGAACAGGTTTTGTCTCCGTGTCTTAAGTAGTAAATTTATTTCCAAACAAATGTAACTGCAGCTACACAGCAGGTGACAGCTGTCAACGCTAAAACAAGTTCCTAGCAGGACTTCTCCATGCATTTCTTTTAAGTAACTTCTGCAACACTCAGCCTTCCAGTTGCTTTTTGCAGTTGATGTCAGGATCCTGTGTTGTTGCTGAGATGTCAACTGTAAGATGCTTCAGGATTTCAGCAGCAGAAGAATTTACTGCCTACAATTAACACAAAAATCTGAATGACTTTTAGAATCAAACTGGATATTAAACTCGGGGAATGTGTAAATATAATGCTGACAATGAGAGCTTCGGTCTTACTGTTTGTCTTACTGATAACTTCTCAGCAAATTAGCCCAGTAGAGTTTATTAGCTGGTTTGCAATTCCCTTCTCTGTTCATATTCCTTATATGGAGAAATGCCCGTGTCCTTTAAGGCTGGGAGGCTCAAATAAAAACACTCCTGTAAGAGTTTACAATCAAATTGAAAGGAATGCTTGAACCTTGCTACTTGCGTTTATACGGTGACAATTTGGCCCAGTTTTGTTGCTCAGAGATGCTATTTCTCAGAAAACCAACCCAAATCTCCCTCTTATTCCTCCATCTTTGCAATAAAAAAGTGAAGGCTTGGCATACAGAGTACCAAGCGTGAAACCAAAACTCCCAATGTCTCATTTCACTCCGTGGCAGTTCTTCTCCTGAATTTATTCCTCCTTGCAGGACCCTGAAAAGGAAAAGACACATAGGCTGTGTGATCACCCTCCTGAGAAAGAGTGAGGATGTACGGTGGTTTCCTCTGCTCAGTGCCAGGAGGCCACTAGCTGCGTGCACTGGGAGGGTCCCATCCTGCAACTGTGCTCAGGTGAGGCTGTCTTCTGAAATGAATCTTCTCTTTGACTCTTCCCTTATTTCTACAGGAGGCTTTCTACTGCCTCAGTGCATGGCTGTGTGCTCGTCTTCTGATGTATTTATCTGTAAGATAGAAATACAACCTGGACAAGACTAACTTGATTTACTAATAAAAAGCAAGCCAGCGTATCCAAACGGCCAGATGCATCTCATAATCACTAATTAAAGCTTCTGAATTTTTCTGTGAAATAAATATTGTGATATTTAGCTGCTGTATTTAGCTTTTATCTGTTTCAGTTATGAAAGGGGAGAGGCAGCCTATTCATTTGCATTCTCTGATAGAAGAACTGGAGTAGAAACAGAGTGAATGACTTATGCCAAAGCTATATATATGTGAGTCATCCACACGGTGTCCAGGCTATCTACTTGCTCTGATTTTTTCCTTATTTTTACTGGAATGTTTTAATGAACATTCACCATATTACAGTAGATGCATTTGCTGTATGCAAGGCTCTAAGCTTTTAAGAACACTCATAGCTCAGATTAATCATGTGACGTTTATTTGGAACAACATTGTCTGAAGTCTAGGTTTCCTTTACTCTTGCTCCTCAATCTGTAAATAAGTAATAACCTTTCCTACTTTTTGTTTGAAGTAGTTGAGCTCACTTTTCACATATGATGGACTAACTTGGTGATTAGATCAACACCTACATTGGGCTAACATTTAAATATTTTTATTGCTTCTGACGCTTAGGTAAATCAAGTAAGCCTGCCAGCCTCCTGGGATACTGGAACTGTTTACATTTATAAAGTGATTTTGCATCTTTGCCTAAGAGTCACATCTTTATTAATTGCAAATCAACAGTCATTTCACATTAATTTTTCTGTCTCTTTATTATTTCTGTCAGGAGTACAAACTCATCCAAGGTTGCATCTGGGAGTGTTTGGGGCTTAATCATTATAAATTTACACAGATCACCAATTACTCAAAGGTGTCAGGATTTGAGATCAAGGACTCTTTTGTTTCACATCCTTCTCACACTGAGTAGGAAGCCTATACTGTGGGCAGGGTGTTTCTCTACACGTGTTGGATAGTCTCTTGTGTGGTGCTGGCTGTGGGAGTGCCTGCCCAGGGAAGCAGATCTGACTCAGGAGCTCCAGTACAGGACTTGGGTATCTCAAGCCTGATGTGTTGCAGAGATGAGAATCGTGGTGCATCCATCCTGTTTTGGATCCAGGCCTGTGTGGTTGAATTCATAAGTCTGAAGGGAAATCAGAGGTTTGAGCTCACCAGGTGATTGCACAGGGTGGTCAGTCCGGACCCTGGGAGAGCTGAGAGGGAAAGCCAGGCAGCTTAGGCCGAGCACATCACTCCATGGCATCTCCGTACTCTGAAGGGACCCCAACCTCTCTGAGAGCTTTTAGACATCTCTGGTGGAGAACCACGTCCCCTGCTCTATGTGCTGGGTGCCAGGGGAGTCCAGGCCTGCAGCTGCTTTGCGTGGCCACAGCGCTGGCCTTGCCGCGATCCGTGCCCCATAACCCATGGTGGAGCAGCCAAGCCAAGCAGTTGGAGCACAGAGACCTTGGGTCCAGTGTTGGGTTGATGAAGCTAGGGCAATTAGCAGGTTCACTGTGTGAGTTGTTTCTGCTGGCGATGCTTTTGTATGTACAGTGACTGTACATTTCATCCAAACACAGCTTTTACAGCAAACCACTAATTCTTTTGGCTTGCTCAGTGAGACTACAAATACTTACATAAACTTCACCAATAAATGAGTGACTCCCTTTTGTTCAGGTCACATGCAAATCTAATTGGCTGCCTGAAAATCAGCAAACATGACACAACTTGTCTGCAGGCAGTACAGATATTGTTCCTATTTTGTGTGTATATCCTAGAGAACAGAGACCTTGAGCATGGCAGCTATGAATAACTGCAAATACGTACCCTGTCTCGTCTTTGTGACAATTCTTGCCTCTCAGAATTCATGTTTTCATTTGTGTTGCCTTTGCCTAAACATACAGAATTGTTCCTGAGCAATTCTATAGTGTTGAGGGGGGCACAGCCTGGTTCTCAGGGTATTCTTGTCATAGAAGTAGTAATTTCTATAATTTATTAGCCATGATTTACTTAACTGAAAGAAAAAATACTGAGGCAGGTGACAGAAGACAAAATAAAAAGTTATAATGTGATGAAAAGAGTTTGCACCCTGCCTGTTACACTAACAAGAGGAAATGAGATGGTTGAAGAAGTTTCCAGTACTAAAGGACTCCTATGACTTAGTGAAAAACTCTTAAGTTATGAGAGGAACCAGACATGGGGGCAGTCAAAATGTCAGTTATCAATCCCTTGGAAAACCAAGAAAGTCCTTTTACTTCTCCAGGAGGTTCTTCCCAATGAAGAGATGTAGAAATCTCCCTGTGAGTGAAACAAGGAAGGCAGAGGAGTGCCAGCTTCAAGGGTGTTTTGGTAATGCTTTCAAGATGGCGAGTTGTGATTTCTTGCACTATAGATGAGGTTGTTGGCAGAAGGAATGAGAGCTTCCTGCTTTCCATGCTTGGAAAAGAGGGTGATGTGTGGTGTAGCCTTCTGGTGCTTTTTAGTATTGTCTGTATTTATGAAAGGTGATTCAAAGGCCCTTGCTCGTCTTTACACACCCTCAGCGTTCCAACCCCACGCAGGACCACTGTCACCTGCTGCCTGTAGGAGGCATCAAAACCCGGCCTTCAGCCAAAAATGTTGTTACCAACTGTCCTTTGGCACCTCTGGAGCATTTCTGACGTGGCTGTATTTCTTTCACACAGTGCAGGCTTTGCACAGTGCTTCTGTGTCAGAGGCTCCCTCGGGAAGGGCTGTGCAGGGGATGTGCTCTTTTGCATCAGATGTGCTCCCTCACCAGGACCTTCACAGCAATACTTTATTTACAGGGTTTAATTCAGATATTCTAGCGGCTCCCCAAGAGATAACTCCAGGAAGTCTCTGCAGCCATAGAGTGTGTAGACCTTGAAGTCCCAGAAGCACCGGCAGACTCTGGAAGAGCACTAGCAATCTTGCAGGGAAAAGCTGATATTCCTGGAGTCTGTGTGGGCCATGGCAATACCTGGCATGGAAGAACTTTCACCTTCCAACCCCATATGCCTTGCATCTTGGTCTGCACTTGGCCAGGGGCACTGTCACAGCTCCTAGAACTGCTTTCTAACACGTGGTGACTTCAAAAGCAGGCCTGGGCAGGTCATGTAACTGCTTTGGTCTAAGGTAGCACCTGCTTTTGCAGAGAGCATATTAAGTGTCAGAACACCTGGGTAATGAGATAGTGAGATCCTTTCAGTTAGGAGAAGACAAGATTACCAGCTGTGGGGCTGAGCAGTGGCCTGTCATTCACAAATCAATGTCACGACAGGAATCTGTGCATTGCTTCAATCCAGAAGCCACAGCCCTTTGGAGATGTTATGTGGTAGTGATATTTCTCATGAACATCTCCATGCATTAAACAAACTCATTTTCAGAAAGTGTTGATTCTAAGCCCCATAATAAGAGTGGTTCATTAAAACACTGTGTGTACCTGGTGTAGGTAGCATTGGTATTTATCCCTTATCGTGTCCCAGCATCTGGGCCCCAGCTGACACAGAGAAACCCCCTGTGCATTTGCTCCAAGATGCAGAGGGGGTTTGATGATTTCCCCCACGAATGGGCTTTATTTTCCCACCTGCTGGCTCAGCTGGTGCTGGATGCTGACACTGTCCCAGTTCTCGCTTGCTGGGTCCTGGGAGCCCAAGAGGTGATTCCAGTCACATCAGAGTTATCTGCAAAAAAAATGAGGGATAAGGATGGGTCATGAAAAGGGGATTGTAATGGCTATAATTGGTATTTTCACAACTTCTATCAATTTCAGTCTCAGTGGGTAATAAGAGTAAATATAAAGGCACCTTAGCCTATGTCTGACCTGTTTGAATGCCAATATGTCCACATACTTTTGCAATCCACAGAAGCTCCTGGTAATGGCAAAACGATTGAGAGGAGGGAAAAATGGAGCTGAAGGAAGGGATTTTTAAGAAATAAAAGGAGGGCAAGGGCAGAGGGAGAGGTCAAATCTGCCCAATCCAAGAGTATGCACCAAACTGATGAGGGAAAGGAAAGGGGCAGAAGAAAGGAAGGAAGAACTCAGAGCTGAGGGGGACCCGGTGAGGGGTGAGAACAAACGGACGTTGAGCAGTGAAACACAGGTAAGGTGAGAAGTGAGGATGGAGGGAGTTGGATCAGCAACGTGCTAGGAACAGGGGCTGGAAAATGAGAGGAATGGGAAGGTCTGGGCAAGGTACACATGGCTGGAATGGACAGCTTCTGTTAAACCTCCAAAGCTAACTCATGACACTTGGGAAAAGCGTTAAATGCATTGCTCCATGGAATTTATATTGTGTCTCTAAACATAACTCTAGGTGGCTTTAGACCCGTGCATGGCACGCTCTACAGTAGAGTCACGAATACAGAGTGGGAAACAGGCATTCCTGCCGGGGCTGGTGGCGTCCTGGCATGCAGCAGCCCAGGAGCAGCCGGCGGGTGGGCAGGTCAGGATGTCCAGGCGGTGGTGGCACCAGGACTGCCGCATGCCAGCCCCTCCTTGCGCCTCTCCCGTGCCACTATGGGTCTGGCCGAGCCCCCCTCGGCTCCGGGTCCTGCCGGGAGCAGGGGTCCTGCGTGTGATGTGTGCACGGCGCAGGCTCTGCTACCTGGCAGGCACCAGTTGCCATCTAGTGGCTATTTTAGGGCTGTCTGTGTGTGGAAAACCTTTTCCCAAACAACCTGCAACCCAGTAACTGCTTTTCTGGAGAGGGTTTGGATGATTTGCCCCCCAGAGGTTCCTGAGCCACTTGCATAGAAACCACAGGTCCGATGCACCCAGTGGAGAATGGGATTCCCTTTCCGTAGCTAACGCAGATGTTGGCCTTGCTTTGCAATCAGGATTCCAGGTGTGGGTTTTGCAGGAAGAAAAGGCTGGGAAAGTCTCAAACGCTGAGGGGTGAGACCTCAGCCCTGCTGGGAAAAGGCTGGCAAACAGCAACACTTCCACAGAGCTCAGCAAAATCTTCTCCTTTCACCTGTAGAGATTCTGGCCCCTAAAAGATGATTGGAATACACTGAAAATCTTCCTCATTGTGTTTTAGTACCTTGACCCCTGCCAGATCCCAATCAGACCAAGACACAATGTTCCATCTTTGAGCAAGCCCACGGTCCAGTGGATATGTTGCATCTCTCTCTCCCCTGGTCACTGAAAATTCAAGAGCTATTGCAGGTGAACTGTTTCAAGTCTGATGCCCTTGAGTGAAAGCAAAAGTAATTTGACTTCTTTTTTTTTTTAAAGCTGCCAGTCACTTTTTTTTTTTTTTTTTTTTTTTTTTGAGGAGAAAAGAAGTGATAAAAGCTGAGAAAATTTGAGAAAGGTGTGAAGGAAGGAAGGAATGAGATCTGGGAAGGATACCCTATATTCAATGGTGTCTATGAACAGTCCTGTTATCTCAAGAAATCAAATGGAAAAACCCCAAAATAAGGGTGAACTTAGGCAGAAAAGTGAAATATCTATATAAAAAAACCCCTTTTCATTATTTTCTTAAAAGGGAGACCACTATGAAGGAAGGGATGCATTTTCCTCTGTCTCAGAGTGCCTCAGCACTGAGACAGCATTTGCTTGGCTTTGTGTTCCCTTGTGACGGGTTATTTAATTTTGGATTATTGCGATTGTGGTACATTATCATAGCAGCAAATACTCAGCACTTACACCCTGAGCCTATTGCTGTTTTCAGGAGCAAAACTTCCCCAATTCTGACAATACAATAAAATGCAATGAACATCTATTACGAACTTGTGCCGGTAACTGGACAGCGGTTTGTTTATGCAAGGAAAATGAAGTGAGCAATATGTGTGTAAGAGCAAAGCTCTCTGAATACGTTACATGGCACAGCTGTCTCTCCTTTCTTGGCTATCCTTGAAGAGGCTCCTTGGTCTTTTAGCTGGAGGCTAAGGCAAGCTTGTGCATCCCTGCAAAGCTGCTTGACTGCAGGGCAAAACCTGAAGCCTTCGTATGAAAAAATGTCAGAGAAAAATAATATCTTAACAGTGGAAAGGAAAAAACCCTCTTTTATGCAGAACACTTTCCTTGTTTTATGTTTATTTCAAAGCAGAAGAAAACTTTGCCCTATGGTTCTTTTTATATTGAAGCTTTCTTGCTGTTCCTTGCTTTTCTTTGTTTTATGTTTTTTCAGTGGTGAAAGGAGGGAAAATACCTGAGACCCTGAAAGCTGAAAAACCCCCATGTTTTGATTTTTGAAAACAGAAAAGTAACAGAACCAGATTAAGTAAAATGAAAGTTTTCTAGCAGTTAGCAGCCTGTAGGAAATAAAAGGCATAAATTGCAACAGAGAATTTCAGGCTAGAAAAAAATGTTAAACTCCTACCAGTAAGAAGGGTTGGGTGAGAGGGGCCTTGCTGCAGCTGGAGATCTGCAGGGCCTGGTTAGAAATCTGATGTATGTGGAATGCCCTGGACCAACCTGCCCTCCCAGAGAGAGGAACTAATCCCGACCTCCAGCCCCCTCCTGGCTCACAGCTGATGCTGAGAGAACAAGGCAGGGGAAGGCACAACCTCCCAGCAGCCCTCCCTGCACATCCCTGGGGGCTCCTCCCTTGCTCTTTGGTGCTCAGGCTCTGTCACCCAGCCTGGCTCTGACCTGGAGAAAGAGCTGCCATCCCAGTGGAAGTGCATCCTGGAGTGCAGGAGCCCCGTTTGATTTTGATTAAAGCTTCCCCAAAAGAATATTTCCTGTGCTTGAGGGCTGAATAGAGCTCTAAGTTCAGAATTATAATTTTTCTTTTTTAAGTGGCCTTATATTGCCTATTTACTTAGCCTGAAAAAGCCTGGCTGAATAGACTTAAATAAGCATTATATTACTGAGCAATTCTTAGCTCTTGTTTATATAAAAAGAGCAGAGGGAACCTATCATTGTCTGAAAGCAAAGTCACATTCCAGATCTCTGCTTGCTTTGGGCACCGAAGCAGGAATCACTATTTAATTTTAACATTTTTGAGTTTATATACTGGAACTGCTGCTGGAGAACCATGAATGTGATCACTGAGCATTTTTCTTTTTATGTATTCCTCTTGATTTATTCATCTCATTATATGTTGATTTATATAAATCATTGCACAGCAGGTGTAAGGTGTTACAAGGAGATCTAGAGAAGGAAGAGGCATCACTAGAGGGTTCAGTTGTCCAGCTGACAAGACAGCTCTGCTGTTCCTGTTCCTCTGGGCCACATCCCTGGAGCTCACCCGGGCACAGCCAGTGCCTGTGCCCTCTGCCTGCCCGACCAGCAGAGGAAACACCACTCAAAAATATGGCTCAGTTTTGGCCCATTCCTGTGGCTCACGAGGGAGGGGGCCCCAAACTGAAATACGTGGAAGAACATTTATATTTTATTTTAGCTTTATCCTCGTGGGCCAGTTAAGCCAGGCAAGGGCTGCACTTTGCACGTGGCTCAGCTGGAGCTGTCAATAGAAATTGTCCTTCCATGAGGAAAAGCCCCAGACAGAGCTCACCACGACTGCAGCGTCTCCAAAGTGAACTCACAGCTGACAAAGGTCTGTTCCTCCCCAATGGAAATCAGATTTATTGTCAGTGTATTTGGTGGCATCAGAGATCAGGGCTCTCAGACAACTTTTCTGTGTGACAGGAGATGTTGATGGTGAGGAGGGAGATGCAAACCCAGAGCACACCTGTGCCTTACCCTCACTGTTACCTCTCAGCAGTTCCATCAGTGCCTGTGAGCACTCAGTGAATAAAAGCCAAGCTAAGAGCAAGCCCAGGGCTGACATTACAGACACCACCCCCAGTAAAGTACTTTGAGTAACTTGTCAGCACTTGCTTTTCACCCTGTAACACCTCCACACTGTCCTAACAAAGATCCAGACCTCAGTGCCAGAGAAACCACCCAGCCTGTCCTCCAGCACAGCCCAGGTCATCGGTTGCCTCTCTTGCCACATCACCTCCACACTGAGGCTGTGTTTCACAGGTGGTGGTTGTGAGATATTGAAAATAGTAGCACTTAAAAACCAGTAACCCCTCCCCAGCTGCTCCCACTTTGCCTTTGCAGTGCCAGTGTATCCTGCTGCCAACCCAAAACAAACACACCAAATAATAAAACCTCATTGTTGGGGATGCTCTGGCCTAGACTGCACCTCTAGAAAACAGAAAAAGAATTTCCACAATGCTGAGGCCACAGAGGAACAGGGGGGCTGTGACTGTAAGAGGATTGATATTAATAATTATTAACACTGTGATATTTTTGGAGGCAGACACCCACTGGGTGTCACAGCACCTCAGCAGGGATCCTGCCCCGTGCTCAGAGAAGCAGCCAGGATAACCAGGCACCTGGTGAGATGCCCAAGCTGGACAGACAACCCTCCAAAGTCTATTTTAACACCTAACTTGGGGTGGAAGGAGATGCCTCATCCTATTCAGGAGCCACAGACACAAAGCCTACCTTGGAACTAAAAGCCTAGGCATTTCTTTTTTTGGCAAACACTGAAGGAGAGGGTGGTACTTGTATGCCCTCAACACCCATCTCCTCCAATGTGCTACAGAGGACACGTCACAGGATGTGAAAAATCTCGAGGAGAGAGAGCAGCCCTGCCTTCCTGAGACCTGTGGGTTCAAGTGCCCCAGTGCTCTAACCACAGCATAAATAACCCCCCTTCTTTCTTTGGGAGGAAGGCCAACAAAGGTCCACCTTTGGTGAAACCTAAGAAGAGGGGAGATATCTTCCACCTTGTCCTTCAGATGACAATCCCAGATGTTTCCTACAGGCCAGTGCTGCCACCTTCCAGGGCACCTCACTCAGCTTTGTGGATCACAGCAAGGATCCCTGGTACCTGGACAATCCGCGCTTCTTGCAAGAAGCTTCCTTGTTTTGTCACCAGGAAAAGATAAACCCCACAAATCAGCTCAGTGCACCAACTCCTTGATGCAGAGGTACCATAAATGCACGTGAGAGCTAAGGGTGCACCTGGACGATGACTCAAGGGTTCCCAAACCACACTCCCCCTCTGTCCCAAGGCCATCTCCTCGGTGTGGGCAGCAGTATTTGCACAGCCCCAGCAACTGCTGGTTCAAGTAAACGTGACCACATTAAAAACTACTCTGCAATTTTGTTTTGCAGAATTTCCAGGCTTCCTGGTGCAGCAGTCTGAGCCTGCACAACTCAGCACTGGCCCAGGGGCAGGAGAGGGATGGTGAAAGGTGCCCTGTGGTCACTGCCTGACCCTGAAACCCCACCCGGGGATAGCGAATTGCACAGCCAGTGCCAAAAATCTACTCCTGTCCTACAAAGTTAACAGCCATTTCAAACCATATTTTTCTTCCCTGGCTGTTTGGCAAGAGTGTTATATTCCTAGCTTTAAATTCAGCTATCTGGGGACTCCCA
Organism: Tapera naevia; assembly: GCA_033556795.1. Lineage (NCBI taxonomy): Eukaryota > Metazoa > Chordata > Aves > Cuculiformes > Neomorphidae > Tapera > Tapera naevia. The sequence continues at coordinate 1,153,513 of JAUMJJ010000098.1, forward strand.
GAGAGATATTTATTTTTATTATGCTTCTCTTTTCACGTTAAATCACAAAGCCAGCAAGGATAAGAGCTAAAAGTTGAGATTTGAAACAGGAAAGGGGTTTAAATCAGAAATAGCATTTCAAGGAGCTTTGGTGAAAGATCAGAATCTGGAGACAAAGGCTACAATGTAGATGGATTTTCCTCTGTGTTTAACTTTTCATGTTTTAGTAGAAAAACCCACCCTTCTTGAAACAGACTCAGGATTTTTAAGAAGCTGATGGAAGTAATGGAGTGCAACATCCAGAGCTGGGACAAGGAACCTACTGGAAGCAGCAAGCACAGTACCTTCAAGAAGTTGCCAAAACCTGCAGAAGACTGACACAGGCAGTGTCCTCTGAGCTGAGGCTACAAGCAAGTGAAATAGATGGAAGGTTGGGGAAGTTGGGAAGGTAAGAGACTTCTGAGCCAGTGCATGACAAGACTGAGGAGGGAATCCTGAAGTTATCAAGAGCTCAGAGTTCATCTGTGCCACATGAAGGTGCAGATGATGCCTTTGTCAAGATGTTCACATTACATCTTAAAACATTTCACATGGAATGGTGTTAAGGGGAAGAGAACAAAAATCCACTGGTTAAATTCAGTCTTTGCAACATAAACAGGTTCAGCTCCAAGGAAATCAAAGGCTGCTTTGGAAGGAGAGTGGAAGCCATGGCCATGTACAGTGTGGTGGGGAGTTTCCTCAGGATCTTCCTGGGCAATCTCACGATTGGATTCAGGGGTAAGGGAACAAAACCACGACAGATGCACACAAGGACTCCAAATGGAAAGTCTAGAAAGCCCCAGCTGGAAAACAAACAGTTCAGCCTTACAGAACAGAGGCTGAGGAGAAATGCACAGTTTTGGTCTGTGCACTGCAGGGGGAAAAGGGGGAAAAAGGGAGAAAAAAAAGGAAAGCTCCAACTTACACTGTGACTGCATATGAAGAAGGGCATAAACATCAGTGTGAGTAACAGATCAGCAGTGTGTTAGCAGGGGAGAATTCAAAAGGAGGTGATTTGCAGAGCAAAGAGGTTTCCTTTTTTTAGGCTCAAGTCTACTTAGGATAAAAGTTGTGTGCACCTGCTTTTGGAGTGCACTAAGCCAGGGGAATGGCTGGGTCCCTTCCCCACTGTTTACATACCTAAAATATAAGCACCTGTCAACATTTAAAGACACCAATCAAGTAAAGCTGATAGACATGGCTCCAATCAAATACACCTGTGAAAACAAGTGCCACAGCAATACAATTAAAGGATAATAAAATATGGCCACTCAGATTTTTGGCAAACATTTTATAATTTTTATATAAAAATCTCAGTAAGAAACCAAGCAGAATATCTGACTGAAACATCTGCCTTACAACAGGTTCAAAAAAAAAAACCCACAAAAGAAAGAGGAAAAAAAAGAGAAGCAAAACTCCACCCCCCCCAAATCCTTTTTAATTATAAACCAGAATATCAACAAAACACTTAAAATAATCTCAGATTGTTTGGCAACTCATCACATCATAACAAGAGACACATTTGATCATAAGAAAAGTTTAACTTTATATACAACTTCACTTGAACATTTGCTCTTACCAGAGTTAATATACATTAAAAAAAGACTCTGGCAATAATACCAGGTTCTATTTTTAATACCTGTGTATAAAATGTAACATAAAATGCTGAAGCTCTAAATTCAGGAGAAGTGACATTTGATTTCAATGGGTCCCTCTGTTGAAAAAGACAAATACTGAAAGAACAGGTGTTTAGTTGCAAAACAAAACTGTTTCATTTCAGGGTAATGTTGGATTGCTGAATAAATCTAACCTAATACTACTTATTTCTTGAGGCTGGTAGTAAATTCACAAGTGAAAATATAATCTTAGTCAGATTACATTTTAAATTTTATACTGTGTCACAAATGTGACCAGAAAGGAGTCAAGTCCCTTTCACTATGCTAAACTACTTTAATGCATGCGAGAAAAATACTTTACCAACTGTCTGAGCATATTTTGGAGAACTTCAGGTTTTAGACAGCGCTGGCAGAGCGGAGGGGAAGTTTCCTACTGACATCTGCATAGAATGTAAAATATATAATTAAAAAACCCTAAGGTATATACTAAAGTTTACAGACCAATGCTTTCCATATAATAAATAAAATGTCCATTGTTGATTAGATTCATACACAGAGTAAAATACATCCTATTTTTACAAGTTTATATACAAAGCATATTAGGAGGCCCGGGGTGCCTCTTGGGTTGGAAGCATCTGCATTAGCACGTCACATTGGGAACCCCCAACTATCCAAGTCAGTGATAAAATATATAACTACTTTGTTTTTCATTCAGATACAAAGTAAACTTATTTTTCATCTGAAATAAATGTACATAATATTCTGTATAAACAGTAGTTTATAAAGCTGTTTAAAATGTAACTTAAAAGTACTGCATTGATTAACTTAGAGCTCTGAACAAGCACGTGCAAATCCCTTTGCTTTAAAACAAAAAACAGAAGCACAGATGTTTTTTTTCTTTAGACTCCTGCACAGACAGCCCTGGCTGGTGAAGATTATCGTTTGGCTTTCTTTAGTGGTGCCTCCTCTGCTCTCTGCTGGCCTTTCCTCCGTACCGCCGTGGGGCTCTCGTCCCTTTTACGCTTGGTAGGCTGCACCTTTAACCTGAAAAGCATTATTAATGATTAATTGTCCATCTCTGATGAGTTACCAGGTTATATTATTTAAAAGCTTGCTATAAAACATTATATGCCAGCACAGACCACAGGGAGACCTTGCACAGTGCCATTACATCTTAGCAAGGCACTGCCTGTAATTGTGTGCATTGAGGAGTGCTCTGGGTGTAGAATTCAGGCTTAGAGCTCTCCTCCTTCCTTTCTTTTTTCTGAAAGACTTGTGGATTGTAACAAAAAAAATAGTGAACCACATCACCTTGTGCCCTGTCTCACAAAGCCAAAGGAACAGCACTGGAGCTTAAGCCTCACACACACAGGAGGGAGTAAAGGACAGACACCAGGTACCCTCATCTCTGTTCAAGCACCCCTATAAGCCCATCACCTTTCAGCTGCCATCACCTATAAGTGGGGCTTGAACTCCTGCTCATTCAAGGTACCAACACGAGGTCACTGTGATTCCATGCACGATACACACGTCCCTGAGGATCAGTGAGAAGACTCTGCCACGTTTCAGAGTGGATGACAACCACATGTATTTGGCATACAACCCACTTCACAGGCAGACTGCACAACAAACAGCAACTGGGCACCACATTCACCACCCCTGCAGGATTTTACACTGTGATCTCAGCTTTAAAAAGTGTACTGGGGAAAGAGGGAAAGGAAATCAAGCTTCATCAGGGAAAGTTTAGGCTTGATGTGAGGAAGAAGTTCTTCACTGAAAGGGTGATTGGCCATTGGAATGGTCTGCCCAGGGAGGGGGTGGAGTCACCAACCCTGGAGGTGTTTAAGAGGAGACTGGATGAGGCACTGAGTGCCATGGGTTAGATGATGGGTTGGTGTTGGTGTTAGTGTTGGGTTATAGGTTGGACTCGATCTCAGAGGCCCTTTCCAACCTTATGACACTGTGATACTGTGAAATATTTTCAAAACTTGGAGTTACTGCTCTTTTATCAGCTGATCTTAGAAAGATCTTGGAAGCATTAGAAGAATGTCATCAGATGTTGCTTTAACCTGAGCTACAGCTGCTCTTCCCCCCATTCAGGAAAGAATCGCAGCTCAAGTTAAAATACTGCACAACAGCATCTTCAGATTCTCTCAAGGAGTTTGAGGACAGAAAGAAAAGAAACTAGTCTTAGAAATGTTAAAGAAAAAAACATACACAGAAGAAAATCCTTTAAATGCTTTTATATATCACAAGAGAACAGAACGGAGCGAAGCTATCCTGCTGTTCAGATTTTGAAGCAGTATATTACATATAAAGGAACTACCAATGTACTGGTTTCCAAAACAAGTAATAGAAGTGGTTTTAACTTTAGTACTTACTGTGTCAGCGGAGGAGATTTATTCATTTTAATATCACTTGGAGATCTTTTTTTTACTGCTGGGTTCTGTCGTTTCCTAGGGGAAACTGAGCTTGGACTGCTGCCTTTAGAAGCTGCACGAGTGGTTGGCTTGCTGGACTGCTTTCTGTAATACAAAGGAATGATGAATGTATGTAGACTTTTACCAAGTCACTTTCTTCTCGCACTCTGAGTGCAGAAAATTAAGACAGCACAGTTTTGCAACAAGTAAATCAAAGTTGCTGAAAGAAACAGTGAAAAAACCCATTTGCACGCCTGGAGACACAAGCTGCAATGCCAAGCTGTGTACTTTCATATGAAATCTCCTTTACTGACAATATTTATTACTGAACTAAATAAAAATCTTAGTTCCAAATCCACAATAATTTTAGAACATAAGTGTCCATTTTTAGAAAGAAGAGCTTGTAGTATCAGCAGAAAAACAAATGAAGCAAAGGCAAACAGGCTGTAGAAGGAAAGAGAATTTGCTTATCCAGTGTAAAGAACAAACATATCAGCTTCAGCATTCAAACATAAAAAACTGGTTAATAGTGATCAACTTCACAGTTTGGAAAAGAGGTTACTCAAGTCAGAAAAACTGATAATCCAACAATGCTGCAGATGAAAAAGAAGCGTCTTCCACAGAATTATTCCCAAATGCTACTTCTAAAATGCAGACTGTTTGCAGCACCTTGAGATTGAGATGCTTTGTTACAGTCAGAGCTGGAAAGATAAGTGCTGGAAATGAGACACAAACCAAGCCCACACCTCTATAAATACAAAAGCAGAGGTTTCCACAAGCAATCAGAATGAACACACTGGTATCTAAACACTCACTACAATTTTAGAGTTAACAATTAGGTGAGACCAAAGGAAGCCCCTTTGCCTTTACCAAAGCAAAGCTGTTTTCTGCAAAGAGGCAGTAGTAAAACTGCACAGTTTTTATTTAAATGAAGACTACATCACTGCTTTCTGATTCAGCTCTGGAATCATGAATTGGGATTGAGTTTGCACATGGCCCCAACCTGGGCAGCAGTGTTGGTGTGCTTGAGGGCAGGAAGGCTCTGCAGAGGGCTCTGCACATGCTGGATCCACAGGCCCAGGTCAGTGGTATGAGATGGAACAAGGCCAAGTGCCAAGTCCTGCACTTCAGCACCCCAGCTTTGGGGCAGAGTGGCTGGAGAGCTGCCCTGTGGAAAAGGGCCTGAGGGTGCTGCTCAGAGGCTGAACATGAGCCAGCAGTGGCCCAGGGGGCCAAGAAGGCCGATGGCATCCAGGCCTGTATGAGAAATGGTGTGGCCAGCAGGAGCAGGGCTTGTCCCCTGTACTTGGCACTGGCGAGGCCGCCCCTCAAACACTGTGCCCAGCTTTGGGTCCCTCACCACAAGGCATGTCCAGAGGAGGGCAACGAAGCTGGAGCAGGGTCTGGAGCACAAGCCTTATGCAGAGGGCCAACAGGAGGAGGAGCTCTGCTGTAACTCAGGTTGCCCACAAAAAGGCAGACCTACACTAAGGGAGATGAAGAATGGCTTCTTGAAAACAGAACCCTCATTACCACACTGGTCTTTTGCAGTAAGATCACTTTCTGAGCTTGCAGATCACCATACTAGAAATTAAATCTTCCAGTGCTGCAGATTCAAATATTTAACATGGATAGTACTTGGAAAAAGGAAATGAACATGGAAAAACCACATTTGCATCTTGTTCCAACTCCAAATGGCAAATTGCAGAGTCAAGTCAGAGGTCCCTTTTTACCTATCGAACTAAGTGCCCTTAGAGCCAGCTTCTGAGACATCACTGGTATGAAGACAGCCAACAGGATCAATTCCTATCTCTGACACATTCAAGAATGTCTTTGGAGACCCTAACAGTTTACCCACCTCCACTTTTTTGCAGGTACTAGAATTAGAATCAAAATTATTGGGAAGGTCTCATCACTTTTGAAAATAAATAACCCCACAAGCAACAAAAAGCCCCAAACCAGCCCCACAACAACCAAAACCAATGTATTAAAACCCCTGCTATTGGTGTCTCTACACACAGTTACCTCTGAGCCTCCAATCTTCTGGTTGATCTTGTTGTGGCCCCAGAATGTGCTTCATCATCTTCCTCATCGTCATCTTCCTCACCTTCCTCCTGCTCTTTTAGTTCATCTTCAGAAGATGTTAATTTCCGACGTTTTCTTTCTGGTTCCGGTGTTTCTGTCCCTGTAAAATTTTACACCTGTGCTATAGCTTTCCAAAAGCCCTCAAAAAGCATGTGGACACTTAGTTTAGAAAAGGTATTCTATTCACAAATCCCATTTTTAAGTAAGTAATTTTCCATTTCCTTTATGCTTCAACATCTTTAACTCGCGCTTGTTTGACTTCATCCTGATAACACATTCACCACAGTTTACTTATGCAGCTCATGGCCAGAATTCATAGAAAATTCATGAGGCTTTCTAGAAGCATCTGGGATGTAGTGATTCTGACATGAGATTGCAGCAATTTACACATATTTACATAATATTTACACTAGCTGTAACTCAACGATTTTTCCTCAAGAAAGGAAAACTGAATAAACTTATCTTGTGGCTTTTAGTAAACAGAGAGGGACAGCAATATCATCTCAGTCTGTTAAGAGCAGCACAGTTTCATGTTTTTACCAGTTTCCTCTGACTGAATCAGAGAACGTCTGGGCTTTCTCCCCCTTTTACGCACGATCATTTCTGCCTTCTCAGCTTCATCTTCCTGAAAAAATAAAATGGAAGCAAGTAAGGCAAGGACAATTTAATTTAAATAAAATACAGACATTTTTCATGACATACTGCTTATAATCTTACAAAATAAATTGGCTGCACTTACATCTGCTGTTTCTTTCTTACTAGATATGTTGGCACCTAAAAAGAAAAGAACAAAACTTAATCCTGAGCTTCAAATCCTTTGCCAATCAGTTTAAAAAGTTCTCCCAAACTCTGTCAATTTTGCATAAACATCACAGAAGCTCAGAAAACATTTAAAGTCTCTAACTTGGAATATGGCTCCATTGTATTTTGTTACATACAGAGACTGTGACAATGATTAATTTTTCCTAAGCAGTAAGGCTTTTCATAATGGAAGATATTTATTGCTTTGTTGCATGTGCTGTTTTGTTTTAGTGGAAAAGCAGGAGTTACTTATTTCTTTCAAATACTGTCAACCAACTGCAGAATCACAGGAAAACCTCAGTTTGGAAGAGGCCTTTGGAGTTCACCTAGCCCAACCTTCTTTTCAGAGCATGGCTGAATTAATCAATCTGATCATACTGCTCGAGATCATCTTCAACCCAACTGTTAAAGTCTCCAAGAACATGGTCTCTCCACAGAATCTGTTCTAGTGCTTAACTATGTCCACGGTGAAGCACTAAGACAGCTGTAGCTCAAAGAGATGATATTAAAAACCCATTTGATACCTGCAAATTATGTAGCTTCTCTGTTGAAGAGCTTCTTACTCCCAATTCAGCACTTCTTACAGACCAGCCCGTGCAGGTTAACACACAGTCATGACCCTACAACCCATGTCTCAACCTGGCCTCTCTCTGGGGTAGGTGCTCACCACTTCTACCCTCACCAGCTCTATGGTAAGGAAGAGATTATTCTACAGAGCTTTTCAGCTTTATCAAATGGAATTATTCACAACACTGCAAACAAAAATCCTTAGCACTAAAGCAGAGAAGTGACCTAAACAAAAGCAGGGAGTTTTACCTGCCATAAAATTACTGCCTATTTTTGTTTCCTCACAAAAGAGAGCTCATACTCCAAACCCACCACCAATTAGACTGATAGAACAAACAGAAGAATGTCACTGCAACAGATCAAAACCAGATCTAAGAGCAGAAACATCATCTAAAATTCACAAACATTTTTTTTTTCAAATTTCTTTGTTAACTTTACAGGGAAAAACTTTTACACAAAAGCAAACGAAATAAAATGCAAAGAAGTTTAACTATTCAATGAAGAAATGCAATAAAACATAGGACTGTCTACTGTATTAAGTAAACTACACAAAAGTCTAACATAATTAACATTTATTAGTTCTGTTGTGTTCAAAAGAAACTGCAAAATTCTGGTACATTTTGGTACATTTGTAGCACAACGGTTTTTGACTGAAGAATACTCTGTTTTAGTACAAGACGTGCCTTTAAGAGACACAACCCTCTCTTTAGGATGTGAAAGTGCAGCACTTTGGCCTCAAGATAAATATAAATAAGCTATAGTACTTCAAAAATCTTAGTAACTTTACAGCAGCAACACTGATTAGCGCAAAATCATTTCAGTATCAAGTTGAGTGTCAGTGTTATGGAGGATGCTGCTGCCTTCAGAAAACAGGTGTCTGAGTTGTGCTGTCTGAAGAGAAACTCTGCTGCTCACTCCATACACAAGTCTGTGCCTGCTGTTAAGAGAAATGCAGTGTTGGAGGTTTTCTAAGCTGCTGCTGAGAGCCACCAAGAGCAAAGTGTTTAGTTCTGCCCCCTGTACAGCCCCTTCCAGGGCTGGTTTAAAACCCAGTCCTGCTGATCAAAGAAAAGAACATGTGAGACAGAAGATGAAAAACTAATTTAAGCAGGTGTATTTGGATAAGAATGGAATCAGTTGGAGGCACAGTGAGATGGACTGAAGTGGAACAAGAAAGAAGTTTGTTAAGAAAGAAGAACTGAGAGGACTTTTGCAATGAATTCTGAGGACATGAAGTGTGAGAGGTGTTGTCCCTTCACAGTATCACAGTGTCATAAGGTTGGAAAGGAACTCCCAGATAGAGTCCAACCTATAACCCAACACCAACACCAACCATCATCTAACCCATGGCACTCAGTGCCTCATCCAGTCTCCCCTTAAACACCTCCAGGGTTGGTGACTCCACCCCCTCCCTGGGCAGTCCATTCCAATGGCCAATCAAATTCTGAAATTGGGATAAGAGTAAGTCTATAAATCAGCCTGCACCCCTGTATCTCTGCTATGCACTGTGGTGGTGCCCAGCTCTGGGTGGGATAATGAAAAAAACCCAGTGCTATCCACACACTTTGTCAATAATCTCCTTTTACACCCATCACAAACCCTTGTGCAGAACACCCAGAAATTGCCAGGCTCAGTCCAACTGCACAGAGGGATTTCATTTGGTGTCTTTTCACTGCCAGGGGTTTCCAACCCCTTTTCTCACATGGATGCTGACATATGATGAGGAGTTTAACAAGGTGTTTTATCCACTTCCTACACTCTTCTAAACAGCACTGTGACAACAACAGCCTTGTACCGGGAAAACAAGACGCGACTTCACGTGCCAAATGAAGCTTTAAGTACATGCTCAGGTGGCTGTCCTGAATTCACTTCTACACCCTTCTTGAATTCTTGTCTGTTCCCTTTCAGCTGAAAGGCACCAAGTGGCACACAACCAGCTGACCCTCCAGAGACAAGAATATGGATTAAAGCGGATACTTTAACAGATGTGGAGAAAACAGGAAATAGTCCCTATGTGCAGTGCAGCCAGCAGATCTGTAGAGAGTGTTCTGAAGACCTGTTTTCTCAGATTTGCTGCATGAATGTTTGTATTTGTTTACAAACCATTTTTTAAACCTGCCTTTCAGATTCATCTGCTTCCTGAATGGATTTTAAAGTCTATTTTATGAACAGCCATAATTAAATTAAAAAGACATTTAAACAACCGGTGCAATTCAGACTCCATACAAGTGAAAAATTAACTATGTCATCTAAAATTCACCAGAGTCTGACCTCTTACAAATTGCAGGCATTTGAACAGGAAAGAGAAGTAGAAAAGCACCTCACTTTAATATGAAGGACATTTCTAACTAAAAGTACATTTCTGAGTAAAGTTGAAGTCTAAAATAATCTTGCAGCAATCGTGAAAGGGGAAGAAATAACCCTTCGACCTGACATGCAGCTCTTCAGACAGATCCACAGATAACCCAATTAACTGAACACAATCTGGAATTTTAAAACAGTAAATGTAGTAAGTGTGACTGATAGTTACTGTACAGAAGACAATAAGCAGAAATAGACAACAGTCACTAAGAACCAGTCTGATGAGGTACCTACTTGCCCCAAAGCTCTGCCTATCCATACAAACAAATTATTGGGTGTATTCTACAATGCGTTATTCAGCACTTAACAAAGCTGCTGCATCTTTGAAATAAGTTCTTATCAAGATGCTCTTTTTTAAAATTAAAAACTCACAGCAGGAACTAGGGGTAAGTCTCCACTGTCCTGTTTACTCAGATGTTTTCACACATTGATAACACTGACTGCCAGAGGTGATGTTTAAGAAAGACCCATGGAATTTTCTTGATACTCTCCTATTTCTTCCATCTTTTGTTTTTGCTTACCTGCTTGAAGTGTTTTCCCTCTACTTGCAAGGATAGGAAACTGCAGCTGAAATAAAAAAATATGTTTTTTTTAACTTAAAGAAGATCTTAAGAATCCAGGGTTGTATTACATAAACACAGAAACTTGCTCCCATTCAGAGTAGACCATATTTACAAATCTAGAAAACATGAACACTCATGAAGTTTGTGCTCAGTTTAACAATAGCATGTGTTTTTCTGCTTGTGACAAACATTTGAAACAGTCAAATCAGCCCATAAGCAAAAGAAATCTGTGCTGTTTCAGCAACCTAATTGACATTAAAGTCATTGCAATAAAAGACAAAGTTCAAAGCAGATTCAGTCAAATACATTTCTGAAAACTTAATTATCAACAGTACAAAAGAAGTTCAGAGCAGTTACTTTACACGATCCCACAGATCTGCAGATTTATAAATCACCACAGTTTGATTCCCTCAGAAGGCAGGAAGAGCTACGTGTGCTTACATAATCTATGACTGTCCAACAAATCCAGTTGCTTTCATCCCTGAATGCTATACTAGGATGCCTGCAGCTCCTTTGAGCAGTAACAGGTGCTCAAGGGTAACACCCCACCTTCCAGAACCATTATCTCAGGCGGGGGCAGACATCACTCCTCCTGGAGCCAGCCTGTCACTGCCTGAGCACGTCAGTCATCGCTGGGAGGTACAAGACCTTTAAAATACTCAACTAAACAAGGTGATTCTGATCCAGTACTGAGGGTGCCAAGGTATATCCCTATTTCGAAGGGGATTTTTAAAGTCACTTTTAATTCTTGTTTGAAAAAGCCAAAACAATCTACCACCACCACTAAAAAACGCAGGAAAACGAACAAAACAAACCCCACACCAGTTCAAATGACGTTGTTAATTTAATACTTGGGGGAAATTTTTTATCAGGAATTCTGAAAGAAAACTCCACCAGATCTGTAGAAGGAATAGGACTGAAACAGCTGCCTGAAATGCTGAGGGGAGAGAACAAGCAGGGACAAGAACTCCTGCTACCTACAGCCCAGGTAAATTCCCATGTCTTCTGACACTCACACCAGATGGTGCATCACCAGGCAAGCAGGCAGAAAACATGAGCTGAAGTACAACTTCATTTTTGACATCACATCTTCTCTATGCAGTAACTTTGAATTCCCATGAGAGGAGCCTTCCACCAGAATAAACCCAACTAGCAGCACTCCACAAGTGTGCCTGATCCACCACTACCCATGCTGTAACCAAACTGGGCTGCAGAAACACTCCCAACAGCACACTTTCCCAGCAGTGACAGAACTTCACAGGGGGGCAAGAAATCAGAAAACTGCTGAGCCTTAAAAGACAGAGGTATATTTCATGAGCTCTTAAGTTACTAACCAGCATGTCCCTACCTTTCCAATGAACTGCACACATTTAGATAATACAACTGCATTACACACCTTTACAGATATTAAGAGCTTCTATGAGCTATCATTATGACAGGTTCAACAGAGGGAAAAAGTTTTTGAAACAAAATCACCCTTGATCTTCAAGCCAAAGTTACTCTCAAGACATACAGATTTGTATTAGGTATGTTGTACTAGGTTTACTCATGTCAGCTTATTTGCTGTGTTCAAACTTACAGTATACTTTGCTCACACATTTCAGTTACATTAGGATAGACTATTAATAGGTTTTATTTGCTTGGACTGAACTCAGTTATCAAGTTTTCCATAAGATGTTTCTGAAATACCATTAACTGTTAAACAGAAAAATGGCTCTTGAATTACTGTGTTTAAATGCACCCAAACAAAATAAAGGCACTTACATTCCCAGTGCTCATATCAGCTTTTGATTCCCCACCTGAGGGAAGAAATATGAATTCAGAACTTGAATGCCACCATTTTCCTTGTTTTCCCACACAGGTATCACGAGCTACTTACCACCAGGCTGTACAGCTTCAAGAGGGTATTTACGAGGCCTTCCCCTTTTCCGTTTCACTATTACAGGCTGATTTTCCTATTAAAAGTAAAGGACAAAAATATTCTGGTTACTGTAATATACTCTATAGTTACTGTAAATGCTGCAATATTTCAGTTATTGTAACTGACATTTAGCATTTGAGCAATTTGAGAGATTGCTTCTAACTTCATAATGTAATAGTAGTATAAGCAGTGCTCATCAGTTTAAAAATATAGATGAGGCAGGGTTCATAGGAAGAGAAATCCACTGAGATAGCTGAAAAGAAACAAGATAATCCCCAGTTACACAAAGTCCTCTGTGGCTGGCCTCGGGTACAAAGCACGTACAAAGTGCCTTCTGCTCCCTCCCCTGCACCAACTCTTTCTCACCTGGTCTCACAAAAGCTGCTGGCTTACCCTGACCCTATATATCCTGACACACCTTTTCAGTCTGTTTTTTATCTTGTGAGCCCCTTTTCCCAATGCCATATACAACAGGCTACATCTTCTAACAGTGCTATAAAACTGCCAGTAATGTAGTTATCTCAATATACAGAGGTGATGTTCTCCATTTAGTAAAAAAGGCACCTTAAAATTGTCTTTCAAGGCTTCAAGTAATAAATATGTTCAGATCACAGAAAGCCTTAATCTCATCTCACAAAATCCCCAACAACAGACTTTCTGCTCTTCACAGGGAGGAAGGTCACTGCCTCACTCAGCATTTACTGAAGTCTAACCATGTCTCCCCCTGCAAAGGATCTCAGTGACTCACGTCTTGAGTGACAAACGTAAGAATCTATAGAACAAATTTTCTTCCACTTCCAAATTAGAGGCAAAAAAAGAGGAAATGACAGAATCCAACATATTTAGGAGAACTGTGTCCATTTCTAAGGGCCAGCAACAATTTTAATCTCTGGGATTCGGACATTTGTTTACAATCACCACTGTAGAATATCACAAGCATATGACTAAGAGATAATGTAAAGACTTTAAAAACTGTTGAATGATAAATATTTGTGTGAAGCCAAGTCACATTTGCTCGTGGTTAGAAATTGTCAACAACTCAATGACAGAGTTTTCCAGAAAAGAAGACGTTTATACAATACAACTCTATAGAATTGCTTTCTATACAATTTGAAAGTACCATTAAATGTGGGAAGGCAGTTACCTCTACTTCAATCACCAGCCACTTATGACCTGCGAGTTTACACATTCTGACACAGAACTATGTGAGCCTTTGGTACTGTACAGTAGCAAACAAATTTTCACAGCTATTTCTGTGTTGGTGAAGTCAAAGTTTTAATATTGCTGTCAACATAATACAAGACAAAGTACTTATTTTCAGTGTGCACATGCATTACCTCAGTTAGTTAACAAGAATAAGACCACTAACCTCTGGAGAATTTTCATTTGATTCTAGACCATGCTTTTCCTTTTCAGACGTTTCCTGTTCGATGGTAAATTCACCTTCACACACACAGAAAAACAGAAGAGAGAAACCATACACCTCTGTTTTATTAGCCAAAGGCAAAGTATAAGCTACAACCTCTGCACTAAAAGCCTTATTTCATCCTGCAGCCCCAAAACATCCATTCCCTAGAAACACCCACCAAAAATTAACACTTTTTGCCTTGTGGCAACAATATATGGATCTGCGAGAATGGTTCCTTAATGTTAGATGAGTTATACAGGTCTTCTGATGTAAAGCAAAACCAAACGCTTGAGTGTGGCCCACTGGAAAATAAGATAAAAACAAGCCACTATTCTGTTTTCTCCCACATCCCATGAAACAGGAAGCTGAGGATACAAGCTCACTGGAGAACAGTTTCAACACACTCACTGGAGAGACAAAACTACCCTAACTGGAGGTCAAACTAACATAGGGAAGATATTCACAGTGCTCACACAAGACAGGCTGAAGTTACATCAAAGTCAACACGGATGGATACCCCATCTTTTAGTACGTATTTCAGAGCAGGAAGCCAACTACGACAGCGCACGCGCACGCTCCCTCCTGGTGGGCTTCTCCACAGAAACAAACAGGACTGGTTTTGATGGTGAACACGTCACTTTTTCCCATCTGTTATTATAGTTAGAAGTTGTTCTTGTTGCACACCCTGATCTTGCTATTTCCCTATCCACTTGCTTATTTGCAATTGACCTTCCTACCCGGGGCACGTACTGCAGCAAGAACAGAGACAGCAAATGTGCTCTCCATCAAAGCAAAAGGATTAATGCATTCTTTGATAGCAGTAATGGAACACACAGCAACTAGAGAACACTGCAAGTATCTGCTGGGATCAAACTGGGATCAAGCTGATTTCTCTCAGAATGAGAAGAAATCAGCATTCAGTACAGGTTCAGAAAATTGCCCAGAATGGGCAGCTGCATTACCTTTTTCTTCCACAGTACTTTTAGCAGGTGTCTGCTTTACATTGATTTCTTTGGACACTTCTGTATCACCTGAAATAACTTCCTACATTATTTTGAAACGACAAAGAAAACAGCATCTTATTATAAATTAAAGACCATTGTCAGTTACTTGTACTAAAAATCCCCCCTACCCCAATACATGAGTAATTCTATTCATCAAGATTTTGTAATGTCTCTTAAGAACTTTTGCTGAGAAGCTTCATCAGAATCAATGGGTGTCACACTCCCTGATATTCTGCACGTACTCTTAAAAGCAAATATCATCTAAGTCAGTTATTTTGTATTTAAGACAGTTCACAGTTCATATTCAAAACTCCTCCCAAATAAACTGCTACAGAAATAACAACTCAGATGTCCACCTTATTTACATTACAACTACAGAACATGAAAAGAAAAAAAACGTTCTTGAAAATACCTCAATGTTATCAGGATTTGTTTTGGAACATGGACTTTGTTCATCATCTTTCCTCACATCTGGAGCAATCAGCTGGTTACCTGCAAAAACAAGCAACATTTCAAGTGTTGAAATGCCTCCTGCATTTGTCAGGTAACACTTTTATATCAGCTCATCGTTAGTGTGATTCAAAAGATTCTGAAGAGAAAAAGCAGCACCTTATTTACAAAAATATGAACAGCAAGTTACATGAATTCCTATTCAAGAAGGGAAGGCAAAATGACTACAAAGAAGAATTTCCTGTTTCTTGCATGTTATAGGTGGGATTTGGGTTTTTATAGTTTGGTTTTAAAGATAAGCTCAAAATTGAAATTTGACAGGTACCTCATCAAGAAATAAAACACCAACCTTGACTTCAGCTCACCCAGAGACAGAGAAAGCACTTTGCGTTACGTCGGACAGTATAATGAACACAGCATGGCTTCTAATTACTCACTTAATCACACCAAAATTCTTACAAGTAGAACAAAAACTGTCTAAAATTTGACATTAATTATTGTAATTTTTGTAATTATTCTGATGCTGAAAAGACAAAAGCAGTTGAGGGCAGAGCTTGAATAGATATCACTTAGTCTCACAATAATTATGTCAACCAAATTTCAAACTTAATTCTAAATTAATGTTACCTAACTTCAACTTAGAAATGTTTATGCCAATCAATGGACTAACTTTTTGCTTCTAGACAGATAAAAGGGTTACCCTAAAACTTATTTCTCTCCAGTCTAACAGAAGGAAGGATCTGGTCTCACAAAGTCTACTGAATGGCTAGATCTTCCCTGCAGATCAGCTTTCCTCAACTTTATATTCCTTCCTCATGTTTTATTTAGAAAGGATAAAACTAGTAATTATTTTAAAGACTAAACAAAACGTTTGTTCACTTGCAATAAAAAAAACTAACACTCTTCTGTGAAGTACTAGATTTGTTACTGTATTTTTATCAAATATATTAAGCATAGTAGTGAAAGTTGTTTTGGGACAAACAACTGCTTTAGAGTTTGGAATTCCCCATATTGCACTGTTTCCTCCAAAATACCACTTTGTGGTCTAACTGCAGAGGAATACTGTTTCATAGCTGAAAAGCTTTACATAAATTTGTTTGTAGTTCTGTATCTCTTACATTTTTCTTTATCCATTGTTCCTGAAGATTGACATTGAATTTCTCCAGATCCACGTTCTTCAGTGATCTGGTTATCCAAGTTTTCCACCTAAAACACAAAGAAAGATAACCCTTTACCTTTTTTTCCCCCATAAATTTTATAAATACAGAATGGAGAAAGTTTTTTCTAGCTGCTCCTTTCAAGTACAATAGGCATTAAAATGGAAAGTAGCAAAAAAGCAATTTATTTGTAGAGCTCAAGTAGTGTTACTGTTATAGGATAACACCATGAAAGAACATCTGACTTGTGGTATTTGCACAATTTCCAATTGATATTTTTAATGAAAAAAGCCTCAGTTTTAATTAAGCACCCTACTATGGGCTTTAAAAGCAGTTTATCATGGCAATTCACACAAAATATTTTTGGATTTAAAAGGAGGACACTCTCCCACAAGCAGAGACAGAAGTAGTATCTCACTGCCACCAGGAATGTGGTCAACCAGCATTACAATGTAGTAATAAATACATTTACTACTCAGGTCCAAGACACCACAAATACTTTTTTTAGCTTGTCATCTGTGTTAAATGTCTTGTTTCTGCTCCATAAGAAACATTTAACATTTGTAACTTCCCCAGTCATCCCTTTTATACTTATAAGCTCCAAATTCTTGTGAAATCACAGTAGACTGCATTAAAAGAACAGGTTCCTAGTCCCAACCACCAATAATCCTTGTTTTCATCCACTCTTCAGTGAGAGGACAACCAAGCTTCTCTTTTCTGACAGTTAACAACAGTCTTGAAATAGTCACAGACTGTGTAACAACAATACAAGAAGATTTATTTACTGGCAAATTTAAAAGAATAATTAGACATCAACCTACACAGCTGCACAGTCTCAATATTACATAGCCTCTACATATACAAACCCAGTATTTTCCTTTAGAGAGTATTTAATGTAAATAGAAGTAAATGCAAGTAAAAAAAAGCAGCACAGTAGAGAGTAAATTTAAAAATCAAGTACTTACATGAGAAGTTTCTCCTTCTAAAGTGATATTCCTCTGCAGCAAGTCTATTAAAAAATAATCACAAAGTTAATCACAAAAGCTAAGCAAGAGTGAAGTATTACAGCACCCTCTACTTCAGCTCTCCGAAAGGATTCCAGAGTACCTGAAACTATATAAAACTTACTTTCAGTGTTGGAAATAAGAGGCATCCAATCTTAACAATATTTGAACAATAAAAATAAATAACATGGATTTCTAAAGCACAGCATAATTGAGAATGGCTTTATGGCTAAAATACAGGCAATCATGGGTCTGCCTCTTTGGAATATATGGTAACTCTGACATTTCAAATACAGTTCTAGCATTTGAATGAAGCATAATTTTATCCATCACCACTCTGGATGCTGGATGAAGTAAAAAGCAATGAAAACTCTGCTGGAACATTACACTTCCAAAGGCCTGAAGTCTGCATAACTGTGCTAGTGAGACCTGTAGCTGATACAGTGCACACAGACATCGTCCCACTGCCACCCTTACTGCACTCTGACCCTGGCTCTGATAAAGCAGAGCCTTGGCCTTCTGTATTGAAAAAATATGGGAAATAATCATGAATTATGGGAACTGATAGGTGCTCTGCATTCTTGAAAGAGTTCCATAACTTTCAAAGTAATTTCATATATGAGAATCAAAGAAGCTGCATCAAGTGTTCTACAAAACCCCTGGTCTGATTCATAATGGCACTGAACTAATATTTAATTTTTTAGAGAAGCTGCTAAAACATTCCAAGTAGTTTTCCTTTCAGCTACAGTAAGAACACACATCTATGATCCAATAAAATCACTGTTCTACATAGAACTGTATACAATTTGTGGCTTATTTTTTAAATCTACATGTTTTAGCAACAATTCTTCCACAGCTATACTGTTGCACATCATCTTTCAATTTCTAAAGCAGTGTCAAATGAAGAGCTCAATCCTACCCACTCATGCAGCAGTGATTTGTTTACATTCCAAGGAATCTTGGACTCCTAAACCACTGTGTCTGCTGTTCGTACTCATGACAGGACACACATTTGTCTTCTAAACAACTTCCTTTTACGTACGTTGAGCTGTGTGTACATATGCATGTGTATTTACATATGAGGAGAGACTATGGGGTGGTGGGGGAGAAAGAGAAAAAACCCTACAAAGTGTTATTTTTCAGTGTGTCTCACATCCAACATGATTTACACAACAAATGGATTTTCATTAAACATTTTACATGGAACAAGATAATCACAGCTAGTTCAGGCTACATGTTTGAAATTATAGGGCCTGCCTGCCTGGGTGACTGAGCCAGGTGAAGTGGCACAGGTTTTCTGACACTTCAAAGAAATCTCACAGTAAAGAAACACTGGTTGTAGTTTTGGATCTGCTGTCCTTCAGACCACATTCTTCTTGCCCATTCTCAGGGTTTCCATTTTCTTTCTTGTGAGCAGAGCATGTCTCATCACTTGGAGGAACACTACCACTAAATCAGGCACGTGGCTGTGACCTACGCCAACAATAAAAAGGGATCCAAAGGATCCAACACTTATGCCTCACCTTACTCCTAGTTTTGTCTTTATTTGGTAAACAATTATTTTGGTATCCATGTCTGAAAACTTGCAAGCAGGCTTTAGAGTGTGTCTTTTCATAGCATTTAGGCTTTCAGCTGCAACTTTCCATAAGAGGAAATACATCTTTAACCTCTTTGGATTCTATATACAGCAGTACCACTGGTACCCCTTGAAATTCACTTTAGTTTTGCTTGTTGCTCCATTAGCTGAGGATTAATTCTCATCTGGTAGTGTTGTAAACATCTCTGTGATGCATCTGGAGCACAAAATCCATCAAGATGGGAACAAAACAGGGGTCTGTTTCTGCTTTAATAGGAAAGTCAAACAACTGCAACACATTTTAAAGTAATGTGTTTTGGGAAACGGGGATTTCCTTCCCCCCCTCTTCCATTTAGGACTAATTTAATATATGGAAAAGGAATTACTGAGCACAGATGCAAGTTGACTAATTGAGATACCTAGCTAGGTGATTACCTACTTATAAGTGCTCTTCAAATTTCAGTGGATGGTCAGAAACAATTTAATCTTCCGAAGAGAAATAAAAACCAACACAAACCAAAACAGAAAACATACAAATTCTTTGTAAAATCTCCCTGACTTAAAATCATACACTACTTACTGTTGCCATATCCTCAAAAGGTCTTTCACAACACCCGAAACAAGAATGTTCTATGTTTAAAAGGAACGAAGACATTCTTTGAAGAACTTTATCTTTCCCAAGCAAACACTTTTCTCTATTTATTGTTTTTAAGTAAAATGTTAGCAGTCTACTTGTTTAGAATCCTGAATGCTTTCCCTTTTATATCAGCGTATCGTACTGGAAGAATTGGCTGACCCCCCCCCCCCCCCGTCTTTCCCACAAACCAAATGCAAACCACATGGACTCCCTAGAAACATTTCAAAATTTCTGCGGGGTTTACTTCAATCCATCTACACACATCAAATCTGCAAGACCCTTATCATAAGAAATAGTCAAGCTAGTATGAAAAGTAAACTGCTATCAGTATAAACATCACCTTTTTGAAACTCTTCAGTATGAAGATCCACACATCCCTCTTCACTTCTTGGACTTTCAGGCTGTTGTGGCTAAACACAAAATCAAAGGAAACAAAAATACCACCGATATCCAGAACAAGTCTGTCTCCCTCCCCTCCCTCACATCATGAACAACGTTGTCTTACAATGATCTATAAGTCTTCAAAGGTTTTCCTATTAAGACAGCAGCACAGATGTTAATAACAAACACTGGCAGAGTTTAGTGATGTTACTGGGGAACAGTGCAGTGCCTTAACCTTGGCCTTAGCGTCAACACTGAGTTCAGTTTAACAAGGAGACTCAAGAGAACTCTCAGGAAGTCAAGGTGCAATGCCTGCTCAAAGATAAGTTTCAAATATGAGCCACATTCTAGAAAAATTCACACATACAAAAAAATGTATCTGCAATGTATAACAAGGTAGAGTGAACTCTAAGCCTTTTTTTTTAAAAAAAAATCAAGTTACAGATCATCTATACATTACCAATGCACAGAAAAATACACTTATAGCATTAAGCCAGATGTGGACACTGCAAGCTCAGACAGTGCCACGTGAACATGGCTATACTGACTCCAGGGCCACCTTATACTGGCAAACAGCACAACTGTTTGCAGGTGGAACTCAACTCAAACCAGTAAATCCCATTAGACTGAAGGTGACTTGGACTTCCCTGAAGTGCATCCCAGGAGTCAAAACTGTAGTTCAAAAATACTCAGTTTGTGTGCCCTGGAGCTGAAACCAGTAACCCCGTGCAGTTCCACCCTCTATTCACTGAGCCTCTGAACCACACTGTCAAAATTCTTATTGGCAGAGTTTGGTAAGACACAAATATCTGGATCCAGTCCTGTGTCTGAATGAAGAATTAATCCATCTGGAATCCTGGCTGGTATGGACACAGCACAGACACAAATGGGCAGGCTCAACTTTGCTGATACACAAGCTGTAAGTGCCCCTGAGCCCCAACACCCTGCTCTTCTGTCACAGCAGATCACGGGCTGTAGTTACCACAGCAGCAGGAGCTCCCCAAAGACACAGAGAATGGGTGAGCCTGAAGACTGGCAGGGGAGTGACACAGCACAACGAACAGCAGCTTGTGTTTACAATTCCAAGGCTGTTAGTGCCCAGGCACTATGACTATCACAAGGATTATCACAAACAACATGCACACAGCACGACCAACTCCAGAAGAGCAAACGTGGATGTGATGGTCACAGGAGGAACAGGGCTGGGGGGGTCAGGGGCAGGGACTGGTTCTACCACAGAATAACGTGCACAGCCCACAGTTTAAATGCCAGCAGCTTAGAAAAGCACAATTAGAATAATTTGAAAAATGACCCTTTGAAAGCTGGAAGTTCAATAGCATTTTTTCTGTACAAAAATCAAAAGATACAGTAAGAAGCCCTAGCAAGATGTGTAATTATACAAGAAATAGTACAGTCAACATTTTCAAAACAACATAAATACCTCTTCAGCTCTCAAGTTAGATTCAAATTCTATTTCTTCTGTCAACTTTGGTAAAGATGCATTATTGCCTAATGAAATACAAATATGTTAAGATTATTAGATTACATTAAGCTGTATTTATCTCATACTACAGTAGGATGCTATTTCTCAGTACCACCTCATGAACACAGCACATGAATTTAATCCCTTCCTGTAGGCAGCAGAAACAATAGCAAGTCTGTCTGCAGCAAAACAGCCCAAAATCCCCCAACTTGGCATCTGCAAGAACACAAGTACTTCTATGTTTTCCTTAAGTACAAAAGGATTGGAAAATATGGGCCACCAGGATGTACCACAGCTTATTTATGAATTCTGACTTTGGCTTTTTGTTTTTGCTTGTTTTTCCTTTTAAAACACCAAGAGATTTTTCAGACCATATTCGAAACAGCTAATTATCTCTATATTGATTAATGCAGTTCTCTTTAAATAATAGTCTAAATGAAAATAAGATCTAAATCTCTAAGTTTTAAAACTGAAAATATCCAATTTCCATAGAGACTGAAGGCTTAGCAGCTCCTATTAGTGTCAATGCCATCCCAGAAAATCTCATCCCCCCACCCATTTTGAACAGCTTTATGCTCCTAACATCTGAAAAGCAGGCCACGTGCTAAGCATGCAGAGCCTACTGGGGCACATATTTCAAAAGCATATTTATACAGCTTTTCCTAAACAGAAAGGAATAGTTACAACGTGATCATTCATCAATGATGCATGTGAAGTGATTAAATTGTGGTTGTGGTCCACAGAATCAGATTACCATTACCACTGGTACTTACAGAGGCTACAACAAAGGCTGAGCAAAGCACCAAGACAGAAATACCCAAGTGTGGCAGTTTGCATTTTCATGGCTCATGTTTGTCTCTGTTGTATAAATACTGAATAATATTTTTCAAGTTTACTAGATTGGCATCTTTCCTTGACAAATTAATAAGATCCCAAAAGCTTCAGAGTGAACTTTCTCACCTAAAACATCAATAACACTAGAGAATAAAGCCAGCTCGAGAAATTGGACCTAAACTCGCTATGAAATGGTATTATTTCAAAAAATAGACTAACAAAGACAGACATGAGAAGGTAAAAGTTTTAAAAGTGGTACTTGATCAGTATCATTTCACTTCCTTTGGTATAAAGAAATAAGGAAATTTCTCCACCAGTTTCATTTCTCCAAAATGCGTAATGAAGTAATAATTTTGGCTTTATTACGACATTTACAGAATTTATTAATTGTCCATAAATTGAGTGCTTCAACTACTCTGGAAAGTCAAGAGGAGAAAGGCTGAAAATAGCAGGATATTCATTACATGGTATTTTAGGAACTGTCAACCACGCAAGTTAATTTCAAATAGTAGCTTCCAGACAAATGGATCTGGAAATAAAACATGTCATATTAAATTTTACATTTAAATAGACACCTATCATCATTGCTCACTTAAAATACTCATTTATTTAGGATGAATACCTGATTCCCTTGTGGCACAAAGTAGCATCACTTCAAGTGTATTCACAACACAAAATTAAACCCAAGAGAGTGAATATGAATATGGCCATTAAATAACCAGCCAGTGAGAATCTGCAGTTAGAAGGATGGCCACTCCACTCCTAATCTTCAAAATCACTAAGAAGTTACTTTTTAAATATGCTGAACATCTGTCTCAATGAGATGCATTCTCCTTCCTACACAAGTATTTTTGAATTTCAAAACCCAAAACCCATTTGTAGCTCCCCAGTAACTGTCCCTTGCAATCCACTCCACATATTAACTCACAATTTTAAGTCAACATATTTCAATAGCTTCTTTGCACTCTAATAACATTTAGATATCTTCATAGAACCACCTGGTTGGAAAAGACCTCTGAGATTTTTCCAACATACCTCAGATAATTGTGTTCAGTTACTTCTATACTCCCAGAATCACATGCTTATTTAAATGTTACCAACCCTTAAATATATAATGAATAGTTATTTTGCAACCAACAAAGAAATCACGTATATTTGAACAGTGTAAATTATTTCTAATTATTATAATCATAAAATGCATCTATTTTGACATAAAAACATAAAAAACAAAAAAGAAATCCTCACCTGAATTTAAGGTTGAATTAATTTTTTGAAATGTAACTTCAGCTCCATCCTCATCTATTTTGACCAAGTCTGTTTTGTCATCACTGACGTACAGCTCTTCTACACCCAACACATGGAATTCACTTTTTTCACCTAATTCTGCTTCTACTGTCACTTCACCCTGGTTGGTATTTACAGTCACTTCATCTGCAGAAACTAATGAGAGAGTCTGTGTCCTAGGTACAGGAGTCCTTATATCAGAAAGGTCACTTTCTAAAAGCAAGTTTGAGTTATAGTTTACAGTCCTTAGAGTTTCAGTCTCTACTGCTGCTTCTGAAATGATACAAGGGAGTTCTGATGCAGCATCCTCATGCAAAACACCTTCAGCTTGCTCATCATCCTCGGTGGCCTCTGAGGAAGGACTTGGGCTCTCAGCAGCCTCCGTACTGATCTCCACACAAAGGGCTTCATCTACGCTCACAAGGTTTTCTGGATTTTCATCTCTTTCTGTAATGTCACTGCCTACTGTGGCCTGAGATGCTGCTGACTCTCCCCTCACAGCACTCTCATTGCTCTCATTCCGTCTAGCAATGACAAGCAAAGAATCACTGCTTTTTTCTGGGCCTGTAGTCGATAAGATGCATTCAACCTCATTAGCAGTATCAAAGCCTTCCTCACTTCTGTCTTTTACTTCTGTTGTCTCAGCAGCAGGCTGGCTTTCTTCTATGACTGTAAAGGCGAAGAGACTATCACATTCTTCCATTGTGATCACTGCCCCCTCTTCCTTATCTCCTAGACTTGCAGCAGCGTGTTGATCTTCGCTGTTGGTGGCAACCCTAAGCACAGGAGCTTCACATTCTCCCACAAAAATCACAGAACCATTGCTTTTTGCCCCTGCATTGAAAGCAGCTAGTCCAAACTGCTCATCTGCAGTGGTCTCCACAATCTTACATTCCTCTGATGCATTTGGAGAGATAACAGCATCTTCATCTCCTCCTGCTACAATGAGCTCACTTTCACCTTGTGGTGCTGCACTGATCACAACTATCTCACATTCTTCTGTCATGCTCGTAGTGATCACAGCAGCTTCATATCTTCCTTCTGTTTCTGAAGCAGTGAGTTTGTTTTCAGCTTGCACAGCTACACTAGACATAGGAGCTTCAAAACATTCTGCTGTACTTGTAGAGATCATTACTGTTTCACTTTTTGACTCTGTGTCTGGCACATGTTGAATCGCCTCTTCTGTGACTTCCCCTGACATTAGGATTACTTGTTCTTCCACAACACTTGTGGAAATCATAGCACACTCATCTTTTTCTTCCTTACCGCTAGCAGTTGGGTGACTTTCATCATCATCTCCTCCAGCACTGGATTCACTAGGCATGGGAACCTCATATATTTCCATATCTATAGAAACCATAGCATTCTCATTGATTTCTTCTGTTTTCACAGAGGGCACCTGGCCCTCATATTCAACAGCTGCACTTGACATAGGAGCCTCAAATTCCTCCATGATACTGGTGGAAATCATAGTACACTCATCTTTCTCCTGCTTACTGCTGAAAGCATGTGCACATTCTTTAAATTCTGTAGCTGTACTGGACATAGGCACCTCTGTGTCTTCAGCATCTATTAAGATCATAGAGCTTTCACCACTTTCAGTCGCTCTTGCAACAGCAAGTGGACCTTCCTCAGCATCCATGGCTGAATGTAAGGGAGCATCACTTCCTTCCACTGTGCTGGTAGAGATGATATCACCTTTAACTTTTTCTTCTCTGTCAGCAGGAACAAGACAATTCTCATCTTCTGCTGGAACCGCACTACTTACAGAGGCATCGGGTTCTCTGCTGCCAAAGGAAGTCATGGCATTCTCATGGTCATCTTCAGTGCCAGACTGACTTTCACCTTGCACTGCCATGGCACTAGTCATGGGACCCTCACATTCCTCTGGAACCAAGGTACCTTCACGCTCTCCTACGTGCACTGTCAAGGCTCCCTCATCTGCAGCGCTTGCACTGGTTACACTGCTTTCAACCACTCCTTTAGCATTTTGGCAGTTTGTGCCACAATTACCTTCTTTCTCTGCACTCCTCATGCTGTCAACAGTCAGCTTGTTGATATTCGTGCCAGCCACCTGTGACTCAGCTTCCATTTGTTCCGCAACTATGCAGATAATGGAACTTTCACCCTCTGCATCTATACAAATCAGTGCATTTTCACTTTCCAATCCTGTACAAGTAGAAGCGTGCTCATGTTCTTCATTTCCTCTTCCTGTACTGGTCACAATGCCCTCGCCTTCTTCATCCTCCTCTTTTGAGCCCGTGCTAGTCACACAGCCTTCATCATCGCATAAGCCAACGCTGACCGTAGTGATACTGGTTTCTTCTTTTACCCGGGTACTGTGCGTTGGACTTTCACATTTTTCAGCTTCTAAACAAACTGCAAACCCCTCATTGCTGTCTTCCAGCCCTGTGCACACTACTGAAACTTCAGCATCATCTTCTGGAGTTATGCCTGTGCTGGTCACTGCACTTTCACCATTTACAGTATCCTCAGATTTGTCACCACTAGTTCCAGCTGTGACATTGTTGTTTGTGACCACTGCAACACCTGCACCAGTTACAGTGCTTTCTCCTTGGGCATCTGTACCAGTCACTGAGCAGATGATGAAGTTACGACCTCTTTCTTCTGCACCTGTGCAAGTTACAGTACCTTCGTGTTCTTTCACTTGGCCAGCTCTCACACAGCCCCTAAATTCACCTGAACTGTCACCACTTGTTGATCCCTCACCTGTTTCTGTCCCTGCACTAGTCACAGCACCATCGCTCTCTAATTCACCTAAGCAGGACACGGAACTTGTGAATTTGCCTGTGCCTACACAAGCTGAGGTTTTTCGCTTCTCTTCAGAGCCTGCACTAGTCACAGCATCATCTTTTTCTTCTGCCCCAGCACTATTCACACTGTCTTCAATTTCGGCTCTGCTTGCATTGACTGAATCCTTACTACTTTCTTCTGCATCAACCATGGCACAGTCACCATTTTCTTCTCCTTCGGTACTTGTTAGGAAACTTTCACTTTCTGCTAATCCTTCAGTGACAACACTGCCACCACCTTCTTCAGCTGCTGCAACAGTACACTCACCAATATCTGCTCCTGTGATGAAATTGCCTCCCTCGCTACCTTTTGCCCACATGCCCGTTGTGAAACCTTCGTCAGCTTCTATGCTTGTGCAGATTACTGTCACCTCGCTTTCTTCTTCTGAGCAAGTGGTTGTAGCATCACTGTCCTTTTCAGAATGTGATGCACCCCCAGCTCGCTCTCCTCCTGTACTGGTGTCCAATACTGGTGTACTGCTCTCAATGATCTTTTCTGTGCTAGTTCCTATCACAGTGGCAGGAGCTGATTGTAGGCTGCTGGACAACAAACAAAGCTTACTGCTTCCTGCACTGGTACCTACTGCATTGCTTTCATTTTTGTCTTCCAGGCCAATTGCACCACTCTCTTCTTGCCCACTGGCTATAACAGAGTCTTTGACTGCCTCCTCAGGAACTCTTCCAGGCAGCAACGCAGAGGAAGATTGTATCATATCATCAGCATCATGCATCTCATTACTTTCCACGTTATCCCTCATTCTGCTTCTTTCTCCCCTTGTGGAAGCATCTGCATTCAAGCACTCACTCTCTTTTCTTTTTCGAACTTCTTCTGTTGTCACATTTCCACAATCTCCAGTTATGTCATTCATCAAGCTTTCCTCCTTTATTGCCAACTCACTTTGCTGACTGCTTTCTAACTCTGCTGCTTCATTGCAATCTTGCCTCGGTAACCCAGCTGTATTGTCTTCCACTGCCTGTTCATCAGGCCAGGGCACCTCGTTACCTTTTTCTACACTGTTTGTCATAGTGGTGTTGTCAACATCGTCTTTCACGACAGAACTCCCCACATACACAACCTGTGCTGCACCGTTCTTCAAAACGGAATCACCTTCAAATAAAGAAGTCCCATCTGAATTTTGGCATTCTTTAGACATAGTACCCAAGGAATCTGTCAAATCAGGGATATCCACATCCATCGACTTCGCATCAGCAGCATCTTCTCTGGAAGAATTAATTGCTAAAGGAACATCATCTGAATTAGAATTTATCACAGTTTTAAAATTCTTTGGTCTTCTGCTCTTTTCTGAAGCTTGATCCTTTCTGGGAATATTCCGTAAGATTCTACCACTCGTTTCATGGGCAACTCTCACTTTAGAAGTCCCTTGTTTACTGGGTTCTTGATCTATGGAAGCTTTTTTGGATGAAGTGTCTAAGGCACCAACTTGTTTACTGGCAGTATCTTCTTGTTTAACAGTTTCTTCAGCTGCAGGCAGAAACTTTGATTCACAAGGCTCAGGCTCTGCCAAGCTGTGTTTTGATTCCTTATTTGAAATAGAGAGAGGTATTTTTCCTTTTGCTGCACACTCAGCATCTGTGGCTTGGAGCGAGTTTTCGATGTTTTTACGTTTTACGTTAGAGGCTTCCTGTGCTTTTGTTTGTTTCAAATCAAGTTCCATCAGCTCTTCCTCATGACCAGAATACAAGTCATCATTATTCATATCTGACTTTTGAGGGGTTGCAGCACAGCTGCTTTCAGTTGTGCTGGCTGACTGCTTTTCCCCTACAAGTAAATCTTGGTTTGATACACTGCTTTTTCTAGTTTCAGAAGGTATCTTCTTACTTTGCTTTTTATCCATTGCCATAGTGATGCTCAATACTTTTTCATGTCCACTATCCATTTCTTTAATATCTTTATCTTCCAATTTGATACTTTCTTCCTTCTTCTTTATTTCCCTGTTGCCGTGTTTCAAGTTTCTGCTTTTGTGACCTTCAGCAGAGAACCTTCTTTCCAGTTTGGAATTGCTTAAATCTTTATCGCTTCTATGTTTCTCTTTTACAGACCCTTTTTCTCCAGAATGTAACTTAACTCTGTGACTGAAGTCTTTTTGTGATCCCTGAGATGACTGCGTGCCACTTACAAGCTCGAGCTCAGCACTGCTCTCCTCAAAAACTTTGTCTTCATTCCTGGATTTGGGTTGCTTATCCGAATCATTCTCTTCTATGCTTTTATCTCTGTCTTGTTTCTGAGCATTGTCCTGCTTTTTTAAGTTTTCCTGTAATTCTGTTTCAGATGCTTTGAATTGTTTACTATGACTCTTTGACTTAGACTTTAACAAAATCTTGTCTTCTACAAGGCTCTTAGATCTGCGTCTATCTTTATGAACACCATCTTCTTGTTTCACATTACAATCAGAGTTAGTTGATTCCATCTCATGTTTATCTTCCGAATAGCTTTCGCTCCTTCTATGTGACGCAGAAGCAAGTTGCTTTGAGGCACTTAGGGAATCTTTTTGCGGCCTGGAATCACTCAGGGACCTTTTGGACTTGTATTCTGCTCTTGATTTTTCAGTGGAGAGATGCCTCTCTTTTTTATTTTCCTTACGTAGCAGTTCTTCAGTCTTAGAGGTTGACTCAGAAACATTTTTTCCCTCTTTACCCGTTACCGATATTTTCCGCTCACTTCGGTGTTTACTTTTTCTTTCAGATTTGTCATCTGAGGAAACCTTTATTTGTTGATTATGTTTCTGACCACCATCCTCTCCTTTCAAACTTCTCTCCATCGAATGGACTTCAACATCTTCACTGGATTTGTGAATACCATCCCCTTTATATTTGTGCTTCAAAGAAGGTTTATCTTCTATAGCAGTTCTTTCCTTTTCATTTTTATCTCTGTAAGACTTGGCTTCCTTTTTGGCAGGATTTCTCGTATGTTGAACTTCTATGTCACTATCTTTTTTGGAGTGCTTTTCATTTTTAGATATGGATTTCTGTTTCTGTGATTCTTCAGTATTGACTTCTGCTCTATCCAGTTGTCTTTTTGGATCCCTTGTTTCACCATCCTGCTGGGCTCCTTCAGCCTGAAGAGAAGTGGAGGTTTTTCTTTTATGTTCCTTTTCAGCTTTAGAATCACTTTTGCTTTCCTCAGTTGAATGCACCAATTCTGAAAGTCTTCTAAGCTGTTTAGAGGTTTCACTTTTGCCATGATTATGCTTCAGTTCTTTGGAAGTATTTTTTTCACAAGTCTACAAAAGAAAGTTTGTACAAGTACAAGCAAACGTTATATGGCTCCTTCACTATGTGACCAAACAGAATTGTTAAGGACAATTTCTCTACAAAAGCAGTATGCCAGAATATACACTTAATATTGTAATAAAAAACAACCTAAAATATAGTCATTAAGAAAACTAATCTTGTCATTTTCATTTCAAATACTTGTCATTGTGGAAAAATCCAAAGAAAAAGAAGCTAACCTTAAGCAATCTGTTTGAACCTGAGTATCTTTTTCTTTATAAAGTGATTTTTCTTTCTAAAATGATTTAATGGACTTTGAAATAGACAATCACAGCTTCAACTACTCCATAAAATACTTCAAAGAGTCATTATGCTCTTTAAAAAAAAGAAAAAAACAAAACCAAAACTAAACCACACACAACAAAACCCACAAAAAAAACCCCTAGACTTCCACTTGGAATTTTCTTTTGTTGATGAAGTTGCTAGTAAAAACTGTCACCACAAAAACTCTTTTTCCTTTAATGTTTGGTCTACGATAATTTTTCCTTTAACTCCTCAGTGAGGAGATTAAGTAGGCCAAGCTCCTCGAGTCTTTGCATGCAAGCCATACTTTGCTCTTTTTTAAAATGCTTCACAGAATACAGCTCAAACAATATCTTGTGTTCTACTACACCATGCATGAGCATCAAATACACAGACTGCATAGTTTAATGCTTACTGGAATTCAAAACACTTCACTACAACAACACTGGATCATTAACACTCCTGAAAGAACTAGCAGGGAAAAAAATCATAAGTATGAATGCAATATTATGCAGCTTGGTATGGGCATATGAATGAGTACTACTGCAATTGAAAAGGAAGCTTGTAAGGATTATGTTTAAGAGAAATACCTCATGTGACCTCTGCATTTCCTTAGAATCTTCAGGAGGCTCGTATTTCTTTTTGCAGCCATCTTCAGCAGGCCTGAGACAGACATTTAGACAATTAAAAAAAGGAAAAGAAATCAGTATCAACTGAAGGAGAGAAATACACACTGAAAATACTGAAACAGAAGATGGTCACACAATGATTGACGACACACTTTGCTCAAGCCTTTTTCTCTTTGAAAAGTACATGTACCAACTTCAAAGATACCCTCTGGACATCAGTGCTTTAAATCAGAGAATATTAGTGTGACTGTTGTCCCTGGAAAAAGAATGAGAGCTGTACTTGCCCTGTATACATAGACAGAAATGCATGCATGTACATATCTATGTAAAACCCCAATTTAAAGACTAAACCAAGCTGTTCACTGATATTAGATGCACAAACATGTAAGAGCTGTGCATTCTCATGCCTTCATTACCACTCTCTGGGTGAAAAGCCACATAAAGGCTGCTACTTGCAGTCTGAGCTGCAGCTATAATTTGATTTTCTGCCTGAACTTCATGCTTATTAGTAACAAAATTATGTGAATATTTTAAAAGGAAACTGTTAAAATGGGTAAGGCTAACTGCAAAGTTGAAGAGAATCTTTTCCATATGTAAAAAAAAATTAAAAAACTTAATTCCTTTTGAGAAAATATATGAATACCTTGAATCTCTTTTTCTTTTCCTGCTCAAGGCTACTTTTTTTTCTAAAAATTTCTGTTCTTTAAGGACATCCTTAATGCTGGTACCAGCAGCTTTTGACTCAAGACTTCTTGATGAACGTTCTTCTAAGTTCAAGCCACCTTTCCCTAAAAATAATACACCAATGGTGAAATACATAAGCACATCATATTACTGTTTTAGCTATAACCGTGACTGAAAGCAGTACAGAGTACTAACATGTAGTGGAGAATTACCAGTGTATACAGGTATTCATTGTGTTTAAGCAATGTAATGATACATGAAAGGACACATGAAAAAATGAAGATGTGGAATTTTATGTTAATAACTCGCATTACCCATTGTCCAGTTGCTTCACTGTTGAAATGTTGGGTTTAAGGGAAGTGACTACAGACCCGTTACCAATATTTAAGTTGAATTTTTTTTCCCCAGAGCAAGAGAGAGAGTGGGACAGCAGGGACTAATGTTATACTCCTCATACCTTTAGCATTTTGATTTCCAGTTTTCAAGGATTTATTTTTTTCTGCAGCCTTCTGTTTACGTTTTTCTTCCAGTCTCTCTCTGTTAATCTGTCTTCTCAGGAGTCTCTCTTCTTTTTCTTTGGCCTTGAGATACAAAACCAAGGAAAACAATTTATCATTGAATAAAAATGTATGTCTAAAACTCACAGAAAACAGAACATTGTAGGTCAAGGCAAACTAAAAAAATATCTGTATCTTAGAAATCATAACATGAATGTTAATTGAACCTTCTAATACTTCTGTGAATTGAAAACTAGCTGAGTTCCAAAGAGTTTCTCTGCCACTTAATGCTTCACACTGAGGCTATCAGACCTTCTCAAAGAACAGATCTTATTTTCATATATATATAACATATACATAGACTATATATATAAAATACATATATATTTAAAATATGTTTATATATTTAGCCAAACTGAAAAAGCGACTAATAGAACTGCTGTACCTTTTTGTGTGTGCTGGTCCTTCTTCCACAGGACACAGTGCACGTGCTCAAACCTCTCTTTCCATTTCCAATGGCTGCAGACATGCTACAAACTACTGATGTCACGGAGAGCAAGAACTACATTTGTAATGAAGTAGCCTCAGTAGTCAACACAAGCCCTAACGACACAACGCTGCAGATAGATATGGCCTACTTTTTCCACCCAAATTGTCATTATATACATTTAATCTACTGAAGATGAGGTTTTTTTATATGTGCAGCAGTCCCTGCTCTCCCCATCAAATCACTCAGTTGAGAAAGAATCCACCTGTTGCTGAGATTCTGCAAATGTAATTTGTAATTACATGAGACACTGCGTGTAATTAGTTAATCTGCTGTCAACACCAAGAGACTGCTAATTTTAGGGCAGGGCAAAGAGATGGAAGAGTGTGTCACTGCTTTCACCACCAGAAGCCTTCAAACTATCATCAGCAGAGCGCTTCCCTGGAGAGCAGATCGTGCAATACTGGTGGAAGTCTGAACGAGGGGCAGCTGGAACACAACGAGGGGGGGAAAACCAAGCGAGAAGAAACAGAAGTCTCCCCAACACAAACCACTGCCAAATAAGAAGTGGAATT
This sequence comes from Tapera naevia, assembly GCA_033556795.1. NCBI lineage: Eukaryota > Metazoa > Chordata > Aves > Cuculiformes > Neomorphidae > Tapera > Tapera naevia. The sequence continues at coordinate 1,186,302 of JAUMJJ010000098.1, forward strand.
TCGGTGCTGGAAAGCGTAAGGAGCTAGAATGCAAGCAATAACAAAGCCCATACTTACAATGGACTGACGGCGTTGTTCTACAGTTCGTTCATCATCTGAATCACTGAAGTATTTGGAGTACAGGAAAGGCTTGCGAACATAAGCATGACGAACAGGCTTGGCTTTCCCATCACTCAGCTCATTAGTGAGTGGCTTTGTCTTACTTTGACTGCACTTCTTGTCATCTGAAGAAAGGTTAGTGAAGTGTAGAGATACGTCAATAAATTAGAGCACAGCTTTCCTTCAACGTAACTTTTGAGGAGGCAAAGCTACTCAAAATGTATTGACAATTATTTCTTCTAAAAATATAAACAGTTAAAAAAACTAAACCCTTTAACATCAAAATATCATTAATTATGAAAACCTGAAAGTTGCATTCATGTGTTTGCACACAACATTTAGCCAGAATAAATCAGGTTACAACAACTGGGGTTACCCTCTTGCCTGTAATCACATTGCCTTTTTACACATAGCATTTAATGGTTAACACAGCGTAAGAAGTCAGAATATATTTTCTGCTATGTATTAAACAAAGCTTCTTCTCCACACCAAAAAATTGGTACAATATTTGAGAATGTAAAAACTAGATAAGCTTACTGAAATATAAACATAAAACACATTGCTGCTTATACACATTTAAATATTATTCAACTAAAAATAAATTAATAAATCTATTTCATTTTTACGAGGATTATTAGAAATAGATCAAAAACATTTGTGCTCCATACTGCACAAGTTATTTGTATCCCCGAAATGTATTTAAGGCTTGTTTTCACTTCACAAATACTTAGTTAGAAGTGAATGCAATCTGTCACATTTAAAGGTAACACCAAAGCCAGAGAACAAGCAAGTAATTCAGTGCTTCTAAACATTACTTTTAGAGCAGAAAAGACAACCTCATAGCATACAAGAAACAACCCATTCAGGTACTAAGGCACTCTGTATTAACAAGTGTGAAATCTTATTAACTGGAAAAGCCACATAGCCACAGAATCAGACTCCAAGACCTGTTCTAGACAAGGAGAACACAAAAAGGTAATCCAGTCAGGTGAAAAGACTTGGTGTTTCCAAACTCTTAAAGCTAGATCCATTCCTGTTCCTTCTCCTATGGATCAGGTAGAATTTGGAAATTCCTGCTATCCTTAAGCTCTAAAAGTGAACTTATTTGCAAAGACTGCTACAACCACTACCCCCGGGTCACAAACAAAACACTCCCATGCTACACTACACCAAACTCAAGGCAGAAGCAAAGCGATAAAACCCCATAGGAAAGTGACACATCCCTCACCATTAAGTGTTTTTGTTGCCAATGAAATACTGCAGTACAAATATGATTTAATGCTTAGAACAGGGGTGTCAAACACACTTGTTCACAGCCCATGGGCCCAATCCAGCCCTCCACCTGGTTTGTACCTGGCAGTAGCACCGAGCTCCTCGTCCCTGCGCTCCTGCCAGCGCTGGGCACGTGCGCAGCGTGTGACGCGCGTCACGGAGCGGGAGCACGGCGGGAGGGGCAGTGGGACAGCCCTGCTTTGGAATGTATCAAGCTATCAAAAATATACTCAAAGTCTGTCCATTACTTTAGCATTTGTGCAGTTACCTATCCATTCCACATTCATGCCCTTTCTCATCAAGCAGTAAACTAAAACATGCTGCAAAACCTCAAGTTTATAATATGATGAATTCAACAAAAGCACTGCATGTTCTTTCTTGGTACTTAATTTAATTTACCATCTGATGTGATCTCCCCCTCTTCAGTACTGTCCGAAACGACAGCCTCCTCTTCACTCTCCTCTTCAAAGGAAGAAAGGTCACTGGTATGGACAGAGCTGACAGTGATGTCACTGAGTACATCCATATCTGAATCTATTGACATATTTTCTTGCCAAGGAAAAAAAAAAACAGAAAGAAAGGGCTGTAACGCAGCAAACTGTATCTGAGAAACTTCTCATATCAGAAGAGTGATTTTGCCACCGAAAACAAAGTTACCTTAAGAACAAGAAATAGGAAAAAAACCTCCCACACTTGTAATATCCTAATGAATATTAGGCTAAGTCTAGTTAGCTAGCACCAACAACTAGAAACGTCAAACGCACACTGGAGTTGTTAGAGAACTTGGCAGATTAGGGCAGATAACCAGTCCCACACCTGAGGAATCAAAGCTAATGCGATTCCTACTGCGGCACATCAGCAAAGAGAGACGATCCAAGACCCAGCTGTGGCCTGCTAGGCAAATTTGCCACAACTAGTAGAGAAGCCACATTCCAAATACACTTCTGATTCACCACCTGAATACACTTAAGAAAACCCCCATATTCATATTTTAAGGAAGAACATCGCCCACACCCTACCTTCTTTAGTTTCTTTAGTGCTTTCAGTTATTTTATGTTTATTGCTATTTTTTTCTGGAACTAACTGTTTCACTGGTTCTGACTCTCTTGCTTGCTTTTCTTCTTTTGACTTTGTAGTATCATCACTTTTCTTTGAATGGTCAGACTTCCTGTCAGGTTTTTCTTTCTTTTCTTTTCTCCTTTCAGCTTTTTCACTGCTGTCTGCTTTCTTGTCACATTTATCTAATAATTTACTCTTTTGATCTTCACCTTCCTGTTGAGTTTCTTTACTTGCAAAAGTCAAATCATTAGTATCCTTTGCTGAATTTTTTATTTCTTCACTTTGGCAGGGAAGCTCATTTAAATCTTCACACTTTGCAAATGTTTCAGCCCCTTCTCCAGAAAGATCACAAACTGCTTTCTCTCTGTCTGGCAAGTCCTCCGCATTTTTCTCTCTATCAGTGCTACCATCCACGCTCTGCTGAGATGAGAGTCTTTTTGCAACTTTGTCATTGTTCTTGGGATTTGAGTTCTCTGTTGAAGCCCTGGCAGCACTTGCTTCTTGGTTAAGAGATGTTATTGTTTCCAAAATGGACATTGCATCACTAGCTACGTTGCTGCTGGAAGCTGCAGTAGAGACACCTTGAACAGTAAGAAAGAAAATAGTTTCAATTCCTCTTAGTTTCTGTAATTCCATTGAGATAGAATTTAAGCAAGTGAAAGCAAAAAGCATAATTACTCTATTTTAAATAAGTAACATTAACTAAAAGGTTTGACTAATTTTACATCTACAGATTTTGGTTTAAAAAAAAGTAAAAAGAAAAACCAAGAAGTTGCATTCCTGTAGCGATTATGACCTGGTTACCAGAGACACACCACTGTTTGAGATCAGCAGGAAAGCAGGGGTTGTCTATGGGAAGGACATTCTGAACACAATTCTTGTTCAACTTCACCATCATCCCAAATGGGATGCTGAGTCTTGAGAAGCACAACATAGAATATTGCAGTAGAAAGTCTGGATTTCATACCTCTGGTTACCTCTATAAGCGGCAAGGAAAATGGACTCAGCAAACCGATTATATAACAATAGGATTATCTGAAATACCTTATCATTTTCCCATCTTCTTAGAAGCAGCTCTGAAGATGGATGAGAAAGGGTTAACTGGACTAGCACTAAGAACTGCAGCTGGCTTGTTAACCCACTTACTTTAAAGGAAGTGGGCCTCACAGGAAAAGGGCTAGGATTTAAGTGAAGAGTCTGGTTACAAAGAGATGGACTGCTGTGGAAGGGAATGGACTCTCAGGAAGGGAAGGAATGGACAGTTACCTGCACAAGTCTATACCAGGGCAAGATAAGGGAAAATCATGAAGAACAAGTGCTGTGTTGATAAAGAAACTAAAGATGGGCTGATTTACAGCACAGCTGAAGCTCCTGAGAGGACCTCAGCCATTTCAATCTTACGGCACATAGCAACTACATTAAGACAGCTGTCTCCTAGATAGCACTTCCTCTGATCTACCAATGCATGAAGAAATCCAATCATTCTTCTCTTACAGCTACCCCTTATCTGATTCTATAATACTTCAGAGGGCCAAACTGTGAAGCCAACTTTCTTCCCTACAGTAAACTGACTCCTTGTAATCTGAAGCAGAAGTGACACTATGGCACATGGCAATATCTCTCTTGACTTCTACCCCCCCACACACAGGAAGATACAAGGGTTATGGAACACTGCCTGGAGCTCAGCAGGCCAATACTGATGCTGACAATTCTGCGCACGCAGCAAACACAGCCAATGTTTCTTTTCCCTCAAAACACAGTTATTTTGAATAGACATGGTAGAACACCTTGAACTGCAACAGAAGCATCTGTTTTCTCCTCACTTGGAGCTGTACTGGGGCCTGCCTCTTCTTTGTGATTCAATGTGGCTAAAAATTCATGGACAGCTTTTTCCACCTGAGGTCTGAATGTGTGGTTGATCTTTGGGTCCACAACCTGAGAAATAATTCTGTCAATTCCAGATTCCAACATTCCAGACCTGGAACAAAAGTTACATGAATACTTCATAAGAAAAATGACTTTTCAAGAACATCTTAGTAAAATACGATCATTTAGATACGAAGTAAACACTCTTAACAGCCTCCAAAGAAGCATTAACATTTTTGAGCATCACTGCAGCTATGTATTCAGCCAGCTGCATGTATTTTAATAGCTAGAGAAAAAAGGCAATCCAACTGCATGGAATTAAGACATCAAATAGCTTGTTGTTACGGCATTACTGGTTATGCCTACAAACGTCATCTAACTGTAAAAGCAACACTTGTGGAAAAAAAATTAAGAAGCCTGATGTTATCAATTCCCATGGCATAAAACAGACGACGTATAGAAGGCATGAGGTGACAAACAAGTACTAGACCAGTCACCACCACCCTAAGTTATCTTCTGCCCAATAGTGTTACACCCCAGAGTCCCACAGCTTTATGAACACATTCAGTACAATCAAATAAATGGCAATAGAGAGCTTTGCACCTACAGGTTCTCTGCAGACCCCTGTAATCTTTTGTAGAACATATCTGGCTTCTTTGCTTCTTCAAAGAGAGTTAAAAAGCCCCCGAACAACAGCTGCTCCGCTGCCCCCAAGAAAAACAGCTCCTTTGTACCAGTTATCACTGGTATCACTAGAGTGTGACTAAGTTTGTTTCCAAAAATCTTGTTTGACACAATTCACAATTTTGTGACCAAACTCATGACAATTTCAAGAAATTTCCTAACGTTTCTTATGACGCTACGTTTTGAAGAGGAAAGCTAGAGAAACCCTAATGAAATAACGTAACATCAGATAAGTGTTTAACATCATTTTGACGCAACAGCAGTTCTGAAAAACCTCTTCTCTGTTTAACTAGATTTACACGCTGTTTTTCGTTTAGTGAAATTAGCCTTGTAGTCTGAGAACTCAGTTTGTCAAATCCTTCCAATTTTCCTTAGCTCAAAACCTGATGATAGTAGCAACTTTCCTAATAACCCCCTTAAAAGAAATGGTAAAGACGGACATTAGCTAAGGTGTTACACCCCAAGAAACAAGCCTTACACCCCAGCATCAGACAAAAAACATTTGCAGTCTAATTCTAGTGCTGATGGCGAACGGCTGCCTGAAATGATGCCACATTTCAAACGCCAAGAAACAAAAGCTCCTTCCGAAGTTTCTCTCAAGAAAACACACGCTTTACAACTGGCCTCTGTCACCTCTCACGGTGCACAGAGAAGCTCCAGCGCTGCCACTTACTTGAGAACCTGCTGCCTAATGTTATTTCTCAGCTGGTTCTTGTTGAGATGAGGGCTCCAGGTATGGGTCGCCAAGTGATTGGACACAAAGTTGTCAACGCGCTGTCTCAGGTTCTGGTAGGCAGGCTACAAAACAACAGCACAGAGGTTGGACAGGAGGCTCGGCCCGCCGGCCCCGCTCCCGGAGAGGGGGCTGCAGGCGCCGGGCGCCCCGCGGGACCCCCCCGAAGGCGCTCCCGCTGCCTCGCGGCGGTCACGGCCCGCGCCCCGCTGCCAACGAGCCCCCTCCGAGCGGCACGGCCGCGCCCGGGGAGGCCCGGCCGGAGCCCCGCGGCCGCTCCCCGGGCCGGGCCCGCACCTTGGTGTCCACGTCGGCCAGGCAGTCGCGGCGGAACTGGTCGAAGAGCCCCTGGCTCTTGAGGTGCTGCACGATCGTGGAGACCAGCTCGGGCTCGGCCGCGGCGCTGCCGGCCCCCGGCGGCGGCGGCGGCTGCTGCGGGGGAGGCGGCGGCGGGGGCTGCGGGTTGCTGGCCATGGGCGCTGCGGGGCGGCTGCCGGCGGCGCTCCCGGCCGGGCCCCGCGACGGCGCTGGTTACCGAGCGGCGGCGGCGCTGACCCCGGAAGCGAAAGGGAACGCGGGGAGGGAGCGGCGGCTGACGGGAAGTGAAGCGGGGCCACAGCGGCGCCATCGGCGCCGGGCGGGCACTGCCGGGGCCGCGCGCGGCGCCGCGGGCGCTTGCACGGGACGGACGGGGCGGGGCCGCGAGCGGCCGCGCCGGGGGGGGGGGGGGGGGGGGCCCGAACCGGCGGCGGCGCGGGGGAGGGGGGAAGCGCGCGTGGGGGAGGAGTGAGGGGACGGCGGCAGCGGCGGCCTTCGGCCCCCGCCCGGCTCGCCAGCGGCGGCCCCCAGCGCCGCGGGGCCGCGCCCGGGCGCTGCGGGCGGCGCGGGGGGCCGTCGGCGCTCCCCGGCCGCCCGCCGCCCGGCGCCGCGCCGCTGCCGCGCTCCCCGTCAGCGCCCCCGCGACCCCGCCTCGCCGCCCGCCCCTTCCTGCGCTCGCCGCCATCATGGTGGGGGCAGCGCCGCGCGCTTCCTCCCCGAGGCGCGGGGCGGGGCCGGCGCGGGGGGCGGGGCCGAAGCTCTGCGCCGGGGTTGGGGAGGGGGGCGTGGCCAACAGATGCGAAGGGGCGTGGCCACCGGGCGGGGGCGTGGCCGACGCGCAGCGCCGGGGTTGGGGAGGGGGCGTGGCCGAAGCCCCGCGCCGGGTGGGGGGCGTGGCCACCGGTCGTGGGCGTGGCCGGCGCGGCGGGGGATGCGGTGCAGGTGCCCGGGAGGCGGTGGTACCGTTAGCGGAGCTTTGCCTCTGCCGCCCCCCCCGCCCCTCTGCCGCGGGGGACGCCGCCGCCGGCAGCGCAGGGATGGCTGGAGGCTCAGGCCTGAAGGCGGGGTTGTGTCCCGCGTTCCCTCAGGCTCTGCGGAGCTGTGAGAGGTCTGGGTGAGGCTGCTGGGCACGGCATCAAAGCCCATCCAGTTCCACCCCCTGCCACGGGCAGGGACACCTCCCACCGGATCAGGGGCTCCAAGCCCCGTCCAGCCTGCCCTTGAACACCTCCAGGGATGGGGCAGCCACAGCTTCTCTGGGCAACCTGGGCCAGGGCCTCCCACCCTCACTGTGAATAGTTCTTACTAATGTCTAATCTAAATATGTCCTCTTTCAATTCAAAGCCATTCCTCCTCGTCCTATCGCTACTTGCCCTCGAAAAAAGTTCCTCCACAACTTTTCTGTAGCCCCCATCAGGTACTGGGAGGCTGCTGTGAGGTGTCCCTGGAGCTGCTGTGAGGTTTCCCCAGAGCCTTCTCCTCTCCAGTCCGAACGACCCCACCTCTCTCAGCCTGTCCTCATGGCAGAGGAGCTCCAGCCCTTTCATCATCTTTGTAGCCTCCTCTGGACCTGTTCCAACAGTTCCACATCCTTCTTATGTTGGGGATTCCAGAGCTGGACACAGGGCTCCAGGAGGGGTCTCAGCAGAGCAGAGGGGCAGAATCCCCTCCCTGGCCCTGCTGGTCCCACTGCTCTGGGTGCAGCCCAGGACACAGTTTGGCCCTTCTGGGCTGTGAGCCCACGTTGACGGCTTGTATGGAGCATCTCATCAATCAGCACCCCAAGTCCTTCTCCCCAGGGCTGCTCTCAACCACTTCATCCCCCATCCTGTACTGAAACCACAGATTGCTGTGACCCAGTCATAGGACCTTGCACTTGGCCTTGTTGAACCCTTATATTTCAGTGTATTCCCACTTGCTTTTCTAACACAAGTGTTCTCGGGCTGTCTCTTCTTTGCACCTCATGTTGTTAATGCCTTTCTTCATGTCTCTCCGTGTTATGGTCACAACTGTTAAATATGCTGTCCTGAAGTCTCTCTTCTAATTGCTATTGTCATTCTTCTGAGTACCTACTGTTTCCATGGTCTTCAAAGTTGATTTCTGTGCCAACTGCAGGCTGGTATTTTCCAGGCTGACCTGTTACGACTCCAGAGGCAATAAAAATGTGGTAAAAGAGACATTCATTTCCTTATACTTGAGACAATAACTGAGGTGCAGAGATGCCTTACTGGGTATTGTTTGGCTCTTCAGTCTATTCCTGCCTGAATGCTGAGCTCCTGCCCTAACCAGGATGGGTAAGGGTTAAAAGAAATACAAAAATGTAGTTAAAATTATAAAGACTGACTGGCTTACAGCAAAAGTGACTCGGCAGCAGTAGTTTTTTTGTTACCTGACTTTTGTGGTGTAATGAGGGAGAGGTATTGTTCAGCTAGAAATATTGGGAATCATCCTCTGCAGTTAAAAATCACTTTGTTTCTAAAGGCAAGAGTGTCAGGATCGTTACTGCAGACTTAAAAGCAGAAATGTAAAGCTTGCCCCTAGTTTTCCTGCTGTAAACTAAGTACTCCTGGGCTCTTTAGAACTCCACAGAAGGAAGCAAATTTGACAACTATTTAAAAGTTTTGTGAGATATTTGTCTCTGGATATGGAGTAATTTTAAAATCTGGCCTCTATTTCTGTAGTGTCATATTTTCTACGTGGACCTCTCGAAGAGACCCTACTTGTATATCCAGCTGTGTGGTCTACTGGCTCCATTACATCTCTAATAAAGACAAGTTTCTTCACAGCTGATGAAAGATCACGTAGCAGTAAGCGAGAAAGGGCAGAAGGGAGGGGTGTCATTCTAGTAAATGCATTTACTAATTTGAGAACTATTGTGTGACTTACTGTGATAGTGAAGGAAAATTTCAGACTTTGCTGGGAAGTTAAATTTTTCAGAACTTTGTGTTAGGAAAAGGCACTGCAACTTCCTGGATCTTATTTTTTTTTTTTTATTTTGTTTCCACCCCCTCTCCCATCCAAAGGTGGTGCAGAAAATGAGAAAAATACCAAATTGTTTATTTTAGCAGCACGAGCAAGAGACCTGCCTCACAGAAGGGTTTCCCATTCACAACAAATCACAGACAGCCTGGAATATCTCTGACTTGTTGTCTCAGACTATGTCAATGAACGTGCTGTGAAGGATACATACAGGGAGCAGGAATCCATTAATGATATTTAGGAATGTAAAGGCTATCAGGGATCAGGCCCAGTGGTCTGAAATTATTGCAACAAGCAGTCCATACTCTGATTGATTCAACAGCTGATTGTAAAAAAATGTTCTGTCCTCTAAATTACATACTGTCCACGTTTCCTGTAACCCACTGAGTGCTGCTGTCTCATTGGATATCTTATTTAGCAAATAAAACAATTTTATCCTAAATGCCAGCTGAAAATGGCTTTTTTTTGTTGTCTGGGCCCAAGAATACATTGTCCTATGGGAAGGTGCTGTAAAAGAAACTGGAAACCTTGTGAAAATAAAACCATGAATTTGACTTAAATTAAAATGAGTCCTTTGTTGTTTCATTGTTTTAGGGCTGCTTTATAATTTTATTAGCTGAGATATGGTTACATGAAGTCTTGTATGTTAACCAAAAGATGCATTATTTGTTGGGTGCACTAAAGTGTAGCTGTGCAAAGAATTGTGAGTGTATAACTAAATGCTAAGCTATCTTGCTGTAGTTATTACTGTCATTTGATGTAGTTAATTACTGATGCCTGATATCCAGTGCTAGGAAGCTGTTTTTATTTGTGAGAGAACAGATTGAAAAAGGCTTGTCAGGTAACTACCAGAAACAGTTTGGAGTGAATACAAGATTTGTATTTTTCAGTATTTTGTTATTCTGAGTTGAGTAATCTCCTTGTTTACTTTTACAGTCTCAATTAAATTTCCTACCCTATATTTCTGACATTGCATTTTCACACACGTCGTACCTCCCCTTATGCTTTGAACAATTCTTTTGTCAGATAGTCCTAAGAGTACTTCTCCTTAACTTTTACTTCAGCCCACTCCTCAATTTTCACTTATGTCAACACTTGAACTATATATAGCATTTGCTTGGCCTATGTCTTGCACTGCAAATTTTCTGTATGTTGAATTATACTTTTTCTAAGGTAATTTGGAATATTTCTGATGTTAACTTCTGTGATTCCTAATCACAGTATAAGAATCATCACTTTATGCTCTGGGTTCTGATTGTAGTGCATATTAGTTTATCAGGAACTTTTACTGAAATGTTTTTTTTTTTTAAAAAAATCATGTTGTTATTTGTTCATTTTTTAGTATCCTGCAGCATGCAGCTCCTGCTGTGAGTATTTACAAACTGGCAATAAGTACAGTTGCTTTTCCATTCTTTTTCAGGGAAACAGTCTGATTTTAAAATAATTTTGACATATATTCAATATGAAAATTCTCAGTGAGTTTCTTTTTATTAATAAATTAGATATCATATTTCTTAGTTCCAGCTTTAGTTCTTAAAGTTGAGGCAACATTTAAGTTACTGAGAAATACTGATACAAGACAAAAAGAGTAGTAAAATAATGTTTTGAATTTGGAAATACTGTCACTAGTGGTAATGTAAGATAAAATAAAGCACCTGCAATAGCCCTTTCTTTTTTAGTCAATGTTGTAGAAATTTTATTCTGTGAATACCTGCCACAAGCATCAAATTCAGTGGCCAACATCCCAGACTGATTTCATGGCTGCTAATAAACTCTCTTGAAGTCAGTTCATACCACAGCTGATAAAAGTGGTAACAGACCTTGGCAGGTTAGCTGATGTTTTCTATTTTTTCAGGTAAAATTGTATGCAATTTTTCCCTCTATCTCAAAAACATTGTTTATGCGATGTGTGCTGATCATTAATCTAAATTTGTGAAGTATCCAAAATCCAGGTGACTGCTGGATTAAGAAGGTAAAAGGATGGTAAGAAGGTAAAAGGATGGTAAGAAGGTAAAAGGATGGTAAGAAGGTAAAAGCCCTTTGAGTGAAGCACCAATCTGAAGAAGTTTGGTTTTGAGAAGAGTCACCCTTTCTCCGTGGTGAGCTCGATCTTCTGCCTGTAGATAAAGTGTTGCTGGCAGTGTTAGGCTTGTAAGGGCAGGCTTTTACAGATGAGAGGATACAGAAAGGGCACCTATTCAGAAGGAATTTGAGTTTTCTAGGAAAAAGTAAAGCCTTTTCACCAGGGATGACTGAAATCCTGAGCAGATTCTTGGATAGTAAAAGTCCTAAAGCTGCCCAGCACCACTAGAGATCCGCCTCAGGTGAACTGCTCCCTTCTTCCTCTAAGTATGGAGTGACATCAGTGCTTTGCACCATCTGTGTTGCTCCATTCTGAGGCTTATTTTCTTTTGCTGTGTAGCTTATGCATTGTTTATTTTGTGGTACAATAAAAGCCAGAACCGTCAGAGGTGAATTGATTTGTTGTATAATTGTGCATTTCCCGATGCACATTTCACATTTGCTTCTGGCTGTGCAGAACCAGCCTCAAGTTGAAGAAAATCTCTGATGCTTGCTGGTATGGGATTTTTTCCAAAAAAAAAAAGGCAACATTATTATGCCTGGGAGCAATAGCAGAAATCACAGTTTAGTCCACCCTACTTTGGAACTGCAGAGGAAAGATGCCAGCATGGCTGAGGTTTTCTGTTCCGTCAGTAACAGCAAATGTGGCTTCAGCTGAGCTGTGGCATGGAATGCTGAGGTCGCAAGACTAAAGTGTTGCAAACACCTGGACTGTACCTTCAGCTGAGATGTGATCAGAGGGATGTTCTTGTTAGTGGAGAGTCGGACACGTAACCACCCGGGGGAGGTTATATGTGGTGCTTTATTTCGAGGCCCCAGGAACCAGGGGTTTGCACCCAAATCTGGTTCCAAAACCGTCACAGCGCGGCCGCAATTTATTCCCTACAAATGACACGCCCTAATGTATATGCAACAGGTCATGCCTCAGTTACCCCATCTACTTAATACACATGCAAAACAATTACTTCATCGATTAATTGCATCATCAGTCCTTTCTGCGCTTGCGCAGCCCCCTCTGGTGGTCGTCGAGAAGCCCCTTATGTTGAAGAAAGACGTCTTCCTCCCCGTGTCCTTTTCACCTCTCTCTGTACTGGAGTCAGTCCAGCGTCCTTGGACACATTTCAGCTTTCACTTTTCCTGAAACCATTACCGGATGCGGGATCTCTTTTGTTTCTACCAGTCCATCCCTGAAGTTTTGTGTCCATATTCCAAATCTTACCTCTATAAAGTAAAACTCTCTCCAAGGCTCCCAACTACGAAGTTAATTATTAACTGAATTACTTACAATACCCTTAAAATCAGCTACTCTTGATTTTAATTAAAGCTTTTATCTATATCCGGAAAATCATTGATTTTTCTTATTCATTAATTTTATCTATTAGCTATAATTCCCAATCATCTTAATTTTATTAATCATCAGATTCCCAACATTCTTATCCTTACATGGCAGTAGTCACAGTGGGTGAAATGCTCTTGGACTTCCAAGACTGATGGATATGATTTTTTAATCTTTTCTGGATAAATAAGAGCCTTTGGATAAACTTGTTGTTTAATAAAGCACACTTAACTCTTTCTGGCTTTACAACCATGTATTTTCCAGGTGTTATTAGTCCTATTTGTTCAGATACATCTGTACAGACTTATATTTGTTTTTCTTTTGGCACAGCCCCACCTCTGTAAAAGATGGTGTTTGATGGTTGAAGTGTGTTGCCCAGCGGAATGACAAGTGTATTTTGATTCAGTAGGAGGCTGCCTGTCCTAAGTGTTTTCCACAGGTAGGTCTTCAGCAAGTGAAAGACTTGGCAGAAATGAAAACAATGACTGCACAACACATCTTAAAGTGGTGACAGGAATGCTTTTATTTAAACTAGCCTGTCATGATCTTCTGCTGACACCTGTTACACTTCTTGGGCACTTCCAAAGAGATTCCTTGAGCAAAACTGGAACTCCTATGAGATCGTGGGTCTCGCTGGAGCTGAGCAGAGTGCTTGCTGTCAGTGACTCATTAGTTCGATGGAGACAGCATGTGGTGACTCCTCAAAGTGGTGAGGCAAATAGATTGAAGTGTTCTTTAAAAACGGGAAGCTTTTTGTGTTCAGTGGCTAATACTTTTGGTTGCCTTTGCTGGGAAGATTGACTGGTTAAAGTTTGGAAAAAAAACCCAGCTGGTAAAGTTTTCTAAGTCACATTTCAACAAACTGCTTTGTTGTGTGGAAAAATGAACTCACCTTTATTTATCTAGGTTTTACCTCTAAAAGCGATTTAAAAGTTATGCTCCTAACTTTATCTGAAAGGTTAAGATCATTAAGTCTCAGAACTTCAAGGTGACACCCAGTTTGCAGATGATGCTTTTAAAGCACATTATTTTGAAGTTACAGCAACGCCTCTTCTCCCTTTATTCTCATTTTAAATCTCTGTCAAGGCCAAAGAATGAGTTCCTGGATCCCCAAGTTCTGAGAGAAGATGAGTAGAGCCTGCTCAGTGGATGACATTTGGGAACAAAAAAAGACTACTGTCACAAATAGCTTTAACCTGCAGGTTTCTTTGATTTTTTTTTTTTTCTGTAACCAAAAAGAAATCTTCAGTGGCAGCTGGACCTTGACCTGCCCAGGAGAGGAAGGGCCACCTGTGTGACCGTGGCTGCTGCCTGTGGCACGGCTCTTTGTGCTCTGCTTTTCCACGGTAATGAAGGAAGGGAGAGGGGCCCTAAAGCTTTCTCACCTCTTCACTCAGTCGATGACTAATTGCTGCAGCATGGTTGGGATTGTTATTGGCATCTAAGGGACTGGACATGTAATTCCCACTAATGTGACTGATGATCTCAGCATATCTTTTTTGGTTTTTTCTTTTTTGAAATGTAGGTTCCTGCCTGCTGGAGAAACACCACTTTATTTCTTCATTCAGATAAAAAATGTTAGAATGAGTCACTGTGCTCCCTTTAATAGACTCTTTACTTCACTGTTAGTTTTTTGACTGGAAAATACATGTTTTTGTTATTTGTGTACAGGGAGGTGGAGAAAAACTTAATGGAAGCTTGTTCTCCAGAGAGAGCACAAGAGATTATACACTCTTGCACTTTTGCCTAAATGTAATGTTAGTGGTAAGGGAAAATGGTACAGCTTAAACAGGAAAGCAGAGTGAGTAGATACATGAAAGCACGACACCTTTTATATCAGCATTCTTTGCTGACTGCAGCAAGGTGAAATCAAGGTGGAGGCTTTGCTTAAATGGGGTGCAGGAGGCCTAAAGTAGAGCTGATGGACTGAATTTTGCTTTAATTTATACTTAGTGTAGTTTCATTGAAGTCAGCAGGGAGACACATCAAAGCAGGACTTTGCTGCTAAATAATAGGGTGCTCAAAATTGCTCACGCCATCATTTTTTGCAACTTGGGATATAATCCTCAAGTAAAAATTAGAGTTATTTTACCTAGTACAAAGCCAGTATTTTTCATGGAAAAAAGTGAAAATGTTTAAGAAAAGAATTTAAAAAGGGAAAACAATCTGGGCTTTTGACTTGTTCTTTTGTGTTGAGGATGCCACACCTTCAAAAGAAAAGGGACATGAATCACCTTCCAACAGCATTCCTTTGGGAAAGGTGTGGTGGAGGGAAGAAGATGGGTGGTTTTGTTGTTGTTGACCTATCTCCTGTGCTTGGTTCCCTGTCCAGCTGGGCAATTAAGAGAGCTCTATTGGGAGTCACTGGTGAGGCTGGAGCGTGCAGAGAAAGGAGGCACAGGTGGAACACCTCACCCTGCCTAGCCCAGCTGTGAATCGAGGATGTGCCTAGGGTCCAGTCAAGAGAGTTCTCCCATTCCCAGTCTAGAGCAGACCCCACCAGTGCCCCAGCAGCACGTCTGGCATCCCTGCCTGGCTGCCCATCCAGCAGGGAGAGTGGAGGAGAGCATTGCCCACCCGGGGCTGGTCCTGCTGTCGATCCACGTGAAGTGCCTGAACGGGAGCCTGGAGTTTGCCCCCAGACTATTGCACCTCAAGGCCAAGGGCAGCTCTCAGTACTCATTTGGAAGAAGGTAGGACATGGGGGAGAAATTCTAAAGTGAAACAGCAGAAAAAAGAATGCTTGTTTAAAATCATTCCTCCTTACCTATTGATTTGCACAAAGATGATGGGAATTTAATGCCTTTAGGATTTGTGCTTTTCTGCCAGATTTCATTAAAATTGGCCAACCGTTTCAAACGTTATCAGGCTGGGGCTGGAGAAAGACTGACAAATAGCAAAATAATGGTTTCCTGGGGAAAAAAAAGAACAGAATATTAGCCTGGATCCGCGAGGATATATTGTATATGGAGATAACCAGCTCTGAATGTATTGAGAGACCAGCTGCTTTCAGAATAGGAACTGATGTTGGAGTCAGACAAGGGGGAACAATCCCAGACTGGTGCTCCTGCTCACTTATGCTGGGGAGAAATGCAAGTTTTCTATTTTATTTATCTGGAGGAAAATGGAAGTCAGGAAAAAATATTAGCAGCATTACCAATGCCCATCCCAAACATTCAAGCATCCTGAGTTTTATCCTACAGTAGGAAGAAAACATTTTTAAATGGGTAAGAAAGTAAGAAAGCTGAGCATATTGATATTTTTAGCTTTTATTTGTTCCTAGCAAGGTTTGAATCCTTCCTGAAATTGAGAAGTGTGATATTTACCCCAGCAATGCTATTTGTAAGAAAAAAAATTGAACATTTTTTGTGTGTGGTAAAAAGGAACTACTGAGGCTGTAAAAAACAATTTTGCAAGGGCTTTTTTTTCTCCTGTTTTCAGAGTGTGCTGGCTGGAAGGAGGCCAGGCAGATGCAGCACAGCACTACTCCACAGCTGCTGGATCCACCCGGCTTGGCTGCAGCCCTGGCCGAGCACAGAGGGCAAACCTGCTCTGTCTGCAGCCTCTTCTGCAGGTGTTGCCCCACGTATCATGAACCTGTCCTTTTTTTTTATTTTACCCCACGGTCTTGGTTGCTGTGTGTTAACAATCATCACCTCACTGGCTTATTAATGTCATGCAGCTTGTTTTCTAAGAGCACTTCTCAAGACAGCAGCGTTGCTCTTCAGCAGGTTTATTTTGTAGTTAGAAATGTCTTAAAGCTCTCTCCGTTTGCTGCAGGCTATCTTAACTACCTGTTATGTTTTACATAAAGACAGTTTTAATTTCCCTCTCATTGTACACTAACTTAAAAGGTACATCCTTCACTTTTATCAGTAAGGTGCTGGGAAAATTTTGGGCAATGCCACTCTCTCCCTTACGTTGTTGTGTGACAGTAGATCAATGAAAGGAAACCTAATCATCTGAAGTTCCTGCTTACTCAGGATTCTCCAGAATGTCTTAGCAGTGCTAACATCAAGAAAGGCAGGTGTAGAAAAACAACAAAAGGTTTAGAGGATTAAAATACAATCTGTGTGCCAGTAACCCTCTGCAGCCTAAGCTCTACTTGCTTCTCTTGTTCTAAGGACTCTTGAGCAAGAACCTGCTCTCCACCTCTCTGTCTTTTGCTGTTGTGGTAGCACCAGTATCTCCAGCTGGAGCCTGTAGGTGTTTTTGTAGAGGTAAGGAAGTGCTTCTCATGCTGCAGGGGGTAAAGGTGGTTTTTGGCCTGCTGAGAGGACGTATGTCAGGTTCAGAGACTGGTGGATGGGGCACCTAGCCTGAGAAAGGAGGACAGCTCTCCTTGGACCTCAGACTGCTCTGCTGCCCTCAAGTGATACAAGCAGTGGGATGTTTTGCAGTGTTTATCACTGATAAAGAAATCTTCTGGTCCTGCCAAGGCTGCTGGCATCAACGGAAATAAATCTTCTAAAGTGATTTTGGTTTTCTCAGTTTGAATGTCAAGTATGGTTGGAAATTTATTTCTTTGACTTCTCATACATCTGAAGTCCTTTCCCAGGACTGTTTGATTTCTCTTGTGAGAAAACAGAGTCCAAATTTTTTCCAGAGTGTTGATTGTATCTACTTCTGCCCATTAATGAAACAAGAACTGGCTTCCACCTCTGCCTCTGCTGAGACAGAATTGCCCACATCGGACAAGGATAATTTAGTCTCCTTTTTCTTGATTTCTAAAGTAAAAAGGAGGGAGACCACGAAGCTGTGTAGCTGTTGAGAGGGCTAAAGGTGAAAGGAGCTTCTCAGGGCTGCTGCTATAAAGTCCTTCCTCCAAGTTTATCTCTCAGACTGTCAGCTCTCTGTCCTGGTCTGTGTGTCCCTCCTGACATGATCTTGGGAGATATTTTATTCAGCTTTGGTCACTGAGTGATTGTTACAATCAGCTTTATTTAAGAACTAATACAAAGGTCTTTCTAGCAAGACCTGGAAATCTTTTTGTCATTTAAAATATCCTCTTGTACTTGCTTGTTTCAGCCAAATTTGTGATTTACTGCTTGTTGAAAAGAGTCTGGAGAGACAAGATTATTACAAACACAATGTGCACACACTCCCCATAAAGTAAAATCCTACACAGCATAGCAGAACTTTCTTTACAGGCCTACAATAAAATATCTTGAGAGTCGAAAGGAGTGAGGAGAAAGATGTATGAACTTTCAGAACTCAATGAAGGCTGGTAATAGTGAGAGTTTGTGAAATCTACCATTCTCAAAAAAACATCTATAGCACTAGGTTATACCTTGAGTTTTCCTGCCACAGTTCCATTAATCGTAGCTACAGTAGTGCACGGAAATTGGAGTGGGGTTTTGCCTTAGATAGAGCAGAGGAAGGAAGGACAGAGTTGCCATTTGCCAGATTTCTTGCTTTACCCGAAGGACAGATTACAATAATTTATTAGACAGGTAATCCAAACCTCCAGGGCAGGTGAAAGTATTTATAGAGTCTCCTGAGATGTATATTACAGATTACTCCTTTGATATTAAACCACTCAGAGTAAATGTGGGGGGGAGGTTGTGTGTCTACCCACATCTGTTTCATCTATAGACTTATTCTCAAATTCTCTTCCTGTCACAAAATAGCAGAGTCTTCTAAGTATTTCAGATCCCTCCCTCTTTTCTCCCTCCCTCCCTCCCTCTTTTCTCCCTCCCTCCCTCCCTCTTTTCTCCCTCCCTCCCTCTTTTCTCCCTCCCTTCTCCCTCCCTCTTTTCTCCCTCCCTTCTCCCTCCCTCTTTTCTCCCTCCCTTCTCCCTCCCTCTTTTCTCCCTCCCTCCTCCCTCCCTCTTTTCTCCCTCCCTCTTTTCTCCCTCCCTCTTTTCTCCCTCCCTCTCCTCTATCTTTTTTAACTCCACAATAGCTGCAGTTAGAACTTGTTTCTCACAGTTATGTTTTATTGAAGTACTGTTCTGTGTAACTGTGACTCTCTGCGATGACACTTGGCACTGGCATATGAACAAGCTAGGAAAATGTAAATAGTACATTAAATGAACAGGGATTTTGGATAACTTTAAAATATCATTTTTCTGCTCCTTTTTTTGGATCCTTTTGCTCATGGGTAGACAAAGGAAACTTAAATTATGAATACTAAAATTATTCCATACACTCATCTAGGCTTATTCTTCCATTCTTCAACCCAGCTCCCCACAGACACATTTGTATAAACAGAAGAATGCTAATTAAAATTTCCAGGGAGACATGATCTATTTAAAGTCTCAAAGCACAATTTTACTGGTAGGCTTCATATTGTGATAGCGTAAAAGAGCAAGGTTTCTCTTCAAGGTTTAAATACAATGAAATGAGAATTTTCGTTAAGTATGTGCTATTTGGCCGCTTGCTGCCCTTATCTCTGCTAACATGCACCTGATTTCCTTTTCTCTCTTGCCTTTGTTCATTGTTAAATCGCCAGCCCTCTTTCATGTTTTTTAAAGGACCGCAAAACTCATTAAAACTTTGCAATTGTTTATTTCCATTTACCCCTCCTTTCACAGTTCCCTCAGTTTGACATAAAGTAACAAAGTTTAGGCAGTTCAGATATGCTATGGTCTATACTGACAATATTAACACTTACAAGTCTATTTGTCAAAAGCATATTTATTTTTTTCTACCAACATTTAGGCTTAGATCTGATGTATTTTTTTTCCTAATCTCTTACTCTTCCAAACAAGAACCACTTCTTCTGGTCTGTAACAATGGTCATACCTTTTTTTTTCCAGGATAACAATTCCCTTGTGGTTTTTCTTCTTCTGTCTTCTCCAACATGCTGTGTCAAAGTCTTCCCTTGGGAACACTGATGTAACTCAATAGCTGAGCATATTTGAACGTAATTTCTTAGGTTTTCAGGGGAAGAAGCTCTCCAGTGTCAGCAAGACAATTCCAAGACAAGCATCAACAGCTTGTTTAGTGAGTGATAAGTCCACTGGTTGGAGAGGCAGGAGGAAACAAGAGAGTAGATGAATGAATGACTAATACATACATATCCAAAATAAATAAGTTGTTTAAATGTCATGACCACAGGTTGAGGGTTTGAAGCCTGTGGGTTCAATTCTTACACTTGTGCCTGCAGCACAAAAAAGTTCTTTTCTCTCAGAGCATTACTGTGGTGACTTTTTTTTTTCCCACAAGAATAAACTGTTTTCTGACAATTTGGGGACTCCTGTTTTTGCTTAATATATGGGAAGCTCATAGCACTGCAATGCCTTGTTCTTTCCCCATTGTTTTTTTTGAGTATTTTAATATGACTAATGCAAACTTGATCCAATTTACCCTGTATTCAGTCTAAGAGGATTTTGCTGAAATAATTTGTTAGGAGCCTCTACCTCTGTGCACTCCTGATAGTGCTACTCTAGATTACTGGACACCAGTCACAACTTTTTGATCCTGTAGTTCTGTGCTATTCTGACTTTTGCAATGAATTTGACTTAATGAATTTAAGGAGCCCCTGCCAGAGCAGGTTGCTTGTTCTTACAACTGCATCACTGTTTTAGCAGTGACCGTGTAACTACTAGTGGGTCTTTGATGTGAGCCAAATCACTGAACTGAGACATATTAAAAAAGTCTTCCCCTTCTCTGCAGAAAATAAGCCTGGATGAGATTATTTAATCATTTTACAGCATGGATTGGCACCAGGCAAAACTGTTGTGTTACCCCTACGGGGGCAGGAGAGGTGGCTGAGAGATGGAAAAAAGAGGGGGACACACCTTGGGATGGTTTAGGAGTTCAGCATAGTTCCTACAGCATAGTTTCATGAAGAGATTAGGTGCTAACAACATGGTACTATTCCACACAAGGTTTATTGGTGCAGTACAAAAGCAAAATTAATCTCTCTCTTGATGTGCTCTTTCTTTGGAAGCTTTGGCTGTGTGCTGGGAGCCAGGCAAACTCATATGGACCCGACTCCGTGTCTAGTGACTCTTCCAGTTATCCCTGAGCACATCAGCTTTGTGGAAAAGGTGACATTTTGCACTCAATTCAACTCTAATGCAAAATACATTTCCAAAATCTGAAAAAAAGAGGGGTGCTGAAGTTTATATTTTAAGGTTTGCATTTTTACATGTCTGTAACAGTGCATGTCTTGTTGAAATAGACTGTTGAGTTCCAGAAGGATAACAAAGCAAATATTTTCTTGATTGTTTATTTTCTCTTGTCCGTATGGAAAGGAATTAGCAGCATAACATAATAATACCTAATGACCCTCGTAAAGTAAGAGGGTCTTTTCATGCACTGCCTGGATATAGCCTGGTTTTCTATAGATTTATCCAGGAATTATTGCCTTTAATGTTTAAGAAGATGTGAGCTCTGGTTTGAAGCTGCTTCTGTGTTATAAGGTCTCCATCCTGTGTGGATTATCTAGTTACTCAAAAGGGTTGACACGGTGCAGCCTCTCTTAAAGCACAAAGGGAGTCCCTCACTGCCCCCTCTTCTCCTCTATTTGTTGTGAAAGGAGGTGCAATCCAGGCCTTGTGTTTCTGGGTGGTTGTGTCCACGTTGGATGTATTTGTAGCCCTTTTTTTTTTGGTGTAGTGAGGAGCTTCCACACTCGAGGGAGGTGAGCAGTGATGTGCCCCTGGCTGTGCTCCAGTGCTGCCACCTTGTGCAGGGCCCTCACCCTGCTGTGAGACCCCTTTGATCAGACATTCTCCTTCACTTAATCGATCGGTGGGTGAAAAATCAGACATGAGCCAACAACGTGCTCTTGCAGCCCAGAAGGCCAACAGTGTCCTGGG